>QYAK01000001.1:0-1200000 GCA_003988795.1 Proliferodiscus dingleyae | reverse complement strand
ACCACGCGTCAATACCAGCACTTCCCACTTGGTACAGCTCAAGCATATGCAATGGCCTCAAGAAAAGATAGCCCATCGAAAAGTGATACGACTTTATTCGATACTTTGTTCATCTACCAAGGACGACACCAGACAACTGCCAGGGGGCAGCTCTATGAAGCTGTCTATGGGTCCTCTGAAGTTGAATTCCCGATTTGTGTCGAAATGGAGGTCGTGGATAACGAGTATCTGACTTGGACTGTAGCGTGCAAGTCCACCGCGAGGATTTCAGGCGGGACGGCAAGTATCATCGAAGCTCTAGACACTGTCCTTCAACAAATAATTATTTCACCACAAGCTCCTACGTTCATTTCAGATACAGACGGTGTTTCTGTATGCCGTCTTCCAAAGTTCAGAAGACTTAGAGCACAGAAAAAGAAAGAAACCGCGCATATGAGCAATGGAGTCAGCCTCGAGTGGTCAGATACAGAAGTTGCAATTCGGAAAGCATTACATGAGATATCGAATGTGGCTGAGGAAGATATTCAGAAAGACTCGACAATTTTCCACTTAGGGCTCGACTCAATTCTAATTCTCAAGCTCCCTGCACTGCTAAAGGCACGAGAAATTGAGCTAAGCGTGTCAGACATTCTGAGAGAGCAGACAGTGAGATCGATGGCTGATTTGACTCTTCGTTCGAAACCAGAAGAACAGAAGCTTAATGTTAATGAAATCTTGTCCACTGCTGTCGCACAGCTTAGTCTCTCCTCAGAGCTCGAAGAGTTGGAGAAAGAGGTGGGGAGAATCGAAACTGTCATGCCAGTAACCGCAGGTCAGCTCTACATGATTCGGCAGTGGCAAAATTCTCGCGGCTCTTTATTCTATCCCACCTTCACATGTCAAGTCAAGGGCAATTTCAACAAAGACCGCCTCCATGCTGCATGGAAGGAATTGCTGCAGCGAAATGCAATTCTACGCACCGGCTTCATTGAAGCTGGTCCGGATTTGTTGCAAGTCACATTTGTAAATCCGGAGAACAAGATTGCTTATAGCGGTCACAACCCTGCATCTAGGGAGAGCCTGAGATCTCCACCCCTGAGCTTGACAGTTGGCTTAGAAGGACATGACACGAGACTGAAGTTGGCTATCCACCACGCTTTGTATGACGGCATCAGTCTTCCACTTATGATCGAAGAACTTCAAGCTCTATATCGGGGCGAAGTACTGAAGCCCGCCATGGGAGGATTTAAAGAGTTCGTGGCTCAATCATTCTCATCTTCCTCATCAGCAAAATCCAAGCAAAAATGGACTTCATACCTCAAAGACGCCCTACACTGTCCGTCAATTACCAACAAAGGCGTGTCGACTACTACCGCATCCAAAAGGACTGAGGTTTTTTACCCATCTCTTAAAATTGATTCTCTAAAGGGCCTCGCGCAGGAGAATGGCGTCAGTATCGACTCCCTTCTCCTCGCCAGAATCGCCAAACAGTACGCCCAGCACGTACAATCCTCCCCCAAACGTGTCATATTTGGAATTTACCTCGCCAACCGGGCACCATTTGGTGATGATCTATCCAAACTTGCAGCACCAACCCTCAACCTTCTGCCCATCCTTGTACATGAGCCGCTGAAGAAGAGCATACACACACTTGCGAGAGATATTCAGAATGATCTGACCAATATAAGCAGCAAAGAAATGGTTTCGGCATCCTTGAAACAGATCCACGAGTGGACAGGCGTAAGAGTTGATTTCTATGTCAATATCCTGAAATCTAGTGTTAGCCATCGAGATCAGTCAATATTCCGAATCCTAGAGGATCTTGAGCAGAAGGCAGAGATAGTGAATGTTTTCGAAGACAAGAAAAGCTATCTTGGTGGAAATGCATACTTGGTAAGTTCAGCTAGTCATAGTTTGAGGAGGAGGAAGCTGATTCTTCGAAGCCAAACATAGATGTTGAAATAAGGTACGAAGGGGAGCAATTCGATATGGGTATATTTGCGCCGAGTGATATGATCAGTATGGAGGAAGCGAAGGGGATGATCAAAGCATTTAGGGAGTTATAAGCTTCAACTGTGAATCGGGTTTGCTGGGTTCACATACTACATTTCTCTTTTGTTCTATCCTGTAATTTATCTCATCATATCATTTTAGCCCGGTTCAATGTAGAATGTCTAGTGACTCAGGTCTTAAACTTATCCATTTGCAGCTCTCCGCCCTTTTTGGACTAACTCGTCGACCGCTTTCGGTCGTAGCTTTGGTCTAAGTTCTAGACGAAGGTTTTGAGTTTGGGTAGGTCGACTTTAGATAGCGAGTTAAACGACCATTTGATTCGACTAGGAAATTCACAACAAAGAAAAAGCTTGCAGAACATAGATCTGCGGCTGGGATATTGAAAGTCACACGGCAGAGTTAGATTTAGACGACTAACAAGTGCAAGGCGTTTTTCAGCTCTTGCGGCTGTCAAATTAAACTATGCAATACTATATACGCCACATCGCCAATACACGAATCAAAGGAATTGACTACCGACTTGGTACCATTATTGGACGCCGGCTTCTCGCAAGGCTGCCTATCCCGCGTTCTGGCGCTCAGCCCTACTCAGCTCAATCCAAATAGTTGCATGCCACGAATCTTAAGCGTTGTCCGTGCGAGGGGACTCTTGCTCCGTTTGTGAGGACTGTGCTTCATTTTCACATGGAGACGGCACGATGCTACGCGGCGTGAATGGTTCGAGCCATTTTTGGGCTAGGTCACTGATCAACATAGTAAAAACTCTACCTTCGAACGGTGTGGATGACTCCCTGTGGATCTATCATTTTAACGGCCATCTGAAGATAGGGTCTTCGCAGCTCTATAAATGGTACAAGTGCCCATTTCTCATTCTTCTCCTCGTGAAGCGCTGCCCCTTTTCTCTTGTGTAGATACATCAGCGTTATCCTCAGTTCTACTCTTATAGTCTTCTAACAATTCCACCTTCGTTACAATACATCACCATGTCCAACCTTCCAGCACCACATACTAAGACCGTCGCTCACGACGATGATATTGGTGATTGGCTTAATCGTTTCAAGGCCGTCGCTGCCGACCACAAGACTGTAACGACGCCAGCCGCACCGCAAGCAAAAGCATGGCATAATAGGATGCTCGAATTCTTCAATCCTATTGACACAGGTAAGCGCTTCCCAAATCGCGTCCTGTTTTGTATTATCTTATCAACTGACTGACTGATTCTCACAGCCGTGATCACTTGCTGCTGCCCGGGCATCACATTCGGCAAGACGCACCACCGTCTCCGAAAGAATGCAAACATGCAAGGTTACTCTCCCATCAATGCCACTTGTCTAGGATTCTGTTGTCTCGGATGTTGCGGTGTCAACTTCGCGATGCAGCTGGTCCAGCGCCACGAAATTCGCTCGCGCTTTGGGCTGCAGGGGAACTTCGTTGAGGATATTCTACGTACCTGCTGCTGTCTTTGCTGTTCTCTGTAAGCGCCTTGTGTTTACTAAAGCGAGCCTAATACATATCATACTAATTGCATCTCGCTACAGCGTTCAACAAGAGAAGGAGACCGAGTACCAGTTGGCCAACGGCGGAGATATCACGATGACACAGCCGGCTGTGAAGACTGAGACGATGGCGTATGAGCCTACCGCGACCACTACAGCATAAATCCCTTGATGGAAGCAGTGTCAGAGTCTAGATTGGGGCAGGCTGGAGACTAGGTGAGGGGTGTTTGGAACGTTGGAATGCTAGATGTATACCCAGGGATGGAATGTCTGTTACTATAGTATAATATGTAATCTGTTAAGCTGAAATTGACATTTTTTCTTCTTGGCTAGAGCATCGAAGGTTTGACAGGAGTTGTCACAATCTACCGCTGTCTTGGAAACCATGACCAAAAATATGACACATCTCAGCCTGCGCTCTCACGTTGTCTCGTAGCCACACGTAGCCACGACTGGGCCTGGAGAATCCCACTGCTGGTCTCAAGAACCACCTCGATAGAAGACGAAAGTGTAATACTTGTGACCAAGTTTGTTCCACCTGAAAGCGGCTTCCAACTACAAAGTCAGAAACTTGGTGGAGCTGGTGGAGCTTGTGGAGCTGGGGGACAAAGGAGCAACTGTAGTCGGTCTTGGACCCGCTTATGATGCCTCGATGCAGCAAAAGGCGTACAGGGGTTATCATTCTATATTAGGTCCCGTGGATTGAAGCTGTTTGCGCTAGACTGGGCCACAAGGCTCTCTCCACTGTTCCTGGTGGTGGCTGTACGTGGATCTCCCTCGGCCTTGCTACGACCATTTCACAGAGTACTCCAAAGTTCCGGGAGGCTCCTCCGAGATTCTATCAGTGATAGGTTTAGATGTCGAACGATGATCAAAAGTTAAAAAGTTATTTGGACCTTAGGGCGAGTGGGATGAATGGCTCGTTGATTAGCCGAGCCCCCTTGCGTTAAACGAGGCGACGGCCAGTCTACACATCCAGTTACTTACAGAGTTTATCAGCGCAGAGACTCAGATCATTTCAGCAGTCAAATTTTTCTGGATGTGTAGCAAAGGGATGCCTGATGAGGAAAATTGGATTTCCCCACTTCAGCGTGTGCGGTCGAGGAAAATATTCTTCCCGAGACTTCTCTAGTGGCTTGGGTTGCGAAGGCTGGCAGCACAAGACACTTCGGAGATCTGTGGACCGACGTGAAGGTGAAAGGATGGATCATATACAACCAGCATTTCCTGACACATAATGTTCTCCTTTGCGGTAGACTGACAATTTCATCGGAACTACGTGAACGTCATCCATGCCAAATTACGCCTTCCCGTGTTCTAAGGCATGTACCCAAATTTTAAGAGTGCATCGCTAACCAATCCATCCCAAGTTGCAAATATGCTGAGCCGTTTTTTCCTCTTTTTGGCCGTTCCTCTTGACACCTCTCAAGCGAACTTCCCATATGCTGCAACATTCTCTTTCCTAGCGCCCTCCAGCTCTCCCTTGGCACCCAACAAGCCAACCTTGCCCTTTTTCTCCTCACTCCAGTTCGTCAGGAAATTCCTGAGGCTCTGCATGGTCTTCCCGTCATCCTTCAGTAGGAGAACAACAGCATCGTAGCCTCCAGCACCAGGAACCACACCTCCAATGACACCCTCGACGCCCTCTGTCACAGCATCGAGTAATTCAGTTTGCTCCCTCGGCTCAATGGGCACCCCGGACTTGTCACCCATCTCCCGGATCTTTTCCCTGATAGCTGTGAAAGCTACCCCAACCTCACTCACGGCCCCAGCAGCTAACTTCTCGCCAAGCTGGGAGTTCCTTGCTTGCAATTCATCCCAAAGTGCTTTAGAGTCAGCAGGATCATTCTTCTTCCACTCCAGAACCTTTTTCACCATGCTCACAGTCTGAGAGCCGCAATCAACATCGCACATGACAAGTGCCGTGCCCTCAGGAATCGTAACTCTATTCTTCGATATCTCGGTGTCCCATTTGATCTCGCCCGTGCTCTCCACAACATCCTTCACCCGGCTTGCAAACCCAGGAGAGCCGGGCTCACCAACGCTCGAGAGGATAGAAGGTGAGAAGCGCCTGTAGACACAAGTACCGAACACAGCCGCCGCGACATCGAAGCCCGAGCCAATTTTCCCTTGCGCGGCACAATGGGCCGCTTGGGCTAGGTTATGGAGTTTAGAGCGGCCGGAGTCGGTACTGATGGAGAAGAGGGAGTCAGGAAGGTAATGGGTGAGGATGGCGCCAGTAAATGCCGTTACAAGGGCGGCGGAGGAGCCTAGCCCAGTTTTGTGGGCGTCTTGGATGCGGACTCCAAATTGGTTGAAACCAAAGCCATTGGGGGACGAAGGAGGGGCGGACACAGGAGCAGTAGAGTAGTAGTCATTGTCGGCAAGAATAGTGATTTTGGTCGGTTTGAGCGAGGTAGTGGTGGGGAGGACAGTGGAGATGTAGGTGAGAGCGTATAGAAGGGCGGTTTCCACAAATGGATTGCGGGATGCTGTTCCGGTGTGATTGCTGTGACGTGTGATCAGCGGATGGGACAGCCAGCTCCGGGAGAAAGAAAATAAAAACAAAGAAGAAGAAAAGAAAAGAAAAAAGCTTCTTATCTGTTCCTGTCTTCTCACAAGGGTGTGGCAAGTTCACACCAAGACTGGAATCTCGCTAACCCTGAATCCAACGGTATATCACGTGATAAATAAGAACGGGGGAAATAGGTTTGTGACGCTTCGGAAATAGGAGAAAAGTTCTCACCCTTGTAGCTGGGTTATATCCAATCCCCCATTGTCGGGGACTAGATGGTAGCCATAGTTCCATGCTGCTTCAAGGAATTGCGGACTGTTGACAGCTATCTCCGACAATTCCACTCCCGAGCCGGTGTCGATGTCCTGGACCAACACATGGATTCTAGCACTAAGGCCAAAGACCAGGCCAGTGTAGGTGCGATCAAGAACCAGATATCCACCGGCCAGAAGCACTTTTCCTGGGGCTGAGACGGCGGTGGGCATCTTGAAAGGCGGAAGCAAGTGTGGAGATTGAGAATTGAGCAGTCAATCAATTACCAACTGCAGTGGAGTATATGAGATTCTGTTCAAAAGTAAGCCATCTGCTGGTCCCTCGACACTTCAAGCCTCGAGCTGCAAACCGTTGGTGGTGCTTGCCTGCCCAGTGAGAAGGAGAGGCGTGCAGAATGCAATCCGAGGACGGGTCTACGCTGCAGCTGTCAAGGGCAGCGGCAATGAAAGATCCAGCAAGCAACGATCAACATCAATCAACAGCAATCAAGATCCATACATCCATACATACATCAAGCCGTTTCTTCTCGTCTCGTCTCGACTGCCAAACTGCTCGACTGCAGTGCAATGCAGGGCCGCCCGCACAGTAATAAGCCGGAGCGATATTTCGGCCGGTGTTTGCGAGGAGCCCCAACTGGACTCGGAAGGATCTGGTCGACGAGACTTCCGCCTCGGCCATCGGCCTTAATGGTGTATAATTCAGCGAGAGCCCCGATTGGCTAGATCTGGTAATGCTCTGGCGCGACAGGATCGTGATTGGCCAATTACGCATAAATAGGTGGGGCAGTTTTACCCGCATAATTTTCGTTGATGACTCTGACTCTCTGCCCCCTTCCCTTCCCTTCTCTTCGACCACACACGACACACGACACACGACACACGACACACGACACACGACACACGACATACACACACGCTCTCTCTCTTTTCTTTTCTTACAATCTCACTTCCTACTTCCTCCTTGGTCAATCCACCTTCCCCCTTCTTCCCTTCTCTTTTGTCCGTATCTTCTTCGCCTCCCCCCTCAGCAGCTGACCTCGAATCCTCGTCCGCGTCTTCTTCGCCTGCCCGCCTGCTTCCCGCGTTTCCACGTGAAGCTCCTGCTCGACTCGTCCTCGTCATCTTAGCCTACCTAGCGTCGAGGCCACGATTCCAATATCTCACCTCCCGTTCCCCCGCTGACTGAGGCCTCTCTTTTCTTCACCTCTTCCCGACCTGAGGCTGTTATTCCCTCGTCTTCGACGCCATCCACAATCCACACTATCAAAATAAGGTCGACTTTGGAGAGTCGAGTCTTGGTTATCTCATTCCACTCCAACCCCCCAACAACCACCACTCAATTTCAAGTAGCGCGTTTGTTTGGCGGCCCGGCTGTCAAATGAACCTGCAATCAAAACTAAATTGAGACTCCCAAGTATGTGAACTCTCGAGATGCGTAGAGGAACATCACCTCCGCAACTGCCGAGTATCCCAGTTGATATCAACGTGCTGACAAGCCGCTTCCAGTCTCCTCTCCTTCTTTCGAGAGGCCCCCCATCCACTAAATGCCCATTCCTCACATCTACTCTAATATCGCACGTCAAGGACTTGCAAAATCCATCTCTCACGGATACGCCCAATCTGTTGTCGCTGCCACTCATCCCCAAAACTACGCAAACAGAGACCGTCCTCGGTTCGCCCTCAATCGCAGACAAAGCAAGGTTGGACAGCGCCACTATCAGTTCCAAAATGCTTTCCACAGCAGCACCCAGCAGAGCAGCACAATTGTGCAGGAGGGTCGACCTGAGAAGACCGACGTAGGTCTAGCGGCATATTTCGAGAATTTGAGGAAGCATGAGGCTGCAGGAGAACAGGAGAAGGAATGGACGCAGTTCCAATTCCCTAAGCGTATCGAATGGAGCCCTCTAAATGGGGAAGACCAGAGTGTGGCCGAGCCCGTCGCGCGGCCAGGAGTTGAGAGGGCGTATAGCGCGAATGCAGTAGATGACATCAAGCGGGTGGAGCTGCAGGAGGACGAGAGAGCAGCTCTCGCATCAATCGATGCCGCCCTCGAGAAGGAGATAAAGGCTAGAGATGACCAGGTAATCTTCGAGGCAGAACTCAGCGCTGTTGCTGCACGCGTGCCGTCACCACCGGTTGCCTCCGCCGAGTCACCTGCCATTTCAAGCATTGAGTCGAGCTTTGATAAGTCACCAACCAGCTCATTTACCACAGCCAGTACTGTACCTGAGCTTCAATCTCAAAGCTATGCAGAACATCTGGCCAAGTTATCCGAGGGTGGAAGATATGCTGAGATTCCAGCCGTCTTCGAAGCCATGCTTGTGGCTGATATTCAGCCTACAGCAACTGCTTATAATGCCCTCCTTGATGCTGCGATCAATCTTCCCACTGAGAAGATTCAGGTTGTTCCTAAAGCACTTGATGTCTACTCCGACATGCTCCGGCGAAAGGTCTCGCCCAACACCATCACATACAAGACGCTGATTGACCTGCTTTCTTCACGATCTATTGAGGTTTCTTCATTGAAACAGTCATTAGAGGAGACGCGCGTCCGATTTGGTGGTATGGAGGAATCGGGCAAATTCATGCTTGCATCAAGTGAAGTTGAATTTGCCATCCTCGCAGAGGATGATAGACTGGATTTAGCAATGAGGTTGTTCAATGCGTCGGTTTCGGTCCTCAAGAATCGCACGTACCCCCCTGAGACCTACCACAAGCTCATCCAGGCCTGTTCCGCAGCCGGCAGAGTACCAGACATGCTTCGTTTATACGAACATATGGAGTCAAACGAAGTGGTGCCATTAGCAGGTACCTTTCCACACATGATCAAGGGCTTTGCTCAGACCGGAGATCTAAGCAGTGCTGTTGAGTGCTACAATGAGTACAAGGAGCTTGCAGTGGCACATGATAACGGCACTCTTGAGCTCAGTGATAGACATGATGGAAAGGTTTATGCGTCTGTTGTGAAAGCTTACATTGCATCCGACCGACTAGAAGGTGCTATCAAATTCTACAACAAAGTCATGCAATCTTGCCAATCCAATCCTGCGATCAAGGACTCAGTCATCAACGAGGGATTTGTCCAGGGTATGTTGGATCGTGGTATGCTACCGGACGCCTTAAGATGGGCTGGGAGTCTCGAATATCCCACGAAAGTAACAGCGATGAGCAAGATCGCAGCATTCGCAGCTGACAAGGAGGACAAATTGACTGCTGTTGCAGCGTTCACCCAAGTACCGTCAGGCTCCGAAGATATAGCA
Organism: Proliferodiscus dingleyae; assembly: GCA_003988795.1. NCBI lineage: Eukaryota > Fungi > Ascomycota > Leotiomycetes > Helotiales > Lachnaceae > Proliferodiscus > Proliferodiscus dingleyae. Next base: position 1,190,465 of record QYAK01000001.1, on the reverse strand, counting down.
ACCTCAGCGGCCGCAATGCTTGCCCTTAGCATTCGCTTCGGCGATGTTGCTTCCGCCCATCAATATTGGCAAATTTTGTCTGCTCCAGAAATGCACGTAACGGCATCTTTCATTGAGCCTATTGCCATGCACGCAGTGGCCATGATTGGATCTGGACAGGTTGCAGAGGGCCTGAGGCAATCAGAAGAAATGTTTGCTCGAGTGCGGTTGTCAGCAGACCAACCCAGTTCTCGTATCCATGATGAGGTTGAAGAAGGCGTCGAACTTATCAACAATTTCATGAAGACTCGTGGCATCAGTGATCCTCGGGTCCTTGAATCTCCTGCTTTGGTCTATCAGCCAGCCTTTACGCCAGGGTTTGCACCGACACCTGCGCCGTATTCAGCAACTCCCGCTTACGAAGACACTTATGATCCATATGCCTCAACAACCGACTTCAAGGGCTCTTCTTTGATTGCGGACGAACTTGAGCGCGGCAGTAATGGTCGTAACAAGGTATCTCGATTGAATGAAGCCTTAGGACGGTTCAGAAATATCCGTCGTGCTGGCCGTCACCCACGATATATCACCTACGCCAAGCTTATCTCTGCTGCTGCGCGCGAGGAGCGGATGAACTTAGTTCACGACATTCTTGGTATGGCCCGTACGGATGTTCCATTGCTACCGGAGTACTCGGTAGTCCGTTATGGTTGGGTGTCAATTCTCGATGCTATGGTCGGAGCATGCCTCAATCTCGGCAATCGCGCTTTGGCAGCCAGATATCATCAAGAGCTTCTCGATATGGGTGCTTCACCGACTGCTAATACCTTCGGGCTGTACATCACTACCTTGAAGGAATCCACAAAGACTTTTGATGAAGCTACTGAGGCTGTCAAGATCTTCCATCGCGCCAAATCAGAGGGGGTTGAGCCGTCATCTTTTCTCTACAATGCTCTCATTGGCAAGCTGGGAAAGGCCCGTCGCATTGACGATTGTCTTTACTATTTCGCTGAGATGCGTAGCCTCGGTATTCGACCAACCAGCGTTACTTACGGCACCATCGTCAATGCTCTTTGCCGTGTCAGTGACGAGAAGTTTGCGGAAGAGCTATTTGAGGAGATGGAGTCGATGCCAAACTACAAGGCTCGCCCCGCACCGTACAACAGCCTGATGCAATTCTTCCTGACCACCAAGCGCGACAAGAGCAAGGTTTTGGCCTACTATGAGCGCATGAAGAGCAAAGGAATTCAACCCACAAATCACACTCACAAGCTTCTCATTGACACTCATGCAACTCTAGAGCCTATCAACATGGATGCAGCTGAGGCAATCTTGGACAGCATTCGGAATGCGGGCCAGAAGCCGGAGGCAGTCCACTACTCTTCATTGATACATGCGAAGGGCTGTGTCATGCATGATATGGAAGGAGCCAGAGCAGTCTTCGACTCCGTGATGGCTGATCCCTCAGTTCGGCCACAAGCATGCCTCTATCAATCTCTATTCGAATCAATGGTTGCCAATCATCACGTCACTGCAACTGAACCTATCTTGCAGAATATGTCCGAGCGAAGTGTAGAGATGACTCCGTATATTGCCAACACTCTTATCCACGGCTGGACCAACGAAAAGAATATTGACAAATGCAAGTCCATTTTTGCTTCCGTTGGCCGTGACAGGAGAGAGCCAAGCACTTATGAGGCCATGACTCGAGCGTATCTGGCTGTCGAGGATAGAGAAAGCGCGAAGGCAGTTGTTCAGGAGATGCTCAGCAGAGGATATCCCGGTGCTGTCTCAAACAAGATCCTCGAACTGCTTGGTGGCGGTCATACCGAACACTCTGCTTGATCCGCTTTCAATTCTCATGGAAGCATATCGCGCACTCCTTTGGTCTCTCTAGTCTGAACTGCGGCTGTCGCTGCATACTGACTAACTGGCACATTAGCAGGTTTCATCAACCTGCATCACACACATTTCATTTGTTTACTTGATATGATACCCGTGTCACATTTGAGCACATTTCAATCAAAAACTGGCCGGGATTTCATCTCAGCTGGCCCTTTCCTATGTTTAGTGGGTAAAAATAAGTGCTCTGTTGCGTGTACCAACATTGAGCTTGGCGTTGGGGGAAGAAAGAGTTACATCAGCGGGCGTTATGTTGGCAGATATGCATTAGACAAACTCAACTCAATCTACAATAAAGGAGGAGCTGGATCAGACGGACAATATTTGAGGTCCATCGGTGATGGGCTAGGGTGGATCAATGTCGTCGGCTGGATGTATAATATTATAGGAAGGAATATAATGAGTAACAACATTCAAGCCCTCCAGCGTCTTTTGCCAGTTATCTTCGCTTATTTGCCGCAATGGTATGGTCTAGTCTCATGTCCTTGAACAGTTCTCAGATCTAAACACCTTTTGGCGCCTGCTGCCCCAGGAGATAAGCTGCCAGGGGTAGAACTTATCTCTCGGGAAATCCCACATGCAGCGTGCATGGAGTGCTTGCATTATGATAGCTAAGCTTTTCGCCTCCCCTGCCAAGCGTTCAAGCGGTTCCGCTACACTAAGTCTTATTTGGAAGGTAAGATCAGTGATATCGAGAACTTCAATCTCAACCCCGCCTCACCATGCGAAGGTAGCGTGCCCTTTTCAAGATTTGTATTGGTGACTCTTCAATGATGACGCCTTCAATTGGGCAAGAGTTCCGGACAGTGCTTGAACCAAGCGCTTGCTGCAATGCTATGAAATCCCAAGTGGATGGAAGCACCCGTCATGTTGGTACAATATCTCTTCTCTCTGCACCCCCCTTTCTGTGCAGTGTAAGCTTGTGTTCTCCTCTCTTCTGCTTCCTGCGTCTGATCTCCATTATGCTGTGGCACAGTCTTTTCGCTTTCACAGCGGGTGCACTCGCCATCTCGACCAGTCATGTTTCCCACGAGAGAAGGTCTGTCTCGCTTCCCCGCAAACGCCAGCGCGTCGATGGCGAGGCCATCATCCCAATTCGTATTGGTTTGCGCCAGCAGAACTTGCACACGGGATATGACAGATTGATGGACGTTTCCAGTCCGCAATCAGAAAACTACGGAAAGCATCTGACAAAGGAAGGTGTGTTGTTCTTCTCTTAAAGTTTCATGGCATCGTAACTATTGCCATGCTGAATGAGATGAAGAGGTCCATTCGATATTTGCCCCAACCGAGGAGAGCGTGGAAACCGTCAAGAGCTGGCTTCTGGCTTCTGGCCTGTTCAGTGACGACGACATCATCGATTATGAGAACAAAGGCTGGCTTGCAGTCGATATGCCTGCCAAGCATGCCGAAAGCCTCTTTGGTGCTGAGTACTACGAGCACGAGTCGTCGAGTGGAGATATCAGGATCGGCTGCGACGAGTACTACCTTCCAACCCACGTCTCCAATCATGTCGATTTCATCAAGCCTGGCGTGAAGCTCTCTGCGCCTCTGAAGAAGCGTCAGATTGAGAAACGTGGTGGCATATGGGGCCCTCCGCGAGGAGGACCTCGTCTACCGCACTTCAAACCTCCGAAGTACCCAGGCTGGTTTCCTCCTCCAGGTCTGCCGCCTGATCTCCAGAACTGTGGTGTCAACATCACTCCGACTTGCATTAAGGCTCTATATGACATCCCTCCTGCTTTTCTCAGTCAACCGGAGAACGTCATGGGCTTGTATGAGACGTATGATGCTTTTTCTCAGGGTGATATCTCGCTCTTCTTCGAGAACTTTGCGAAGAACGTCCCCGCGAACACGGCTCCCAAGGTTATCTCTGTGGATGGTGGGACAGCGCCCGTGGCACCCAGCGATGTAAGCATTTTCAGTACTTCATTTCTCACAGCTCACAACTTCTCTTGTGATCTGAGAATCATTTTCTCAAGCTCTGAGGTGTTGTGTGGTGTTTCTGATAGTGAATACTCTTGAGGATGAGCTGAATCGATGTTATCGCTATTTAGGAGCGCAACGGAGGAGAATCTGACATCGACTTGGACTTGTCTATTTCACTCATCTACCCACAATCCGTCACGGTCTACCAAGTAGATGACTTACCCAACTCCTCTGGCGAGACAAACACCTCTGGCTTCCTCAATACCTTCCTAGACAGCGTCGACGGTAGTTATTGTGATTATTCCGCGTACGGTATCACGGGTGATAGCCCTGGCATCGATGCCTCCTATCCTGACCCTCTCCCCGGAGGTTATAAAGGCCCCTTAGAATGTGGTACTTACACTCTTACCCGTGTAGTCTCTATATCCTACGGTGAGGAAGAGGTTGGACTTCCCAAGCCATATGTCGAGCGTCAATGTAACGAAATCCTGAAGCTCGGTCTCCAAGGACATTCCATCCTTGTGGCAAGTGGTGACTACGGTGTTGCAAGTTTCCCAGGAAGCAACGGTAATGCAGAAGGCTGCTTGGGCGCGGACGGCACAATATATAATCCAGACTATCCGTCGGGTTGTCCATATATCACTGCTGTTGGTGCAACGAGACTATATCCCGACCAGACGGTCTATGATCCTGAGTCTGCTATGCAAGTCAATCTAACAGCTTTCAATCTTGCCACTGGCGTCGGTCCTGTCAGTCCTCCATACGACTTCTTCGCGACTGGCGGTGGCTTCAGCAATTACTTCACCCCGCCATCCTACCAAGCTGCTGCCGTCGCCAATTATCTCAAAGAGCCGTTGCCCTTCCAGAGCCTGCCTTACTACGAAGCTAATGCAGATGCTTCGAACATCGGTCAAAATGGCGGCGTGTATAATCGTATCGGGCGTGGCTACCCTGATGTCTCAGCTAACGGCGCATTCTTGCTCACTTTCGTGAACCTCACAGAGGGTACCTTCTTTGGGACTTCGCTGGCGTCACCTATATTTGGAGCGGTGATCACGCTTATTAATGAGGAGAGGACGCTCATCGGTAAGGGACCGATCGGTTTTATCAACCCCGCGTTGTATGAGAGTAAGTTCGCACTGGATATGCTTGGGAGGCACTTGCTGACGAGGAACTAGATCCGTGGGTACTTAATGATATCACTAATGGGTCAAGTGAGTTTCTTTCCGTCTGAGTGATATGAATAGATGAGTGCTGATGCTGTTATCGATCCGAACTGTGGCTCGCAAGGCTTCCAGACTTCGAAGGGGTGGGACCCTGTCACCGGGCTGGGAACACCCAATTATCCTCGCATGCTGGCTTACTTCTTGGGTCTGCCATAGGTAATCAGTACAGTGCCTTGGAGCAGAAATGAAGATGAATGCGCTTATGTAGTAATTAACTACAGGTAGTAGAAGGAATAATACCAGGATGTGAACGCCAGGACAGAGTTATGACTCGTAATGAATACAGCTTGGATTACATTCGAGAATCCTATATTTAGACAGAATATAGAATTCCATGCACTTCCCTTGCTGAACACTCTTCCCGCCAGTATGTCTCAGCTCCGCTGTCCTACCAACCTACATGGAAGCTACTACTTCTCAAACAGAGCAAAAAATAGCAATTGTCGGAAATGAAGGTTAATTCTATACCTCACAAGTGGAGGTAGACTATTTGCAAATCTGTAATTTCGATACGAGTAAGCGGGTAGCTGACGAGATGTCCATTACCCGCCTCAAAGCATTCTAAACTTGTAGCCTTGACTGATTCGAGTCACCAAATTTAGCTTTCGATCTCAGCAGCTTCTTGCTAGAGTCATGTTAGCTCTAGCTTTGGTGAGAGAAACGAAGCAGGTCCCGTTGTCCCAATCTCGTGGCATTCAGATCACATGAACGAAACAAGGATCGCAAGAATAGCTTGCCAGCAAACACGAGACAACACGATTTGAAGCAGCGCTGAATCCTTCAGAGTACTTGCTGCGTTTGGCATCATTGGTGCTTAGAGAGAGTGGGCTTTTGATGCAGATGAGGACTATGACACCAGCACAAATAATATAATGTTTGAAGAGAAGATATTCGACGTGTGTGCTTCTCGCCGATACCCCACAAATGGCAAAGCGCAGGATCAAGGGTCGTATCTCGCATATTTGTTCCCGGATCCAATCTAGTAGTACCGAATGTGCTTGCTGATCCCAGGCGAGAAGAGGGAGGGATAGAGAGAGAGAGTGTGTGTGTATGTGTATGTGTATGTGTATGTGTATGTGTATGTGTATGTGTATGTGTATGTCTCCTGGTGGCTGAAGAGACAGAGACAGAGATGCCTGCGCCTGCGCCACCACTGACTGGGTTGCGATCAATGGGTGCACAGCCCTATCGCTGGCGCTGTGGTTCGCCCAGGGATCCGCTTCTGCAGGCGGCTTGGGTGACTTGCAGCTCGAGCTTTCGGCGCCCCCGCACCAGACAGAGAGCCAGCGACTTGAGACGTCACTCTGGCTGCGCCTGCTGCTGTTACGTGAATGGCAAAGACAGCAGTCTCTCTCTCTTGCGACTTCGAGATGGCTTCATCGAACCAAGGCGGATACACAATCGTGCGCAAGAAACACAGGCACCGGGTTGGCTGTGATTGAGCCGTTCTGATACGAGCGGCTGAGGTGCGTAAGCTCTCACCTCAGTCACCCACCACCCGTCGAGAGAACTGCTTGCTGTATGCCGGATCCTGGCGGGTATGTGAGGCGCCACCTGCTCGCATCTTGGAGCTCTCTGCTCTCTGCTCTCTGTCACACGCACCTATCAGCCTCTCGCATTCTCATGCCCAACTCTGGATGTTTCCCCATTCACACTACTGCTGAGTGCATGTGGCGCGCGGCCGACAATCCGAGCCCCCGCTACATATATAAGAACTTCTACCCCATCCCCATCCTCCCTCTCGTCAACTTACAGTCTCCCTTCTCATCACAGAAATCTCCAAAGACATCAGCAAGTCGATAATCATAATGTCAAACAACACTTATTACGGCGGTCCTCCTCAGGGCAACCAATACCCCAGCCAGCCAAACTATGCTCCTCAGCAAGGCGGCCACCCGCCTCAACAACAGGGTGGCTACCCTCCTTCTCCCAACTATGCCTCCCAGCCTCCTCAGCATCAACAGTATCCAGGCCAACCTCAATACCCACCGCAACCTACCTACGGCGGCCCCTCGCCTTCTCATTCACCAGCCCCTCCTCAAAACCAACAATACCCGGGCCAACCTCAATATGATCACCGTCAAGGCCCAGGTGCACCCCCAGGTTCCGGCTTCGATGGGCCAGGACAAGAGGGCGAGAAAGGCCTCGGAGCAACACTCCTTGGTGGTGCATCTGGGGGATTTGTCGGCCATCAGGCTGGTGGTGGTGCACTAGGGACCATCATCGGCAGCGTCGTAGGAGCCATCGGCGCTAATGCTCTCGAACATCGTCACAAGAAGCACAAGGAAGAGAAGCAATATGAGAATCAGCAACAACAACAGTATCAACCTCAGCAACATGGCGGCGGTGGCTTCGGTCCGAGTATGCTGGGTGGTGCTGCCGGTGCGGCTGTTGGAGGATTGTATCCCGGGTCACATCATGGCCATGGACATGAGCATGGTCATCACCACAGGCATCACAGCAGAAGCCGGAGTCGCAGCCGTGGGATCGATTCTGATAGCGATTAAGGCGTCTTGTCTCAAAGTTTTTGCGGGATACGGGGATTGGGTATGGGAACGGAAAATAGGCCGTTGGTGTATATTTGAGTCGCTATCCGGAGGGTATCTCTGTTTACTCCTTTGCCAGCGCATTGGATCTGATGAATAATGAATGATACTTACTTATCTGAACCCCCCCTCTCTATCTATTGGCTGTCAAAATTGATGAATTAAATTGTTTTATGCGCCCTTGTTTACGATGTTGCATCGTCTTGTCTTGCGAAGCTAAAGAGACGTAAAGATCGTTTGTATAAATTTCTCGCTTCAAGTACTCTTATCCTGGCCTAGGTATTAAATATAGAGTAGTATTGGCCAGTGTTCGAACGAAAGGTGCTTAGGCGCACCTTTGAGGCGACGCGAATACTCGACGAACATTTTGCTGCGATTGTAAAGTTCTGAACAATCTTTGTCTAATAAGAACTCGTTTTCATGTGCAAGCAATCTTCGCCCATCTTCGTTCTTTGTGCTAGTGGGGAGGACTGAGTTCGACCTCATTTAACACTAAAATTCTTCTAGTGCAGAGTCTCCATTCGCATATGCACGTCCAGTATCTGCAACTCAGATAGAAATTCGGATCCAGCCCAGCAAGTGCTGCGCAAATAGCTTTCGTGATGAGCGCCTGAGCAAAGAGAACTCAAAGTTCTTGATGAGAATTGTCTAACATGCAGCCGAACAGTGAACTCACCGCGTCAGAGACGCTGAGCGGTATGACTCTCCTGTCGGTGTGCGCTCTGGTGATTCGAAGACAAAGCTGGTCCAGAGCATTCCTGTATTATGCTCGTAAGCGTATTTCATTGTCCAAGATACCCGTGGTCCAGACTGGTATTTGGTTCTCGGAGGCGGAAATCTTGGATTCTCCGTGATTTGTAATGTGGCAATGATATGGGCTGGTGAGCAATGTAACCATTGACAGTCTGAGGTTGCAGTGGGAATGGCCAAGACTCTGTTGGTACATTGTCTCTTTTTGGACTTGTTTCAACAATGTACCTGTGGTGCTCGTACCGAGTATGTTGTGCATGGTGGGGATAGGAATAGTCACCTATTCGTTACCCATACGACACGCTGCAGACAACACCAACTCTCATAGGACTGCTCGCGTTGAGAATGCTCTCCTTCCCCTTCTCTGCAGGCGGCTGTGGCTGTTCTACTACTGCACGGAGATTCCCCGGCTTGGCGGCTCCTTCCACTCGGCTACAGGGACATAAGGTTATGGATAAGCTTACCTGCCTTACTAGGTAGAGCAGAATACTTCAGACGAACCACCGTCTCGAACATTATATTGCAGCTAGAAGTCAAGAGCATTCTGTCTGCCTCGCCTGACCTTCCCTTGACAATTCCCCCCTAGTGTTGACGCAGAGATGTACAATACCATCTTGTGAAGCTATTATTGCCCTGCTCCATCAGCCTAGGCGCTCGCCCATTTTCCTATACAAAATACTACCGGAATTCATATGCACTCGCAGTCGCGTGTGTGCCTTCCTTCTCGAACCTCGATAGCAGGGGAACTTCATCGACTGGCCTATATATACGAGTATGGCAGAGTTTAATGCCGACAGACCGGCGTGGGGAATTGCAGCACTCCATATCCTTTGCGGTATACTTCACGCATCTAGATTAGTGATGGTTCGACAGCTGAAATATCTTGGCATCTGACTTGCATGCGGGCTGAGCGCACCCCAGATATTCTGATGGGTCCTTTTCAGGGGATGTGGGATGTTCTAGGTAGTAGGAGCATCCTCTGGACCCTGATCAGACAATTTGAGCCCACTTCTCATTTAGCAAACGCTCCAAAAACTCCCTTGATAAGTCACCAGGTCATTGGGAAGTGGCAGTGTGATTGTTAAACTATAATGCAATTGGTAGATTCTATGTTTTTCTTAAACCCTCAAGCGACTTGATGGTCCCCTAGTCACACATACATCCTCCAGATCCTCAGGGTTACTCTAAACCATGAAATTGTGATTTCAAAGGACTTTCAAAAAATGCCTGAACTAATAATGTGTGTAAAAGTGCTATGTTTCCTGTGGCAGAAGGGGCGACATTGCTCCTAGCTGCTCCAATCTTCGAGCTCAGGAGCAGGATGCGGGAGAGCCCTGCAAAGCGTCCTTGAGACAAGGGCAAAATTCATGTCACACTGTTATATCCGCATAGATTTTTTGCAAAAAGCTTACTGAAATCGGCTTGGTTTATGATTTTTGAGTTTCCTTAAAGACACATATGGGGATACGTATAGCACATGCTTGCACTTTCTGTTTAGAACATGCATAGGGTCTCAGCCTCGCGAAGTTGTTACACTGCCATAGTAGATATGGATATAGCTATTTAAAATAGTATCTTGGTCTTTATTGACGTCAATGTTATCTCATGTTCCTCTAAATGCATCCTTCCAGAGGGTAGCCACGGTTCGTAAGTCTACTTTGAGGATCAGTCTAGCTATCACCACCAAGAGACAACTAGGAAGCTTCGTTGTCTAAGCACAGCAAACCCGTTGAACTCGCCAAGATATGAAAATCCTATGGGCTATATTCCTAAAGGAAGTCAACCCCAAGTGAGGATCATTGTGAGGCGTGTTAGGAAGGACTGTAAGTTCTATATTCGGTGACAGATTTCAGATCATCAAGCTGTAAAATGTATATAAAGCAAGTTCATTGCTTTTTGAGCTTCTCCTTCTCATCACGAACAGCTCTTCCACTCATTCAGAATTATTTTCATTAGCAAACCGATTCAAGTTTTCTAGACACCTATACAAAGCACTTCCACTTGACATTATCCCTCATTGTACCGCTCAACCTCACCTTCTCACCATGTATCTCAACAAATCTACAGTTTGGGCTGCTCTTGCATTTAGTCCATTGCTCATAACAGCAGCACCGCAACCAATCACTGATTCTGATATGAACATGATCTTGGAGTCTATCAAGCAAGATGGCGTCACTTATAACTTCAGCATGGTAGAGAATGGTAGCCTTAACTACCGTGACGTCCCATCAGTCAACGGGAATCTCCCAACGAATAAAATCCCAGAGCAGTCTGATGATCCAAGTTATGTCATTCCGAAAGTCACGCAGTATGCTGTAGACCAAGGGTTCCGGGTACCGAAGACAGGCAAAGATGATGCATATACAACAGGAAGTGGAGGCGATCATTGCTGGTGAGTTTAAGAATTTTCCCTCACAATCCAAGTCTTACTCAGCTAATACGGTATTTCCAGGACTGAGCAATATTGGGTTGAGACAGAGATCATCTACGACAGCTGGGCTATTACTGGTTACGCCATTGACTGCGCCAAAACCTCTACTTGCTCCTCAACGACAGTTCATTTAGGCCAAACGTGTACAGCACACACAGTCACAAACGATAATTCTATCGAGACTGGACTCAACGGGCGCTGGGATACAGATACCAAGACAGCTGGGAAGTTCGGTATTGATATCTCGGTGGGTTACTCGCACACATGGTCTGTGGGCGACACAGATACTACCTGCACAAGCGATTCGGGACAAGCGTGAGTCTTCTCGGACTATTAAGTTCCAAACTATTTGCTGACGAACTCACAGGTCCTGTACCTTTGATGACAAGAAATGCCATCAACTCTGGCAAGCTCAGCGCAACGTCAAGGTCTACGGATACGGTATGGTCCTCCCTTACAGGCTGTCGAAAATCGCTAATCACGTCATATAGTTGCACGCGTATGCGTGGGCAAAGGTAGCGACAATGTTCAGCAAAATACTAAGAACAAGAACGGTAGATGGGTTCGTGGACAGCTGGGCTTTGACTTCACTATGCCCGTCAACAAGATGGTGGGATGTGCTGCATTGTGTGGGGAACAGTCTTATCCTGATCCCACTCCCAAAGAGGGGAATGGACGCATTCCCTATCCTACTTCTTAAGTATGAATAGGAAAGTTGTACAAAAGATTTGAAAATTATTGTTCGTAGGGTACAGGGTATTTGCTTTTAGAGCGAAAGTGAGATCTCAGAATATACAGTATTTGAAAGCAAAGTGTAAATTATAAGCAACTTAGAATTAGAGGAAGGGAAGTGACTATATTGACCATTTACACTGAAGGGAATAATTCATATGGAGCTAGCATCTATGTTTTGTGGTTAAGACTTTATGTTAAAGACAGAGAGCAATCATAAATGAAATGGCAATGCTTCGCAAACTCAGACAATGAAGTAAAGCATGGAAAATGAGTGGTGATAGCAGAACAGAGATCTAGACTTGCATAACTATACAAAGAATATGCTGGTGCTGGTGGAAGAATTCTCGTGAGCTAGTACATGAACTGCTGCCCTCCCGTGTCTCTGCCACCTCCGTACCCGTAGTAAGCCCCAATGTCGGGCCCGTTGAATTCACGCTCCATCAATACCTGATTCGCCATCTGGGCTTCAAGGTCGCTCATCTGGCTTTCATAGTCCTCAACATAGGGTGCTCGGTAATTGCCCATAGCGGCGCGAGGAGAAGGGCCAAAGGGCATTCGTTGACGGTCCATCCGGTACATGTCCAAAACATCGCTCCCGTTGGGAGAACGAAGTGGTGATGGAAACGGTGAGATGAGCGGAGAGCGACCCATTCTAGGATTCATCCCAGCTCCCAATCCAGCCCCAAGAATTCCAGCTCTGTCCCTGAGACGCCCCTGCAAATTCTGACCCCGTAAATCTAGCCCACCATTTGTGTATGAAGCAAAAGGAAGGGTAGCTAGATCGTCATCTACGTAAGGTAATCTCGGATCGAGGAATGAGTAGTCTCTGCGCCCATAGAGACCGCCCCTGGCCATAGGGTTTCTCGGAAGGCCTCCACCACCACCCATTTCCTCCAATCCACCCCCTGAGACGCCTCCTTCAAGTCCATCCTCTAGACCTGGTCCCAGACTGTCCAGAATGTTATTTCCCATCGATCCTCGTCGTCGCTGAAGCATTGGTTTGTCGTTGAGTCGCACCCAGCCTTCTCGGCTGACGCCTAACCTGTCTCTTCGACCATGATCGTCGTCTAGATCATTGTATCGCGGACTGCGTCTCTCATCACGATATTGATCGTCCCATCTTGATTTGCAAGGAAACATAGCTCAAATCTAGAGGAAGAGAAACATTCAAATATTGATGGAGGTATAGAGAAATGAAAGACTTTGTGAGCTGCGAGAGCGATGCGCAAAGCACAGGGTAAAAACGTGCAGTGGTAGACAGCAGCTTTGACAATGCCAATACTTCTCATTTTGTACAGCAATCATTGAACACGAGAAGAAATGCAAGCCACGTTGCAATTCTAGTCAGAATGCAAACACGAACAGTAACAAGCCGTTGCCAACACCAAGACCAGTACGACTCTGAACAAATCTGCGCCTGCTGACAAGATGGCATTTATTATTTAAATGGAGACGGCATTGTTTGCTACTGAGAGGATACGACAAAGTTGCTCTCATAGGACAAAGAAAGGCGTATACAATTATTTATGAGGGAGCAGCATGTAGTACGAACCTGTCGTGGCCAGCAGCCAGCCAAGATGGTCTGCTTCGAGGGGCGATTGGTGGCTTTGAATAGGGCTCTGCAAGTCATCACGAGCAAACAGTGCAGCCACCACCGTCTTCTCATCCCTTTAGGGCTCTGCCGCTGGGTCTGTCTCGGCTCGTGGACTTCTCTGTTATTTTGTGACGCTGCTCATTTCATGACACTGTATGTTAATCGTTTCTGGATGCTTCAAGTGAGCCGAGGATTGGAATAGACCACTGGTGACGCGGCCAAAGTGCTCGAGAGAGCCCCTTTTCCGCCGCATGGAGCTGCAAAAAGGAGCGCGCTCTGACATTCGGCGATTTCTGGGCTCTTATTCTGGGGCTCTGAGAGCTAGCCGTGACAGTGACCGTAGCCGTGGCCGTGGCCGTGGCCACTACAGATACTGAATGCTGCTTTCTGTGATCGCGAGCGATGATTGACCACGTAGGCATCAGAGTGCTGCTGCATTTGCATCAACAGAGATTGATGGACAATCAATCGCAGATACCAGATCGTGCCTGAATCGTGGACCCATGCAGTATGCCAGAGCCCAATACGGCTAGTCCTGGGTAGCCGAAGCTAGACGAGATGGAAGCTCTACAGTCGAAGCGTTGACGCCGATTTTTCGATTGCCTCACTGCACCAGAAACCTCGTGCCCACGAACAAAACGCACCTACGACCTCATCACCACCAAGAACCCGAAGACCGTTCTGTGCACCATCTCCGAACAGTCACGCGTAGACATCAAGTCCCGCTTGGTGCTCTGCATACAGCCTCGCCGAACCCTAAGTTCTCCCCCAGCACCACCCATCTCGCGTCTTTTTTTGTGCTCCGGCGCGACGACTCCACTCGACTGGGCTACCAGCTTTCGCATCTGCAGCTTCAGCCAGCTATCGATCACAACGACTTCAATATGCCTTCACACATGCCTTCAAGTTTTGCCTCTGCTGCCGCTGGCCAGGGTGCTGGTCGCGACCCTCGAACAGGGAGGGGCGATGGACGGGGAAGCGGGGACTGGTATGTTTTGCATCATAATTACAATACTGCTGCACATTCCAATGTGGCATCTGGTCCATGTCTATGTCGATATCTACGGCGCTGTTGCTCGAATTGAGCGCAGCGATCTGCACAGTCACTCCACTCTATTTGCAGCCTTGAGCTTCTGTGCACCTAGTCTCTTCTTCACGGGAGCGCCTCTCAACCCTCCACTCATACACTTGGCTAGTCCATAATGGCAGCACGATATTCAACGACCTCTAAAGAAACCTACTGAAACTTGTGATACAGGCCTCGGAGAGAAACTAGGACTAATGGCTTTGTGCCTTTGAACTCCCGCCGCACCTCGTCTACCACGTTCTCATCCGCGCAAGATGCGTCTCATCCAGTCACCGAACCCGAAACTTCAGTGCCTCAATCAATGTCAAGCACGATGTATGAACTGTCAACAGAGAGTCGATACTCAAAAGATCAACTAATAGCCGTCTTCAAAGTACAACAGGAATCGGGAGGGGCGGCTCGGGATGTTTCGCATTTATATGCTAACAATTGGAATCCAGAAAATACTAATGGCGCAAATGGCCGAGGTAGTTGGGGCAGACCAAATGACTCGAGAGAGACACATGGACCCGAAGTGTGCTGGGATGCTGCCGGGACCGTTCAGCCAATTGCTCTTGAGGAAATGGATGAAGTCGAGCGAAAAGTAGGGTTTACATCTCCCTATGTCCATTCACATCAAGCTAAAAAAAATATCTAGCTCTTCGCCACCGATGTCAATTCACCTCTCAAGCCCCCGCCGCAAAACACAAACAAGGACCCAAATGCACAAGGAGGAACGAATGGCCGCAAAGCCTCTGTCTCTCACGGCCAGGGCTCAAGTTCATTCGCGCTGTCTTCTCCCGTATCGAGCAGGCCTAGCACACGTCGTCAGCTGACAAGCGACTCTATCACAGGCCTGCCGACTCCAGGTGGCACTGGCCGCTTTTCCAGAGAGGAGACTTCATTCTTCAACCGCAAGCTCAACGAATCTAGGGATGCTCCTGATGACCGTAGCGAGGACACCAAGGGTAATCTACCTTTTGGTGGGCTAATGCGTAGCAATACCGCAGGAAGTGCCCTTGGTAACGGTCCGGCGTCCCCGTGGGGTCCCAGCTCCAGTAGTGCTACCATGTCGCCAATGGGGAATTTTGGAAGCTTCGCAATGGGTGGCTCCGCTGCTGCCCCTCCGACTCCCATCGAAAAGCGTCCAGGTTTTGGTAGTATGAGAGGGGAGAGTCGCCTAGCTCATCTGATGCCAAAAGAGAGCTCTGAAGACATTCCATCGAAAGCTGCGGATAGGCCATGGAGGTCTAGGCAACGTACCGACACCGATCCGTTTGGCGATGATTCCCCCGCGGGAAGTGCTGCTCTTGGAGATGGCCAGACCAGCCCTCCAAATTCACAGCGCAGAGCTCCAGGACTTGATACACCAGTTCGGGGCGCTTCGAACGAATTTGGCATGTCAGAGATGGGAAGTTTCCGGGATCATCAGCGTGGACAGAGTCATCAGACTCCGCATCACCATGATGAAAACGAACCTCTAAGCCCCTCAGAAACAAATCCTTACCGCAGTCCACCTGAAGAGAGGCATGACCGGGATGAGGGAAGCTTTGATGGAGAATCTACTCAGACTAGTCGCTTGCAAGGCCTTGGCGGCATCCCTGAACATGGAGAAAATCCCTTTGGGACGCTACCTCGAGGATTCTCTAATGCCCCGTTTGAGGGGAGCGATCGAAGTCAGACTTCCAGTGTCGGTGGAACCAAGGCATTTCCTGCTATCGGGGGGCTCTCGTCACTAAGTAGTCTAGGCGGTATAGGCGGATGGCCTACAAGCGCGAACGCCATAGGAACCCCGGATCGTGAGAACAGGCCAGGATTT
This sequence comes from Proliferodiscus dingleyae, assembly GCA_003988795.1. NCBI lineage: Eukaryota > Fungi > Ascomycota > Leotiomycetes > Helotiales > Lachnaceae > Proliferodiscus > Proliferodiscus dingleyae. Next base: position 1,174,488 of record QYAK01000001.1, on the reverse strand, counting down.
CCAGGACCTTTTGGCAATTCTCTCTTTGGGCCCATGGGGGAATTACAATCTCCAAGCATGGGAGGCCTCGGAGGTGTTTTTGGCTCTGGTCCGGGAGCCGGTCTCTCAGGTACAAATACTGCTGGCCGAGGCAGTAAATTGGGATCATTGTTCCCAGCTGCCATGCAAGCTCAGATGCAAGGTAATGAAAGCGAAGGTACTGTTGAGGTTGGCGAAGCAAGACAAAGCGGTGCATTCGGTGCAATTGGTAGAAATACCTTCCCTTTTCGCGAGACTGACAGTCCTGTCCGAGGGGGTCGCCCATTTGAAGATCTGTTCTCTCCGCCTGACAATTCCAGGATACAAGCCCCCTGGTCCTCATCTGACAACGCGCAAGGCCAGACTGTGACCTCGTTCTCCCAAGGTGCCTCGGCCCAGCCAAATTACCAGCAGTCACAGGCGTCATCGGACTCGGCATCAAATCAACTACCCACAGCCCAACAGAAAATGATGGTAATGCCAGATAGAATGAGATGGGTCTATCTGGACCCGCAAGGACAAGTTCAGGGTCCATTCTCTGGTCTCGAGATGCACGATTGGTACAAGGCCAACTTCTTCACGCCTGATCTCTCTGTGAAGAAAGTCGAAGAGTCTGATTTTGAGCCTCTTGGACAATTAATTCGCCGAATTGGCAATTCACGCGAACCATTCCTGGTTCCACAGATTGGTATACCACATGGCGTTGCATCGACTCAGGCAGGAGGACCATTTGCCTTAGCGGCTGTTGCACCCGGAAGTTCAGGCCAGCCAGGTTCAGTTCAACCTCCGTTTGCAGGCGCGTTCCCAAGCTTTGGGACGACGTTGACTGCAGAGCAACAGAATAATCTTGAACGAAGGAAGCAAGAAGAGCAATACTTGATGGCACGGCAGCGAGAGTTCTTAGCGCAACAGCAAGTCAACATGAAACAGATGCAAATGGGTGGCATTCCTTCTGCTCTACATCACCATTCAAGTGCCCATAGTCTACAAAGCCAGCCAAGTTTTGGGAGCATCACCTCGCCCATTGGAATGCCCCAGCAGCCCCCAATGTCTGGAAACGCGGGCTTCTTTGACCCACCCCGACCAACTCAGCCCCCTGCACCTTCCGCTATTCCCCAGGACATTTTTCGTGAGGATGACCTAGCAAATTTGAGTCTTCAAGATCGACAACAGTCCTTTGGCGCCCCGGGGCAAGGAGCTTCTCATGCACAGCAAATCGGTGCCATCTTTGGGCACCCTCAGGCGCAGCGTGATGGTTCCGGCATCGAGCAGACAGATCCAAGTGACCCCCAAGGTTACAAGGCTCGACTCCGCCAATTCGAGCAGCTGAGAGAGCAACATGAGGAAGAAGAAGCTGCTGAAGCTGCCGGAAATGTCTCCAATGAACCTATAGGCCCACCTCGACAGCTTGGACGTCAACAACATCAAGAAATAGAAGACCCCGCATTGAAACAAACAATCCTCGAGCAAGAAGCACCTGAAGTGCTGTCCCTGACGCAACAAGTTCAAAAGGCCGCGTCCTCCAAACAATCACCAGTGTCGACAACTCAACCAGAGTCACCTTGGGCAAAGGTCAATCCCAAACTTCCGATGCCATTTCCTCCACCTCAATCCACTACTCCCTTGCCGGCACCCACTGCCCAACGAGGACGCTCCAATTTACCAGAGACTCTGAGTGCAGAAACAAGATCTCGTTCAGAAACTCCTGAGATGGCTGGCTCTAGTGCGTCCCTTGCACCTTGGGCGAAAGAGCAAGCAGAAGCCACAAAGGGCCCTTCACTGAAGGAAATCCAAGAGGCTGAGGCCAAGAAGGCGGCCAAGGACGAAGAGATCGCTGCGGCACAACGTCGTCTGGCCCACGAGCAAGAGATGCGGATTTTTAGCAGCCAACCTACTGCGCCTGCTCCTGGTCTGCCAACTACGTCTACTTGGGGCAACAGCGTTTCGCCTGCGACTCCGACAAGCGCGACATCAGCATGGGCGAAGCCAGCGTCGTTTAGTGCCTCTAGTGCTAGCAAAGCCGCTGCGTCTAAAAGGACTCTGGCAGACATTCAGAGGGAAGAAGAAGTTAGAAAGCAAAAGCTCGCGGCTGTGGCAGCAGTCACGCAGCCCGTTTCTGTATCTGCAGGAAAGCGGTACGCTGATCTTGCTAGCAAGACAACTCCTGCTGTCCCAGCAGCCGGATCTGCATGGTCCACTGTTGGTGCTAGTGGGAAGGTGAAAGTACCTACTGGTCCTGCTGCTGCTCCTCCAGCTTTACGAGCTGCTAGCAATGCGAACATTCCCAGCGCATCAAGCGCTCGTAGTGCCAGGCCTGCAACAACTCGCAATGTCACCACAAATAGCACAACTACTATGACTACAGCTCACGAGGAGTTTGACAAATGGGTCAAGGCCACGTTGGCAAAGGGCCTCAATTCTGGCATTGGTGGTGAGTATTCTGTACTGACATTTCGTAATTTACCTAATGAATGTGACAGTTGATAATTTCATGCGCATGCTTGCGGATTGTCCCCCCGAAACTAGTATTATTGCAGAATGCGTTTACGGTGCCTCTCAATTGATGGACGGCCGTCACTTTGCAGAAGAGTATCTTCGACGCAAGAAGCAGGCTGACAAAGGCATAATCGAGCCTGTGTCTAGCTCGGGCGAGAAGGCCGGTGGCGGTTGGAGCGAGGTGGCCAAGAAAGGGCCACCGAAGGAGGAACCTACTTCTGCTTTTAAGGTTGTACCAAATAAGAAGAAGGGAAAGAAATAGAGGATGTAACGTGTATAAGACCTGTATCTTTAGACGTTTAGACGTCGGGAATCTGTACAGCATGGCGATCGCATTTGACAGTTGGTGGGTTAGCATCCGAGCGAGCATACTGTTGCTTCTGCAATACATGTAGTCTATACAGATAGTAGTGCGATTTGTTAGCATATCTACTCTTTTTGTCTTGGAAACTCAATCTGACCTTTGTGAGCATCAACACTGTAACCGGTAAATGGACCGAGTAAATCGCTTTGAGCCACAGATCACCCCGACGAAGTTAATATATTGCATACTAACCTTATTATGTCGCTGGCCGAGATTTACATGACGGATGAAGTCTTAGAGAGGTCTCACAAGCTTCCTTTCATTCATTCAGGTGGTTCTGGTCAAGTTTTGACGAAGATACAAGACGTAATTGGAATGCTTTAGTCATCAGAGGAGGCTCCTGTTCTTCTGGGGTTTTCCCCCGCTCGGTTAGAATTGTTCCGCCCCGCGACCCCTGAAATGTCAATGTCCTGACGTATGTCACTGCCACTAAGCTCATGACGAGGGGCAAATCAACTTACAAGAACACACTTTTCAGAATTTTTACATATATCTTCGTAGATTCTACTTCTTCAACTGAACCACAAAATCTTAGACTTCTATACATATCGCCAATATGTCAAACACCGGCAAAAGAATAGTCAGTGCCCATGTCACCTTTCAATGATTGATCGTCCTGACCCCATCTATGTCAAATACAGGTCTTTACAGGTGGTTCAGGCAAAGCTGGCCGACATGTGATACCTTACCTACTCTCCAAAGGACACAAAGTTCTCAATCTGGACCTTATCCCATTTCCGGATCCTTCGGCGGATGTCTACACTTTGAAGACAGACCTCACGGACTCGGGTCAGGTCTTCAATGCGCTCACTTCTCATTTCAATATGAGCGGGTACGAGGGAAAGAGCGTGCCTGGACCGCCTGATGTGGTCATCCACTTTGCTGGTCTGTTCATTCGTTGCTGGTTTCCTTTATGGCTCTGTTATTCTCGGGGCACAGGATATATAGAGATAGATGACCTGAGCTGACCTGCATCATAGCATATGCACGCAACATGCTGGTCCCTGACTCGGAGTGCTTCCAGGCCAATGTACGAAGCACGTACAACGTCGTGGAAGCAGCGTCGAAACTCGGAGTGAAGAAGATCATCATCGCATCGTCAGAGACCACCTACGGTGTGTGTTTCGCGCAAGGCGACGCGGACTATCATTCCTTTCCCCTCGAGGAAGATTATGATGTGGATCCAGCAGACACGTATGCTTCTTCGCTCCCCCATTTTTTTTCCCCCTTGCTCCTTCTATTCTCGAATCTTGACGGGTTGTCACATTTTGTATCTGTCTTGACTCTCGAACAGATACGCGCTCTCCAAGATCTGCGGCGAGAAGACGGCGCGCACTTTCGCTCGGAGGTTCGAGAATGACATCTACGCCTTAAGAATAGGCAATGTCATTGAGCCGCACGAGTACGCGAGAGACTTCCCAGGATTCATCGAGGACCCGAGTGTGAGGAAGAGGAATGCGTGGAGTTACATCGATGCGAGAGACCTCGGCCAGATTTGTGACTTGGCAATTGCGAAGAGTGGTAAGTTCTTGATCGTTGTTTCCTCGTAGCATCTGAGTGTGTGTGCCCTGCACAAGCAAGGATGGAGCGATGTCCCACGACAGCCGAAAGGCCACCTAGCTAATTGGTTGATCAGGACTTGGATTCCAGGTGTTTAATGCCACGAATGATACTATCACGATCAAAGACGGTCTATCGACGAAGGAGTTTCTTGAGAAGGAGTGTCCAGGGACAAAGTTCACCAGAGAGATGGGTAAGAACGAGGCTCCACTGAGTAACAGAAAGATCAGAGAGGTATTAGGATTCAAGGATGTACATGACTGGAGGAAGTACGTCTAGTCTAATGAGTCGTAAACAGAAGCTGCTGTAGCAGACTTCAAAAATTGTTCCCCTCTCAAATCAAGACGTGCTCGAGAGTAATTGCAACAAAGAGTTTCCTGAAAATCCTTAGACCAGCACACTTCAGGGAATATCAGGATTCTGCTCTGCCAGCATCACAACATGTATCTAAAAGTCGGGGCTCTATCTCCCATTTCGCTCATTTCCACCAACGAGTATTCCTTGTCGTTTCCCTCGCGGTCTCTCTTGGCATTGATTCTAGCATAATTCACCCTGTAAAGCAACAAAGTTTAGTGACGGCAGCTCATCTTCGCCACACGTTCAACTCACCTCAGAACGACGACCGCGATCAACCCCACACTCACAAAGCCGATTTCTAGGGCGTGACCTAAGATATACTTCGGTGCATCTGCCGCTCTATAGAAATTACTTGCCATGGCACCGGCCAAATTCCCTGCTCCAATGTGGACTCCCATGCCAGCCGTCCGCTTGTAACTCCCAGCAAGATTGTTGCTGATCCAACAAATGTTTCCTGGAAATGACGGATATATGCCTACTGTAGTTATGAAGACGCCTGCGTAGACCACTCCTGGAAGACCACCGTGCGCCGAGGCTGAGATTGCAATGATGAAGCCGATAAGAATGAAGCACATCGGAACGAAGACGAACGGAGCACGGCCGATTCTGGACTTATCGGAATAGTAACCAACTATGATCGTGAGGACAGCTGCAGTGACGTAAATGGGGACCGTCAGAAGCTGGGCCGCTGCAGCTGTATAACCTAGCTCTTTGATTATCGTAGGAAGGAACAAGGCGATTCCGTAGAGAGGGCAAATTATGCCGAAGAACTATCACAATGTATCAATTAGTCCATACTTTTTTTCTGAAGCAATTCCGGAGCACGAGGTTGCTATCTTACCATCTTGGATTCGTGTTAGCCAATACCTAGTGCATTGTGGGGTAGGGGGGAGAGGTATGTACCCAAATTGCGACCAGAATCTGCCAGTCTGTGAATGCTTCTTTGACATGTCTCCATTGAAATTTCTCCTCCTCGGCAACCATCTTGCCCGACTCTTTGCTTCCTTGATACTTCAATCTGTGGACCACCCATGCCCGCTCCTCAATGGTAAGGAAAGAAGCGGTATCCGGGAAATCGTACACAATAAAGAAAGATGCGCAAGCAACGAGGACCGTAGCTATGCCCTCGAGAATGAAGCTATTTCCATCATTAGTCCAAAGTTCTGTCTCCCTTGCTCTCCCATGACGGACTTACATCCATCTCCATCCTGCCAGTCCTCCGACACCGTCCATCTTTGCGATAAGAAAGGCAAGCAAGCCTGAGAACGCGCCTGCTATGCTTGCACCACTATAAAATAGGGCTTGCCTCAACTGTCCCTCTTGCCGACAATACCACATGGTAAGGTATAATGCCACGCCCGGATACAGTCCGGCTTCAGCGACGCCGAGGAATAGGCGAGCAATCAGTAAGCCATGGTAATTTTGGACGATGCCCATAAGTGTCATTACTACAAAGACGAAAGTTTGTTAGTCAGTGTTGTTAAACTCTGAAATGGCCAGTCTGTGGACTCAGTGAAGCAGGAGTGCTGGTCAGGAGCTAAAATTGGAGAGGAGCAGCTCCAATTATGGTCGAACTCAAGGGAAGATATACATACCTATACCCCATGCTACCATGATTGTTGGTAGCCAGACGGACGGACGAAGACGTTTCAGCCTACTCATGTACTTAGTGCCACAGAAACAACACAGCGATGTGGATACCTACATCAAGTTACTCGGCACCTCGAACGCACAGTAAGAAAGGAAGAACGCAGTCAAGCACCAATTGTACTGCGGGCCGGTCATGTGTAAGTCCTCTGCTAGACCTTCAATCTTTGCATTACCAATATTGTTGCGGTCCATATAGCAAAGCAAGTACAAAAGTGTCAACGTCGGAAGAAGTCTCATATCCATTTTGCGGAGAGTCTTCGCTTCGTCCACGCCGCTGAAGTCGACATCGTTGCCTGTCCAATCTGGATCATGATGCTTGGGGTCATGTTCTTCTTTGAAGATACCTGTGTCCTGTTTGATCTCATCGTGAATAGGACTAGGCTTATTGAGATCAGCTGTTGAGTCGGGCGAAGTGGCCCCTGGGTGCTTCTCAGACATTGCGAAGCTGAGGATGAAATTCTGCTGAAGATTAGAAATCAGAGATGGCAAGACACGAAAGTCATGAGGTATTTGTTCGTACTGGTAGGGGTATCAATGCTGAGGTAGGGTTGGGGGAGCAGTCCTGCAGGGCTAATTTACCCAATGTAACTGGCAGATTCTGCGGGGTAACTGCCATTTTCTGCATTCGCAAAATTCATCCAATGGAGTCGATTGCTTCCAAAACTCTTTAGAGCCGAGTTGCGATTACTGATATATCGAGGTGAGGTTCGAGCTTGCGTTTCTAGGCCTCTTGACCGATATCGTATAATGAGAAGCGCTGGGGAGCTTAGAGCTCACCCCACGATCTTCCAGCCCACGGTACATATCGACTTGACTAGGGTATAAATCTACTCGAAAGTGAGCCAATAAACTTAGTGCCGAGCAAGAGTACCATGTTTACGTAGACTCTGCCGGAACTTAGCAGGACCAGGGTACCAAAGGCTACATAGTGCTTGTATAGGATACTTGAGATCGTCAGCAGGTCGTTTACCTCATACATCCTGTCTTGCCTACTTTTCTCATCACCGCTCATAAGGTGTCGTACTGCCTATACTTGAAGTTGAGGCTTTACTATCATCTCGGTCAAAGGAAGACGCTAAGGCAAATTGAGGCATTTGAGAACCAGAGCAAATCAGATTTGTATTCGATTGCATTATTGAATAAGACTCGACAATTGAGTAGAGACTTCTTCGATACGATAGCGTATGTAACATAGATGCCACTAAAATAGACTCCGGTCCGAAAATTTGGTGAACGAGCAATAGTTCGCAAGGGGGATTGCGCATGAATGGAGATACGTAATGATAGCTAGCAGGCTAGTGTTTCGCTTACTAAGGAAGAAGACAGACACTTATCTGAGGGCTCTGGAGCTAGAGAATACTGATCGCACTTTGTTTGAATAGAGATATAAGAGAACATTGAAGTTGAGGATCTGAAGAGGAATAAGGGGTAGCTAGTGTTGACAATATGGTGGTTGCGAGTCGGGCTGTGAAGAATGCTTCAATCCGCATTTTCTTGATAACCTATGCCCTTACACCTACCTCCTTCTCAAAGATATCTCGAGCTGTGGGCGCTTGAAGCGGGAGGCCTATGACCTTGATAATTGTAAGCGCTGATAGTGATACTTCACTTAACTGATATAAAACCGCAGTTGTTAGATGTTCCCAATATGTGAATGGATTTGAGAGGAATGCAGCCTCTCAATTTAATAAATATCCCACAAACTGACTTTCCCATCCTTGCTCCCTACAGCAATCCAATGTGCCGTCTTAGCCTTCCAGAGCCTCTCCTCCTTCACACTTACCGTACCCGTCCTGTTGGCTAACTGTTGCGACGACTCCTCGACCTCAGCCGATTTGGAGATATAAGCAAATGCAACAGCATAGCAGCCTTCTTTGTGCCATTTCAACACGGCGAGCTCCTTCATACTTTTTGTTGAGTAGACTCTGACTTTGGAATCCCATCCAGCGGTAGCAAAGATTTTGTCATCATCTCGTATGCTTAGGCTCTGCTGCCCAGAGTGCTTTGTCTGGACGATTTTCAGAGGCTGATTGTCGATGGCAGGTGTCATGTTTTCTGGCGGGATGGGGATGGGGTGTTTGACGATTATGGCGTCGGCTGAGGAGGTGAAGTAGAAGTCTTTTGTGGTTGAGACATCGAGGGAGAGGATGGGTTGTGTGTGTGATTTGGCTGTGTAGATGGTTCGCCAGCTGGAGTCAGGACAGAGTTGGGACACGGTCGTGTAGCCGTCTTCATAGCCGGCGATGACGTTAAGGAGTTTTGTGTAGGGGTTATGATGAATTGATACAGCCATAACCATACCGCCCTTGAATGACGCAGAATTTGGGATGCTGTGGACTCGTTTCGCTGACGGGAAGTGGAAGATGTCGACCTTGGAAGTTGGTTAGCGAGGTCGACCTTGGGTATCTAAGGGATAGACTTGCAGTTTCCGAAGTCATGACATTTGGTACAGCAATCAAGATTTCTTCTGACCTGTCAGATTCCACTGATGAGACTTCTATTGAGGATGTGAAGTCGAATGAACAGAAATTCATCGTATTCACATCCAGCATGTAGAGCATCCATGGCTGTTTTCGCGGTTCTGGAGGTGTGTCGACAGGAAGCACGACGCTCATCGACTCTTCGTCCTCCTCCGATATTCTCCAGACAATTAATTTATTGTCCTTACCGTGCCTATAACATTTCAGTCAGAAATAGCAGACACCGATTGGCTTCAGAAGAAAATTGGGGGGCAAGTCATGGGCTAAAGCGGTACAAACGAAACTTGGTACCCGATCTTCGAAATATCAAAATAGCAAACATACGATATAGACCAATCTGAATCAGTTGAAACATTATTTTAAGCTTAAATATGGACATGTACGGAATTCACCCACGATATTAATCTATCAGACCCCCATGGTTTGGCTCCTAGAATAGAACCCTTATGAGCTTGCCAGACTGCTACTGGTCTCTTGATGGCAAGACTCCAGATGACGATCCAGCCCTCAGCATCTCCAGTCACTAGTCGACTGTTGGCTCTTATGAATGAGGTTGAGTGGATTTGAGCGGCATGACCCCGGAGAATGTACGCTGGCTGCGGCTGCGCTTGTGCCATGGCTGGCAAGACTTTATTGGACCTGGCTTCTATCTCCGGCTATATGTCTCCAGCAAGCACGGAGACTTGCCCCGGATGTCTAGATCTAGCTTTGACGGCTCTGCTGGCTGCCGCTCCACCCAGCTGTTAGACACGCCGGCCAATCAATGGGGCAGACACCGAGCCAGATTTGGGGTTCCACAGCAACGGTGAGGAGCCGATTTTGAACGAATGCATGGTTCAATCTACCGAGTCTATTTGCAGAGCTGCAGTGAGAATTTCCACTGGCATATGCAAGTACAGGATGGTTGTTGGATCTGGTAGGTATCGACTCAGACTTCCTTCGAGGTGTGCCGTGCATGAAGCTTCTAAAAAGGAAGATCTATAGTCACGTGATAAATCTATTTAAGGTTGCGAACACGGGAAGTGAACCTCGCGACCGGTTCTTTCCCAGGCCAGGTGTATAGTTATAGTAGCGGCCTTCTTTGGTAACGGGAGTCAGTCGAGGATGGTAGAGTCGAGCAGAGCAGAGCAGAGCAGAGTAGAGTAGAGTAGAGCAGAGCAGAGCATAGAGGACAGGACATCCCTGCGGCATGATGGATGGAAGTCGAATTGCCGGCTTCGATGCCAGGGTGCAACCTGCCAGTTCATGCTTTGAACTTTTTTTCCTTTTGAGAAAAAGAAGCAGATGTTAGGTGGCCCGAGAAATCAGACCGTGGCGCGGCCTTCGTCAGCAGCTTCAGATTTCCAAATACCTGTGGGTGCGCTGTGGCTCAATCCGATGCAAAAGGGCCGCAAGCGCATGGACAGGGCAGGCAGATCACACGCAGACTGTGTCTCTTCAGCGAACTCTGGGAAATCCCCAAGCTGGGCTCCACCGTGGGAGCAGCAGGTGTGTCTGAGAGAGTGAGGCTTGGGGATTTTGGCAGTTCACGGGAAACAGGAGATCCGAAGAGCAAGCCAGTCAGTCAGTCTCCTCTTCACGCTTCACGCATGCTCACGCATCCAGTCAGAGTCGGTGGTGTCTCTCAGCTGCAGAGGTGGTTATGGTTATGGCTATGGTTATGATGGTGGTGGAGGTGGAGGAGGTCCCCTGTTCTGCGTCTGCGATGGCCCCCTCGCTCCTGCCCCTCGCTCCTGCCCCTTCCCCTTCCCCTTCCCCTTCTCCTTCTCCTCCTCCCGTTCTGTCCCCCTTCTCGCTTGCCCTGGTCTCTCCCATTCTTGCTTGTGTGCTCGCTTCTCACTGCTCACTGCTCACGACTCAGTGCTCAGTGCTCAGTGCATATAGTACTTGCACTTGCACTCGCACTCGCACTTGCATTCAAAATAGATCGCCCAACCCAACCCGGCCCTGGCCCTGGCCCTGCCCTGGTCCCGGTCCTTGTCCCAGCTTCCCGACAACCCCTCGTACTGTACAGTAGTAGTAGTCCCTTTCGCCAGGCTCATGAGTTGACCCTTATACTTACTGTCCTATTCTGTCCTGTCCTGTCCTGTCCTGTACTGCACTGCACTGCACTGTATGCCGAGGTAAGACTTTAGAGCGCTGGGATGTACAGTACATACTGTACCATACTGCACTGGATTGCACTGTACTGCACAGCACTGTACAGTACTGCGCGCTAGAAGACTGCACTGCAGGTCTCTGACGTCGGGACAGGTGTAGGGATGTCCTGCCCTGCTTAGTCTTCCGGAGCAGGCAAGACCCTTTCTGTTCTTTCTGTTCTTCTGTGCTGTGCAGCTCCCTTCGAGCCGCCCGCCATGGGAACGGAGGCGCCGCTGCACGATGCTAGGCACGATGCAGGCAAGATAGTTAGATTGATTGATTGAGTGCTGAGTGGATGGATGGATGGATGGATGGATGGATGGATGGACAGATCTAAACGGCAGAGGGGGAGCACCATGGCTGGGTGCGGCGTGCGGCCCTTGGAGAACTAAACCCTCTGGGGCAGCGCCTCTGACGAGCTGGGCTGGCCGGAATCTCAGGGCACCCGAGGACGAGGACGAGGACGAGGAAGAGGAAGAATCCGGCCCAGTAAGAAGAAGCACACCAGCATCAGCATCAGCATCAGCATCAGCAGTATGTACTGTACATACCAGCATCATCATCAGCTCTCACTTTCACTCTCACTTTCGACTCTCACTTTCGACTCTCACTTTTGACTTTTCATCCTCTCGCTCGTAGTCTCACTCTCCCATCCACCCAAACTTCTTACTCCCAACCAATAACGTCCATACCGTCCATACCGTCCATACCATCCATTCCACCATTCCACCATTCCACCATACCATCCATACCACCACCCACCTCACCCCTCCCACACTTTCCGCCTGCAAACCCTCTACCTTCTCTCTCTCTGTCTCTCTCCTCCCACCCCTCCACCCTCCACCCTCCACCCTCCACCCTCCACCCCTCTGCCCTGCCCTGCCCTCCCCTCCCCGGTAAACTCAAGCCACCAGCCCCCCAGCCCCAGCCCAAGCCAAATGTACAACGAACCCTGGCCTGACCCCATGGCAATCGATTGAACCATCGTCACCGTCACCGTCACCGTCACCGTCACCGTCACCACAAATAACGTCGAGTGAGAAATTCGACTACTACTACTACTACTACCACCATCACCACTCCATCATTCTTCCTTTTCTTCTGCTTCTTCTTCCTCTTCGACTCTGCGCGCACCCAACACCCCATTGCGCCATCGCGTAATTAAATACTTCAACTCTCGACATCTCCTCACACATGTCCTGCCCTCTCTGCACATTTGGTGGAAATCTTCTCTCCATGTACCACCACCACCACCACCACCACCACCCATCACCCATGAACCCACCGCGCTAGGTTACCAAGGCAGTTTCAGTCTCGCCCTTCAACCCTTCGACCCTTCGACCCTTCGACCCTTCGACCCATTGACCCATTGACCCATTGACCCATTGACCTACCAAGACTTCTTCTGCTCCTGCTCTCTGGCCAGATCGAGCTGCGGTCGTAGCTCGGATCGTCCTTACTCCGCAGCTTCTGGTTCACCACACTAGAACTAAGTAAGGTACTGCAGTACTGCAGTTTCTGTGGTGTCGATAGTGTACCACCTGCCTCACCCACCAAAACTCTAATCCAACTTCTCGATCGTCCTGCCCTTGAACATCACTTCGCGACTCACTATCTTACCATCTCCACTGCCTTACTACCTGACTACCTGACTACCCTACCACTTTGTGCCACACCCGTTGGCCATCGCCGCCGCCCCATCTTCTCCCCAGCCAGCCAGCCAGCCAGCCAAGTTCTCTCTTCTCTTGACCCTCTGCACGCCAATGTCCCTGGTGCTGCCCTCGACTCAACCACGCTTCCACTGCGAGCAATCGCAGAACCTTCATCGTGGCGACCTACGATAGCCAAGCTTACCTGGCGACTGGATTTGATCTCGAATACCCATACCAGCCGTCGCCACTGTACGCGGCCTCGACTGAGTCCGATCTGACGCTTGTGGGTGACCAGCAGCAATTCACCCCGCCAAACTACCATCTCGGTGATCTCAGCCCGCGGCCCCTCAAGAGGGCGAGGGTCGGTGGGCAGAGCAACTCCATCAAGGGAGGCGCAATCAAGACCAGCCAGATGCCGACACCTGAAGCTACCACGGATGCTCTGGATGGCACCACAGCTGCTGTAGCCGCGAGCAAGCCTAAGCGGGTGCGGACCGGATGTTTGACATGCAGAGAACGACACTTGAAGTGCGATGAGGGCCTACCTAACTGTCAAAATTGTCGAAAGTCGAGCCGAGTGTGCAAGAGAGGCGTGCGCCTGAACTTTATTGATACGACTGTCAAATCCCCACCCATCATACCCCCCACGGCCGATTGGAGAGGTACGCAGTGTTCACATGCTCAATTCTTCAGATACTGACTCGTGCCAGTCCATTTCCAAGATGAGTCTCGAGAGATTGCATCTGAATATAAAGGAGGCCTAGGCCGCTATGCCCGGATCGATCAACAAAGCATAACACCGCCGCGAGATACACCCCTGGAATATCCAATCCGAACCGTCATCCAGGACCCTTTCGGAGCAGACAGCAATTCATTGCCCCCCATTCAACAACCTACCAGAACCTTTCCTGACAGCAGTCTCGCAGTGAAGCAAGAGACCGCCCATTCACGACACAGCAGTCGCCATCATTCCAATGCGGGCAGCGATGGGCTCTCAATGGTCGCGCCGTCTTCTGCGACGTACAGCAATCTTGAACAGCCAGCAACACCCGAGGACGAACCCCGCCGCTATCTAGACACACCAGAGGAGGTCCTGTTCCTGCAAGTATTCGTCGAAGAAGTCGGCCTCTGGATGGACAGCATGGACTCCCATAAGCATTTTTCGAGGCTGCTACCCTTTCATTCTATGAGCGAGCCTATGTTGCTCCACTCTTTCCTAGCATGTGGTGCACGACACTTGACCTTGGTCAATCCTATGTACCATGAAGACAAGGCTCTCTATTACTACGATACGGCCACGACCAAATTGCTGCGATCTCTCCAAAATCCTGACAGAGATACAGTTGTCTGTGCAACAACCGCGGTCATTCTGAACGTCTACGAAATAATGTCGGAGCGTGCAATGCAACGTATGAATCATATAGCAGGAGCGCGAGCTCTCATCAAGGAATGTGGTTGGAGTGCGAGAAGTACGGGCATCGGAGCAGCATGCTTTTGGCTGAATGTTGGCATGGAATTACTGAGCTGCTTACATTTCAATTGGAAGCTCGCATGGGAGCCAGATCAGTGGGGTGTGGATATGGACTTCGATCGGGAGCTCGAAATTGGGAGCGAGGAGGTGTGGGTTCATCGGATGGTGTATATCGTGGGCAAGGTCGCCAACTTTCGGGCCTCGATCCCACGTTTCCAAGAGGCGTCACCTCATGATGAGCACATCCGACTCAAAAACAGATATGCGGAATGGCAGCACCTCAAAGCCCTCTGTGACAGCTGGAACGAAAAGATTCCTCGCACGATGCACCCTATAGGCTACCTCTACGCATCTCAGAACAGCTCGAAGTCCGCATTTCCTGAAGTCTGGTGAGTCACAACTGATACAGGGACTTCGACGCATACTAATGAGACATAGGTTGATCAAGCGTGCCACGATTGTTGGGCGACTATTTTACCACACGGCGATGTGTCTCCTTCCACAAATTCACCCTCTAATGTCTAAGGAAGTTGAAGAATTGCGGACGATGCAACTACATCACGCTCATCAGATCTGTGGCATCGTTGCACACGTCAAAGACAGAGGTGTTGCTAGCGTTGCACTACGTTCCCTTGCTATTGCGGCAGAATGCCTAGTCATTCGCCGGGAACAGGAAGAAGTTCTCGAGATCTTCGAGAAGATTCGCACAGAGACTGGTTGGAAGGTCGGTTTTCTCAATAAGGAGTTGAAGAACAAGTGGGGTTGGCAACAAGAGGATCAGGCACAACATCAGATTGGTGCACCGCAACCCTCGCTGACGCAATTCTTCCCAAACACAACACAAGCACCACCTGTGAGCCTGACCCTGGCCCCGGCCCCTCCTCCTCCTCCACCACCAATGTCTTTGCATGGTAGGATCCAGAATCCGCTGGCGGGAGCAGACTTCTCGCTACCAAATCACCCTTATCAACAACACTATCAACCACCCAGCTCGCAAGCCCACTACACCCACAACTGGGTTCAATGACGACCAGCTTGGGAGAATTTGCTTCAGAGTGTTCGGAGATGAACAACTACATTCTTGTCTAGATCTCTTAAATAATATGTGTACACTTGATTGTGGCACACCTTGCATCCTGGACTGGGCAGCTACTGGTAGAAAAAACTTGGGACGGCAATTGGAACTTGGGAGTCTTCTGGTAAGATGAATCACGATGTCACGAACGGATACAAGATATAATAGGCTGTTTTTTGCTGTCAGCAAGCAGACCCCGGCGTTTTTTGTCACGGGAAATTACGAGCATGGAGTTACGGGTCCTCAGATGTATTCTAGTTGCTGTTTTTTGGAGGCGCTAGTCTTATATGAATGATAATGTATTGATGCGCTGATCGATGAGCGTTATTCTTCTTTTCATGTCGTCTCATCTCTGCCGTCCCACCTGTGCGGATCCAACATGTAGGCGTACAGACATGGCCGAGACTACTATAGCGTCGACGTTGTATGACTACCAAGTGTCACACAATGTACATTGGATCCGTGGGCAATCCTGGGGCTTGTGAGGCATCCCCTGAAAATCTATCGGAGATTTGTACGCCCCTCCCCCCTCCCCCCGCATCCCCTCATGAGCCAACATAGATGCCGCTAACCGTCTCGTGGGACGTTGATAGTTTACTGTTGCCGGATCGGGCCTCCAGATCGTCCCACGTAGACCAGACCGACCCTATCTAGGTATGTAGTGCGTGGGTGTTGTAGTTTGGTCTCCAGTCAATCATTCCCCCTTTCAAACATCAGGCAAGAAGTGTGACTTGAACTTCCTGTTCGCGCGGTCTGCTGCGCGGTACATGAACTGGTCACCGTGCAACTCGAACACCAGGTCTCGCTTCCCCTGCTCTCCCGCCAGCCCACCCCCCCCTACTGTCCCGCCATCCTTCTCCGTCTCAGGCAGGGGGATAGTGAACCTGAAGATCGTACCTTCTTTGGGAAGAGTCTTGAGCTTATCCGATTCTGTGATGATCTCGAAGACGCCTCTCAGATCCTTCACCACAATGCCCCTCACCCCGACCCTGCTCACACACCTGCTCCTCACCACGGCCAGCTTCGCGCCGTGGTAATCGGCAGACGTCAGCTTGGCCGCCGCAGCCGCCGTAATGGGCAGCGATCTCTCGTTCTCCAGACCGAGGATCTCTTGCATGTACCCAATCCACATCTGGTGCAGGGGAGCGTAGATGGCATATGCTTGCGAGGAAGGCGGGATATCGTAGAGACATGATGCCTTTTTCTGCCGAGAGGACAGAGGGGCTGGCTTCAGTTTCTTTCTTCGCGCTGAGAGCTTGCGGGCTCGTTCGGCGCGGCGTGCTTGCTGTGCATTGGGGGTGGGCTCGGTGGGTTTGAGGTAGAGGGGCCGGGATTTGATCTTCTCGGTGAAGATGGTGCTCGCTGTTGTGGGAGAGTGAGCGCGTGAGAGGAGGCTGGTGGATATGTCGTCGTTCTCCAAATTTCGTTTCGTGCTGGGCGTTTGAGGCGCCATGGTGTGGTTTGGGGTTGGTGGTGGAGTTGAAGCTGTAGATATCATGCAGGCAAGGCTGAAGTGGTGTTTTCACATGCGCCGCGGGCACCGAGTCTTTAAAGTTTTAGCGTCACAGCGCATTGCACTTGCAGCGACCCAACCCCATGTTTTCTTTGCCCCGCAATTCGCTGCCGACACTAGCCTGTTGGTTGTCTGGCTTGTTGGGTCTGTTCCCCAGTTTCCTTGCTTGAACGGCCGTGGAATATTCTTCTTTCCCTGTCTCTATTATTATGATGAATCTTCTCAATTGATAAGGACGTCAAGAGTAGAACGATGGCAAGTTCCGGGAGCTCTTCCGCGCCCCAGACCTCAGCGCCAGATTTGGACATCTTAGGCGACCAAGTTACGCTTCACCCAAGCGGATACATTGAGCCCCCGGAGCGGCCGCAAGATGGAGACAAGGAGCGGAATCTTGTAGGACATATGGCGAGGTTTAGACAGAGTCCCTTAGAGTAAGAAACCATATCCTAGGAGTCCTTTCGGGACTTCATTCTTGGACAAAAGCTTACCTCGGTTCAGATTCCTCCGCGAAGTCTCCCTCCACGTCTCAGGCACAGGATGGCGTGCCTATGATAAGGTCATCGGCCAGCCCGTTTTCTACCCCGGTTTCTCAGAGAATATGACAGCAGCAGTGCTTTCTACGCCAATCCTCCAGAAGAAAATCACTGAGCTAGCAGAGAAGCGGGTGGCGTTTGAAGAGAGCGAGGGGCTACTGAAGAGAGATGATCCGCTCTATGCGGCGAAGAAGAGTCAAAGGAAACATGTGCTTGAGCATGATTTGAATGAACTGTGCGAGAAGATGACGGGGGATATGATATGCAAGATGGAAAGTAAGCCATTCATACGGGGGGCATATTATTTCGCTACACAGCTCTTGACGAGGGCTTACCACCAAGGCATCCACGTCTCGAGTGAGGAGGTCTTGAGACTGCGGCAAGTAGCGGAGAAGGCGGAGAAGAAGAAACAAAGCATCATCTTCTTACCATGTCATCGATCGCATATCGATTATGTTTCCATGCAGATTATTTGCTATCGCCTGGGCATGACGTTGCCGACTGTCGTGGCAGGAGATAATCTGAATTTTCCTCTTGTGGGCTCTTTCATACAACATGCAGGTACGTTACTCCTTCCGCCTGGCATCGCCGAAGTGACACTTATTGGAAAAAGGTGCTCTGTTTATACGACGAAGTTTCGCAGGCGATGTGCTCTATACGACTTTAGTCCAATCTTACATAGATACTCTACTACAAGGCGGTTTCAATTTTGAATGCTTTATCGAAGGAGGACGTTCCAGGACAGGGAAGCTTCTGCCACCCAAATTTGGTATTCTGAGCTTTATTTTGGATAGTATCCTATCTGGACGCGTCGAAGACACCATTATATGCCCAGTGAGTACTCAATACGATAAAGTCATCGAGACTGAGGGATACGTTACCGAGCTCCTTGGAGTTCCGAAGAAGAAAGAGAATTTGATGGACTTCCTTTCAGCGTCGTCGCTGTTATCGCTGAAGCTTGGACGAATTGACGTGAGATTCCATGAGCCATGGAGCTTGCGAGGTTTCATCCAGGAGCAGCAAACTCGCCTGACTGGAATTCCACAAGGTGTTGACATCACTAGTCTCAAGGATCAAGGATTCAGACAGAAGCTTCTCCGCACCATGGGATACAAGGTTCTGTCTGATATCAATGCTGTGTCAGTAGTCATGCCAACAGCTTTGATCGGAACAGTTCTTCTGACCCTAAGAGGAAGGGGTGTTGGTATGGCCGAGATGGTGCGGAGAGTCGAGTGGCTTACCGAACGTGTGAGAGCTAAGGGTGGACGGGTCGCGCATTTTGGCAGCACACCCACAGCTACAGTACTCGAGCGAGGCCTTGAGGTTCTGGGGAAGGACCTCGTCGGATTGGTAGATGGCCTACCGGAACCAACATACTACGCTGTGGACAGATTCCAGTTATCATTCTACAGGAATATGACCATCCATCTGTTCATTGCAGAGGCTCTGGTGTGCGTGAGCATGTACACTCACGTCAAACGAGGCGGAGGACCAGAACACCAGAGAATATCATACGACAAACTGCGCAGCCAAGTGCTGTTGTTGTCACAATTATTCCGAGGCGAATTCATTTATCCAACGGAAGGACTAGCTGTGAATCTCGACAATGTCCTGAAAACCTTTGAAGCAGACAAAATTGTCGAGCTCGTTCGGGACAGCAAGGGGAACATCGTTGCAGTGGACCTAGCAGATGCTGAACGAGCTGCGGGCCGTGAGAATTTTGATTTCTATTGCTTCTTGATTTGGCCATTCGTTGAAGCCTTCTGGCTTGCTGCTGTAGGTCTCATGGGCTTCGCCCCTCCTAAAACTTATGTAGGCGATGGTTGGCTGGACGTCAAACCGTGTCAAGACAGTGCACAACTGGTGAGCTCTCCTTCTCTCAGAAAGGTGTACCGGATCACTAATTCTAATCCAGCTTGGCAAAACATTATACCATCAGGGTGACCTCTCTTACTTTGAAGCTGTCAACAAAGAAACGTTGAAAAACGCATGGACACGTTTTGAAGAGGAAGGCATTATCCTGATCGGCAAGAGCAAAAACGCCAAAGTCCAACCGAAATGTAAACTAGCTCCTGAATGGGAATCGCGACGTGATCTAACAACTGGTGCCCTTGTGCCCGAAGGTAGACTGTGGGACTTCGCGGAGAAGATAGCGCAGTCTAGAAGAGAAGGAAAGAATAGAAGGGATGGTGCTACAGTATCGACGAGAGTCCTTAGATTAACGGATATCATTGGGCAAGCACGGTATGCAGAGTCGTCTGGAAACGCAGCAGGGTCGAAGCAAGACGATGTACAAGTCAAGAGGAAGCAGAAGAGACAGGCTGTACAGGCTAGGGCACATCTATGATGTATTTATGTATCGATACCACAGCAACTCGTATGTAGCAATGCCATATAAGTGATTCATAATGAGAGTAATACAAGACTTTGGGCTCTTTATTTCTACTGTGTCTAGTCTAAATACTCTGCTTTCAAATCAAAATTAATATCTACACGATGATTCCATACCTCTCGTATGGGAAGTCCTCTAAATTCTCCAAATACTCCCCCCACCCATCGTCGACCTCCCCAAGCTCGTGTAAATCTCCCTCGCCCTCGCCGGTCCTGCCGGCCAGCACATCCTGCTCTCTGCCCTGGTACTCTCCGGCCAACTCCGGATGAGGCACCCACACGACCCTCATGCCTGCTCTCCTACCTGCCTCCACACCTGGCACACTATCCTCAAAGACCAAACACTCCTCTGGTCGTATAGCATTCTCCCCAGGTGTCAAGCTCTCGTTGATGGTCTTCAGAGCTAGTAGGTATATATCTGGAGCCGGCTTTCCTCTCCCCTTGGGTATCCTCTCATCATCACCCAATACACGTCTATGCTCAGGAAAAACACCAAATAAGTCCTCCAAATGTCCCGTCTTTAGCTTAAAGTTCGCAGCATGGCTACTGGTCGCCAGCGCAATATTCACATTCCCATTTTCATCCATAGCTCTTGCACTCTTCAGGTCTCCTAGAAGCTTCTCGACTCCGGGCAATGGTCTACAGGTCGGGAAGTGCTTCTGCTGTAGCTCGGTCTGTTCCACTATATATTCTTCGTGGGGGATTGGAAGTTGTGCCCAGGTCTGGAAAATTTGACCAGCTGTTGGACCGGGGCGGCCTTGTAGTTGCGCTTTGATGGACCAGGGAAGGGGTGGCTTTCCATATTTCGCGAGGATGGCGTTTGTGCACAGAGTGTACTTGTCTTCGGAGTCGAGGAGCAGACCGTCCATGTCGAACAAGCAGGCGCGGACTGGGGGAAAGCTGGAGGGAAAGGTTAGCCGGAGTATCTTTGACAGTATTGGAGCAGAATTGAAGCTTTATGGAGTCTTACTCTGTCCTTGGAGCCATTGCGACTCGTGATAGTATCTCTCGTTGTTCACGAAGTAGTGGGGAGAAGGAGGGGCATTTTGCAAGGAACAAGGCTTCAAGCGGATGGATTCCGCGCCGAGGTCTTTCTCAAATATTATACTGTACATCCGAATCTCTCCCAACCATGGCATCTCCGAGTGAAAGTTTCGCGCGTCTGCCCTCGGACAAGAAACATGAACCCCAAAAGGAGCCAGAAGAAGTAATCAGGTTCTCTCCAGAGGAGGAAGCTGTAATACCCCGAGATCCTCATTTCTTGTCTGTCTGACTAACTCCTTCACACAGAGCCTCCTTAACGAATCTAACGAAAAGAAAGCTTGCGCCAACGAGCTCTTTGCAAAGTCGTCATTCCAAGATGCAATAGACACGTACGATGCAGCGATTGCGGTGTGCCCCAATTATCTAGACTATGAGGTTGCGGTGCTGAGGAGTAACATTGCTGCGTGTCATTTGAAGTTAGAGGATTGGAAGGAGGCTGTCAAGTCTGCCAGTGCTGCTCTGGATGGGCTCGATAAATTACAAGGGAAGAAAAGTGATGAAAGGAAAACTGAGGAGGGGACAGAAGAGGAAGCAGCGGAGGATGACGAGATAGAGGAAATTATTAGTGAGGGGGCTACAAAGGCCGAGGACACCAGCGAGAAGGGAAAGAGGGAAGCAGATATCGAAAGGATACGCGCAAAGGCCTTGATGAGAAGAGCGAGGGCGAGAAGTGAGATCGGAGGGTGGGCTACCTTGCAGGGTGCTGAAGAAGGCATGAACTCTTCCTACTTTTACCATGGCAATGTCGTATAAAGCTAACTTAGTTTTAGATTACACGGTATTGTCCAAGATGGTAAATCTTTCTTTGGCGGATAGGAAGATTGTTCAGCAACAATTAGTGAGAATTCCACCAAGAAAGAAGGCTGCCCAGGAGCACGAGATGGGCGAGATGATGGGCAAGTTGAAGGGGGCGAGTAATCCCATTTCCAACACACAGGTTGTTAAAACTAACCTATTGCGATCTTAATAGCTGGGTAATAGCATCTTAAAGCCTTTTGGTCTTTCAACAGACAACTTCAATATGGTCAAAGACGAGAAGACTGGTGGCTATAGCATGAACTTCAATCAAGGAGGTTCTTAGAGCAATTAATGGAGACTTTAGAGTCTGTCAGCTATGCGCACGCCTTCATATACGCCATCAATCAAAGGAATTCTTGCCATCATCCCACTTCTATCATAGATGGCCGGGGCCTGGTGTCCCAAGACTACCGTATACCCTCAGTTTTACTCACATGATGCCTATCAGGCTATTAGCACTCCTCTGTTAACCTCCCCTCTATGCAACATGCAGAACCCCTTCCTTGTGCGTATTCCCCACATGTGTGCATTCTGGCCCCTCTAATTACGCCTTCATCTGACACAGGATCCCACTCTTCTGAAGTATCTGTAGTTCCCGGCACAAACTCCACCGTTCGCAGCGCATTCCAAGAGACTCGCGCTAAAAATGCCCTCTCCAACCAATCCCCGCGCCCGATGATCCCACGAACCCTATATACAGCCTCTCAGGCTTCTCAGCCCTCTGGCAACCGCATCTCAACCCCCACCAATGCTTCCATGGGGCCTTTCTGAAACTCGCAGCATCTTGCTCGACTATCGCCGTGATAGCAGCCTGTTCATTCTGGTGCCGAACGTCGGCGGGCCTATCATGCACGGCGTGCGATGCGCATGCAGCGGATAATGGAGGCGTCTACGTTGTACAGTACAGTGCAGTACAGGGCCTTTCTTTCTGAATGTGGCGGGTTGCCGGATTTGGACTACCCATTGTCCCGCTGTGCGTATGTATATGAGGGAGCGAAGCGGATTTATTGTGACTTGATCATGTATCGAATACTGTATTTATCAGAGTATCTCTTTTACGAGGATCCAAATCTGGACGTGCCAGTTTCTCAAGCAAAAAGACTTTACATGTTGAGCGAGGACTCTGTCTCAAAGAAAAAATATAATGGCAGCGCTGACCACCATTCCGACTCCCTCAACCCTCTTTACTACACTTAACAACCACCTTATCCTCACTCTCATCTCTCCGGCCCTATCTTCCTCCTTCTATTTTGCAACAGTCTTCCAACGCCTCGTCTCTACAACAATAGTGCACCTCTATCTTCGCGCCTACATACTCTCTCTTATCATACTCAGGCAATCCTATTTTGCGTCTCACATACTCCTTTTACAGGGCCGTCATTTTTCTCGCATATCGGCGACTTATGGCTATTACGTTTCGGCCATGCTGCTCCAAAATGGGTACCAGGCAAGTAAAGAAGCAACGGGAAGGAGCTGGAAAGGAACTGAGAAGTTGAGAAAGAAGCTGTTCTTTGAACTGGCGGTTTTCGTACTGGGAGGTGGGAACCAGGTCATTCTTTTGTTGTTCTGGCCAGGCTGGATTGTCCTGGGTGGAGGCGTCTGGGGGATGTGGATGGTCTGTGGTTGAAAAGAGGTACTAGGAAATATCGAGAACACCTTTGACAGTTGTAGGTGTGCTTGCTGGAAGAGACTTAGTAGTTTGGGGGGTTTAGCTAATCAGCTCCCAGCCTATAGACCTATACACCACCAACATAAGGGCCGATGAGGTTGCCTCTCAAGTAAAGTCAGATGCTGGGATATTGAACCTCAAGAGAAGAAGAAAGCATTCCCGCCCTGATCTCTCTTGACCTCCTTCTGGTAGTCTTTCTCAGGATCAAAGTCTTGCCAAACACTAGCTGGAAATATATGCTTGTTGCGTTCATACCACCGGCGATCAACGACTTTAGTATATGTAGGATCATCTGTAGTGCCTTCAAGGTCAGTCTTCTGGGTCGGCTCCTCGACCTTGGATGTGGAGGGAACGGATAGAGGATCGTATTTCTCTGTGCTCTGTGTTGCGGATGTGGACTGCGTCGTGGAAGCCGGAGGTTCAGCGCTATAATCAAAAAGGAGACGATTGTTGGGCCCTAGAGTACGGTTGATGATGAAGTAGTAGAGATCGTAGTGCTAGTGGAATGTCAGCATCATTGCAGGGTAGGTAAGGAAAAGACTCACATGAGGAATGATGATATTCCCTCTGACCATCATCAGATCATCTACTCCGATCCTTGCCCATTCTCTCCTACTATTTGTTTTCTCGCCTACGCCCAGCTCCGCACCAACTTTTCTACTCCTATCCAAGAACAACCACACGAAGTCTCCCTTCTTGATCGTGCATACTCCACCAGGTATATTCGTCCCATCATAGAACACAAAAGGGATATTAATCTCTGTCGCCTTGATCGCTTCCTGTAACACCAAGAACTCTTTCCTTAGACTCTCCCTCGTCTGGGCTTCTCTCAACAGTGCTGATTTCGTCAACGCCTTAGGCGCAACAGCGACATTGGAATTTACAGCCATCTTTTTCATCGGTAACCTCTCATCTTGTGGTGTTCCAGAGCGAGGAGAAGCAGAACCTGAAGCCGGTGTCTGCGCGCCTGTACTCTGATCCTCACCTTCATCATCCTGCATGCCAAATGAAAGCTTCGGTGTTCCAATCTTTCGTTTCTTCTTTTTCAAGGGAGGCTCTTTGGGTGTGGATGCACTGTACTGGGGCTATTAGTCCAATACTGAGTTTTTCAAGAGCGTATGTGGTGAAAACTCACCCGTCAGGCGTCGCGCGCCCACTACTACTAGTCAAGGCATCTTGCGCATCTCGTTCCTTCTGCTCGAGGGCTTCTGCTCGGCGTTTACGGAAGTCGGAGAGGTTTACGAGACCAATCGTCTGTGTGCTAAGGAGATCTTCTGCTGTTTTTCTCTGTGAGGTGAAGCGTGGGTTTGGTGTTGAGGCACCGGAAGAGGGATTTGAGGCCATGGTTGCTGGGGCTGCAACTTCTCTGAAGGCTCAGAATGAGGCTGCGAGAAAAGCTGTAGGGATCGGCGCTAGCAAGGGTTTGATAGATGAGGCTCTTAAACCCGGACGAAAAGGGGCTTAGCCGAGCCAATGTCAAAACCTCTACCTACCAATTTTCCCATCAGTTATCTCCTGGTTTTCTATACGAATTCCAATGCTCGTAAATGTTTCACCATTAAGAGGAGTGACAGTCGCCGTCAGCTCGAGGATGTATCTCAGAGTTGGCCAACACCTATTGTTCCAGGGCGTGCAAAAACCTGATTGCTATACACTAATCCTAACCACTGACCACCAATTTACGAAGAGTATCGATGGTCATTTTCGTAAATATATTTACTATTAGAATACACTCCTTGAGCTAAGCTCACGAACGCTTTGAGATTTGACAATGCAATCATTCATCATTCCATCCGTCGTTCCCAAAATGTCATTGTTATCGCCATTCACAAAAAGGAAATTTTTGTTACAATGAAAATGAATTATCTCATGATCGTCCATTTAGGGAACCTTTTGCACTTTGGACGGAAATGATTGCCGTGCAATGCGAATGAGAAGAACAATACCATGCAGTGAAAAGGGCAGGGGGTATGACTAATCACAGTACCACGGTGCCGTAAGAAGTAACGCCTGCCTATGTACTTGTGAATTTACCTGTCATGTGTATTGCCTGAAAAAAGGTTTGATGGCGTGGATTTTTGTGGCTATCTCAGGCGCAGTACCGAGAAGTACAAGGAAATCTATGCCAGTACAACATCTAGAAAGAGAGCGCAAGAAAATCTTGCTAGTGCAAGAATGAACTGGACTATTCTGGACGTCCAAATGGTGATGATCAACTTGGTCTAAAGAGGATAGCAAAGCAGTTGAACGAAATGGCAACATAGGCCAGATATCCAGGACGTAGTAAAGGACCCGAGATCCATGATCTAGATCTTTCGTGCCAGATACTCGAGAGAATATGTATGAATTCGATGTCACATCTCCTAATAGTGATTCAATACTCATTGGAAGTAGCTGAATTTGTTCTCAAGAGCACCAAGTGCTTGATCAGCTGTCGGGTCTCCATGGCTTGAATAAACCTTCGCTGGACGAGTGTTGATGCTGAGATCTCGATTCAGGTCTCCACGATCAACAGCTAGTCCTTGGAATGCTCGAAAGAAGTGTGCAATATGTATCTCGGAGTCTCCAGCTTCGTTCATGATTCCGTGGTCAATTTTACGGACCATAGGACCAGAACACACATAATGTGCCACGCCCGGAATACTCCACTCAGTATCACCACAGTCAGCATTGTAGGCGCGGGCGTAGGTACGGAGTTCATCTAGCTTGAAGTCGAGAGCGAAGTGTACGTCTACTTGAAGAAGCTTGCAGATCGCCGTCTTGTAATTGATTTCTAGCTCAGCATCGTTGATGTTGGAGTCGTTGATATTGATCTTGGTGGCCTTTGCTTGGCGACCAACACTTCGGCGATTTGTGACAGGTTCTTTTGCTGGTTCGTATTTCGTAGGAGCCTGCTGGGTAGTAGTGATTGCGGACTCTTGCGCCATGGTGGTTTTATGAGTACGGGCAGGAGCTTTGACTGACAGGCGGCTTCGCTTTCTTGAGGGCGTGTCAACGTCGCCTATGCGGTCATCTTCGTCATCCGAGTCACTTTCGATCTTGGGCTTAGCCTTTCCTGTGGATCTTTTCGATGCACCCAGCTTGCGCTTTCCAGTGGAACAACTTTGGGGTACCATGGAGTCTGGCGTGTACGAGCCCGCATTCTTCTGAGATACTTGAGATTTAGCGGTGTTTTTAGAACCATGACTGACACGACCCTTCGGCTTCGGCGTCTGGAGTTTTAGCTTTTCCAGATCCGTTACAGAGAGAGGGTCACCCTTGAGGACTTTACGCCCAACAGTGTTCTGAACATCACGAGCCTGGTTCAATCGTGAATTGGCTGCTTTCATCTGCGAAGGTGTCAGCGGCAAAGCTAGATCGTCTTCAGGTGTGAGCAATACTTACTGCTACTTCAGCTCTTGGCGCATCCACAAGTCTGTGTCTGTACGTCGGGTCTAGGACTTGCTTGCACAGTGCCTTCGAAATCTATAACAAATTAGCTGCAGCGGCCAGGATTTAAGGTGGGAGCTATACCCTGAGAGAGTCGATGATGGCCTCCATTCTCTTTCCGAAACCAATAAGTTCCGTGCCGTCTTCCCATTTGGTATTGTGAAATGGATCTACCAACTTGTGGCCTCTTGATGCGTCAATACAATCCATCTTATATAGTGTTAGCACCAATTAATCATTAAGTCACGCTAATCCTAGTAGTTGAAGAACTCACCAGAATATCCCAACAAGTGATTTCAATATGTCGGTCGGGGTAATGGCCCTTCAAGATCCGTCTCGCACCTTGCGCAGGATCGCCTCTAGCCGACGGTTTATCAGCGATGCCTTCAGTATTTTTGATGGCTGTGAAAAGACGCTTAACCCAGACAAGCTTAGCAGCATCAGTCTTTGGAGCCCCAACGGGTGCCATGTTTTGTGTCTCCTTCAGTCTGCGCTCAGCCTTGACTCTACGGTACTCCTCCTCGGTCTTGATGATTTTTGCGAACTCTGTGACGGTGCCGGTGTCTTTATTGTGCTTGTATGTCGTCTTCTTCTTGGCTTTCTCGATGGGCTTGGGAGAATCCACGTACTCATCCTCACTGTCGTCCTCACTCTTAGGGCGGAAATCCGGGTCAGACCCATCAGATTGACTGCTATCATTATCTTCGTCGGCAGCATCGCCAAATTCTGGATGCTCTGGGCTGGCGGAGGGTGGTGGATAGTTATAAGTGGCATTATGAGGTGTAGGCAGCTGCTCGTACATGTCTAGTGCTTCGGGAGGCATGCAAGATTCAGCATGAGACACAGTGCTGTATGGAGTGCTGTCCTGATGAATATTGGTGAGGCCATGGTTTGTATTGGTAGCATGCGAAATGTTCATCCGGTAATTTGCGAAATCGTAATTTGCAGGGCTATAAGGGCCAGAATGGAAAGAACTTGAGTGGAAGCCATGAGCATTGTGGTCATCCATGTTTCCGTGAAACATCTGCAGATCAGAATCGCCGAATACGGGCTTAACGTCACCAAATGGCCCTTCATGGTGGAAGTGGCTATTGTAATGAAGGAGGGTTGGTTTTATAACACTGCGAGAGGGATCGGATGTAGCATCACGAGCTATCGATGGTGGGCTCGGGATGTTCATAGCATTGTAGTGCTGTTCAAACTCCACAGGAGAATGATTGTTGCAGTACCGGTCGGGAGCGTTGTTCATATTGAATATTACTCAGCGACTTGCTGTACCGTGGGCACGAAATGCTGAGCACGTCAGCACCACATTTGATTGAATAACAGAGCGTAATGGAAAGCTTACCTTAGATTCAGGGTTTTGGCGCTTTTTCTTGAACAGCCTATGCAGATAATCTTTGTTAATGGAAGAACAGCTGAATGTTTTGGTGCAAGTTGGAAGGGACCGTGCTGCGCTGAGGATGTTGTTTGCTTGTCTTGTATAGCAGGAGGTGAATGTGATTTGCTTCCGAGCTAACGTTGAATCTGTACAAAGGCTTCGTTGTGCTGGTGTGAATCAGGTAGAAGTGTCCAAAAGTGAATGACAAGCAGTATCAGAAAGAAGACGGAATTGTCAAAGGAAATGTAAGTCTGCCACAATCAAGTGCTTCAGGAGCGCAACGTCAGGACCCCAAAGAGCGATATTTGGATGCCTTTGGACGAAGCCACAGCTGGCATTGTTTCTCTGGCTTTGATGTCAAACGAAGCGAGTTAGACAATGTAAGAGGCAGGTCGTATGGTCCGGCAATTCAGAACGTTGCAAGCGCTTGAGTAGGGTCAGCATGGTGCCGTCGTAATTCCCAGCCGAGTTGTGGCAGTGGAAGAGTCTGTGTTTCTGAGCTCACCTTCTATTCACATCTGCTTCAAGACACGCGTGAGAGGTAGGAATATGGAGACACCGGCCCAAGGAAAATGGAGGACAGTGACTGGATAGACCGTTCGGGATTGCTTCTCCGTCGTGCTGTCCAACGAGCTGTGTAGAAAAGGTCAAATGAGCATTGCAATGAAATGATTCGCAGGGCAAGTTGTCGTTGAGGTGGAGGGCTGGCAGAATTTCTGCTGAGTGACGTCCGTAGTCTATGGCAGAGTCACATGAGGCTACGTGACGATGGCGGTGGAGCATGCCTCGAGGATACCGCCGCTCCTCCCTTGCCGAACGAAGGCCGTCCTGCTGCGGCACCGTTTAGAATCTCAAGTTGCTCTACCATGGCGCAAACAGCTAAATGGTCGTTCAGCTGACAGTCTGCCAACCCATCATGTTCCCGGCTAGACAGTGTTATGTAAAAGAGACTGGACATAGCTCGTCGACCGCGTCTGTGTTGATGATTCGTCGTCATACTACCACCAGATTCTCACTTCATCTTTGGTAGCAAAGCCTTGTTATCAAAGAGAAAGAGAGACTAAGAAGTCAAGATTCTTATGATGATACAAGTATAGAGACTGAGCACTCTAATATCGTGAGATACCTTAATTATCGTCATCTTCAAGCGCGAACGGCACGAATCCCTTTTCCATTCCAGACTAGGAGTGTGGCTGACCAACCGAGTTTGTGCGTGCCGCTTCTCGAGAACTTCGAGGGGTCTCTTTGCTTTCTGAGTACGGAGCCAAAATATGGTCTGTTTGTCTTGATCTAGTGAGCAGAAGCTGTTCCTTCAGAAATGAAAGCTCTTTGACAATTTACACTCGAAATTTTGGCTGCACAGTGCAGTACTCCAAAAATTGTTTGTAGCTCTCGCTTAATCCAGAACTTAACAATACAGCATGAAGCTTTAAAGAGGTCCAGAGTCAATAGAGCCGGCTTAATGTCCAGGTGAACCTAGTTTTGAAAATGTACTTACTTGGGAAGTAAACTCCTGAAAAACCATTCGACAGTAACATATCCTACGTCACGGGTTGCCAGCCCACATATTTTGCTTCTCTAATGCAACTAAAGGACACTTGCTATGATCCCATTCAGACGCTGTAGAAATCAATGATGCAAGCTTTGAGCGTAGTATAAGGGTATGAATCTAGAAATGGAAAGGCTTCTTAATAAGTTGGCTTGAACTTTGAAACTGACGAAAGGAACATGGAGTGGAAAGAACAGAGGTTCAAAACAAGAGATGTAAGGTACACATGATCTCAATCTCTTTCATAAGTAGCCGTCACTATTGATTCGATAATCATATTGAATGCCTCTAGAGAGCCTACAAATCCATAGCGATTCCATTTCATAACGATCATAGTTTCAGCGACGTACAGCTTGTCACTTGTGCCTTGTTATGAAGAACACGCCACTCAACGCGAACAAGTAGCTTCAGAACGCGCCTCGCTTTTATTCACGCTGCTGACTGTGCCATTCGATATTTGTACGGAAAACTTTAATGTGCAAATAGGAGCACAAAATACCGAAACCAGTCTTCAAGCTCTGGGTTCACAGAAGCGACGCAGGTATCTTGCCTTTCATATTCGTTTTTCTGTCCCTTTCCGGATCGGATTATGGCTTAAGTGAAAGGCCACACCCAATGGGGCTTGAATCAAGATATCATAGACCAGCTCTGCCACTTGACATGAGGAGCAAAAGGTATTGTGTCAGTGGCAAGCATAATATAGAAACCGAGACAACAAATATGAAGACAATAACAAAGACAAATTGGAAATAGGAATGGAAATCAGGAAGATTGAAAAAGGAATTGAGTCCAATTCACAATATTTCACATGAATAAACCATTGCCACACGTCTGTTACTCCCTAGCCACTAGCTACGGCTCACGGCTTATCTTAACAACCAATAGAAACAGAGCAGATACTTCGGTATCAGCCATAATCGATCTATTTGACCTACGTGGCACTGGTCAGGAGTCTCTTACACGGATGATATCAATCCCTAAATGTTGCGTGTTGCGTGCCGAGCCAAAATTTGAAAGAAAAGTCACAAGGTCTGTATCGTCACTGTAGATAGGATCTCTGCTCAATAGACAACGCAAAACATATGCAGTAATTCAAAAAGAGATAGCACCAAAGCAATAGAAATGCAATAGCAAGGAGCCGAACAAAAATGACATCCGGTTCCGATCTGTTGTAGTACGTCCACAAGCAACTTTTCCGCCAGGTGCTCAATACGCCAAATCAAGTCAGGAACGCCGGTGTGTTGCGGTACTCGAGTCTGGAATTTACCAATTCCTTCCCCTTCCTCTCCCCCTCCCGTAATTTCCTCCCCCACCGCGATTGTTACCCTGACCATACCCAAAGTCCATCTGCTGATTTTGTCCCTGCATGAAACCCCCTTGACCACCAAATCCTTGTGCCTGGTTGGCACCTTGGGCGCCAGCACCACCAGCACCAGTCTGACCTGCCTGCATAGCAGCAAACATCGACGCCGGATCCATTTGACTAGGATCCATCCCTGAAGCCATCATCTGTTGCATCATAGCCTGCATCTCAGGCGGGATACCTTCCACCCCTCCGCCGCCAGCAGGCATTCCGGGCATGCCAGGCATACCCCCCATGGCCATCATCATGTTCATATCTTCAAACATCTTTTTGTTATTCTGCGCGATCTTGTCTTGGTTGTATTCCGATCGCAGCGTTTCTTGTTTACTTGCGTACAGAGCCCATGTAAACTCATCGAATCCGTAGTTGAAATAGTCGCTGACATCTGTGCCTGGTCGCCGCCACGGCTTCTCGTTTTCTCCAAGATCTAGAATGTATTAACAAGCTTTTCTATAACAGATAGATCGCGCACCTTCGTCGATATCGACTTGTGTAATAGGCTTGCCTGCAGGCTCATATATTGGCTTCGCATCGACATCTATCTTGGAGGTGGATACACCTGGTAGATCTGCGCTTGGAACTCCTGACGTATTCTTATCTTTCACTTCTTTCTTGACAGCTGGTTTAACGGATGCATCACTCGACGTGGTTCTTTGGGGTATATTCCGGATTTCGTTGTACCTTGATTGGCTGTGCAATCATTAATTCTGCGAGGGGTCACACATTGGCATCACTTACGTAGCGGGCGCTGGTTTGCTGCCATCTTTTCTTTCTGTAATAATGTCTATATCCTGTATCTTCTATGAGCAGCCTGTAGGCAAGAAGGATCTTGTTTCTGACCGAATCGCTACCATCATCATCATCCTCTTCCTCCCCCTCTTCCAAATCCTCGTCCTCTTGCTTGAGCTTGGGAGCCAACGGAACAGCTGCTAATTGTTGTCCCTCATTGCCTGCCATCTCGGATTCGGGAGCGTAGAAATCATCTTCATCCATCTTGTAACCAAATCGTTCACGGGAGAGCAGTTCACGAGGTTGAAGCTAGCTGTGTGGAAGCTCGAGAAGCTCCCTCGCTTACAGTCGACGCGGTCCAGATCCGGATTAAACTTTTTGCGACGTAAAGAGAAACATTTCTCTACATCCACACCTACGCTGCCCGTTGAGAAGCTGATGTCCAAGTACAGCTATCCGTGGAAGGAGTATGGCACTTGCTCGATCTGCTAGTGGACCTGGCGGGTTAAGCATCAATACCAACTCCGCAAACTCATTATTGTAGGTTTTCAAGTCTACTACGCGTGTAGACGCGACGCTTCTTCTAACGGCGCAACTGACGGAGAAACTCAGCGGATCGAGTACGACACCGGCACCTGCAGGAGGAATGTTTGGAAGTACAGCGACCAGTAAACCTTCGGGGGGTCTCTTTGGCTCGTCGACGGCAGCGACAACAGCTCCGCAAACAGGTGGTTTGTTCGGATCAACCTCAACCTCTACACAACCACAGACAGGGGGTTTGTTTGGAGCAACAAGTGGTACATCAACAGGAGGACCCTTTGGATCCATGACCAACATGCCAACCATTCAATCTCAGCTGGGTGGACTGTCCGCATCTACCACTACAACTTCCGCGCCTGCTGCGGGAGGTTTGTTTGGATCTACGGTCACCGCTTCGTCAGCACCTCAGACCGGAGGGTTATTCGGAGCGACAGCTACAACAACTCAGCCTCAGACCGGTGGACTGTTCGGGTCAAGCACGACGCAGCCAGCTCAATCGAGCGGCCTCTTTGGTAACGTCAATTCTAACCAGAACAAGCCAGCATCTTCTCTTTTGTAAGCGTGTTCCCTACCCAATTACAAGCCAGTCTGACTGATGAATCTAGTGGTGGCCTAGGAGGGCAGAACCAAAATTCCCAACCCCAACAACCATCTCTATTTCCCTCATCACAGAGCCAAGCGCCAGTTCAATCTGCTTTTCTGGGTGGCGGCTTGTCTTTAGGGCAAAGCAATACGCAGAGCCAACAGACAGTCCCGGGCGTACGAATAGATCTATCCAATCTCCGAGGTACAACAAGATTCAATGACCTCCATGAAGATCTTCAAAAAGAGATTAGTAAACTAGATGATATCATTCAGGGCCAAATCAAGCTTAGGAATGATTGTGAGGCTATCATGCCTTCGCATGACAAACAACTGGCGCACATCCCGAACGATGTAGGACTGATGAGCCGTAAGCTTGTAGGCGTGGAAAGCGCCGTGCTTGAAGACGCCAAAGTCATCTTCACTGTGCAAGATTTGATCAAAACGGACGTTGCACATGCAAAATTGAGCTTTGCTGCTATAGACAATCTAAAGTTGCCACCTCAATACCACAATACAGGCATGTGGTCAACTAAAACTAACGAGAATCGGCCGCAAAGTGACAATGGGGAGGAAGTAGAGGACATTGTTGGGCTATTCTCCAGAACTGCGGATGAGTTGACTGCTACTCTCGCCAAGTATCAAACGAGTATTACGGAAATTGAGCAGCACCTACGGGGTCTCGAAGCAAGCAGTGCCCAGCAAATCAATTATTTTGTGGCGAAAAGAAATGGAGGATACGGTGGTCGAGAAGATCCGGTTGCAGAACTTGCTGCCGCGCTACGAGAATTCGAGCACGGAATTCTTGGTGTCGCGGGCAAAGTCGGCGGCGCCAGAGAAGTAATGCAGACACTACAATTAGGTGAATTTGCTACAAAGACGAACACCAACGGGAAGAGAAGTGGCATATATTAGTTAGTGTACAAAGGCTATGGGCAGGTTGGGTGGGATGTTACGAGGTGTATGAAGCTCTTGGAGGCGTTGGGAGTTAGTTTAGGGGCGCTCCCTTAGCATTGGATGAAGATACCAATAAAGCAGACCTTCAGTCGGTTAAGTACTTCAGAAAAGTATCATCAGGTCCGGACCCCGGAAGCTGAATGTGATAGGGTTGACTTTGGCTGCTCACAATCTCTGATAGCAGGTATGTTAGACTTCTAAGTTTTTCGGTATCAAACCTTGTTCTACATCTTGTTCTTGACTAGGTTGGCCGGCAAGAAATCTTAAGAGTCAATCATCGCAAGAGACCATTATAGTGCCTAGTACTGTCAATTTCGTCTGTTTATGTTCGTGCCTTTTCGTAAATCTGCACAGTTTGCTATTCTGAGTGGTCTCGTATGCTTTTATTGCCTCAATGGCAGCAACCATAACCGCGGCATGCCTACTTCTTCGTTTGCGCATTACCTACGTGCGACTATATGGACTCTGCGATGATGATCCTCCGATCGCATGTCACAGGAGTGTACAGTAATGCACTCGGTAGTAAAGGCGTGGAGATTTGGAGACAGCCTCCGCCGAACATTCCCTTCTCCTGGACATTATACCTTCTGTAGTTAGATGGTATATGGCATCCATTGATCCAGGATCAAGAGCAGTAGCAGTATCCTCAAACATTCTACTTCGAAGAGCCTGATCTCGAGATTGACTGAGTAAACTTTGATAATAAGTTAAAAAGTCAGCCGTCACGTGCACCTGTGAATTCCGCTCAGCGATGAGATCCGATGACTTGCTCTGTTCATAAACACATCTGAAATCGAGACATCAATACGACATAGGCTATATGTGCCGTCCTACAGGCACTCCAGATCATTGGTCTTTGCGTATCTGAATGTAGCAAAAAGATTCGCATTTTGTGTCCGCGCCTCTAGAACTATGTCGACTTCAACACATGCCAACTCTATCAATGTGCGACGGTTCCCTAACAACAACCAACTCAACAGCTTCGGTGGTCTTCCAAAGATTTGGAGAGAATTCAAGCCAGCTACTCCTAGCATGCAATCGGATCTACCACACTTGGCGGACAAGGCCAATGCTAGCTTCATATCTTCCGAATACACGGAACCCGACTATAATGACGGAGCCAATGCCTCGATACATGTTACTAAAGATCCCGTGATTAGTGATATGGAAGAATATGATCCTACACCTCTCGAATACGCGCGTCTGCATGGCCTTTCTCAAGACTACCTGTCCGAGTCTATTACCTTTAGCCACATCGATGCTCTTCGAGCGAGGAGAGTAGAAGACGATGTGCATGACTCTCTTCCCCAATTCAACTTCGGCGTCGGACTCAAACTAGATGAGCGTCTAAGTCTTTCAAAAGAGGGCGCACGCCTGCTACAAGAAGTTGCTCAAGAAAATAACCTGGAGATGATTGACAACATCGTTCTTTCACTTCTTGATAACCTAAAAGTCAAAAGCGCTAAGATCGAGCTTCCCGTCTTAAGGACAGACCACGAATCCGACTGCAAGCAGTTTGTTCAATGGGAGGGTTTCGAGGTTAAATTAAAGGACATAAAGTTCCCCCTAGAGATGGTGGATGTGGAGAATAATGAGGGCATCGAATTGTCTTCAAAATACTTGCAATTAGGCGACGAAGTCATAAAGCTAATTCAACAGGAGAAGCTTGATGTGTCGAAGACGACGCTGGCCTACCTTCAAAGTTCATTGAAAGGTAAGTGGACCGACGATGACGAAGAAGCACTGGTGCAGGCGTGTGTGACATACAGAAGAGTAAGTACCAGTTTATAATGCCTAAGACGCTACTAATCACTGCACTTTCTGCTTAGAACATGGCCTTAGAGCCGGTGACACCGCCATTGTTGCCCATGCCGCCGCCACTTCAACCACATGTGCCGTCTCTATCGTCACCGGCTTTCCAACTTGACGTCCTCTCTGACCCCCCTTCTCTTATCAAAGAAGATCTAGAAGCAGTGGAGAATGTCATATTCCATCAAGATCTACCAACTCCTGTCAGAAACTCCAGGTAAGCAAGGATCTTTAGACAGGTAGTACCGTGTAGCTCTGTAATTCTTTTGGACATCCAAAACTAATTAGCACTACTCACAGTGCTCCGCGAAGTACTCAGAATAATTCCAAGTGTGTATCATACCCCGATGAATCAATTGTGAAATTGTCCGATGTTTATTCTCCTATGGCTTTCTTAGACGATAGCTCGCCACCGTCAGTCGACTATCAGAGGTTGAAACGAGAAGAGCTTACGGTCGATGGGCCTTTGACACCGCCAAAACCTGCCGCTGCAAATTCCGTCAGGTTTAGTGAGGTCATTGAAGAGATAGATCTCAATCTTCCAAGTGCGGTGGAGTTCTCACTCTCTGGGGAATATGTCCAGCGGTCTGAGAATTTCTTGCTCGATACCTTTCGCGAAGCAGCCAAGAAAGCAGATCATCAACTTGAGCGGGAAACATTACTGGAAGCCGACGCCACGGCACGTGTAGTGGTACGGCCATTGGAAACTGTGGTCACGGCCCCTCCATGGGACGGATTCAGGCTCTGCAAATCCTCCACTGCTCTGCTGGCTTTGCAAATGCAGGTCATGGAGACTATCCCTCCTTCAAATCAGAAAAGTTGTCCCATTCTTCTAGAAAAGCTCCGCTACAATCCATTTCCCCGCAATCTAGCTAAAGTTGCACTCGAGGAGGCCTTCGAAAGTCGTGACGAAGTATGGGAACACTTCGTCATATCCTCTGAAACAGAAGATATTGCTGATAGCTCAGACCTTACATGGAAGCCGCCTGGCTTAAGAATCTTGAAGCTCGATGAGGACGATGACGATGAAATTAAATCAGGAACGTTTCCAAAGAGTTTGCTTAGAGACATGTCTTTCTTGGTCAAAAAGCGCAAGCTAGATCTCCGACAAGATTGTGATAGCGGAAGTGAAGAAGATACGGAAATGCCTCTTAGAATCTCGAATGGCGGATACAGTTTGCAAACGAAGAAACCTACACAAAGAAGCAGGCCAAAATCAAATGATTTTGTTACGACAGGACAGAAATTACCACCCAACGGGTCCGACGAAGCTAGTATACTTCTCGGTGGACAATTTATGGCTGAAAACATGCTTGAGAACTTCATGGAGCTCCGAGGAGCTAAGAGGCAGAAGCCTGTAGGCAGTGGGCTCTTTTCAATGGAACTTGGTCAAAATGATTGTAGCCCAAGAATTCCAACACTGGCAACTGCCTTGCAAACTGTTGACAAGCTTGTTCCGACAAGCTTGTCATCACCTCCAAAACGAGACTCACTGCCCGCGCCTGCAGTGCTTTCAAGAGGCTGGGTGAGCGTTATGGCCTCCTCGACACTATTTAAACACAGAAAGCTAATCAGACACCTTGAAACGCATTTTTCTAAGCTTACGCTTGTGGAACGTGACTTCGCAGCCAATAACACCACCACCTGGATGCCTGGCTCCGTAAGTCGGTCCCCAATCACTTCACCTTTGGACTCAGAAGCGGATCTAATAATATCTCCCTCTACTGGAGTGGTAATCTCAACGTTACAGAAAGTTAAGCAAAAGCCGCTACCAGGAACAAAAGCTAAGCCCGAGGCACTTGCTCGTTTGGAAAAGGTCAGCCTTCGGTATGACAAACTCGTAGTGCTAGTTACTGAAGGGCGTGATGATGAATTGACAAATGGATTGAACGAGCATGACTGCCTGGCTTTGAGCGAATTCATAGGCTTCACGCTTGGTCTCCGTGCTACAACTATCGTGAAATTTGTCGGCGGTGGGGAGGAGACGTTGGCGAAATGGCTGGCCCATACCATTATTCAAAATTATGTGGATGGTCATACAGAGCCTCTCGCCGAAGAGACATATTGGGAGCTATTTCTGAGGAGAGCCGGTCTGAATGCATTCGCGGCCCAGGATGTCATTGCGAAGCTGAAAGCACCAGAAGGTGTAAATCCTGTAAGTCCGAGCAAGGCGGGACAATTTGGTCTGACTGCTTTCGTGGAGATGGGGAAAGATATGAGGACCAAGAGATTTGGTGATACCTGTGGTAGGGGTGTTATTGAAAGGGTTAGTGCTGTCGTTGATGCAATGTGGACTTAGGATGCGAACAGCCTGGATCTGTTGCTATTTGGAATGACTCTGTGCTGAAAGCTGAACGGGTGCTGATTTGATAATTTGCTAGAAGATCTACTAACTATGGGGCCACATGTGCTTAAAGTACCAGCATTTATATCATAAACTCCATATTTTAATTGTGTTATCTGGAATTCTAGGATTTGCTTTTAGAGGCTGCTTCGAGCTCAAGTTTTCATCCGAAATGTCTGTTGAATCAGCGTCCTCGGAGTTTTGGTCGGCATCATTGTCCGCGTCACTTTCTGGGCTACTCTCCCTGTCGCCAAACATGGGTGACGATCTTTGTCCAGAGCAAGTAGCAACCACAGTGCCAGAGCTATGGACCACAGCCGATGTCACAGGATCTATCAGCGTTAGCAGATTCTGATTCAATGAGCGAAGATCTCACCATCATGTGTCTTCCACTCCCAACTTCTCTCCATCATCCCTTCATTCTGACCAATCCCCTCCCAGACTCTCACAAGGCCATCCGTACTCCCTGCCCAAACCTCCAGACCTTTTTCGCTCTCAAAGACATCTACCCCAAGCCTCTGATTGGCCATAGCACTTCTTCCCTTTAGCCACTGCACCATCTTCCCTGCAAACCTGACATCATATACCAAAATGCCATCACTCTTTCTCTCGACCACAAGCAAATACCTTCCGCAAGGACTCCAAAGAGTCTGACTCACGCCAGCGCCTCCAACTCCAGCATCTGTAGCAGCCTCCGCAACGCACCACTGTGCAACCGTCCCACCCATTCCCTGCGCATCATACAGCCCGACCCACCTAGTCCACGTCCCGGCAGCTAACATACCAGTCTCCCCATCGGCTGCCTGTACAGCTAGAGCGGACACGATACCTCTCATCCCCACGCCTCCGCCTTTCATTTTGTGCCGTTTGCTGGGAATAGTAGGCAAGCGCGTGACCGGTCCTTCTCCGTTACGTGAGATATCGAAGAGAGTGATGAGAGACTCTGTCCCTGCTAGGAAGGCACTTGGGGACGAGAAGGTGAGGGAGGAGGGTGTAAGGTATGCCTCTGTGGTGGGGGAAATGAGAGGGTATGTTGACACGATTTTGGCTTGAGGGTCGAGGGTGTTGAGCAAACGAATAGGAAGGGACGAAGGAGCGGAGAGATAGAGGGTTGATATAGGGTCGGAAAGGCTGAAGTGTGGGTAGGGCTCGATGCAGTTAATTGGGGTTGGGTGCGTGTGAGATGTGTAAGGTACTAAAGCTTTAGGTGAGGCCGAAGAGTCGAGGAGGTCCTGCGGTACGATGAAGGTGCGGATGCTATTATCTGCGCTTGAGGTGAGAAGACTTGTGCCATCTGGCGACCTGGAGAAGTATCAGACTAGACGCTTCGAATAGAGCTTGATCTCAGACTTGAGACGAATGTGACGAGCTCACCACTGTGCACTTTTGAAGTGATTCCACTCAGATTCGTCAACCTCCGATGAGATCGCCGGGAGAGTAGCTTGAGTTTCTCTGACCGCGAGAGTATTCTCTTGCCGAAATCTGGACTCTGCAATTGAACAGCAATATATGTCTCCTGTAGAAGCCACAACCTGAGGTGTTTTTACGTTTGACTCCATCTTTGAGCCTGAACACTCATGGTCCCTATCCATACCCACAAAGAACCAGTGGGTCGAAGAGCAAGAGTAATTGAGGCTCAAATGAGTACATCATGGAGATATACTGAAGAACTCGGGACTGGTTGGAACAGTCCAAAACATTAGGACCCAGAGTAATTGCCGTTCTTGACCGCCTTCAAGGTTACGAGCACGTGGCATTTGCTCGTAAACCTTGACTTCAAGTGGCATTTGAGCGCTGCCCTCGGGGTGCTAAGCATCCTATCAGCATTCTCAGAGACTCAACAGACGCAAACCCAATTCTTCGTCGGATTCTTTTGGATCAGGAATTTGACCTATCTTACCGGACCCTAAGAATGTTTGTTGCCTTCCCAGACCAGTAGCGAGGAAGGTGAAGGTGCTGATTATTAGTGATCACAATGCCGGTGCCTTCCCCACATCCAATCCCTGGCCCACCACCCGTGCCCGCGCCAGGGGGAGCTTCGACCTGACTGTGTTGTCATGGCCGGCGTGCCACTCGAGTGATGACCATCTTCCACCACAACACTTGGCAAAGGAAGCATCGACAGAATCCCATGTAACTACAGCCCGCCCTAAACCATCCGGGATGGAGTCTTTTCAGAGCCGGGTAGTTGACATAGCAGCCAGCCGATGTGAAGCGCTCAAGGCGCCCAGCTACCTGAACTTGACTTTGTCCATGTGCGTCCCCTACAGCACGGCTAGCAGTCACAGCTAACAAGTAGACAGCTTCATCCTCTTAGGCATACTCGTTTCATACCTTCCGCAACATTACAGGATCGTAGCAAGAGGCACCTCCGAAGGGATTTCACCATATTTCATCCTACTAGGCACCACATCTGGGACTTGCGCTTTTGCAAATATATTGGTGCTACCTGTATCCAGGGCAGATGTGGCATGTTGTGAGACCGTCAGCACGTTTGAGTGTATTGCTGGTCTTCTGGGTATAGCTCAAGTTGGCGTGCAGTGGTTCTGCTTTACCGTCATGTATATCCTCCTCTAAAGAATGCTACAAGTAATCTAGCTGACAGACTTTGTACTTACAGCCTCCTTCTATTCCTTGTTTTCTTTCCACGAGGATCCATCCTTCCAAACAGCGATACCGGGAACAAAAACACATGGAAGACCGCCGTCTCTGTCGCGTTTGTCTGCCTGCTTCATGGCATGGTCGTCATATTCGTTAGTGTTGGATTGATCTTTGCGCAACCGCAGTCTCTGGGTACATGGGCAAATGTCCTTGGAATAATGGCTACAGTGCTCGCTGCTATCCAGTACTTGCCACAAATATGGATGACGTGGAATCTGGGACATGTGGGGAGTTTGAGTATACCCATGATGCTAATCCAGACTCCTGGCAGCTTCGTATGGTCTGGGAGCCTTGCTGCGAGGCTTGGGGTGGCAGGATGGAGTACTTGGGGTGTATTTCTTGTAACAGGATGTCTACAAGGATGTCTGTTGAGCATGGGGATTTGGTTCGAGGTGAAAGCTAGACAGGAGATTGGTGAAGGTGAAGGTGAAGGTGTGAGTATTCCTATGAACCTCTACATTGGGATGGTAAAGTGTTGACATGAAGCAGCATTCTAATGCAAGGTGTGTCGTTGGCTATATGCAGAATCAAAGGGAGTCACTAGAGACAGACGACGAGGGCAACGCAGTGGTTGAGAACGAGGGCACGGAAAGACAGCCGCTTATATCGCGGAAATCGTCTCGTAAATCCAAGTCGAGTAATAGATAGAATGTAGCATCTGTCCATGCCGCTCAATTCAGAATAGGAAGTTTCTCGTTATCGTCTTAAGGGCTTTACTCACATCATCATGAGGTCTTCGAAGCTGATGTCATACTCTCCTTTGAAGTTTCGTTGTACCTAAGCCTGGCTGATGCTGGAAAAATGATGTCCGTGGAACCTAGGGTAGATACACCTCTACCCTACTTAGGTGCCTTTGGTTCGCAATCGTCAGACGGGCTACAAAGCCGCGTGGCTCTATTAGGCAACGGTGTGTCTGATTTTCAGATAAGCTGGTGTCAAATGATGATACTTGCAACAATTTTTGACTATTCGCAACGGACACCTTTGGTTGCAGAGTATCAACGCAAACAATTGCTAACAAAGGAAGCAGCTCATCATTTCCGATAGACAAAAGTTCCTGCTCTGCATGCAGCCTAGCCTAGCTCGGTGGCATCCCTGTAATTCCAAGGCTGGCTGAGGGCCACGGGTTTTGCGCCAGCTGGGAACACACCTCAACCACTTCAACAGCTTCGAAAATCTCCCGTCCGAGAACCTGGCATCATCTCTGTTCCGCACATAGGCGCAGCTTTTGAATCGTAGTCTCTCCTCAGCACAATACAATTTCCATTGATCTATCGCCATGGAGTTCTCAGACGCTTTGTGAGTCCAACCCAGCCTCTTGCTGCTGTCGAACAGCTATCTATTCTCTGCTATTGTGCGTGCCTGTAAGCTCGGATCCTATGCTGATTTTATGTTTACATTAGTCGAATTGTCAATCTGGGTACAGGTGCCCTGATGGTCGGCAGTGGAATCGTGCATCTGATCGGCTTCTCATTGTAGGTAGTCTGCGACGATGGCTTAATGGCACTTGACTGATTGCAATGAAGTGGAAATTTGATGGTCAGCATCTATGTCATTCTATTCGGTCTTGGTAAGTTGAAGTTTTGTTGGAACCGTGCGTTCTGGGCTAACAAGTTCTCTACAGCTACTGCTCTACTTGGTCAGTTTTCGACGACCGACCTCCTGGACCATCGAACCCCCATACTGATAAACGATTCTAGAATTCCAAATCCCTCCACAACTCTCGAGATATGCATCTTTCTTGTTTTCCTTCCTCGGCCGAGGAGTTTGTATGTGTGGCCTAGTTCTGCAGTCTGAGATTCACTAGCTGAGTGTGTACAGTCTATATCTTCGTTGGATCCATCGTCTTCAATGATAACATCCTCAATTCAATCCTGGGAGCCGTGGTGGCCTTCGTTGGTCTTGCTTATATTGTCCTCGAATTCATCCCATCTATCGAGCCTCCCCAGAATATGAGGTAAGCCTGACGCAAAATTCCTGCACTCCGAACCGCAGTCTAAGTATGGCAAGAGATGAACACGGTCGCTGACATACTTGTTAATTAACAGAGAAGCCGATGGTGGTTGGGGTGCAGAGCAAGTCTAATGCAGAAACCCATCTGCCCAGGAAACTTCAACCGCCATATTGGTCCGATGAAATCTTTTACCTCTCACCCGATTCGAATCTCGGATCTCATCTGATCGACCCTAACATCTATAATTGTTTTCTTAATCTTGCGTCTTTTAACACGTTATCCCAGGGTGTCGAAGAAGGAACGGATGTGGTACAGTCAGGAGTTACGACATGATAGATAGATCAAACCAGACCTGCTTTACCATGGACAAACTGTACAATACATTGATCCTTTAATGAGGTTCCTGACTATCTAGAAATATGATAAGTGATACCAGATGCCAGCATTTCCTATGGCGCACAACCAATCCTTTCTTCCACCTCTTGAGCATTGTCAGTTTCAGTGTGCAGTAGCATACAAGGGTAGAGAACTAGAATACTTTCCTTGTCGCTAAGAACTCTAGCATTATTCTTAGGCAGTCTTCACATTTACATGCTATGTTCCCTTTATAGGCTTTAGATACACCTGAGAGCTGGCTAGGTTGGCCTGCAGCTGCCGCGGCAC
This sequence comes from Proliferodiscus dingleyae, assembly GCA_003988795.1. NCBI lineage: Eukaryota > Fungi > Ascomycota > Leotiomycetes > Helotiales > Lachnaceae > Proliferodiscus > Proliferodiscus dingleyae. Next base: position 1,131,317 of record QYAK01000001.1, on the reverse strand, counting down.
GGTCTATTGATAATGGAGATAGATTGTTCAGAACTATTAGCTAAAGCGCCCATACCGAATGAGGAGGCACTGGTATACCAGCCATTAGATTCCAAGAAAGCAAGTAGTGGCCCCAATAAAACAGATTCGATTCCAAATATTGATCGTCAGCAAACTTGCCCATTTGATTGTTGATAAGACATGAATGACTGCTATCAAGGCAGCAGGGTTTATTATAGGGTCTCATTCTTCAGTTTTTAAAGCGGACGAGTCATCTCGCTTTGTGCAATTTACTTTTCCTATCGCGACGCTCAATATCTTCAAAGGCATGCACTGTAGATCAAGTTTTGGCCTGGATCTCTCTTTCCAGTAGGGGAAAAGTACTAGTATCTTTTGGAACCGGTGGTAAGGTACATAGCTGATCACATGGTGAGAAATAGTAAAGCCGTTGACGGGCCGGTATTAAGCTCTCATCTGATTTACGTATCAAAGTTAAGAGCGGAACAAATACATGAGCTGAGAATTTGCAACGCGACGAAAAATGTATACACCTGACTGCCGTAATTACGCCATGCGTAGAAACCACATCCCTCTATTTCTTCGGGGGGTACTTATTTTTGAATAGGTATCTGTTCCGTAGTCAGCGCCGGAGAGGTATCAGTTCACCAGGGTCAGGGCTACATACTGGCTCAAGTAATAATCTCCAACAGCAAACAAGCCCACAACACCAGTCCACGCTCCGACGACTTTCCAGGTCAACTCTCCGGCAGCATACTTCCGGTACGCTCCAAAACCTAACCCAGCGCTGATAGCCACAACAGCCACCGCATTACCAACAAAGACGGGATTGTCACTGTTGGCCTCAAATCTCTCAGCAGCTTTCTTGGCCTTGGCCTTGGCTGCCTTCTCGTCCTTAGAGAACTCTTTGGAAGCTTTGGAGGCTAGTTCCTTGGCGCGGGCTTCGGCGGCTTCGGCGTCGCGCTCAAGGCGTTCCTTTTGGGTCTCTGTTTGGATGGGCTGGGATGAGAAATCAGAGGGAACAGTGTGTACGGATTCGCTATCCACATCTATGAGTGAGGATGTGCTTGCGGATTCGCTGGGAATGATCTCTGGAGGGGCTGGGGCGCGCTTCTAGGGGCATGTTAGCTTAACGTCTTATCTTGAACGGCTTTAGAAATCATAGCAGAAGTGACTAGGAGCTCAGAGCGACATTTGGGGATAAGAAAAGCGATGGGATGTAGCTCCGTACCTCTTCGGGCGTTTGCTTTGGACCTTTGGCCGCTGCTGCTGCGTACGACATTTTTCTCAGCGTGAATCGCTAGGTCAGATCAGCAATTAGGAAAGTATCGTGACAAGGTGAAGACTTACGAGATAGGTTCGTGAAGTTTTGGTTGAGTGGTTGTCGCGATGTCTGAGGACCGGAAGAAGTCGTGTGCGACGGGGACGGGCATGTGAACAAACTAGCTTCCAAGGTGGTCCGACTCGCGTGCCAAGCTGCGAGAGGATTGACGTAGGCGGCTCAAATTGAGAGGTACGGCAAGGAATATCTGCAGATCATGTCGGAAACTTTCAGACTAGGAAAGGGCGATAATAACTCTATTTGATGCTTGCCAAAACCTCTTGATTGGTGGGAGTGGTATTTCTACATGTTGCACCTCCTTGTGCATTTTTGGTGTTCATACAAAACATAGCCGTACAAGTATTTTCCTTTCATCTACTTCGAGACAGCATCATGAACTGCCTTTGTTAACAATTCTCCACCCTCGTCTTTAGATTCATATAAGTCGCTGGCTGTAGTGTATTGACTGTTGTGGGATATCTCTGGAGTAGATGCTTTGTTGTCCTTCGGTGTTGACACTTCCCGAGTTGGCTCCAAATTTTCTCTAGTTGACTGAGACGGCTCATCTCCTCCTGATGCTACTGCGGCTTCCCTCACTCGAAGTTCCTCCTCAACTTCGTCCTCATCGTCTTCCAATTCCGAACCGTACATCTCTGGATGCGCGCGGAAACAGTCCTGCATTCCCCTTATGATTTATTAGTCTTCTTCTATGAGCCCTTGCCAGATGGCACTCACTTGAACTTCTCAATACATTCCACACCTTTCGGTTCCTCCGTTGAGTGAACGAAGCAGCTGAAAGCAGCCTTGAATTCCTCTCCACAAGGACCGTGTGCCATCCCACCCAAACATGGGCAGTCCCAGTTTATCTCACCGGTCTCCGGATTGAATGCGCCTTGCTGATCAGCCTCTTCCTGCAGATCATCCAAGCCAGCCTCCCCATCTTCTCCCTCGGCGTCTTCGGCTTGAGTAATTGTCGCTTCTGTGGCTTGTTCCTTCCGCTGTTCTTCAACTACTCGTCGGGCTTCTCGTTGCCTCTTCTCCTCTACAATTGCATCCACCGTGGGCTGTGAAGATTCGTGAATATGATGTATAGAATCGTCAAGGCTCTGAATAGTAGCTGGACATACAGTCAGCACCCCTAAATGAATTCGTCAACATAGATAATCACCTTCCGGTTCCTCCGCAAATACGTTGCTTGTATTATAATAGTAAACTCCTGCCACTGCCAATCCCCATCTTGCAGCACTGCTCTTCCAACTCCTCGACCTCTGTGCTGGTGACGTTGTGCTTAGAAATTGATTCTGGGAGGTGCGGCCGGCCGTCTGGAAGGATAGTACGCGCCTAGGCACTACCCTGATGGCAGACCTGTACATGACAGATATCTAGACTTTAAGGACAGTAATCCGAGTATTCCGGGATACAACAAAATGAAGTGGTGTCAGGGCATCGAAAGTTCGTGAAAACGCATTTGCGAGAATCACCCCCGGGAATTTTTGGATCTTCCGAAAACCACGTGATTTGATTGGTCAGTCTTTTTTTGGTACAGATGTCGTCAACATCTTAGACTTTCCTTACTACTATTCGAGACTTCTTATACTTGAGCCTTAACTAATAATTGTAATGGATTAAGATCTCTTGAATGGCCGCCATTTTGTCGAACAAGTTTTTAATCTTGTCGAACCGCCATTAGTTCCGAGATACTGCCAATATCCACGATGGAAGACTTCACGACATGGTACCCAGCAGATCTCCTCTCCGATGAACTCCAAACCCATAAAGATCATATCCTCGTCATTCTGAATCAACCATTAAAGCTAAAAGCATCTATATACACCAAGATTTGGAAAAAGTCGGCGTTCAAAGTCGGCGCTGATGGAGGCGCAAATTGCGTTCATGAGTTAAATACTTTGCATCATGGAACTGAGCTCGACCTTGATCTTGTGATTGGGGACTTAGACTCCATCACATCGGAGGCTACGAAATACTGGCAAGAAAAGAGCGTTGAAATCATACATGATTCGGACGAATACACAACGGACTTCATGAAGGCTGTCAACTACGTCTGGTCATCTGAGAGAGCAAAGCCCCTAAACATTGTAGCTCTCGGAGGACTTGGTGGACGAGTTGATCAAGCGCTCTCAATGTTACATCATCTCTACCTCTTCCAAAAAGATTATGCTTCTGGGAAGATGTTTCTACTCTCAAGCGAAAGCATCACTTTCGTATTGAACTCAGGACGACATAGGATACAAGTTCGGAAGAGTTTCGAAAATGTTGCTTTGGGCAAACATGTTGGTATTATTCCGTTGAAAGAGCCCTCCGTAATCACGACCAAAGGTCTGGTGTGGGATGTCACGGAATGGCTAACAGAATTCGGTGGAAAAATGAGCACGAGTAATCACGTGAAAGAAGAATGGGTAATGATTGAGACGACAAAGGCTGTCTTGTTCACGATTGATCTGAAGATCATCTCTTAATTATCGCATTGACATAGGTGTCGAAGCCGAACTATCTATTTTCACTATATAATGAAAAGGCAGAAGAGCGAACCAGGACATGTAATGATAATGATATAGCTGTTGTTCTAAATGTGCACGGAAAAAGAGTATTTCCAAGCAAAAGCTTTCCATGGTACGTCCATGTTGGTAGCCGGAGACAGGATCCGCTCTACCTACGACTGTAGTTGTGGACGGCAAGACAGTCTTATTCGTATCTCACGTGTAAGGAAGGGTGATAGTTTAGATTCCAGTCGTCATATTGTGTAAGCACCGGCATTGGTAAGTGACTAAAATTGGTTCGAACGTCAGCTGCTAACCTTTACTACAGGTCAACCGTACATTGAGCTGACTAGGAAGAAGCAGCGCTTCGTATAAAGTGCTCTAGGGCCTTTGGGGACAATTAAACCAACGATATCTTGAGAGATTCAGTATTAGGCACTTCGTCAACGCGTTATTTGGGCAGGAAGTATGGTCTTATGCCTGAGATGATGTCCTAGAAATAACCCGCAAACTCGTTGAGCTTCCAAGAACGGGCCAGCTCGGTCAAGCGAAAAAGGGGCTTAACCGAAGGACAAGAGTCATAGGACGAGGTATCACACATTCTGAGCTTAACTAAAGCCCCCTCAAACCATTATAGACTTTGATTTGAAAATTAATTATATAACTATTGTTTGGAGTTTTGCAGTCTGCATCTCCATGAATTACATGGTCTACTTAAGTAGCCAGCCGGTATAGTATTCGGCCATCCAAGATCGGCGCAAGATATTCTGGCCAGGGTGCTTACGAACCCCGAAAGGCGCCTTGCAAGCTTGAGGTACATATATGTTAATGATAAAATGACCGGATCCTCCAATGAAAGCCCAAGCCGGGCTGGCAGTCCCACCTATTTAAAGGCCTCAGCTGACCTTCGTTTCCTCACGAACTTTTCCAACCTCCCAGAAATAGAACTCATCCAAATCATCAAATCTAATCTCAAAATTCCATGACTCTTATCAAAAATATTCAAAATGACATCTAACACAGTCTACCTGATCACCGGAGCCAATAAAGGTACTAACTACTTCACCCCTATTTTACCCCTATTCCCCTCGCTAAATCGCTCGCAGGAATTGGACTTAACCTTACGCGCATTCTCCTCTTGCGACCTGCCACCACAGTGATAGTGACCATCCGTAACGATCAGACTTCCAAAGTTTCGCTTCAAGCGCTTCCCCTCGGTCCTAATTCCAAGCTCATAATCACCCACCTCGACCTCTCTGTCGCCCAGACCGAGACCACGTCTCTGGAACGTTCTACCAAAGCTGTCGTGTCCGACATCACGACCAAAGGATTCTCCAGAATCGACGTCGTGATTAGCAATGCTGGTTATGGCTCCGACTATCGCCCATGTCAACACACCACCGCGTCTTCCATGCTTTTGCATTTCCAAGTCAACACTCTGGGTCCTCTCTCCCTGTTCCAATCAGTGTATCCCCTCTTGACCGCCTCTAGCAAATTTGTAGTTATCAGTAGCGTTTTAGGAAGTACTAGTGCCATGGATAAAGAGCCGAGCCTAGCGTACGGAGTGAGCAAAGCCGGGGCGAATTATTTTGTCAGGAAACTGCATGTAGAGAATGAGGGGCTCGTAAGCTTAGCTGTCCACCCAGGGTGGGTGAAGACGGATATGGGCCAGGGATTTGCAGATGCGGTCGGCTTCGCGGAGCCACCACTGGGGTTGGATGAGAGCGTAGAGGGTGTTTTGAAACAGGTGAGTTCCGACATTCCTTGACTTGATACAGAAACCTAGCTGACGAGACGAAGATTGATGGGGCGACGAAGAGCACAACGTCAGGAACTTTTATCTCATATGATGGATCTCTGGTTCCTTGGTAAGAGAATCGATGAGGTATACAGGTGCAGGTTTGAGAATCAAGATCACAAGGTCTCCATACAAACACCGCTCTGCGATTTGATGAAAAGTGACAGACACGTCATATTTAGGCATGCCACTTGGATTTAAAACATGTAGGAAATAGTTGCGCTTACACAACTAACATCCTGTTCTCTGAGCTATCATTCACAGCTGTTAGCGAAGTTTGAAGAGAAAGATCCTTGATTTACAAGATCATTAGAATTTATACATGAATTGGCAGCATATCTATATCTCTTAAATACAAAACTCTGGTAAGCGGTATCTTACTGGATGAGAAATTTCTGTGACTATCTCATTGCACAGATTTGCTCGCCGCAAAATCTGCAGCACTATGGAGATCATCACTCTCATGAACCAATGCCTGAGGGCCAAGATAATTGCCACCTTTGACAAACCACCAGATCGCCGCAAAAATTGACATTCCACCTGTGATCAGACATGAGTAATTCATGTTGATCGCCGCGACAGGGAGTGAGTATGGAAAACAATATATGACCACAAAGACAATGATGTAGAGGCAAGAAACAATATTGACAATGTATCCGACTGAATTGCTCATCTGATAAGGCCCAGGTCGCATGCTATTAGTGAAGGGACCTGGAGGCGATGAGGCTCTGGAAAATCTCTTAGTGAAGATGAAGGGCAAGATGGCAGCAAGATACGACAGCGTCGAGAGCACAACAAACGAGCCGACGAAAGCATTGAATGCGGTTGTAGAGCCAACCTAATGTAGTTAGTATGGTATGATTGACCAGTGAAGCCGAATGGACTTGAGAGGGGAAAATCAATGACTTGAGATGACATACGTATATTGCTCCTAGAATTGTCGAAGCTATGCCGCACACCAGCGTAGCGTTGAAAGGATCCTTAAACCGTGGTGATATTACACCAAGTGTACCTGAGAATGGAACAGCTTCGTCACGAGCAAGGGTCCAGAGACAGCGCCCTGAAGTAATGAATGTCCCGGTGCAAGTGCAGAGAATTGGCACTAAGATGATGAACAAGAGTCCCATGGTCGCTGGCGTGCTCTGGCCCGTCGCTTGATTGTATATCTGCGCAAGTGGAAAGTAGGGCGCAGCTAGAACATTATCTAAGTTCTGAATGGCATAGAAAATAGCGATCATGTAGAACAGAGCTGTGAAGAAGCCGATGACCATCTGGGCTGCAATAGCAAGCGGTATATTGCGTTTCGGTTTAGGGATTTCCTCCGCTAGATGAGAGACACAATCAGGAGTTCCTACAGCGTAGGCACCGTTGAGCATCCCTAAGAGAAAAACAAAACCGTCACTGCTGTAGCCGGTTTGATTGCTCCAATCGGCCCAAACGAAGGAATTAGAGGCATGACCTGAACCACTTGTACTAGGCATCGCAGCGCAGACGACAACAGTGATGAATACTCCAGCCAGAATGAAGAACAGTCCAACATTGTTGACCATTGGCAAAGCCCTGTTGGCAAACAGGACAATGGAACAGCAGAGCCAGGTGACGATTAGATGAGCAATGAATATGTGCCATCTCTCAGGCACAAAGTCAGGATGATATAGCCCGTACATGGCGGTAGCGATTTGAGCAGAGATACTGGCCATTGAAGCTTCACAAATGTCAGATTCACAATGGAGAAGGGCTAAGGGTCAACCCGAACACACCAGTTGCACAAATCCTAGTCGAACGTTAGTCTCCGCCTTTCGTATCGAACTTTGTGTTTTGGACGTCTACGTACCATGCGAACGTATTCCACCAGCCAGCAAACCATCCACAGATTCTTCCATACTTTGGGCCTGGAGTGATCGATGCCCAATGATAGACTCCAGCACTGCTGGGCATAGAAGACGCGAGCTCCTGTGTTGCTCAATTAGCGGCAAAATGGCAGTCGATTCGGCTGGAACTAACTGCAAGAGAGGCAGCGACAAGCCAGTAGAAGATCGAGACGGCAATAAATTCATATATTACACCTGGTGGGCCTCCATTGCTAATCGCCCATCAGTATCGACCATCCAGAATTGATGGCGGATGAGAACTCACTAGATGGCCACAGCGATTGAACCACCCAGTGCCGCCCACGTGTTTCCTGTGACGATGCCAACGGAGCATACTGAGAGTAGCGAGAAGTTACGCTCTAGCTCTTGAATGTGCCCAGTCTCATTGACCTCCTGAAAATCGGGAGAACTTGGGGCTCCCATCGCGGAATCTGAGGACTGGTCCAGCGCCTTTTCGCGCGAAGCTAGGTGGGCAGTGGTAGCAGACGGCATCTTTAAGCCCGAGAGAAAGAATCAAAAACGAGAAGGTATATTGGAAATAAACTTTCGGGGGAATTCCGAACGACAGAGAGAGAAAAAAGGGCAGAAAGTCGCGAGTCCTTTCGAGGCGATCTCTCACTCAACAAGACGATGCGCAGAGCTGTCTTGCGCTAGAATTGGAAGAGAGCAGGGGCAACGTGAACATTCATATATATTCAGGATGGAAATGCAGGGATCATGACTACATCTGTAGAATTATAGATAGCAGTCTTAACGCAAAAAAGAATGATGTCTATAGTTAGGGTAATAGTGCGTGATAGGGCAAGCATTCTGGACATCCGAACGGCGATTGGCAGAACGGCAAAGCTTCAGAGGTTGGCCACTTCGACTAGATACGATCCAATGATAGATTGCTCTAGAGCTTCGAAGTCCCGGCCGCGCAGGAGGCAGAGGCAGAGGAGCACAAGCGTGTCGACATCACCAGACATACCATGACATGCCATGCTACATCGATGCTGCCCTGATGCGAGATAAGGGAGTGGAGCGCTAGGGGCCCTTCAAGCCGTGGAGCAGCTTGCCTAGGTCCTGGGCGCGCGTGGCTCTCTCCATCCGGTATGCCCAGCCTGTCGCCGGGAGATTTGGTGGACGTCCATGGGCTTCTCTGTCCCTGTCGAAGGCTGGGGAGGTGTTGGTGTTGGTGTTGCTCTCGGCCATGATAGGTGGGGTGGGCAGTGGAGTGGTCTGAACGGCGCGAGATCGCCAAATGGCAGTAGTTTGGAGTCTGGGCTGATAACGATTGATATTCATCTTACATAACGATACTACAATGTGCGCAACTCTAAATCATAGCATTCTCTACCCAAACTGCTAGATGCATCCTTAGTCATGAATGCTACCAAGTCATTGTCTTGTGCAATACGGTCTCGCGGGATCGCTAGGTAACATGCCGGAACGTGCTGACTTGCGACATTTGTGACATGCGAAACCAGGCAAAGTGTCTTCGAATAGGCATTGTGCAAGCACTCCTCCGCTGTCGATACCTGTCCAAATCTGCAGAAATTGTTCCTGGCCTGATCGCAACGTCGGTTTCCATTACGCGGCCGACAATCTGGAGGATCATTACAGCTGTCGAGCGGAGCGGGAAAGCCTCGACTCAGAAAAAGGTAGGCGATTGTGTCTCTTTACTCTTACGAACCGCAAGAACCAGCTGTGCCATCTACCAAAATCCTCGTTTCAGGCCTCTTTGGAGCCTCGTCTTTCTTGATCTCGGGACCGGCGGACAGAGTAAGGATGGATTAGCGGGTATCATTATCGGAATGACCGGTCAACATGTGTAAAGCATCCCAAGAAACATGCTTCACGACATCGCCCTTATCATCAAACACCTGTCCTCCCGATTCAAGCCTCGCTGTGCTTCCTCCTCCAAGATGTCCAGATATCTCCTTCCCATTGCCTGTGCGGAGACTTCTACGAACCCCATCTTCGAGTACCAGTGCCCGTTCCACGGAACATTTCTGAACGTCGTCAGTGTGACCGATTTGTACCCCTCTCTTCGAACTTGTTCGAGCATGCTTCCCACCAACGCCTTCCCGACACCCCTCCCTTGCCAGTCGTGCGAGACCGAAACCTCCACGAGATGAAAGTTGCCGTCTAAGTTTTCTCCCGTGAGGAACCCGATTGGTTGATCCCAGTCATTCACTGCTACCCAGAGGTGATTGAACTTAGCCATGGCAGACAAGGCCGTAGGATCCAAAGTTGGACCATCGGCTAGAAATCCGAGGTCGACGGCGCGAAATATTTGTGCAGCAGATCGTTCAACGTTCTCTAGTAGAGGTATATCCGACGACCTGGCTCTGCGGACCCCAAACCTTGGAACTGCTTCCATCGACTCTGATTGTTGAACGTAAGCGGCGGCCATAGCCAAAACTGCAAGGGCGTTGTTTGCCATTGCAAGGCAGGACTAGCTGGTGGCTCTAGCTAGCTTAATATTCTCTCCCCAAAGAGTATATAAAGTGTTTAGAAGATCTGAAGGAAGATGAGGCGCGGAAGAAGATAAGGTGGAGGAATGAACGAAGCGTGAAATTATAAAGGCTGAAGAAAAAAAAGGTTGGAAATGACAGCGACGCAAACAGTTTTTGAGTGAGTAATACGGCGGCTGCATAAGGTAATGATCATGATCTAGCTGATTATAAAAAATGCTTTAAAATTTTATGCGTGCCCATGCCGCCCCGTAAACCTTAAATTCGAGATTCGACAGGGATCGTATCTAATCGGTTTCCCGACGTTCACAGTTCACTTGGGGAGCTCGAAGCAGATTTGCGAGCGTTCCGGTCTCAGAGCTGCATCTACACAAGGTTTGCAGAACGGCACGCCTATTCACATTCCTGCTTCTCCTCTCCCTTCTTCTTACCGCGACAATGGTGAGAAAGCTGGGCAAAACCACCCCTTCAGCAGCAGAGTCCAGCGACATCTCGCCCCCCTCCTCTCTCCAAGAAGGCGCCCTTCCCAGACTCATAGTCTTCGACCTCGACTACACGTTATGGCCATTCTGGGTAGACACGCATGTTACACCTCCCATTAAGGCTTCGTCCGACCACTCCTTCGCGAAAGATCGCTTCGGTGAGAGCTTCGCCTTCTACAGCGAAGTGCCCGCTATCCTTGCATCTTTACGAGAACGCGGAATAAAGATTGGTGCGGCATCTAGGACATCTGCGCCGGACTTGGGAAGGGAGGTGCTGAGATTACTGCATGTTGGAGATGGGGAGGGGAAAAAGAAGAAGGCTATTGAATTCTTTGATTACTTAGAGATATACCCTGGGAGCAAGATCGCGCACTTTACGAAGTTGCAGAAAGCGACAGGACTAGCTTACGAAGATATGCTCTTCTTTGACGATGAGGCTAGAAATCGTAATGTAGAGAGTCTGGGAGTCACAAGTTAGTTAGACACTTCGATGTTTGCTGGAATTTGGAAGCTGACTTACGGCAGTGTATCTGGTTAGGGATGGAGTAGGCAAGCAGGAGATCAACAACGGAGTGAAGGCATGGCGTGAGAGACATGGACATGTGTAAGTTCTGACTAGATTAGGAGGATATATAGGTAGGTCAATAGTCAAATGCTAGACTGGCATAGCGAGGCGTGAGAGACATGGATGGGTTCGTAAGGGCATAGAGCCTTCGAGGCAAGGAGACATAGATCAAAGCCTTTCCTACGAAGTTATGAGTAATGAAGAAATACAGTATTCCTAAAGATATTTACCTTGAAACTTTCAAAGTCTACATTGATTCTGAAGGGTTAGGAGAGGGGTAGTAATAGACCTGCAGATCGCTATCGCTATCCAGTTCGGCTCGTACTGTACCTGGAGCTAATCGCTTCGGTGACCTCATGATGCCGATTCTCGAACTTTTTTGGTCAACGCGTCAACGCACCTTTCTATACTTCGATCTAACGTGTTCAACGTGTATCTCTCTTTCCAAGTCGATACAGGATTATGTATTATAATGCCTCCGTTTCTGCCGCGCAAAAATCTGCGTTCGCTATCACCAGAAGTCGGCCCAGCCCAGTCGGCCCACGCCAATGGTCCAGGCAAGGCAAAGACAGTAACGAGTACCCGTCGTAAACCAACTCTCTTCGATGACTTGGATGCTGGCACAGGCGGTAAACGCTCAGTTGAGGATAATCGGGCTCTCCTAGATAGACTGGCCGCCACTGATGACTCGAGCTCTCTTTCCTCCATTTCCGACTCCGAAGATGAATTCGAAGATGTTCCGAACGCAAAGCGGCAGAAGATTGCCGATCCATCTGAAGATGAAGATGAAGATGAAGATATCGAATTTGAAGATGTCGAGACACCTGCCGCTCCCGCTTCCGCTGCCCCCGGGTTATCCGGTGATCTTGAGTTGACGCTGTGGAAAGACGACAGAGTCTCGTTAGTGAATCCATCTGGGTCGAAGAAGGGACCAGGTAAATTCGAGAAGCAGATACGGGTCGCTACGCACAAGATGCATGTACAAATGCTTATGTTCCACAATGCGGTTCGGAATTCGTGGTGTTGCGATCAGCAGCTGCAAGATATATTGGTGAAGCAGTTGCCTTCCTCATTTCAAGCAGAACTCGAGAAATGGAAGAGGAATAGCGGGCTTGATGTGAAGAAGGAAACGAGGCCGAAGGGAAAGGGAAAGGGGACGCCCAAGGGTGCCAAGGGCAAGAAGCTGGATGGTAGAAGTCAACGCGACTGGGGGCAGCCTGCAGAGAGACTTGCTTCTAGTGAGGTTGACATGAGCCATGGTGATCCTTTGTTCAGGCTTTTAAAGTGGTTGATGAATTACTGGAAGCAAAGATTCCGGATCACGGCACCTGGTCTTCGAAAGCTGGGATATGTGTCTCTCGAGAGATTAGATAAGGAGATGAAGAGCTTCGAGAAAGACGGCCATGATCCAGAGCGCCATGGCGAAATAATTCAGGATCTAAACGAATTTAGACAATGCGCAAAGGCAATGGAGGGGAGCCGAGATATTGGCGCGCAGTTGTTCACTGCTCTGTTGAGGGGTCTGGGTCTGGAGGCACGACTCGTGGCTAACCTACAGCCAGTAGGATTCGGATGGAGTCAAGCCGAGGAGGCATTAGAGAAGAACCCTCGAACACTTAGACTCAAAAAAGATGTCGATCCCGAAAGTTCCTCAGAGACCGATGGTGACGGCAGCGCTGGCGAGGATAAAACTGTCCCTAGATCCACTAAGAAGAAATCGAACAAAACGCACACAAGCTTAAAGAAACGCACTGTGAAGAGATCTGCTCGGCAAAGCTCTCGGGGCAGTGGAAAGAAAGACGCACCTATAGACCTATCTGAATCACCCGATTCTTTAGGCGAAAGTGACGAAGAGTCTGTCATTGACATCACACCAGCCAAGAAAAGCATCAAGGCTTCACTTCCTTACGATAAGGATCTCGTCACACCCTCATACTGGTCAGAAGTTTTGTCGCCGGTCACGAACACATATACACCGATAGATGCTGTCATTATCCAAACTCTGGCCACTAATACAGAGCTCGTTGAGAGGTTCTTGCCACCCACGAAGTCTGAAAAAGCCAGGCATATCACCTCATACGTGATCGGACATTCTACGGATGGTACAGCGAAAGATGTCACAACTCGGTATCTGAAAGGTCGCATATGGCCTGGTCGGACAAAAGGCAATCGATTTCCAGTCGAGAAAGTGCCTGTCCGTGATCAAAGAGGGAAAGTCAAACATTATGAGCAGTATGACTGGTTTAAGACAGTGATGAGTGGTTACATTCGAGGCAGCAAAAATTGTCCTCGCACCGAGGTTGACGATCATGAGGAAGCTACGGCTTTGAGGCCCATGCAGCGTGAAAAGAAGGACGTTGAAGAGAGGAAAGAATCTCTCCAGTACTTTAAGAGCTCTGCAGAGTATGTTCTTGAAAGACATTTGAAAAGAGAAGAAGCTCTTATCCCGACTGCCAAGCATGTCAAGATGTTTACAATCAAAGGTAAAGGCGACAGCACGACAGAAGAGAAGGTCTTTCGCCGCAAAGATGTGGTAAATTGTAAGAGTATGGAGACGTGGCACAAAGAAGGTCGAGCCCCTCTTCCTGGCGAAGAGCCTCTCAAACGTGTTCCATATCGAGCCGCCACTACGAATCGTCGGCGTGAACTTGCGGAGGCAGAGCACGCCAGTGGGGAGAAGGTACTCCAGGGACTGTTTAGCCACGATCAGACTGAATGGATCATCCCACCCCCAATTGTAAATGGTATCATACCCAAGAACAATTTTGGGAATATAGATTTGTATGTTGACAGTATGCTTCCTCAAGGTGCTGTACACATTCCGTATAGGGGGACGGTAAAAGTTTGTAAACGCCTCGAGATCGATTATGCCGAAGCTGTTACGGGTTTCGAATTTGGCCATCGGATGGCAGTACCAGTAATAACAGGAGTTGTGGTAGCTGAAGAGCATTACGACAACGTGATGACTGAATTCGAGAAGGATGAAGCCGAAAGAATCAGAAGGGAGGACGAGAAAAGAAGAAAGCTCGCCATCAGCAAGTGGAGGAACTTTCTGATGGGCATGAGGATTGTACAACGAATGAAGGAAGCATTTGGCGATGATGCCAGCGATGAGGTCGATGTCTTGAGCCCTTGGACCAACAGGAAGAAAGAGCAAGCAGCTGACAATGACATTGAGGCTAAGCGACGTATTATGGAGCAAAAAGACGAGGACAATGCTGGTGGTTTCTTTCCTGAAGGTTACGATGAAGAGGAGCCAGAATCTCACCACCCTGCAAGCTTCTTCCCTGTAGCGCATGACGATGACGGTGACGATGATGACGGCGGTGGGTTCATAATAGAAGATCATGATAAAGAGCCTTCTGAACCCGCAATTGGACAGGCGTATGCCACACCTCAATCGCTACAATCTATTAGCAAGCCTACGCTCCTACATTCATCTGAAGATGACAAAGGACTACAAGGTGACGATGAAAGCATGGAAGAAGCTGAGCCTGCTTTAACAGCCCTAGTGCCCAAGAAGCGTGGCAGACGTGCATCGAAACCGAATTCCAAGCCAGCTGTGAAGGCCAATGGCATGGCTGGGAAAGCTTCCGCCAAGCGTGTCGTGGCTCAGCGGAAGACTCCAGCTTTGAGCAATCGTAAACGGCAGATGAAAGATAGTGAGGATCAATTCGATGATCTCTCTTCGTTGTCAGAACTCGAATCTGATGACATTAGATCTAAAGTGGAAGTACGGCCAAAACAGGCAGCGAGGACAGCTACGATGTCTGCAAGAAGTACTGCCGAGCGCAAGACACCAAAGAGAAAAGCTGCGAGAAAGAGCGAGACTGCATTGCGGTCGCACTATTTTGAACGTAGTGACGATGAAGATGAGTAATGATGCTTGGTTGGGTGAGCTTCTTCCAAATGCGGGGTTGCTGAATGTTGTATCATAATGCATGTATCAGGATTCAGGACTAACTAGAGATTGCGTTTGGATGGTGCTTTTGCATTGTGGGTTAGCGGCACAGCGCTTCATGGAGTTCGGATTTATTATACACGAGAAGTCAAGAAATAGATTTGTAAAACAGCGGCCAATGTTTTGATTCAATTGCAAGCATATGGCAGCGCGCTCTTGTTCGAATCTGTGGACATGTTCCACCGTTCTTTTCTGAAGCGCTCCTAACACCTTTGCCGCTTTTGTGAGTTCTGCTCCTGGACGCCGTATAATGCACCTCCCTTTTAGCCATTCTTATCCCATACAGATAGCAACCTCATAAGTTCCAGCTCGATTGATAGTACAGCGTTTACGTACCAATACCTAACGCTCTCCCGCCGCTGCTCACACCATTCGCCTGGTCCCTCGCATATGCTCCCGCAAAATCCAACTGGCTCAACATCCCATTGACTCCATCAATCTCCCTACCCAGGTCTTTTAGATTCCCCCTCAGTGCCTCCGCTTCATCAAATTTCCTTCTCTTAGTCGCATCTGCCACCATCTCACTCACGAGGAACCGCTGCTCCTCTAGCACTATCAGCCTCTCTTTCAATTCCTTCTCTTCCACCTCCATGGCCGAGACGGCGGAACTGCTGCTTACTTGGGAAGCGCTGTCGATGTCGTTGAACTTGATAGCGGCCAGAGCGCGAGAGCCATTTCGAGTGTGTGTAGAATTAGTCCCATGAGGGGAGGCGTGTTTGAGAATTTTAGGCAAGGACTTCAGTGGGAGCATGTGCAGATTCAGAAAGAAAGCGCTTTGTTGGTAGATTGCTCTCTGGAGTTTTAGTTGGGTAGGGCTTTTTGTTGGTAGGTCGCGGATTCGTTTTGCTACAAGGTCGTATTTTCCGAAACTATCGATGAGGCGTTTCCGGACCTTGGATGCTTCGGCGAGCTGGATGTGTGATGGGGGGTTTTCGGGGTCTTGGAGAGCAATTAGAAGACGCTGGAAGTTGGGGAGGAGAAGGCGGATGCCTTTCTCGAATTGGATCAGATTTTCGTAGGCGCGTTGGTCTGGCGGCTTGTGTAAAACTTCAGCCTCGAAGTCTTTCCTGCTGAAAACTGTTGAATTACAGTCTCTGCACAATCGAATATCAAGGCTCAAATCTCCAGCTTTCTCTGACAGGCTGTCAGTCACTGTCTTCTGTCAATGGACGACGGATATTGAGGCGATTCAATCAAACTCACTAGCTGTAACGTTCAGACCAACCTCTGACGAGCAGCCTGTTCGAGGATCCGCGCAAACTACCCGTCCGCATAGCCGACAATGATGCCGTCGGAATGACCAAGACCCAAATTCCTGTTGACAAAAAGGACACTTCAGGACGCCTGCGTCCTCTTCCCAAGTGACCACCGTTTGCTCTAGTATTTTACGCTGGTTCTTCTGCCCGGCGAGAGACAATAACCCTGAAACATTGCCTGATATATCCTCTGGCGGATTTGCTAGCAATTGAGTGAGTTTTGTGAGACGCTTCTCAAGCCGTGATACTTCTAGTAATGTTTTGTCAACGGTCCTCCTGCGGATGGCGGAAAAATCCTTCGTGTGATCCCGTACAAGGCCATCGTGATCATTGTAGCCTTCTCTGGACTTATAGCAAGTCTCACAGACCCTGCACCAGAATCCCCTCACAGGTTCATGCTGCGCAGACCTTGAGAGCTTCATCTGGTACATTGTATGGTCCTCACAAAATAGCCGCCCGCAATGTCTACAGTTCACACTACCATTGACCGACCCAAGCCTTCTACCACATGCAGGTTCTGTGCACAAATCGCTGTAACCTGCTCTCTGCCAATGTGTTCTTGTGACAACTTCATCAGGATCTGGTCTATGAGATTCGGGGGTCGATACGCCGTTTCCGGAACGCGTATTAGGTATGGGAGTTAAAGCAGAGAAATCATTCGATTCGAAGACATCTAGTCCTTTCAACTTTTGGTTGATCACTGCGAGCGGTTGGAACTTTTTCGCCTTCACTACCTGCTTGTCGAACCAAGTCTTAACTTCATCTTGCTGGACTTCTGGTAATTCCTGGTGATTATCATCCAAATGTCTGCCACCAATTAGCCGATAGCGTTATGATTTTGGGGGGCCATGTACCTATTGAGTTGCAGTAATGTCACCTATATTCTTAGTCAAAAGCTCAGATCTCTTAGGGCTGCCTAGAACTAACCATTTCCTCGTTACATATTGGGCATACAAGTTTGGAGCTTGGAGCCGCAGATGATCTTCCATTCTCCAGAGCTACTCTCGAAATCAAGTCGTGCCCAGCATCAGGCAAAGGCGACGTGGCCAGAGGTGAAATGGTCGATTCCCTCGAACTCACTGAAATAGTGCTCCCCGCAGGGGAGATCACATCTGGTCTTCGCTGTTGCGCGGTAGGGGCAGGGGGGGCCAGCGACTTCCCGCTGCCCAGGACCCTTCCACCTCCCAGCTTCCGACCAGACATAGCAAAAGTATATAGGAGGTTGAAGACTCAGAGCCTCACCCAGCACGAAGTGGTTGGTCCCCTGGTCAAGTAGACGGTCCGTGGGGCGGCGAAGTTGCTTCAACGCCGCACTAGACGAGAATCCGTCAGATCGTTATCTTATCGTGGTGCAGGGGATAACTTTTCGTAGTGCCACCGCTACAGGGATCTCCGGGGAAAATGTATACGGAGTACAGCTTCCTGCCTTCAACATCATGCGCGAAGACGAATTTCCTGAAATCCAAGGAGGTGGCTCGCTGATTCTGGCATGGCAGATTAAGAACAAGAGGGTATTAGTCGTAGGGGGCGGAGAAGCAAGCAATGAATCCTGACTCAATTTATGATTGCCACTGACAAGTCAATAGGTTGCTGCAGGAAGAATATTGAACGTTTTGAACGCCGACGCCAAAGTCACAGTCATCTCTCCACGCGATGGACTCAATAAGGAAGTTGCATATCGAATAGAAAAGAGACAAGTCGATTATGTGGATCGCAAGTTCGAGCCCTCAGATCTCGATAATGTCGATATGGTCTTGACGGCGGTCGATGACCCGGAAGCATCAACGCAGATATGGAAGCTTTGTAAGGAGAGGAGGATAGCAGCGAATATCGCAGATGTGCCACCGGAGTGTGACTTCTATTTTGGGAGTGTTCATCGAGATGGCCCTCTGCAGATCATGGTCAGCACGAACGGGAAAGGCCCTCGATTGGCGAACATTGTCAGACGGTCGATCGCAGAAAAGTTGCCAGAAAATATTGGAGAGGCGATCAAAAAGGTCGGAAGATTAAGGCAGATGTTGAGAAAGGTAGCACCAGGACCTGAAGAGGGACCAAAGAGGATGTCGTGGTATGCGCCTCAAAAAAATCCCCAGGTGAATACTAACGTGATTTAGGATGATCAAAGTCAGTGACAGCTATAGCTTAGAGGATTTATGTGACATGAACGAGGAGGATATGGATATGCTGTTGAAATACTATGCTGCGGACAAGGTCCCAAGGTTAGGATGCTTGAAAGCTATGGAAGGCGACTTCGATGCGTTTGATGGTTCATTCGGATTCTGTGTCGGGTGCGGATGACTTTGTACTCATTTGGTATATTGCTGGACGTTAGACGTCGAAATTCTCTAAAAGAAAATTTGGTTTACGAGCTGGAAAGTGGAGTTGCAATGCACTGAGAGTCATGTTCTTTTTTCTGGATAGTATTGGTTGTATAATTAGTCAACTATATAATTTGTATTCATTATACAAAACCTTCGTCTTCAAGTCGCGGCTACGAGAAGAGCATTTAGCGGTAGTGTCACGCAGAATGCTCAATATCCTCCGACCACAATTCCTCATCCTATCATCGACGTTGAGTTTTGGTCCCTTTCTAGGGCTAGCAGTCGGGCCTTCTGAGCTGAAGCCCTCCTTGGATGGTGCATGTCTACCATCAATCATTTAGTAACATTGGATATTGACCCGACCTAGTTGCCTTATTCGTTGAGCTTCAAGGTCTCAAAGAAGTAGTAAGAGGGGCCATGTTGTACAATTGCATATAGGCGGTATTGTCAACCTTAGCTTCAATCTTCTGGTAAGACGATCTCGGTCTCTAGACCTATCTCTTCGCCAACCCTTCTAACAACACCCTTCAGTGCGGTACACGCCGGACTATCGGGCCATGAATCGAAGAAGCTCTCTCCATAGTCTGACGCCATGCCAATCCTGGGATCCAAAGGAACAGCACCCAAGAATGGGATATTCATCTCCTTAGCTAATGCTCTTCCACCACCGGTCGTAGCTTTAAAAATCTGAGACTCATGCGTACAATTTGGACAAATGAAGCCAGACATATTTTCCACGAGGCCCAGCACCTTGATACCGGCTTTTCGGCAGAAGTCGATCTCTTTCCGCACATCAAGAAGTGCCACTTCTTGTGGCGTTGTAACCACAACAGCTCCATCGACTCCGCTTTCTTTCAAGAAAGAGTTGACACTCAAATGTTCATCACTTGTCCCAGGTGGCGTATCGACTAACAAGAAGTCCATTTCTCCCCATTCAACATCTTTCAAGAATTGTTTAATGAGGCCGTTCTTCTTTGGCCCTCTCCAGATGACCGCATCATCTCTGTTCGGTAGCATGAATTGGATACTCATCACACCCAAGTTCTCCAGTGCCCAGACCGGACTCCACCCGGCTCCGCTAACATGAATTGTCTCGGTCTCAACGCCCATCATCTTTGGTATGCTGGGACCACAAATATCTGTATCCATGATTCCCACAGTATTGTCTTGGTTTGCGGCGAAAGCATGTCCTAATAAAGACGTGAACGTGCTTTTCCCAACGCCACCCTTGCCAGACAATATCAAGATCTTATGCTTGATCCCCGAAAGTCGTGCTGTGATCACTGGAATGTCTGGATCTGGGCCTTTCGGTGCTGAAGCACATATGGCTTGGTTCGGACATCCAGCGCAAGAGTCTGCTGTTCCTGCTGTCTCGGATTCAGGACCCGGACAGTGCTCTGGTTCCGGTGCGACGAGCTTTGGCGAAGCTTTGAGAGGATGGGAGAGGACATCCTGGACGTTGTCAAGCACTTCGAGAGAGGGTGCCATTCCGCAAGACCCTTGAATGGGGATCGATTTGGATCTCGTCGTGCCGGTTTTGATTGAGTGCTGCAGAGGGGCGAGTTCGGGATAATTATCTTGATGCTGACAAAGCGGTGAGGTAGAAGTCTGGCGGGGTATCGGCGATAGCGCTCCGTTGCTGGTGCTGCGCCGGCGTGGCTGAGGTCATCCAATTGCGGCTGGTGCGCGCTCCACACGTCATGAGGATTGATACTAGCAGCTCTGTAGATGTATCACTCTGGCCTCCAGCTATTGAGGGAGAATGGTCATCGAATCATGAATACAGGAACATGGGAGCAATGGAGAGCGTCAGGGATCATTACGTTGTGTATTGAGGAGGGCCTTCGTGCTGTGCTGCGCTGCTCTGCTCCTGGCTTCGGCTTCTAGATTCACGCACTGGACGTCGGATCTGTCGAGCTTGACGTGCCACCCCGGAAGATATATATACAGCATGCATGAAGGTGCAGGTGCAGATGCAGGTGCATGGCCAGAGCCCTCTTGTCGAGCGTGCTATGCACCAAAACCTCACAAGCGGTTGGCTGTTCCTCTACCCCACAGAAAATTCCTGCTAGTCACGGCCACGGTTGCCATTGACCATTTCACACGCCTCCTCATGCTAAGACACTAGGTATATGGCGCGACTCCACCTTCTACGGCCCATTGCAGAGAAGCATTTAACCCGCTACACATATATGGCATTGCTTCGTCCTCTACCCTCGTCATTGAGGGCTGACTTCCCCCTCTCTATCTGACATTCAAAGGCCGCACACGAAGACTTTCCTGGACACCCTCATATTGGAATTCAAGCTTTCAACAGCACTCAAAGCGGGACTCAACACCCGCATCCTTGCCCAAAATGAGCCCACAGAGCACAGCCATCCCCGAATTTGCAAGTCTTCGAGAGCGAAATATCCAAGCATTACGAGACGAAGCTGCTTCTGGATCTGGGTACAGTAGCGGACAAGATACACCACAAACCGAGAATGACGTGGAGAAAGAGAAGAAGACGTTTGGCCGGACTCCAGATGGGAAAGGTGGGTTCCGCCAGTTGACACTCACGCCTTGCCTTGCTACTCGTGACTTCTACTAATAGCCTATAGTATTCTTAGTACCTCAAACCCATGATATGGTCTCTCAATTACTCGACCCGCGGCAACCTAAAAACGCCTCGGATGCTATAGTGATAGCAGTGCTATGTGCCCACTTGCTTGTCCTTTACCTCCTGCCCAGCTTTCTAAAAAGGCCTGCTTTCGCCCTCGTGTACCTCTTCTGGAGAGCTTGCTACAATGCTGGCATAGGATACCTGCTCCACATTCAGTCACATCATAAACGACTGATTGTGTGGGCAAAAAAAGCAAAACTTTTCGTTAATCCAAATACTGGCAAGAATCCGCGACCGTGGCTCTATAAACTCATCAAGCGGGAGCTGGAGACCAAGATTCCAGAAGACTACAAGTTTGAAGAAGCACCGTTGGAGTACAATACGTGGCTCGTATTCCGAAGAGTGGTGGACTTGATTCTAATGTGTGATTTCACGTCGTATTGTCTTTTTGCTATTGCCTGTGGAGGGCGTCCGGTTGGGGAACATCTTTCTATGACGCTAGCTCGTTGGATTGCTGGTCTTCTCCTTGTTGGGTTCAATCTGTGGGTTAAGCTAGACGCTCACCGAGTAGTCAAGGACTACGCTTGGTATTGGGGTGACTTTTTCTACCTGATTGATCAAGAATTGACGTTTGATGGGGTTTTTGAAATGGCTCCACACCCCATGTACTCTGTTGGATATGCTGGCTACTATGGTATTTCAATGATGGCAGCAAGCTACAACGTATTGTTCATTTCGATTCTTGCACATGCTGCTCAATTCGCTTTTCTCGTATACGTCGAGAATCCTCATATTGAGAAAACCTATAACCCACCGCCGCCCCGGAAACGGACCGACAATCCCAGCCCCAGCGACATTGCACATGCCAACGCCTCGGCCGCTCGTAGAGAAGGAATCGATTACCAAGAGCTCTCTGACCACTTGGCTCGTACTTCAGCATCGTTCAAAAAGCCCCTCGCGACTCACGACCTGATGGGAATTAGCAATATCGACCTTTTTCGAATCACCGACTTGTCAGTCATCTTGGTCCAGATACTAGTCCTCCTTCTTACTCTCTGGGCACCATCAACACCAATCTACCAGGCTATGTTCTGCTTGACCGCAGTCGTCATGCGTGTGTGGTACACCATTGGCCTTGGAATTATTCTTGATCGCCAGTCTAGAAAAAAGATGTGGACTCGCCATTTTGTGAAGTATGGTGAGAGTACCGAGGAAGCTTGGAGACAATGGAAAGGCATGTATCACTTGAGCATGACTATGTGTTATGCTACTTTTATTGCCGCAAGCTGGAAGATGTACACTCTACCAACCGACTGGGCATACGGTCTATCACTCTTGAATCATGTGATTGGAGTTGGCCTTGTTGCTCTTCAAGTATGGACCGCAGTCAGTATCTACGAATCTCTTGGTGATTTTGGCTGGTTTTTTGGGGACTTCTTCTTCGATCATGCGCCAAAACTTAATTATGGTGGCATCTATCGTTATCTCAATAACCCGGAACGCATCATTGGCCTTGCTGGCGTGTGGGGAGCTGTTTTCATCACAAGAAGTTCAGCAATCTTCTTCATCGCTCTTCTCAGCCATCTTCTCTCCTTGGGATTTATCCATTTTGTGGAGAAGCCACATATGCAGAAGCTTTATGGACGAGCCTTGAGGTCAGAAGCCGGCATTACGAAGAATATCCGGAAGTCTCTTCCGCCAACATTGAAGAAATGGCAGGGCAGTGTTGACAAGGTCTTGGATGACACAACCCATTTCGTCGAAGAGTTTCTAGATGCTGCTCGGCCCAAATTTGCAGCCGGGGTCTCTTCCATCTTTCGAGACACCACCGCTCTCTTCAGTCAGTACCCAGCACGAATCACTTTGACCCGTGTTGCCCCCGATCTCGCTGGTATTGACCCAAGGGATTACTCCGTCAGCATTGAAGGTACCCCATTGTCAGTTCTCTCGGTGAATGAGCGGACCGTCGACAAAGAAGGCCAATCCGCCCGCTACCCGCGTCCACGCTCTGATAAATACCAGCCTCTCGTGTTCGAATATGGCGCACCCATTACAGTGAAGTGGACAGCACCCATGAATCACAGCAAAAGGGACTGGATCGGTTTATACATGGTAGCTGATAACGCCTCCCGAGAAGTCACTCGCTTGTCCTCAGCTGGTCGTTGGATAGCTACTATCCCTAACGAGTACGAAGATACGACAGCGGGTAAAGGCATACTCGTCTCCGACCGACTCGTCCCAGGAACCAAGCGCTCTGATGACTCGAGTGAAGACTATGTGCAAGGTGAAGTAGTTTTCGAAGGCGACAAGCTATGGTGGACGCATGGCTCCTTCGAGTTTCGGTATCATCACGACGGGAAGCATAATGTTATGGCTATCTCACTTCCCTTCGAAATTCGTATCGGGCGTTTCGATGAGGAAGACGTCGAAGTCGACCAAAATGGATTGATTCATACAGCTGTTGAAAATGCACTGCTACCTGTCGTGCGGAACTGCTTTGACAGAGACCCAGACATCGCTCCTAATACCGTTGAGGAAAGCTTCGGCAGTCTAGTCGAGCGCGATGGCAAATACGCGAAGAGAGTCGTGTTCGCTGTGCACCAGATGTTTGGCATTGAGTTCGCGCCGGGCGTCGTTCTGGCTGACGGCAACGTTAAAAATTTAGCCTGGAGGATTTGCAATGCGAAGCAGGTTTTGGTATGTTGATGCTATATATCTACTATCTATTTATTTCGCTGTAACAGGGGCCGCGAATCCCTTTACTTTCGCAGGCTTTGACTACTGCCTTCTCTAGTACACTTTTGTTGATTCCTCTAGGCACCATACAGCATGTCACGCTCAAAGGGAACGACGACGCCAACTGGAGGGGATTAGAAGCACTACGATAGCCGACAAACTTAAGAGTAGTGGAAATACGGCAAAGACAGGAAAGAACTTGTAAATAGGTGTTATCTTGCGGCGATACCCTGGTGGAGTACAAAAATGGCTCTTGCTTACATATTTTTTGCATTTTACACTGCATCAAATTACACCGACAGCGCGCTTTGGAGTTAGCACAAAACAACGGGGCAATGTTACACATTACATACTGCATATATTTTATTCGAAGAACATGCAGATAATTGCACAGGAACAGGCGTGGCAGTGTCCAATTGATGTGTGTCTCTTCGACGGTTTTTAAGATCCTGAATAAAGCGTTCAGCTACTGCTAGCACGAACTGAGGAGGTCGTCTGTACTCACAGCCCACATTCCGTACCAATAGTGATAATTTTCACCGGATAGCAGAGAGTAGTAATGCTTACAGAACAGTGTCTTACAGAGATGACCGGCTGAAATGAGAAAGTACACAAGGCTGCTATTACTTTTATACGAATTAGCGCCACACCCAGACCTTCTACAGAATCTCGGCCACATTTAAACTGGAATCCGGAAACAAAAGGAAATACAGAAAGATATCCGCCGAAAAGGATATAGGCTCATCTAGGACATAAAAAGCTAGAGCCGATTCATAGTACACCGAGCTGAGCGAAGCATTGAAAGTCCCTGGGTGAGTGCCTATCCAGTGGAGCATCGAATACCTATTTTATTGCAGATGCCAGAGAGGTCATTTTACACGGATACAAGGGGAATCTATATCGCAATACAAGCTGCAACGCGCCGGACCCTATGCCGTTTCTTTTCATAGCAATAGCTCCAGTGGGTTCTCCACCACCTTCTTAAACTCGCGAATCCAGTCGCCGCCCACAGCACCATCCACCACCTTGTGGTCAAAGCTACCAGTCACAACTATTTGGTCGTCCCACTCTACTGAGGTGCCATCTTCGCCCTCGACAGGGATTGCGACCTTCTTGGTTGTGCCAACGGCAAGGATACCGGCCTGAGGCGGGTTGACGACGGCGGTGAAGCGGTCAATGGCGGGGTTCATGCCCATGTTGCTGATGGTGAAGGTTCCACCTTGGTATTCTTCGGGCTTGAGCTTGCCATCCCGGGCGCGCTTTCCGAGGTCCTTCACTTGGGCAGAGATAGATTCGAGGCCGAGACCATCAACAGATTTAACAATTGGGGTCATGAGTCCATTAGGGGTAGCAACAGCAACCTAGAGCAAACATAATTAGAGTCTTGTTTTTCATTGAGCATCAAAAAGTTTGACTGACCGAGATATCCACGTTATTGAATTGCCGAATAAATCCATCTCTCCAGCTAGAGTTGACAGTTGGAACTTTCTTGCATGCGACACCACAAGCCTTGATGAGGAAGTCGTTGACTGAAAGCTTGTATTTCCCATCTGCGGAGGCATTAAGAGCTTGTCGGAGCTTCAATAGCTTAGAAACGGAAACAGTAGCAGCGACGAAGTAGTGGGGGTTTTGGTTGAAAGACTCGGTAAGGCGGTTGGCAATAGTCTTGCGCATGGAAGAGGTGGGAATGTCGACATATGAAGCTGCTGGCGCAGCGCCAGGACCTGCGGCTGGAGCTCCACCAGAGGATGCCTTCTTAATATCGGCCTCAGTAATCTGCCCACCAGTACCAGTTCCCTTGAGACCAGAGAGCTTAACGCCAGACTCGGCTGCGAGTCTAACAGCAGCTGCGCTTGCGTTGGGAAGTCGGTCTAGAGCTGACTGTAACCTGCCGCCACTCGACTCCGTCTCTTCTGGAGCTGGTTTCGATTCTGTCTTTGGGGGAGGTGCGGTACCGGAGCCGGTATCTTCTGGCTCGGAGGATTCGCTGGCTTCTTCTTTCGGTGGAGATGGAGGTGCCTTCTCCCCTCCGGCATCGTCGAGCGTGAAAGATTCGAAGGCCGAAGTATCTTCGCCTTCCTCAACCATGACTGCGATGGGCTGTAAAAATTTAGCATAGCGACATTCCTGGGCTCAATTGATGCTCACATTGCCCACGGCCACGTCCTTCTCCCCTGAATCCTTCAAGATTTTTGCCAGCACGCCCTCTTCTTGGAACTCGAAGTCCATTTGCGCTTTGTCCGTCTCGATCTCAACAAGCACATCGCCGGGGGAAATCGCATCGCCAGGCTTCTTCTGCCACGTCCCGATATTACCTGCTGTCATTGTCGGCGACAGGGCAGGCATCGTGACCACCGTATGGGGCGGGAAAGATTTTGCTGCGTAACATCGTGCGAATTGGGAGGAGAGGAACGGCGTTGACTGAAGGGCACGCCTTCGCAGCACCGCGGCGAACATTCCGAAGCGATTCGGGGGATGGAACACCGGCTGGAAAAAGGAAAAGAAGGTGGTGAAGCGGACGTCCAGACGATTGGCGTCCTGAACGTACAACACCGACGGTGGTTTGGAGGGAGAGAAGGAGAAGGGGGGGGAGACTCGGAGGCTTCGACTGTGAAATGTTGAATGATCTCGGGGACCCAGATTCAAATTCAGATTCAGTTGGGGGAGCTTTTTCGCAGGCAGTCCGGCCCGCCCTAGCAAGCTTACCTTCTTACCTTCCAGCCTGAACACGTTAGACGCCTTGCGGACAAGCTCGACCGGAACTTTCCCATTGGCCGATAGACGCAGCGCCTTCCCTGGCCTAGTCCTGGCCTGGTCCTCCATTCACGAGACGAGGGTCGAGGGTCTCTGCTCTGGGATGGGACGGCTGTGGTTTACGTGGTAGCTGACATCGAGAGACACTTTTTCTTATTTCCCATATCACCTTCTCCACCACCACCACCAGCAGTATCTTCGCTGTTCCCACAAACTCTGCACAAATCGGCTGGACGATCCCCCCCCCTAGCAAGAGGAACGGGTCTCGGATGGAAGCCGATGGTTGATCTCGACAGGCCACCATGAGCTCTCTTGTCTTTGTGGTATCGGCTCTGGAAGCTATAGCTGCTTCGAAAGACGCCGCGAGGAAACAGCATCTAGGGGAAGCTGTCCAGAAAGCTTTGAAGGGCATCAAGGAACACGAGCCCAATCTCCCAGATCCCGAGATCATCTTCGCACCGTTACAAGCTGCGACGCAAACCGGCAGCATCCCCCTGGCCACGACCGCCTTAGACTGCATCGGAAAGCTCATAAGCTACTCCTACTTCTCAGTCCCATCCTCTCCGAATGCAGACAAAGCCGCCTCGCAGGATCCTCTGATTGAACGTGCGATTGACACGATATGCGATTGTTTTCAAGGAGAGACGACCCCGGTAGAGATACAGCTGCAGATCGTCAAGTCCCTACTGGCGGCTGTCCTCAATGATAAAATTGTGGTGCATGGAGCCGGACTCCTCAAGGCTGTACGACAAGTCTACAATGTCTTCCTTCTGTCGAAGAGCAGCGCGAACCAGCAAGTGGCGCAGGGGACCTTGACGCAGATGGTCGGGACGGTTTTTGAAAGAGTCAAAACGAGAATCCACATGAAAGAAGCCAGGATAAACTTATCGAAGCTAGACAAGAACACGGCAAATACAAGCTCGTTCACAGTCGACGTACCCGAATCTATCAACGACGTTTCCGTCAGCAATGATACCGAAGGCTCAATTGCTGAAAGTGCTTCCGAAACGCCGTCAGCGGAAGATGGGCCCAAACTCACGCTGAAAGATCTCGAACACCGGAAAAGCTTCGATGATTCGCAGATGGGAGAGGGGCCAACAATGGTGACACAAGTGAAGCCCCCGCAGGCATCTCCTCAATCTGCATCTGGACAGACACCACCAGATGGATCTGAGGAAGATGTTATGGAATCCGAAGAATCCGAAGACGAAGTCTACATCAGAGATGCATATTTGGTCTTCAGATCATTCTGCAACCTCAGTACGAAAGTCCTACCACCTGAACAGCTCTATGATCTCAAAGGGCAAGCCATGCGATCGAAACTCATCTCACTTCATCTCATTCATACTTTACTCAATAATAATATGCTCGTCTTCACCTCTCCTATATGTACTATTACAAACAGCAAAAGCAATGAGCCAACCAGCTTTCTTCAGGCGATCAAGTTCTATTTATGTCTCAGCATTAGCCGGAATGGTGCCAGTTCAGTGGATAAGGTTTTTGAAGTGTGCTGCGAGATTTTCTGGCTGATGCTCAAATTTATGCGATCCTCTTTCAAGGTCTGCACTCCCTCAATAAACTAATGTAGAAGAAAAGGGGCTAATGTAATCGCAGAAAGAGATTGAGGTTTTCTTAAACGAAATTTACCTGGCCATCTTGGAAAGAAAGACCTCCACTGTTGGCCAAAAAGCGTACTTCATGGGAATATTGCAGAGGCTCTGTGCAGATCCGCGGGCTTTAGTGGAATTCTACCTCAACTATGACTGCGACAGAAATGTCGACAACATATTCCAAACGCTCATCGAAGACCTTTCGAAAGCTTCAAGTGCTGCTGTTATGGTGAGCCCGCTTCATCAACAGCAATATGATGAGAAAGTCGGCAAAGGCAGCGGCAACGATTGGCAGGTTAGAGGAACACTTCCTCCATCATTATCGACAGCACACATGAGTGCTCACAGTGACAACAATGAGTCAGAGATTCCCAAAGAATACATCATAAAGAGACAAGCTTTGGACTGTTTAGTAGAGACGCTACGATCATTGGTCAATTGGTCACAGCAAAACATTGCTGAAGTCACCACCAGTGCCCTTGACCCCAACATTAGAGCGTCGGAGGACTTCCGCGAGTCCATGGATCCCTCCGCGAACGACAGCTCCTCAAGAATCGGCAACAATGAAACTCCGCTTCCTCCTTCGACACCAGTGATTGACGACGATCCTGAGCAACTTGAAAAGGAAAAACAACGGAAAACGGCGATAACCAATGCCATTAAGCAATTCAATTTCAAGCCGAAGCTAGGTATCAAGCTTCTAGTGTCAGAGGACATCATCCCGAGCGATAGTCCCGAAGACATTGCTAAATTTCTCCTCAAGGAGGAAAGACTCGACAAGGCTCAGATTGGAGAGTATCTCGGCGAGGGTGATGAGAAGAACATTGCTATTATGCATGCTTTTGTAGATTGTATGGATTTTACCAAAAGGCGGTTTGTAGACGCCTTACGGCATTTTCTACAGGCTTTTCGCCTCCCTGGTGAATCCCAGAAGATCGATCGATTTATGCTTAAATTTGCCAACCGTTATGTAACTGGCAATCCTACTGCCTTTGCAAATGCCGATACGGCCTACGTCCTCGGGTATTCAGTAATCATGCTAAACACCGATCAGCACAGTCGACAAGTAGTGAAGCGAATGACAAAAGAGGATTTCATCAAGAACAACAGAGGCATTAACGACAACGCAGACCTTCCGGATGAGTACCTCATCGGTATATTTGACGAGATTGTCAACAACGAGATTGTTTTGAAGAGTGAGCGCGAGACTGCTGCTCTGATGGGAACGCCCCAGCAACCAGGTGGCATTGCTGCTGGATTAGGGAGTGCTCTTGCCACAGTTGGCCGCGACTTACAGCGTGAGGCGTATACGAAGCATGCCGAGGAAATATCCCTGAGGTCAGAACAGTTATTCAAAAGCTTGTATCGGAAGGAACGTAAGAATGCTTCGAAGTCTGGAGTCAGCAAATTCATCCCAGCTACCTCGTTCAAGCATGTCGGCCCAATGTTCGATGTCACGTGGATGTCATTCTTCTCTGGTCTTTCGGGACAGATGCAGCATGCCCATAACATCGAGATAATCAAATTGTGTATGGAAGGTATGAAACTCGCGGTACGGATAGCTTGTTTATTCGATCTCGACACCGCGAGAGAAGCCTTTGTATCTGCATTAAAGAACGCCACAAATCTGAACAACCCAACAGAAGTGATGGCGAAAAACGTTGAAGCTCTGAAAATCCTTCTGGATATTGCGCAAACAGAAGGAAATCTCTTGAAGGGGTCATGGCGAGACATTCTCATGTGTATCAGCCAGCTTGATAGATTGCAGCTCATATCTGAGGGGGTCGATGAAGGCGCCATTCCTGATGTATCGAAAGCACGGATTCAGCCCCCGAGTCGATCAGATACTAGTTCCTCTCGAAAGTCCACTCAATCGCAAAGGCCTGTAAGGCCGCGACCTCGATCAACTACCTCGAGTACAAGTTATTCAATGGAGATTGCAATGGAGAGTCGATCGGATGAAGTGATCAAAGCCGTGGATCGGATTTTCACGAACACTGCCCACCTTTCAGGTGACTCTATCGTACATTTCGTACGAGCATTGACCGAGGTCAGCTGGGAGGAGATCAAGATCTCAGGCTCGAATGAGTCGCCGCGAACTTACAGTCTCCAAAAGCTTGTTGAGATCAGTTACTATAATATGACTCGTGTAAGGTTTGAATGGACCAATATCTGGGCTGTTCTAGGAGAGCACTTCAACCGGGTAGGCTGTCATAGCAACACAGCAGTTGTTTTCTTCGCCCTGGACTCATTGCGACAATTGTCAATGCGCTTTATGGAAATCGAAGAACTGCCTGGTTTCAAGTTCCAGAAAGACTTCCTCAAGCCATTCGAACATATCATGTCAAACAGTAATGTTGTCGCAGTCAAAGACATGGCTCTTCGCTGTCTTATCCAGATGATACAAGCTCGTGGAGAGAACATTCGCTCTGGATGGAGAACCATGTTCGGCGTATTCACAGTTGCTGCTCGGGAGCCGTATGAAACCATCGTCAATCT
The DNA here is from genome assembly GCA_003988795.1 of Proliferodiscus dingleyae. Classification (NCBI taxonomy): domain Eukaryota; kingdom Fungi; phylum Ascomycota; class Leotiomycetes; order Helotiales; family Lachnaceae; genus Proliferodiscus; species Proliferodiscus dingleyae. Next base: position 1,100,587 of record QYAK01000001.1, on the reverse strand, counting down.
CGCTTTTGAAAATGTCAATCAAGTGTATAAGACACGATTCGGAGTTGTCATTTCCCAGGGTGCTTTTGCCGATCTCATAGTATGCTTGACCGAGTTCTCCAAGAATATGAGGTTCCAGAAAAAAGGTCTACAAGCTATGGAGACTTTGAAGTCGATCATCCCAAAAATGCTCAAGACTCCCGAATGTCCATTATCCCAACGATCTAACGTGAATTCTGATGGCTCAGTCAAAACCCCGGAGCCAGCATCTATGCAGCCGAGCCGGACGACACAAGAAGAAGCGTTTTGGTTCCCAGTTCTATTCGCGTTCCATGATGTATTAATGACTGGTGAGGATCTTGAAGTCCGGTCTAATGCTCTTAACTATTTGTTCGATACGATTATCAAATATGGCGGAGACTTTCCATCCGATTTCTGGGACATACTTTGGCGACAGCTTTTGTACCCAATCTTCATGGTTCTCAAGTCCAAATCTGAAATGTCCAATTCATTAACATATGAAGAACTTTCGGTGTGGTTATCGACTACGATGATTCAGGCTCTTCGAAATATGATCACGCTCTTCACTCACTATTTTGAATCCCTGGAGTATATGCTGGATCGATTCTTAGACCTTCTAGCTCTGTGCATCTGCCAAGAAAATGACACTATTGCTCGGATTGGAAGCAATTGCTTACAGCAGCTCATTCTTCAAAACGTTAAGAAGTTCACCCCAGAGCACTGGTCCAAGATCGTGGGTGCCTTCGTACAGCTTTTCGATAAGACAACTGCACACGAATTGTTCAGTGCTACGACAGCGCCGGGGGCCTTGAATGCGGCTGGAAATGCTACTACACCCATGGAAGAACCAGGGGAGGACGAGAAGTCGCTGAAGATCAATGGAATCAATGGCACAGCTTCTCCAGATTTGGAGAATGCTGGTGTTGATGACGCGAAGACACCCACAGCTGCTACTGGAGAACTGGAGGACTACAAGCCTCAGTCGGAGCTTCAGCAACAGCCTGTAGTGGTGACTGCTGCGCGACGGCGATTCTTTAACAAGATCATCACCCGTTGCGTGCTACAATTGCTCATGATCGAGACCGTCAACGAGCTTTTTTCCAATGACGCTGTCTATGCACAAATACCTAGTCCAGAACTCTTACGTCTCATGGCATTACTTAAAAAGAGTTTCCTATTCGCCAAGAGATTCAATGGGAACAAAGAGCTCCGAATGCGTCTCTGGCGCGAAGGCTTCATGAAGCAACCTCCCAACCTGCTCAAACAAGAAAGCGGCAGCGCAGCAACATATGTCAGTATCTTACTACGAATGTATCATGACGAAGGCGAAGAGCGAAAACGGAATCGGGACGACACTGAAGCAGCACTTGTGCCGCTCTGCGCAGACATCATTCGCACATTCACACAACTTGAGGAAGAGTCGCAACAGAGAAACATCATTTCTTGGAGGCCGGTCGTTGTAGATGTCTTAGAGGGATACACAAATTTCCCTCGTGAGGGGTTCGAGAAGCATATCGACACTTTCTACCCAATATGCGTGGATCTCCTAAGCAGAGACATGGGTCCCGAGATCAGGCTCGCGTTGCGAGGCATACTACGGAGAGTCGGAGAGGTGAAATTAGGCTTGCCCGAGCAGAGTCCTACCACACCCAGTTCGCCGACAAACACGCATTCATCGTACCCGTTTCGGAGTCGGAGGATGAGCAGGAGGGAATAGGGATGTTAAAATTCTTGTTGAACAGTACTTATATTCAGCGATGCATTTAGGAGTTTGAGGTGACGGTGTGATCGGATGGGTTGTAGAAGATGACGACTATAGTGCATAAGGATTTTTGTAGACTTGGGAACTTTTTCCTCATTTTTCTTCCTCATCTCGTGGCATCCATTGCTGTTCTGCCTAGTGATTATTGTCATTAGAAATTCTCTCATGCTCGAACTTTCTTCTCTCCACGTAAATGCTTTTCTTTCGCAATTTTTTTCGAGTTCTAAAGATGCCATCTATAGAATCCTACTTGGTGATGTTGGCAGTCGCCACAGAACCGAAGACTTAGTCGGCTCATCTGTGTGGGAGCTCCTATCATCCGAGATTTCTTAAGACCATGCGGAACAAAGGTCGTAGTGCTATTTGAGAAAGTGGGCATACACAAGAAGAGAAGATTCGCTGTCACAGCTTTGGATGTGATCTCTATTGTCATTGGTATCTATAAGCTTGTCCATAAACAGGCTGCCCAAAAAAACGCTTGCTTTTACCAAATTATCGGATCCCATTCTTCTTCTTCATTTCATACAAACAACGCCGCAATGGCCAAGGCACCAACATTCAGAGCAAGCCATCGAGACATGCCATCAAACTGTCCCCCCGCCCCGCTTGCCTGAGTCGCAGAAGCTTTCCCGTCAGATCCCGTCGCAATGGTTGTGACGACTCCATACAACGTCGATTCACTTCCACTGACAGTAACAGTTGCTGTTGCCGCATATCCAGGGGTGCCAGGAGTTCCTGCGGTACCAGGTGTTCCAGGTGTTCCTGCAGTTCCATCCGTCCCACCACGCCGTAAGTCGAGGTGAGGAGCAGGGGTGGCTATCATTGCAGAAGCACCGTCTATGAAATACTGGTAAGCTGGAGGCGTTGTTGTGTCGACATGTAGATAAGTTGCTGTGCTAGTTGAGTCCAGCACCTCGGACGTGGCAGTGATGGTGATTGTGCTGGAGGCATCGAAGAGACTCCAGACCGATCCCGAGCCGGACAACTCCCCAGAGAGTTCTTGGAGCCGGCATGTTGTTGAAGTATCGGGCAGGCATTGGGCGATATCGGGTTGTAGCGGATTGAGGCTGATGGAGCCTCCGTGGCTGCATACCGCGAGATTCACGCCGCAGACTGATTCTCCTGCGATCTTGTGGCATCTTGTCTCAAGGCAAGGACCCGAAAGTCCAGATATCCCATGTTGGTACGACATTCTGAAGATATTGACTGTCGGTAACAAAGTGATCTATGGCTGAAGCGGAACGAACAAGTGGAACGAACACAGGGAGAGGGAGAAAGCAAGAGAGATAAAGAGCGGATCCATACCGCCCTTTTCTACGTACCGTCCGGCCATTAGCTCTACCATGTGAGCTCTGGTGGCTGAAGTTTTTATTGAGATCCCCATCAACCAGGTCTCGTCAGAGTACCCAGACCAGAGTGCTGCTGCAATGCGGCTGCGCTGCTTCCACCAGGGGTCCCGCCGCCAAGGAGCGAAAAGCTAATGAAGCGCCCAGACTGGGACACGCCACAACACCACAACACCACAGGCATCCCAGCAGCATAGCGCTAGCAGCAAGCTGAAATTGTCTGGGCTAACACATCTCCAGCACGGCCAGCGTGGCAGACGGACGGCATTCACCGTGGTCCTCAGCAAAACAGTAATTACTGAGTCAAAGGGTCACGGACGACAATGGTGAGCCTGGCAGTGTGATCGATGCCCGGACGGCTTCAACCATGCAACTACTGTCTCAGCACAATACAGAAGATACTTGCCCGGCGTCGACAGCCGCGTATGGCAGTCATATAGTCCATCGAATAGACCAGCACACGCGACGACTTCCCCGTTGCCGTCAAGGGTCATGTCACGCGGCAGAGCAGGGTGTACTTGAAGTCTTGGACCAGGCCACTTCCACATACGGACGCAAGGCAAGATAGATGGCTTGACCGTGCGCTATCTGCTTGGCGAAAGTTCCCCCTTGACCAGAATGGATTATCAGGAGCTAAATCCAATCCGCGGCTCGGGAGTCGGGAGGCCGTCAGAGCCTCCTTTCACCTGTCTCTCAACACAAGTGCAGAGCTAGAGATAGAGCCGGCAATTTTGATTGGTGCACGGTAGTGGACCTTTTCACTTATTCGGACCTCATGTACACAAGACAAATCATGAGCAACCTGGATTGAGACCGGAGGGTATTTGGCAAAGCGATAGACTGCTGGTGTTAAAGCAGCTGAATGACGCAAATTAATCTAGAGGTAATCGTCTCAATGTGAAGATCGACGAAAAAAATTGTTCACGCCATAGAAGTCGCCTACCGCGAACCCTTTCTTTGACTATTTGGGTAAGGCTAGAGAAGTCTTCCTATAATATTTGAATTAAGACGGAAGCCTGCCACATACGATTATCGGATGGGGAAAGCTGGGCAGCCCGTCAGCTTTGCCGTATATGCGCCTCTGATCGAGCTCTTGCCTGTCGTAGAGCAGACAACCATCTCTTTAGTAGCAGCATAGCGCAGCCACCTGACCTTGCCAGACGGAGCACCGACGGCCCTGTAGGGCTCGTTAAGTTTTCCTCTTACCCTCCTTGTTCTCTCTGAGTATCCAGACGAGTCTACGCGAAGCGCCAATCTATAGTGCCGCCTGTCCACTTACACGTCATGAATGGAGCATTGACAGTGGTAGTATGTCTCTTCTGCTCTGCTGTTTTGTGCTATCATTTGTTTCTGAATACATCTAGCCTAATTTCCCCTATGGGTTGTTTCGGATCGCAGGCATGCATTTCCGCTAGCAACACACATCATTCGAAATGTATCCATAAGCTTGAGACTTAGAACATTATTGCACCAAAAATTAGGGTGATCCCATCGCTATGTTGGCCACCGAGCATTTTCACAGAAGCATCCGAACCTGAAAGACACTGCATTCTACACTAGACCCGCCGAGACTTTCTGAAGCTCTCAAGTCCCCTAATTGAATACTTTCGAAAGATCGCTTGGTAGCGTTGCTTGAGCGATAAGGTTCGCTCTTGTCAAGGAAGTCATAGGAGCCATAATACCTATTGAAGAGAACTTGAAAAGAACATAAATTAGAGAGATCAGGTAGGTCCTTGACGTTATATATATTTATAAGCTTCTGTCTGACACAAAACCAGATCTCATAGAATACTAAATGTGGCTTAGAGCTCCTCCGCCTATGAGACTCTGCTCACCCTACTCACCTACCCTCTCGATGAACCAAGACCAAAGTCAAAATTCTTTTCCGACTTCGAAACTCTGCACACAATGTTGTTTTCAAAAGGATAGATCAAAGGCTCCACCAAATTTGATTCACATATGGCTTATAGACTTGCTGGCGTTCTTGTAATAGAAGTAAGCGCTCATAGAAAGAAATCCCTCAAACTCTCACTCATCCCATCTGTTTCGCCCTTCCTCCCTTGTTCCAGAAGATCAAGTGCTTCTTTGACAGGGACTCTTACATCCTTCACGCCATCGACGGGCAAACCGAGTAACTCATCCCGTGTCCGGTCCCATACATCTCCGTCCCATTTTCTTCGCACCAGTAGCAGCCCCATCTTAGCTACATCGTCTCCATCCACACACATAAAGAAAGTCTTATCCAAGCCTTCAACGAAACGTTTCTCTCGACAAAACCACGGAAGCCGTCTCACTGCCTCATCGTAGTTCCATGCAATCTTCTCTAGACCCTGGCCGGGGCGTTTGACCAATTCGGGTGCATACACCAATCGCTCCTCGCCAGGCTTCCGTTTTGCAGCGCCAGAATCAATCCAGGTAGCGCCGAAACCAAGCTCCTTGCCGTGCGTGTTGTACTGGAAGACGATGAAGACAGGCTGGTCGCGCACGTCCTCTGACGGCCAGTCAGCATCGCCATTAGCCAAGATCAGGAAGCGCGTCTGCAGGCCGTCGTGGCAAGAATACGGGATGCGGATGTGTTGAGAGGTAGCAAGGGCCAATTCCTTCCCAACCTGGCGCAAGTCTGTCTTTTCAGTCGTCCCTGGGCGGCTCGCATCCCACGACGGCAGTTTGACCATCAGCATGCCATTTTCGACAGGGTCGGCCGTATCAACGACGAGAATATGAGTTTTGTGCAGATATGGATTCTTCGCACAGCGCAGGGGGTGTAGAGTAACGGCTTGCTGGATGAGGTTTTGGGCGGATGTTGTGCGTAAGGCAGAGGATGCAGGCGTGAGTTTGGCTTGGACGCGGCAGGCGAAGTCCTCGGGCGACTTCTTTTTGAACGCTGGCTCCAGATTGGCAGTAACTTTGTCTTCGGATAGACTTGAGTGGATGTAGATGGGAATGTAGTAGCCTAGGGGAACATTTTTGTTTGGCGCTGGTGGTCCATCATCATTATCATCGTCGTCGGCGGCCGCGTCCTTCTCATCTTCGTCGCCATCTCCATTATCAGGATGGAACTCATAACCATCTTTTTCTTCGACCCACGACGAATTCCCAATTTGCAGATTCACTATACTCAAGCCGGCATCAACAGCCTTGATGCGAAACGAGTCAACATTGCAATCAAGCTCGTCGTCGTCTAGCGTTACCAAGATGACTCCGTTGTTTCGCCAGTCTTTCTCGACGGCGGCGATAAAGTACCTGGGCTCATACGTGTTTTGCGTTCCCAGCTCAAGATGATAGTCAAAGACGGCGCGCAGCAGCTCGCCGACAAAGCGTGGCTGCGGGGCGAGACGCACGCTGGTGCCCCGCTCGTTGCCAGTGTCGATACACCCAGCTTCGCACTCGCGCTCGAGGTCTCCAAACTCTGTTTCGGCCAAATCGACGAGAGTATAGAGAGCTGCTGGATGCAAAGTCATAGGCTCGTCGTGGTAACGTGCCATCGACGGTGCCCTGGCGGGTAGGGAGAGGTCTGGATTATCGGGCATGATCTTTTCGATTATCAATTAGGTGCTAACGTCGAGCGATGGAGCTTCGAGCTAGACTCTGCTTAACATCAAGTTTCCTTGCTAACCTTAATAAACAAAGCCGTAGATTTCGGGTAGAGTAATTCTGGTAGCTTAGAAAGAGGTATAAAGAGGATCGCGTAAAGTCAAAATTGCTTCGAAGCGTTCACTTGGAGAACGAAAAGAGGGCAGCAATAAATCGGCTGGCGGTACTGCAAGAGTTGTCTTAGTGACGGTTGATAGTAGGCAATGGCTTAGATACCTAGAATAGATAATAAGTACTCAACTAGGCAGACTACTGTTACCTAAGGCATGCCTTTCCTAATGACCAATATGCAGTACTTATAGCGCAGGCTGATAGGCTAGTTTGACATCAGTCAAATCTTTTGGTACAACGCATGGCGTTTTCGGATCCTTATGCAATCTTTGTGCCATAGTAAGTAACATCGATCCTTCAGCTAAACTCCAAGAATAAGGTGATGGGCGGCAAAAACCCATTTCCTTGCTTCCGGGACGGGACGTGACGTGCATGAGATACATCACTGAGGTAGCCTCGCCATCACTACCTCTTTAACTTTTCCGAGAAGGATCAGGATTCAAATGCCTGACGGCCGAGTGATAACCTGTGAGACTTTCCTATTGTTGTAAAGTGTGTCTTCAGCTCTATTTAGTGCAAATGCCGATGATCGTCAGTGACGCTCTGCAAGTGGATCTTGATGAGAGATGAGATACAGTGACTAAGTACTTTGAGGCTGGCAATCTAAATTGGTTCGCCCGCTTCTCGCCAGACATGTTCCAAGCCAATGCCGATGAATGTGCTCCAAAATCTGCCACCACCTCTCTTGAACGTCTTTGCTTCTATGGATGGCTAATCCAATTTGCATATTCTGCCAAACACAGGCTGAACATCATGGCAATCGTGATGTCATAAACCGTCGAGCTTGTCAGACTCAGCCTCTTCCAGGATTGACGATCATTGTTCCATATATACTCTTCAGCCACTCTTCTTTATGCCTCAGTCCTTTGGGCTGTACACCTACAGGAGAGTTTAACAGTAGCTGAGACATCGATCCCGAGGCTAGCGAAAAGCAGCGGCCATGGAGTGGTCTCCTTAATAGCAATTAACGGTGTCTGTGTCACAGTAACAGTGGTTCTATTCGCCCAGAAGCCTACTTGGTCAGCAACTTGCCAAGAAGCATTGTGTCAGATTTACCGCATCTTCAGTCTCACAAACATTTTCAGGACGACAGTAATCAGCCCTGCGATTCACGTCACATGAGATCTCTTGATGCGGCAACCTCTCACGATGCGACAGTTCCTATTCTAGGTACCAAAAACCGAGTTGCCTTGGGTGGGCAAGCCGTGGAGGAGGAAGGATGTTGTGGAGGCGAAGAATGCGGCGAACGTTGCATGACTTCTAATATAGAAACTTTAGTCTGAGAAAAGGCTGGATACTGGCAGAGATAGTTCTATAAAGCCGTGCTGTTGACGCTCGTGCTCAGTCCGGTCCAACAACTTCGTCCAACAAACACCTAGGCACATCCAATATAGAGGCTCAACATTCGTAGTTCTCTGGCTGTGGAATTCATCCATCATCATGAAAACCCTCAGCCTGCTTGCTTCTCTCCTCGGCCTTGCCGCTGCCTCATCTGCCGTCAGAGTCCCTGACACAAATCTCGAAGTTAGGAGTGATCCTGACGATCTTATGATCTTCGTGTGTAACGACGGTTTGGATGAGATATGCACTAACATGTGCTACGGTATTAATGCTCCCCTCTCTTTTCCGTCATCCTTACTATCTCCATGACCTCCCAAATTAACACTGTTCATCACAGGAGCTTACTGCGCCAGCATTGGGTCAGGGTTGCAATACGATCAACCCGACTCGACCACAAAGCGCAACCGCCGCAAGGCTGCCGGCTGCATCGCGTCAGGCGGTAACCGCTGCTCTACCAAGAAGGGGCATGCTGCCGGGTTTCAATGCGATGAGTACCCATTCGCATCATCAGTGCCCACCAACGGTGCCACCACGCGCCTCAACCGCTGCGTGCCAGCCGATCAGAACCGTAAACAGGGTGGGATCATTAGTGCTTTCTATAAGAGCAGCTACTGCAAGGGTAACAATGGTGGCAAGTGTACGTTTTCGGTGGAGTTCTCTAATGCTGGGGATATCATGTACTGCGACGGGGAAGATTGCGACGCTGATGACGATAATGAGGTCATTGGGCCGGGAGGCACAGCTAATGATGGCGACTCCGCTGAAGATGGAACGGATGATGACCCAGATGCGGGCCAGAAGAAGAAGCTCAAGAGACGCAACGGACTAGGCAAGAGGTTTCCCGGTGCGCCGGTGTATCGTACAAGCTCGGGTCTGGAGTTGGATCTACCCAGAGGCGCTCAGATCGGACAGCGGGCTTTTGTTGTCTTGCCACGCAACTCGACGCTGTGGGACGAGCAGGCTCAGTTTGGGAACCCCAACCTACCGAGAGAGCTGCATGGTGACGAGGATGAGGATGACGAGGATTATGAATATATGTTGGCGAACTTGGAGGTGAGGGAGGACACAATTGTCGAGGAGATTACTCCGGCTGTCTAAATCTAAGAAGGGCTTCCCATCTGATAGCTTGGTAAGCGGGACTCAAAAGGAGATTGTAGGAGTTTTGGGAAACTTAGTAGTTTTATAAACTCGGGGAAATTTCGTTGGACTTCCAAGGACTATAGATTCATGTGAATGAAATATAAAGGCAAGAAACAGTCTGTTTCAGCTTGGATGAGCGAAATCAGGTGTACTAGAACGCAGATTATACAGCCAAATGTTAAAACAACGTGGTGTCTTATTGCAGAATAAAAGCCAAATACGAAAGGATGATCATTATTAACCACAGCTTTGTGGAATCATAAATCCACATTTGTTAGTGGCGGTTACTGACGTCTAAGAAGCGAATATGCTATTAGGTGCGATTCTTATTTGTGTGATGCTGTCGGAAGACAGGACAGGAGCTCGTCACAGGTACAAGTGGAAACGGTAGGAAACTGAAAACGTGACGGATTGGTTGGCATGGCTACTAGCGTGGCTGGTGGGATGTAGCCAGCGGAGCTAAAGTAAAGCCCCACTACCTTTCGTTCCAATACAAAATAGCTACAGTATGGTATTAGTCAAGAGCTTTCTTTCTCAGATTCCAATTTCCCACTCAACATAAGTACACAGTAACCCAAATCTCCTTGCCGTACGTACTGTGACAAGAAGTACAAAGCTTCGCCCCAGGCTTACAAAGCATATGTCTGGCTGCTGGGATGGTGGATTGCGTTCAGAGACGATTAAGCGATTATCGTACTAGAGTGGTTTGGGATATGAGGTTTTTGGAACACCTCTTGTTTAATTCGGGCGACAATTCATCCTATAGACGATATCTAGGAGCGGTGGGTTAGTGTTGGGTGGGTGACCACCAGCGAATACACACTGTCGTATGTCTTCGCATTTTTGGTCTTCTCACTTCTTGCCACATCCAGCAATGTTGGCTGCTAGTTCTAGCAGCCATGAATATTTGTACCTCTCATTCTTTTTGGTTGGTGAAGTAGGGGGCCGGCAAAGTTTGCGATACGCCATAAGATTGCGCGTGCACGACTTTCATTATCGTTTGGACCCTTGCTACGTTGAACGCTGAAGCAAATCCATCCAACTTCACAGCATTGGCCTCAAACGAGATAATTGAATTGTGAGATTGTTGAACGGCCTTCAGAGCAGAGATTGCCTTCACCTGCTATATTTCCGGTCTTAAATCCATACAATGAATCCTTGGCCTAAGAGGCAACTAAACAAGGCTCACAGGTTGGAAGGCTTCGCATTACCCAAGCTGAGGCAGCCTAGTGTTTACACGCTCCAACAGACATGGTACTCTTACCTTTCACCAGCCTGCTTATCTCTTTACACACGGCATCCGTCACTTCTGTAGTCTTGTTAGATCCTCCTAAATCCGCCGTCTTGATCCCATTCTTTGTAACGTTCTCCACTGACTCCATAAGAAGCTCACCTGCTTCCGATTGGCCAAGCCACCTCAGAATCTATGCAGCTGTCCAGAAGGTAGCTACTGGGTTGGCAAGTCCTTTGCCTGTTATATCAAAAGCGCTTCCATGAATCGGCTCAAACATGGAAGGATTCTTCCTTGTCGGGTCGAGATTCGAGGTCGGCGCGATACCGATACTCCCAGCTAATGCAGCAGCTAGATCAAAGAGGATATCCGCATGAAGATTGGTAGCCACGACCGTATCAATGCTCTCTGGCTTCAGTACCATACGGGTTGTCATTGCATCCACCAACATCTTATCAACCTCAACATCAGGAAACTCATTCGCAACCTCGGAGGCGACTTTATCCCAGAACACCATTCCATTTCTCTGAGCATTGCTTTTCGTGACTACTGTTAGCTTCTTCCGTGGCCGGCTTCGGGCTGTCTCGAATGCGAATCGCATGATCCTCTCTACACCGTGTCTCGTGAATATCGAGACTTCAGTTGCGACCGACCAAGTTTCTCCGGCATGCGAAGTCCCACCATGACCTGCATATTCTCCTTCCGAATTCTCTCGAACTATCACCCAATCAAGATCTCCTGGCTTGCAAGCTCGAAGCGGCGAGGTGGTCCCACGCAGAATAAGCGTTGGTCTGACATTGGCATACTGCTGGAGCGATTGGCATACTGCTAGACGAAGGCCCCAAAGAGAGATATGATCCGGTACATCTGTCAAACGTCAGGCAGGCACCTGTTCCCTTGGAAGGAAGAACATACCAGGAGCCCCAACAGCTCCAAATAAGATAGCATTGAATCTCTTTAGTTGGACCAAAGCATAATCGGGTAGGTATTTGCCATGCTCTTTATAATAAGCACTACTCCACTCGAAATCTTGAAACTCCCAATCAAAGGTATCTAGGTCCTTTGAAAGACTTTGCAGCACTCTTTTACCCTCCTGAATCACTTCGATACCGATTCCATCACCAGGAATTAGGGCGATTTGATATGTCGGCCGGCTAGTGGACCCAATGCCCGCTATGCCATCACCCTCTGTAATTGTTGTAGGTGACATTTGGATATATTGAAGTCATTATGAATGTGTGAGAGGAGTCGGGGCAGTAGAACATGCAGAATGGTGTCATCGGGCCGCATTTGCCCGAATTATAGTTTGAGGAGAAGCAACTTGGGCTTCAGATGATCTTCTACTTCACAATCAGACACTATGTATCTTACAGCTTGCTGGAACTGGTTTCTTTGGCCCGGCCCTATCTGGTTGTTTTCACACCCTCGTCTTAAAATAGGGGCTCGCTCGCTAAGAATAGGGGGCGAGGATGAGTCGAGCTTGTATAAGTTCAACAACTGGCACCACCCTTCAACATTGTTAGAACTCGCTCTTGATGATCAGAAAACCATTTGACGCCTTGATTCCTTGTCCTTGATAGCTGAACTTGTCGCTAGTCGCTGATACCAAGACACATTAATATCACGTGAGAGTCTATCTAGAGCAGGGATATGGCGATAAGGCGGAAATTTTCCACCGCTGACACCGAGACCGGACCAGCCCAAGCCAGCCAATGGTGCTTGAAGCTTATCCATCACCTCCGCTGACCTGCGGAACTTCAAGAAGCTTCAACTTTTCCTGCTACTCTGCGTTCATATCAATAGACTGTAGAAACAAAAGATCACTTCAATGCGCGCACGATGACTTCGCAATCTGGGCTGGAACCTCCAGCACCAAAGATCGACCCATCTTCGAAAGTGATGACTCGAGCTCCCAAAGCCCCAGAGCCGTTGCAGGAAACGAATGTCTGGAACACAAAGAATCTGGGATTACGATTAGTCTCAGATGCTGTCTGTGGAGTTGGAGCTGCAACTATGGTCGCTCCTCTAATCACAATTATTGACAAGTTAGTCAGGATTTAGACAACGATCTATTGAAGGTACACTAATTCATATAAGGTCGATTATGCAAAATGCCTCCGGACAAGCAACACTTAAAGAATCGCTGAGAACCTCCCTCAAGACTTTCATCTTTCGTCCGCACCACCTCATCTTCTCGAAACCTTTCGCCCTCATCTGCATGCTGTACGGAGGCACCTATCTCACCGCCAATGGCCTCGACACGATCACCTCCACCGTACAAAACAGACCTGCTACCTATGTTACGCATGATACCTTCAAATTTGCCGCTTCTTCGACGGCCAACGTTGGTCTGTGCCTCATCAAAGATAGAACTTTCACCAAGATGTTTGGTAGCAGCGGACCTCCTCGACCAATACCCTTACCTTCCTATGCTCTCTTCACACTTCGCGACTGTCTCACTATATTCGCTTCTTTCAACGTACCTCCACTTCTTGGCCCAGTCATAACTAGGAACATGAGTCAAGAGTTGCAAAAGAGTCTCAGTGGGCAGACAATTGCACAATTTGTGGCTCCTGCCTCTATCCAACTTCTCAGCACGCCCATGCACCTACTGGGGCTGGACTTATACAATAGAGGGCAAAAGGGTGTAACATGGGCCGACCGGTGGGCCATCGTCAAGAAGAATTGGGCTGTCAGTGCTGCGGCCCGCGTATGCCGGATTGTACCGGCTTTCGGGATCGGAGGCGTCGTAAATGCGAAGAGCAGGAAATATCTGATCTCCAAGCTGGAGTAACGGGGTTTGAATGGCTCACAATTCTTAGAATACATAGAGGAGCCGGTGTCCTGCATTAGAATGGGGCGCATTTGTTGGCGTTTGTACCTATGTAATTGAGCGTTGGAGTTGTTTGGGGTATGTATGTGCAATCTCTATTTTAGTTCACATTGATAGATTGTAGATAGGAATCATTGATTCCTTAAATAGACATCTCCAATCTTTGCTCTCTTGCTCTTGAACAAAAGTCTCTTGCCGCTATCCATCTCACTGTCCCGCGGCCTTCGACCCGGACCTAACGTCGATCTGCAAGCGTGGTGGTGTGCTCTACGCTGGATGAGCAGATGTCTCCGTGTTAGTAGTTGCAAGAGTCCTGTGCTATCGCGGATTCCGTAGCTACAGCAACGTTCTTTGCAATGCCTTGTATACACGCTGCTTCTTCCACCCTATGTCAAATACAACAGTCCTCTCCCTGGATTTTCCATCACAGAAATAATGCAACTCCGAGCAATCCTCGACCCACGTGAAGTAGAGGAACAGAAAATGGTCTCAGACATGGCTGAATGAGAGGAAGAAAAACAGCATTTCTGACTTTCAATAAGCCTCGAGGCATCTAGTGCTCTGTGGTGGTGATACAGCAACAATGTTTGACCAGGACCCAAACCCCGAACGCCTCGCTATAGCCAATTCATGCAGAACGAAGACTTCTTCTCGAATCATATAGACACCGCTCTATTCCATCTGCCCTCTTTATCTCAGATAATGCAGCACAAGCCAGCAGAATCCAAAAAATACAACCACCCCAACCCAGAATATCCACTTATCCTGCTTTGCCCTCCGCTCAATCGTCCGTATTGTATCACCGCTCACACCGAGTGTGTTCGCAACGCTATACAGCCTCTTCTGAGTCCCCTTTAGAATCTCTCTCTGCTGTCCCAGATCCCCCAGTACAGCCTGGCCTCGCGCCAGATACTCGTCAAGCGCCGAATGCGTATTCGTGAAGAAATTCTGCTCTCGTAGCGCATGTTGTTCCCTCGTATAATCCCCGCTGTTCATACTCAGACTGCTATTCCCATCTTTTGGGGCCCAGGGGTTCGAAGTCGGAGCGGAGGCTATCGCGGCATCCGAATAAGGGTTATCTGGTGTAGCAGTATGATGCGGTCTCCTCCCAAGCAACTCTTGCCTATTGACTGCTGATTGAGAATCTTCATTTTGCAGACCCAGCTCTTTCAATTGCTCACGAAAGGACTGTAGCTCCGCGCGGAAGGAGTCGATGCGCTCCTGGGCCTTTGCTTTCTTGTCCGTATTGAGCTCGGATTTGGCGAGTTCGGTGTAGGAGTCTAGGGTCCGGGAGAAGGAGGTGAGGGAAGCTTGGATTTGGCCAAGGAGGGATGGGGTTAATTGAGTGCCGGGGGCCGGGGAGAGGTCGCGTTTGATGGAAGTAGATTGCTTGAGAGCAGTGTTGAAGAGTGTATTCTACATAGGGGTATTAGCTGGATTTGAACGAACGTGGGGGATATGCTCACCATTGCGAATGTCAGAGAAGCTCAAGATGAACTCTGATCTCTAGCAAAGAACAAAAGATAGGTGTACGTAGGATTAAATCAGCGACGTGGCCCATTCAAGAAATTCAAGAACACCCCATGGCGTTGCTTAATCCCCGATGATAAACACGTGGCTAAAGTGCTGCATGCGCCACGCTGTGGCTTGAAGACTGCCTGTGGGGAATGATCTTCAGGGACGACAGCTGTAAAGACTTCCGCTGGAGCCTGCATGCTGCTGTCATTTTATGCTTTCACGCGGCATTGCGTCTGCGTCCTCTACATACGCACTCCCTTCTATCAGATCGTAGCAGCTTCTTCATTGTGGCTTGTATGTGAATTATATCTCCGATACCAGACACCACATTGCTGCGTTGTTCCAACCCTAATATGAATCAATTTAGCAATGGGCGTCATATGGACGAAAAGTGGCATCGAGAAGAAAGCTGGAGCTGGGGCTATGGGGCTACCAAATGTAGAAGGATCGTTTGATTTCAGCTCTGAGATTGGCAAAGCTACTGCCATATTTCATTTCTCTACCTTGTGTCTTTTGCTTCCTCTCTTCTGCCAACCTAAGCATTAACATCTCCTAGCTTTCGATCCTCTGCAATTCCATCACTCTTGTTTACTCTGTCAGACTTGTTTATCAACTGGCTGTGCCTCCCAAGACTTTTGGCAGATCCAGTGCAAACAGACGCGCCGTATTCGTCTCCATCTTCTATATTAGCAGTGTTTGTTCTTTGCAGCGTTGAGAGTAAGAAGCAATTATACAGACAGTCAGATGATTGAAATCCTTCACTCTCGCCGATCTGCTACAAATTATATCGGTCCAATGTGCTGAGCATGCCTGCTCATTCATTCACCTTGTTATAGCAACGTGATTCATCAGTTCCGGTGAATCGCCAAACTCACAACTCGAGAAGGGAATGACGACTATTTTGTGACGGCCTCGTACTTTATGTTAGGTGCTCTGTCTATCCACAGGGTACTGCGTTGATGAGACGATCAAATATGGCGGCCAAGATGATATCTCTAGGTGCCAGCTACCTCATTCCAGCACTCATCTGCAACCCCGTCTTCATTCTTCATCTCATCAACACCTTCGTCTCGCATTACATACCCCCTCCGATCACCATCTCGAACTCTCCCCATCAATTTATGGAAGGTCTGGGCCCTGTACCTGGAGTGGATCTGTACTTCGATATGCATGCTGACGATCAACTCTGCTGGAGATATACGGCATGCCTCGTCCTTGTACAGCTGGTAGTCTTTGGGAAAGTCCAGGACAATCGGCGTCAGAGGGCAACGGTAGCCCCAGATTTTATGAAACCGTGTACGAGGGCAATCTACCCAGAGATCCCAGTGGTAGAGAATGGAGAGAGGGGGGTATCACATTCCGGCCAGACAGATATATGGATGGCTTCCGCGACGTATGGTAAGAGCAAGCACCCAAGATAGGGAACGGGCCGGGAAGCGAAGTACTATCTAGTGATCCGGGGGAGTATGACGAAAGCGGGCGAAGGAAAAAAGCGTTTGTAATGGTGTCGAAAGTGTACTCACCGGGGAACGAGCCAATGCGAGTATGAGACTAAGGGTCCCAGGCTGAAGAAGGACCCTGGTATTGCCTTGATCAATAGCATCCTAGAAAGGTGCTGACGCTTGGGCGTCCGACGTAGAGATAGATTGACATGGAACGATCATTGATCCACAGTATGATCAATAGTCTCTCAAGGGGATGAGCCAGATTGATAGACTAGCGAAAGGCTACTTGCTTCCCAAATTGAGGGATATCCAAATCGAAAAGCAAACACGAATATTCACTTACCGGCAGAACTAATCTATAATGCGATGAGGCAGGAAATCGACGCAGGGGTGGATATGTGATCACCGAATGTGCATTGTGGATCTTGAACGAAAGATCTTGCCCAAATCAAAGAAGCAATTCTAATCTGTGGCTTTATGCTAGTCTTTGATGTAACCGCAGGTCCAGCAGTCCGATTCATTTGGGTGTCAATTGTAGTGAGGCACGTGGTTCCTCGCAATAAATGGAATGTACACCATAGTCTTAGCATGTATTATGCTACCGTGAATGCCTAGTGCGTCTGTCTCCAAGTCAAATCCCTTGGAGCCGCCAGATATCTTTCTTCCTCAAGAAAATTAAGAGGCCCCGCGCCATACCATCCGGGAGGCTAAGCAATTAGAAGTTCCAAACTTCACCTTTCCTGGTTGACACACCAGCCTTTTCCTCAAAGCCGGTCACGTCAAACCATTTTGATTTGCTTCAGCGCCAGAAATCTGCCATGAACCGCAGAGTTGATCGGACCGGGTCTTGACATTCAAGTTGTATCTTATCTTTCTACCGGTGCGACCAAGAACATAGCTGGTTTTCACCTGCGTCTGCCACTGGTCAGACGACGACAAACCCTTCCCGTGATCGCGCGGAAGGTGGGGTTCTCTGCACGTACGCCAGAATCGAACGTCCCGCACCATTATCAGCATCACCTTGCACATCGCTCTCCGAGCCACCTGGGATTGGCTTCCTGGGACTGGGACCTCTGCTTGTCGAATACTCGCGATTCGAGCAGCAAGAGAGTTACTTGAACTGGCCCGCCACATTTGCCTTAAACGACGCGTGGCGTCGAGTCACGAGAGGATTCGCCAACTCGCGCAGCACTGCCGGAATCCCTTGCAAATACTGCTCCCGGAGCTTCACGTCTCTTGAGACTCACCAAAAAGACGTGAAAATATTACTCCCACAGGAGGGAAGAGGTCCAACAAGGAAAGAATTCAAAAATTTATTGTCGAACGCGCGACTTGACAATTGCTGCGACTGACAAGGGCAAATATTGGCATCAGTCGTCGCGTACGATTCGCGACGACGGCGTCCTACATGCACCCGGCCATGGCTTACAATGGGATTGTTCCCAGCACCGAGAATGTACAGGAACCATCGCAGTCATTCTCAGTAACTAGTGGAGACGCACCTCGGGGTTCAGAGGGAAAGGACGATCACAGTAGAGTAACGCAAGGCCTGTCGGCGACCTCAGACAACACTTCGCAATCAACCACTGAAGTACACGATGCTTCTACCCCGCCAACTTCGACTTCGGAAGGCTTCTCATCGCAAAGTACGAATCAGGATGGATCAATGTCACAATTGTCGCAGCTCTCGCACTTAGCGGCTGCCCAGCAACCGCTGACACATACACCAGCACCAGCAGCGCGCCCAAATCTTACAATAGCTCCAACTGCTGGCCTCAAGAGGACCGCCGATGGTCAAGTCAAGTCGGGGCAGCTCAGTTCTCCATCCAGTCCTCGGATTCGCGGTCATTCGAGGAACACAAGTGGAGTGAGTAACGCATCCGTTGCGAGTAGTAGGATTGGAGAGGTCAGATATATATTTCGCTGCGCGTTATATGTCGCTAACAATTCGCAGATCTCATCTGAGTTAAAAGCGCGTTTGTCTTATGCTATGGTTAAAGTTAATAATGGATGGCAATCACATTCTATCGATGAGGTCGAGTCTTTGGCATCTCAAGTAGGATCTCCTGTCTCGTCAGCGTCAACACTACAAGGCCGCCGCAATCATGTAACATCTCCTCGCGCAGCCATTGCAAATATTCAGGGACAGCGTACCAGCGCACCCTCTAGCTCAGAAATTCAAGCGCCAGTGGGAGACTTCGATTTATATCCAAAAGCCGACCAATCATCCAGAACGTACGAGTCCTTCTGGCGCGATCATCCTACAAAGAGCCTCTCATCTCAACGCCCTTCCTCGCAGACGTCCCCTCAAGCTTTTAAGGCCCTTGCTCCTCCAGCAGACATTCGACCCACACCCACCTCACGACGATCCGGCACCCCAAAGTTCACCAGAACTCCTAACATGCCAGGACACGGTTCAAATTCTTCGATTCATTCTCCTCACCCCCGAACACCGATACGTGGGTCACATAGAGAAAATCCGGTGATTCAAACACCTACTCAGAAGACTCTTCAAGAGCAAGATGCAATTGAAACCCTGCTATTCATGAGCAGTCCCGGCAACTCAGGAAACATGGGCCATAACTTTGCACCAAGAAACCAAAACTCACCGCAACAGAGCCCGCTACGAGCAGAATTCAGCACGCAAGATAGGAGATCTGCACATAGCAGAAAGGTGGGCTTTGAGATCGCAGCGACTGGCGGGAGTACAGGCAGTAGTGAAACTAGTGGCCTAGATTATGGAAGTCGTCATCGAAGGCTATCACAACCTGTGGCGAGCGCACGGGGTAGGGAGGAAGCAATTGACCGGCTACTAGAGGAGGCAGGAGAGTCCAGTAGTGATGAGGAAACGCTCGTGTTGAATTATCACAGTCCAAGGACATCTCTTGCGGCTGGGAGGGTATAGCTAGCTGGCTAACGTTGTCTCCCGCTGCGAGCACATTAGTACGACGTATATGTGGCGTTCATACACTTGATCAGCATTTTGCAACGTTTTGATACCTCTTTGTCTCTGATTTTCTTGTTCTTTAATCAGCCATGTGGATCATCGATCTCCATGTCAATCTTACCGCATACGGAGTTGGGCAATGGGGAGTTTCGTTGATGACATTACGGTTGGTGCATAACATTGACTGACATTTGGGCATGGGACAACCACAGCGGCATTTTGCTTCTCAATTCTTCTGGACTTCTTGTATTCAACATGGTATACTGAATGTACATATGAATCATAGAGGCACAATATTCATCGACCCACTTCAATTCACCCGTCCGAGAAGCTCTCGGCAAGCTCGGCTTCCTCCTAGTATCCAGCTCACCTCATCATCACCGTACTCCTTAGCCGCACGCCCAGTAAAGTCTTCTAACAATCACCTAACCCGATAGATTCAGCTGCCACTGGCCTAAGGTTCGAATCTTAATAATCATGTGATGGAAGGGATCCGAAGTGAAACAAAAAGCACTGGGGAGGCACAGCAGCTATCGCCTCCCGCATGCAGACTGTTCCTGCGTGTTAGGCTAATGAGTTTATTTACCTCTTCAGCTCAGAGTTCGAAGGATGAATTTGGCAGTCACTGTTTTTGGGAAGGCTTTAGGCTATGTTGACCAAAAATGGAATGGTAGAATTGAGGCAGGATTCAGAACTCAAAGCGTAGGAATCAGGAGGAGAGAAAAAAGGGAAAAGGGACGGATCTCATCAGACGAGGTCTGCCGCATATGGAAAGAAGGGAAGATGTCCTACCTATGTATGTTATGTATCGGTCGTCATTACGTACATGGTGCATGTACAATCGGGGGCGTGGGGTGTGAGACTGAATGTATATTCAGTCGCTAAAGCCGCAGTGATATAGCTACAGTATCAGCCACGAGAAGCCTGGGAAAGGTTGCGTTATGCCCAAGCTATCTTTGGCCAACACAAAAATAAATGCGTCTGTTAAGCTCTGTAAAAGATAGCAAAGGTGGTGCTGTCAATCCCATTCTTCAGTTTAGAACGAGCCTCAAGAAGGCCTGAGCTTTCTGGTAGTAAGGCCAGCTTCGTCTCTTGTGATTGGATTATTGTCTGAATAACGGCTTCTACAAGAGGTTAGCAAAGGGAGAAACGCCTACCTTCTGATACCTGTAGTCTACCTGTAGTTCCGAGGGGAATATTCCCTCCCGCAATAAGCGGCTCAACTCGAATCCATTGAGTATCAGGCCATTACTGTTGTTTTCTCAGACACTCCACAGAGCTTATTTGACTTCCCGCTCCCATTCTTGCGAGCATGAGCTGTGATCCGGAACAATAGTCTGAAGAACAGAGACAGTCGGAACATTACTTTGTTCCTCAGACAAGATTCCGAGGGAACGGACCAAAGCTCAAGATCCCCAGCCTCATCCCGATGAGCGGAGGAGTATATGCCGGAGGGGGCTGAGCGCGGGTTGATTCCATCTTCATCTGAATTCTTATATCTCAAACGAGAAGGAACACGTTCTTGCGAGATGTAAACAAGCTTTCCATTTAGTACGAACGACAGATACGGCACGTGACGCGGTCAAGGCATGAAAGAAGGGGGATCACCATCTCCGTGTATGATCCGCCCATGAATGACGAATTACTCCGCCCTCGAGATCTCCGTCTGATGTCGAATCTAGGGTGGCATTTCGCAATACTCCGTTTGAATCCCAGTGTGATCTCCCTCTCCGTCTTGGAATTCTGTGGACCTATTTTGATCAGAGGCGTTGAGTGGAGGATGTGCACTGAGTGGGCTTGAGTGATCTGCCAGGCTTTTTTAAGAACACCCAAGAACAGCTCGTAGATCTGGGAAGGGCGGTGCTTGACCTCGTGTTGAAGCATTGACTATGGATAGCCTTTGCAACCATGGATTGAGACGCAGCTTTCTCTTGTGGTGGGGCAAGGTAGAGTGGAAGTAGACATTCGCGTGAAGGGCCCATGATTCCTGAGAACTTGCTCTGGGCGAGTAGGAGAGTCGAGCGTAGGAAGTGGAAGGAGTTGCTTCGAGGCAGCCAGAGCCACTCATCTTGCTCGCGAGCTGCGGTGCAGTGCAGTGGGCTCGCAAAGATCTGTTTGATGAGATCTGATACCAGCCCCGGCTCGCGGCATGCCTCAGTCTTGGCTGCGTGGCTGCGTGGCGTGGCGATTGGCTGCGGCGATGGTGTTTCAGGGCGCGATCCTGGCCGTTTCACTCTCCTCCCGGTCAGACTCTGGTGTGTTCGTGTCAGGGTTGGTAAGTATTGGTGTTGGTGTTGGTGTTGATGTTGGTGTTCTCGGGGCCAACCGAATGGGCGCTAGTCGATCAGTCTAGGCACAGCACAGCACAGGCAGTTTGCTGGATCTCCATGTTCGATTCCGGGGCATGGTATGGTATGGTATGGTATGGTATGGTATGGTATGGTATGGTATTGTATGCCATCCGGGACAAGAGGAACAGGAAGGAGGAGCGAGCGAGCGAGCAAGCAGAGGAGCAATCCTGAGCTTCTCGCTCGTGCGAACAGATCCTGCACGGTCCTGGCGCCGATCACTGCAAACAACAAAGGTCACAAAATTGAAGGTGTTGGCTTCCACGCCTGCTAAATGCAATGTTTTCGGACTGTCTAATCTGTTGGCAATGTGTTTGGTTCCCGGCTCCCAGCAGTGCTGGGGGTTTCTGGTGATCCTTATTTTGATTTTGATCAAAGGAGAGTCTACGTGGAGCAACGCCGACGCCAGGCTGCTGGGAAACATGTTTGTTTGGTGGAGGAGGCAATGTCCTTCGAGACCGCCTGCGGGTGTGGCGCACTGTCAGTGGAGCCACTGGCGCAAACGCGGTTTCACCCCTCTCGAAGCGGGTTTTGCGAAACGGCCAGCCAGGCACCGCTTGGGCCACTCACAGCTGCCAGAACACAGAACACAGCTGCCAGAACACAGGATTCAACACTTTGATCTCGGGTGCAACAGTGAGAGAGTGAGAGAGTGAGTGAGTGAGTGAGAAGTGAGTTTGTTTTCTTTGCCGCCGCCGCTTGGTGTCCCGAAGGGAGGGACTCAAAAGAGATTACACTGGGACTGGGCTCAGGCAGAGCTGCTTCGTCCATGTGATTCGTGGCACTAAGCCTGAGCAGTCTCTTACCTTACACGCGTTGCATTTCCTTGTCTGGTGTCTGGTGTCTGGTGTCTGGTGGTGTACGGAGCAGTGGGAGAACCTTAGATGAGCACCGCGGGTGACACGACAAGCCGCGTACAGCACAGTACTGGGTCGTCATATTAAGAATGGACAGGATTCAGGCTATTGGCTCTGGTCTGAAGAGGCACAAATAGAACCAGCGCTGTACAGTGCCACTGTGCCAGTACCAGTACTGCAATCAATCAATTACTCACCCAGCTCCAGCTCGTAGGGAACCTTGGGCCTGGTCTGGGCAGAGACAGGGCGGCAGGGCCCCCCGCGCCAACAGAGTTACAGGAGGCCACTCGCTTAAGCACCACAGGGGGCCGATGCCGATGCCATCCACCGTCACCGTCACTCACTCTCACTTCGTCGGCGTTAGATGAACATGAACACGACCTGCCCTCAAACTTCACATCTAGTACGAGTCACGTCGTACCACAAAGGCCAGTCGGTGTCCTTCGTCGTACCGTGCAATAGAGTAGTACTGTACTGTACTGTACTGTACTGTACTGAATGGTAAGTCTCACACCACTTTTTCCACGTCAGCCGCATCCACCCGTACCCCTGGAACAAGCGCTAGCCCTGGTTGACGACAACCCCTGGAACTGTTTCTACTGCGTTGTCTCGTCCTCGTCTTCTGGGCCTCATCTTCTCTCCTCCTCTCCTCCTCTCCCCAGACTTCGAATCAGACTTCGAATCAGAGGCCACAGCCCCCCCCCCGAGGCAGAGACCGCGCCATGAACCCTCCCGGCACTTCCCAAACTCCAGGGATGCCCTCGCATTGTCTCCGCAGCAAGAGATTCCCGCTTCCGGCTTGTCTGCATTGAGCGCGTCTCTCCACCATTATGCCGCACTCGGTGTCTGGCATCTAGTGCCTGGCATGTTTTGCCTTGCTAAGCTGATCCCTATAGAAGGAGCCAAGACTTCATGCGTAAAACATCTCCAGTCTCTCTTCTCAAGCCCGCGTATTATACTTTTCCTTATTCTTTGTTCTCCGTCTTGTTGGTGTTCCTATTAGATAGCCCTTCTTCCGTTCGTGCCCTTCACTTATATCGTTTCCCTCTTTTCTTCATTGGGGCGGGCATCCATCTTCTGTTGTATTCGTTGTTGACCTACTCTTATTGCACTCCTGTCGCGATCACCTTCGCAGACGTTCCTTCCTTTGGCAGAGGTTGTCAAGCAATACCGTTCTCTTTATCCTTTAACCAAACCACCTGGTGTGGACGGTGACGAGAAGTCGTCTTACATTCTTGCAACGATGCCTTCATTACTTCAAACCCTCCTGCTCCTCGCCATCGTGGCGCTCGCTTTGGCAGCGCCAGCACCAGAACGCAATGCACCAGTACAGAAGCGAAGCTTCAAGGTCGAGCGAGTACCGAACCCCAAATTCAAGAGAACACCGGGAGCTGGAACCAGAGCTCTGATCAAGGCATACCGAAAGTACAGTGTTCCTCTTCCTCCAGGACTTCTCGATGCCATGCAAGCAGCTCAAGGCGCCACGACTGCTCTAAGCGAGGGGACTTCGAAGGCGAAAGGTGCTGCTAAAGCTAAGGGTGCCGGGAAGACATCGAGCGCGGCTGCTGCTGCGTCGACGGGAACAGGATCTGCTGGTGCGACTACTGGTGCTGCCAACTCAACTGCCGGCTCTGGTAAAGTCACTGCTACTCCTGAGATGGGCGACACCGAGTATCTTGCTCCGATTAGCATAGGC
The DNA here is from genome assembly GCA_003988795.1 of Proliferodiscus dingleyae. Taxonomy (NCBI): domain Eukaryota; kingdom Fungi; phylum Ascomycota; class Leotiomycetes; order Helotiales; family Lachnaceae; genus Proliferodiscus; species Proliferodiscus dingleyae. The sequence continues at coordinate 1,076,418 of QYAK01000001.1, read as the reverse complement.
GGTCAGACTATGGTGATGGACTTTGACAGCGGTTCTTCCGATCTCTGGGTCTTCAACACTCAGCTAAACGCAGCCTCCCAGACTGGTCACACCAACTTCAACCCTCAAAAGTCTACATCATTCCAAATGATGACGGGATCTACTTTCACTATCTCCTATGGTGATGGTTCTGGAGCCGCTGGAAATGTTGGTACGGACACCGTCAACATTGGAGGGGCAACCGTGACTAGCCAAGCCATCGAGTTAGCCACCGCTGTGTCATCTTCCTTCGTCCAGGACACCGCCTCAAATGGTCTGGTCGGCCTTGCGTTCTCGAAGCTTAATACCGTCAAGCCCCAGCAGCAGAAGACTTTCTTCGACAACGCCATGTCCACTCTCGCCCAGCCTATCTTCACTGCCGATCTCCGCAAAAACGCTGTTGGCGCTTACGAATTCGGCAATGTCGACGCGACCAAGTTCAACGGCTCCCTCACCTGGGCAGCTGTCAACACCACGCAAGGCTTCTGGCAATTCTCCTCCCAGAAGTTCCAAGTCGGTTCCGGCACCACAATGAACATTGCTGGAGGTCAGGCCATCGCTGATACTGGAACCACCCTTATGTTAGTCAATGCCGCCGTCGTGAACGCATACTACAGCCAGGTCACCGGTGCAGTGAATAATCAGACTGTCGGCGGTGTCACATTCCCTTGCAATGCGCAATTGCCAGATCTTAACGTTGATATTGGTGGAAACTATATGGCACAAGTCAGGGGTGACGATATTAATTTTGCGCAAGTCGATGCCACTGGCCAGAGTATGTACCCCATTTCCCTCTCCAAACTCAAGGCTGGTTCTCACAATATGTTTAGCTTGCTTCGGTGGAGTCCAGGCTATCCAATCCGACCTGCAGATCTATGGCGATATCATGTTCAAGTCGCAGTTTGTGGCTTTCAATGGAGGAAACAACACGATTGGAATGGCTCCTCATCAATCGTAGAGAAGAGAGAGAGAGAGCTCGTGCGCGTTTACTGTATGTAGTGTATAGACATTTTCCCCTTTTCTTTCCAGCTGAATGGGAAAGGAATAAACGGCGAGATGGTTGTTCGGAAAGGGACGATATTATCTTGCCAATGTACAAAGTTATACTTCACGATTTAGACATGATCAAATCTGCATGGAAGACGATAATCAACAATTGTGCCGAGCACAAAAGATTTACACCTGTGTTATTCTGTGTCGTTGGACGTGACTACTGTGCACTTTATCCATATCCGCGCCTTACTAATACAGAGCCACGCCGCCCCCAAATTCCCAACCCGACCAAGCCCCCAAGAGAAGCTCACTTCCCTAGAAACAGCTAATGATACAGAATAAACTCACACCAACAAAAAAGAACTCGAAAGACTCGCTACCCACTTCAAGGCCGGGTCTACGCCGTCTTCTTGCTCTTCTTAGCCGCGGGCTCCGCACCAGTCTCGCTCTTCCTCTTGCGTCCCGTATTCGCCTTGCCTTCAGAACCATCGGCCTTTTTCCCAGCTTGTCTGGCACTGCTCCGCTCTCCCTTCCGCGGCTCCTTCTTCTCCTTCTTCGCTGCTCCTCCGTCGCCGCCTTTTGGTCGTCTGGGTTTTTTGGCTGGCGTGCTGGAGCCCTGGATTTTTTTCGCAGTGTCAGAAAATGTGCGACGGACTTTTGGTGGTAAAAAGCGCAGAGGTTTCCCATGAGAAAGAAAATAAGGTTGGTTCTCTCTCTTCTTGACTAACCTTCGTCTCGCTCTTCTTCTCCTCCTCTGATTTCTTCTCTGGTGGACCCTTCTGTGGCTTGTTCTTGCTGCCGGGCTCGTTTTCATAGTCGCCGCCCTTGGCTTCGTATTCCTTGCCTATCTTTGCTGCCTGTGCCTTCGCATCAGATGACAAGATCTCTAGAGCGGTTTTGGAGAAGACGGTGGTTGTACCTTCCATGCAGCCATCTGACCTTTTCCACTGCCATCCTTGTTGGGCTGCTGCTTGACTTCTGTTGCGGTGGTCAGAAATCAAAAATCTATGCTGCATGTAAAGGAAACTGTACTTTCGGTGACCTCCTCCTTTAACTTCGGGTCTGTGGGCTTTCCCTTGGCTGAGGGCATCTTGAATCTGGCGTGATCAGGTACCTATTTACTTTCAAAGAAACGCTTATAGCTGTATCAGAAACTATGAAGACTGTGATGCGACGCGATTGAGGCAGCTGCGAATGCTTATAAAAGTTGAAATGGGCTTTTGGTTGTTTGCAAGCAGCGGCTACAGCTTTAATTGGGGGGGAAGAATGTAAATCACACAGGAAGTCTAAAGAGACGTGGGAAATTAGAAGCGCACGACACCAGAGATGGTGACATCAGGACTGGAATGCGGCTGCTATGGCTCGAGCTCCAGTGGCTTGTCATGTACAGTAGAGTATGTAGCTACGCTACGCTACGCTACCCTCCAGGGCACTAGCTCTAAGCGAATAGGGGCTGGCGGGCCAAGATCGGTCAGTAAGTAGAAAGATGCCGCACTATCTACTGTCGCTTCTCTATCCTGTACGCCCGAAGCTTCTACTCTATATCTCCTAATCTCGCTAGTCAGCGTTGCTACTTATCTCAGATTAATAGATGAAGACTCTATGTCCTTCACCTTTGCATGCAGCAAAGTCTGCATCCGGCTAAGGGCTCGCCCTCAAGATGAGGCCTTGACCATTATTCCTCGCACGGAGCTTCCTTGCCATTCCAATAACTGTTTTCCTAAGTACTGTACACACGAAAGACTGCCGGTGGTGTTTGAGGTAGCTTACGGTGCATATCCCTTCTACAGGATGTACTTTGCACATCCACGGCTATTCTCGCACCCACAGTGTGGTTTGCTTTCGCATGCGTGGCGAGTCGCGGGTGGCATGTCGAGGTATGGGCACGGTACCTCGCGATATGTACCGGGAGTCTGCAAAGTAGCGCTGGTTCTACTCCCGTATCCGTACTAAGTCCGAACTCCGTAGCAACGGACGGGGCGAGGCCAGGAACAAAATTCTAATGCTGACATCATCGTTGCTTCCGGAATATCCATCCATCGGAAAAGCTCAACATATTTAATGGTATTTCTTTTCTGCATTTGATTGACATTGCTTGTCAACGTGATTTGTGCCGTCTTTCATTCTGGCCCTGGGCGCTTGTCCTTTTTCAAGTGGATTTTGGCTTGACCAGTGTCACTCACAAGATCTCTTGTAATTATCTCTCTCTCTCTCTCTCCGTGCAGTAATTTTTTATACTCACTGTTCAAGCTTCTTCTTAGCTTCTTGTGCTTCGGATCTCCAGACGAGATGCCGCCAAGCCAAGGTTCAGACCATCAGCAGAATGGGCGCAGTGATCAAGAAGAGCAAAATGGAAATTCGGACAGTGGTGAGACTGGTGTGAAGAACCAGCAGCAAGGAGGCGGATCTGTCGGCTTCTGGAGTTCCGAGTTAAGATCGACGAGGCTTTCCGTATTGAAGAGCTGGCTGATCACGAGTACGTTCATACTATCTCTTCCTATAGCAGCAGAATCGGCATCTAACACGCGTAACCCAGCTTTGATCCTTTCGACTTTCATCCTCTCGGTACTATCTCTTTACTGGGGAGTCTTATTCCGAGTAGAAGAAAACCTCTCTTCATTTGTTGTCTGGGTTGTAGATTTTGATGGCCAGGTCTCGCCCTATACAGATACTACGCCCGTTATTGGGCCCCAAATCGTTTCCGCAGCAGAAGCATTGGTCGCTCCCTCGGGCCAATTGGGATGGGGCTCTCTTCCCGCATCAGCGTTTAATAACGACCCTATGGCAGTCCGTCAAGCTATTTATGATGAGAAAGCATGGGCCGCAATCATCATCAATGCAAATGCCACAGCGCTGCTCCAAGATGCCATACGGACTGGCAACTCTACATTCGACCCCAAAGGTATTGCACAGGTTGTCTACGTTGAGGCGAGGGACGATAACTCGGTTGATTTGTACATATTGCCGCTTATACAAGAATTCGAACAGGAGGTGACTGCAAGCTTCGGACGCATGTGGACCCGGGAAGTCCTCTCAATGGCAGCCTCTAATACCACCATCATGTCCAACATCCAGGCGGCGCCTCAAGCCATTAGCCCTGCCATCGGTTTCTCAACCTTCAACCTGCGTCCATTCTCACCTCCTGTGGCCACGCCAGCGGTCACCATCGGTCTCATATATCTGATCATTATCTCGTTCTTCTCCTTCGGTTTCTACATGCCTACGCACATGAAATTCATGTCGCCGGGTCACCGCCCACTACACTTCTACCAACTTATCATCTACCGATGGATCACGACCCTACTAGTCTATTTCACCCTCTCACTCTTCTACTCATTCATCTCGCTGGCTTTCCAGATCCCATTTAATAGCCCCTCTGCACCAGATACTGTTGTTGCCAACCCGGCGAACGCTTATCACAGGGGGAGCTTTGTGGTATACTGGATGCTGAATTGGGTAGGCATGAGCGCTCTAGGACTTGCTTGCGAAAATGTGACCATGATTGTGGGACAACCGTGGACTGCATTCTGGTTGATATTTGTAAGTCTTTCGACGAGTAATGAACTGTCAAGAAGCTAACTCCAATCTAGTGGGTCATTAGCAACGTCAGCACGTCGTTTTATTCAATCAGCTTAGCTCCACATTTCTATTACTGGGGATATGCATTTCCTTTACATAACAGCAAGTGTTTCCTTACTCTGTTCAATATAATACTAAATTACGTGACCAGTTGTGAATGCAAGCAGAACCATTCTCTTCGATACCCATTCCGAGATAGGACTAAATTTCGGGATTCTCTTCGCATGGGCGGCAGTCAACACCGCTCTGTTCCCACTATGCTGTATGTTCATGCGATGGAAGACGATGAGACAGAAGAAGAAGGAAGCTCAATCGAAGGAGCAGTGAAGCAGAAATGAAAGAGAAATCATATAGGTAATTTTTAGTGCCAAAATCAAAAGCTCTTCGAAAACGAAGTCCCATCTGCTACACCTTCATATCCAATTCATTGAGTGAGGAGCACTCTGGGTGGTGTGCAGGTGCAATCATCTCCCAGCTCCAAATTCGCCCGCTGACGAGAAAGTAGAGGATAATTGTGAGAGTGAAGTTCGGTAAAGAGCATGCGGGAAAGCAGAACTTTTCTGAGTTCCGGTCAATAAAACCTGGGCATCCCTACACGTCCATGTTCAGGACGCCATTATACTTGAACGTCTGCTCCCGTCTTATAATCCATTGAGCTCTAACAGGTATTCAACATCGTGGTGAGGGCTGTTTTTTCAGCGCTTGTGATGGTTAGGCTATAGACGCTCTTGACCTTCACCCACATCTTCGCATACGTGCAATAGTAGCTTGCTAAGCACCGACTCAGTCAGCAAGATACTCCTGTTGCATAAGTTCTCTGATAAGGTACATACTCAACGGCGGTTTCCAGTCCTCTGGCCCACTATCTCCTTTCGATTCGTTTACATTGTCAGTTACGGCCAAGAGTTGCGGATTGGTCAAGTCATTCGCGAAAGTCTGCCTTTGAGCAGTCGTCCAAGCCGCAGCACCAGACTTCCATGCGTTACTAAGTGGAACCAGGTGGTCTATATCGACGTCGGAAGCGGCAGTCCACGTGGCTCCATCGTATGGAGAGTACCAGGAGCCGGAAGTTGAGGAGCAGGCGGAGTTAGTCACAACGCTCGTACCATCACGCTTAAGAACGGTTTCTCGGGTATCGCAAGTTCCTGAGATAGTGATCTGAGTGACGGTCAGTCATGTCATGTTGTGATCAGAAGCAAGACTTTTAGAGTGCAGTTTAAAGGGTTGGAGGGGAGAAGGAGAGAAATAAGAGAGCAAGTACCCAGTGTGGGAATAAGTCTCGACTATAACCATCTTGCGAACCCTGAGCAGCAACGGTTAGAGATGCAAGCTCGGTTTTGGCAGTTGATGTGCTGGGAACTCCTGGAGGTGATGGTTGAGGTGCCGGAGCGGGCAGGGCAAGGACAGGAGTGAGAAGTAGAGGAGCGAAGAGAAGGTACTTCATTTTGAAGAAAACGTCAAGATACGATAGGCAAGAGCTGTGAAAAAAAGGATTGTGGGGACGAATTTAGGAAGTAAAGAGGATATTTATCCCACCTCGACGCCGTGTGTAAGAAGCAACGACCAGTTGAATATCACCACTTTCACCTACCTCTTCAAGGAAACTCCTCTTATTCTGACTCTCTGGCAAGATAAGAATTATGCTTCAATAATTATCCAGCAACAGCCATCATGTCTCTTCCATACGATCTGATCTCGCCTTGGCGTAATTGTGAGCTTCCCCATCTGGCATTCTCCGGATGATGCACGCTTCACATAAACAATTTCCAGAAGCTTTTCTCAACTTCGGCTGCAGGGGCCGCGGCGTGCGCCATGTACGAGATTCAGGGCAGATCTGACCACAGCAAATCAAATAAGCATTGCGAGCGAAGCGTATCGGCAGAAAGCTTGGTGCTTGGATAGTAAGCTTGGGTCCCTGCTTTACCTTCCCCATTCGACTATCGGAAAGCGGCGCTTCTCTTATTACAAGCAATTGTTGTTCTTCTGCGAAGTACGTCTTGGCGAGTGTTATCTGCCAATTGACAAGGCATGTGATCAGTTTTTCGGCAGATTCGCGATGCCAAGCCGGACTCGTGGTAAGTAGGAAACTCTTCCTCTCTTCGCTTGATAACTTAATCTGGAGCCCTCTCGAACTTTTCGACTAGGCAGCATGTAGTTTGGCATTCTATTTCCCTCCTCGTTCACTCCTCCTACAACATAATGGTGTTGAAAGTATTGGCCATCGTGGCGAGGGCTCAATATCATCACGTCCAAAGTATACTTTTCTAGGGCGAGTATAGCTGATAAGCCAGGCCTTGGCAAAGAATTACATTTATAATGAACAAGCATTAAAGAATTATATGAGTTTGATCAGTTCCAAGACTTTCTCAACTTTCGCATGACATGCTGGTGGGTGAGAGCTTCTCAATTATCCTCGAGCAAAATAAGATAGAACCGTACAACATGTTGATAAACAAGTCACCAATTAGCAGCATTGCCGGTAAGCAAATAAAACAACTAAGAATAGGAGCAGATACGTTAGTAAGCACATGTGCGCGCACCCTAGTAACTTGAGGAGGCTCTCATATTCCCGATTCCTAAAACAGCGTCTCGCATCTCCAATGCACTCACTCAAAGCATCGGCTATAATTCTGATTGGCCGGGACAGCGTCCAGCCCAATGAGAGCAAGATCAAAGGTACAGGGGCAGCTATATCACCGAAGACGGCCAAAGATCTGCCGAACATCAAGATGTAAGATGTATCCAGGTCAAATTGGCTAGGTCAGAATAGAAGGTGAATTCATAAAATATAAATACAATAAAAAGACATGTGGCGCGCCACCAAATGATTAATAAGTAATTACTCAGCATAGAGTCAAAGCACAAAGTCAGAGTGCAGGTGTGCCAGGGGGGTATCTGCGGGGAAGCGTCACGACTAAAAAATGTAGGGAGACGTTGACGTTCTAGCTCGCGTGCCCACCTACTCCAGCCTGCACCATTCCCAACAACACTTCCACAAACTTGTCTCAGCTTTGAATTGATTGCTTCAGCTCCTGCGTTCCTCTCACATCTGACTGTGGCTTTTGATATCGATATCTGAGGTGCAAGCATTCAACATGGCCCAACCTCGAGCCACTCTTCCGTACGTTATGACCTCAGATGCTCTCGGTAGCTCATTCTACCTCTGCCACATCCCCGATCACGGCACTTTCTGGACAATAAAGCTAACCTTTGCTTATATACATTAGTCGTCAAAGAACACCTCTCCTGATTGGCACATTTCTCGCTGGAAGCGCTCTATTTATTGGATTCAAATGGCGGGCAGTCATGGAACGCAGTGAAGCTGCCAAGAAGGCCAGCGCCCAAAACACAAATTTCGCCGTTGCTCCTGGTAGAAGTGGTCAGTCCTTGGATGTCCCAATTTTAAATCATTATTCCAAGCCTGTCGTGATCTTTTGAACATAGTTAGCTGACGAAAAGTGTCCCCAGGTGGCGGAATCTAACCTTAGACTGTGGACGGTCATGACCAAGATAAACAATACCCGGGATCTTTGTAGATGGAAATGTAAAGGAGTGGTCAATAAGGCTGAGATAGAGGTTTGCGCGGCGTTCTGAGCTGATGTAGTCCAATTGTGGAGTTTCGGCGTTGCATGCTCGAAGAACGGTCTGTTAGGCACAAGAAATGACATGGAACGACATGCGGGACCACGACAGCCCCTCACTTTTCTTCGAAATTCGTATCACTATCTTGGAGGCTGCTTGTAACTTGAATAGACTTGATGTATGGGTATTGAGAATCCAAGCTTAATGCCTGATTGAAGTAGGGCAATCAGATGATCTTACGACTCTGAGCCTTTCTGTCATGGCCTCTACCCTGTTTCTAGCTATTATTGTATGAGGTCTATAAGACAATGCCTGCAGCTTATTTTGCCGCATGTTATAGAGTACTTGCAGTCAGTTCAGACCCACAACCAGATGATGTACAAATTTAGCTGCGTTGGCTTTGTATAGACACGAGCTGAGCTTAAAAATCAATATCTGGTAAACTTCTTCTATTTATAAATCAGATTGCTCTCATTCCCAATGTCAATTCCCCGTCTTGCCATGCATACAAATTGACTCCAAGAGATGGGTAGCAGTACTGCGCCCGCTACTAGCTCTGCGGCCTCCCGCAACCGCTTGTCAGATATGCCCATCATGTAATTGCCTATTTCACTGAATACGAGTGATTTATACGGCCTCTAATCTAGACCAAAAATATCGTTTCAATTGCTGTTTCCCGAAGTATCAGCGCTCTGTGGCATCTTGGTAGAGGAAAACCTCTCGGTGAAACCTTACAAAGATGAGATTGAGTCTTTGATTAAGTCTGCACACTTTTCACCAATTGCATATGCAGGCATTTGTGTATGTCCTTGATTCAAAAGGGGCATCACACTTGTATCAGCAACTCGTAAACTTTGTACGCCACGAACCCTCAACTGACTGTCAAGGACAGCCATTAGGTCGTCGTCCCTGCCCATTTTACAAGTCCCGCCAGGATGATAACCTATTTGTTATGTTAGGACGAAGCCAAATATAGGTTAGGATGGATTGCACACAAGTTGTAGCATGCTGCTTGACGAAAGGAACCCAATCCTCCCTCGTAGTATACTTATGGTGCGTCAGATTCGCAGGCCAGCTTCCATCCACGATGCTTGCAGTCCCCTTGCCCTGGGTAATAATCTCGTTAGCAAACCTACAGCCTTCACTCAGCACAACAAGGTCTAATTCTTCGGAAAGATATTTGTGATCAACGATAGGTTTGTCCAGTGGATTAGCCGATTTTAGAGTCACGAAACCTCTTGACTGTGGAGCAAATAGCTCCGTGATCAAAGAGAAAGAGTGGGTATTCTCTCCATCAGGAAAATCGGAATATTGCTTTGGCCCTCCGTAACACTCAGTACTGAAGAATTCAATGTTGGGTTGTGCGGGAGTCAGTCCCATTGGATCACGACCTTTCTTCCGAGGTGCTGAGGTCCAGATTGGCTCATCCTTGAGCCGCTCATCAAGACGAGCGTATCCAAAGGCACCGAATGGAAATGTGGAAAGAGCACCTCGCTTCTCTTCTTTCCATTGTCTATAGGCCTCAGCCAAGGCAGCTGGCTTGTAAAGTAAATAATCATTTGTGATGTTCGGCATCCTCGTTGAGTAGAATATAAATACAATCTATACATTTCATTATTAAGTATACTGATACATGTGGGGTCTTGGGAATCAATCACCAGATGATCCATAAGGTTTTTCCCGACACCAGGGAGGTCGACTTTGCATTCAATGCCGTGAGAAGAAAGCTCGGGTCCAGCACCAATACCAGATCTCATTAGAATGGTTGGAGAGCAGTATGCACCACCGCTGACTATGATCTCTTTTCTTGCTTCAATCTCTCTTGTTGAGCCATCCTTTTCAATGACTCTGACTGCAGTAGCTCTGTGACTTCCGCCTTCGTCTTTCAGGACAACCTTGTCCACTGTAGTCTGAGTCTTGATGGCGAGATTTGGACCTTTGTTCACAAAATAATTAGCCGCCGTCGTCCTATCACCTTTGTAGACAGTGCGGGGTGCATGACCGCATCCATGTGGGTTGTCCCCTGTTGTAAACATATCAGGCTGTAATTTCAATCCCTTGGAGTCCATTGAGTCAAGAATCATATTCGATATAGGAGCCTATGCGAGGTAAGCAGCACGACTGGACAGACCGAAAGGGTCCATACCAAATCATGAGGTTCGATGTCCAGCATGCCCTCGTACCCGTGAGCTTGTTCATCGGCAGGGAACCATTTCTTATTGTGAAAGTTTTCCGCCTTTTTCATAGCTTCGAAGACGATATCTCCGCTCCAGCCAGGTAAATTCCAATCATCATAGTCTTGTCTTGTCCCCCGTATGCAGAGTGTTCCATTGACACCACTTGAGCCACCTAGAAATTTACCACGGCTTACTTTTACTTGACGATTGTTCGCTCCAGGGTTAGGTTCAGTTGTCAAATTCCAGTCGGCCTCGGTGTCAAAGTTCTGTGACCTGCTCACTCATTATTCATGTAAATTTATAGATAAAATTCAGGTTACGTACCAGCCACCAACCATGATTGTGTTCTCTAGAAGCGAATTATGTTGTCCAGCTTCAATTACAAGAACTGAGTTATTGGGATCTTCGGCCAGTCGGGCTGCGACGACAGAGCCAGACGTGCCTCCACTATTCAATAGAGTCAGAAAACAGCTATGTTATTCAGTCTGATGAGAATACTGGGAAGGCTTACCCGCAAACGATATAGTCATAAATTGAGCCTTCCGGCTCAAGCGAGATGTCAGAGCTCATGGGGGGCTAGTCTACTGAGTGTTCCTGGAATATAAAGAAAAATGCTGTGAGATGAACGGCTATCTCCAGCTGAACTAAAATGGCACCAGAAAGCCTGATCGAAGTATTGACTTGTCGTGGATATTTATATGCAAGTATCGTTGAGGAAAGATATGTCTTAATGGCTTGACTTCAAGGCCGGGGCGATTCCGCAGCATTTATTGTTTCAGTGCGCACAATTTCCGTTCTGCATACCTGGGACAATACCAGACGAGACAAGATCCAGGTGGTGGTGGCTTCTCGATTGGTCGATGTTCACACTAGGGCTCCCCACGGGGTTGGCTGCAGTCAGAAGACGCGGGGTAGCTTACAGTAGCGGGCTACAGGAGTCTCGAGCCGGTCCCCTTCGAGCGCTATCTTGGCACGAAGAGGCATCATTGAGATTGACTTAAAAAGCGAGAAAGTACCAGTCTCGCCAGTAGTGCGGAGCTTCAGCTGTAAGGTGCGAGAGCAATAGGCCTCGAAAAAATAGAAACTTCGTCACGGATCTGTCCTTGTCGTTGTGGAGAAGGTACATGGCTATAACCATTCAACTGTAGAAGAAAATCATTATTCCCTAGTGTCTCCAACTCTGTCTTGATGACTCGGAAGTTCGGATAGATCAACGGTTGGCTGGACCCCATTTCAAGAAGTCAAGGGGCTTAACCAATCCGATCCAGTAGGCAGGCTGTATCCCCTCAGGAAAATCAAATAATTTAGGTCTATTAATGACTAGGCCCACAAGCCACATGTGGATTAGAATGACGAAAGTGTGCTTTTGAAATGTAGAGGAGCTAGTGATTATGCTATTTCAGCTCAACCCATTAGCACTTACTCTTTAGGCAAATACACAGAAACTTCTAGCCCGCCGCTGAAAGGCAGAGTTAGACCTTTGAACCCATTCTCGGGCTTCTTTATATAAGTAAGGAGCTCCGTGTAGAGGGACTTAGACATGACGGTATTATCCGTTAACACCACAGCGCCTCTTCTTAACCTGGGAATGATAAGCTTGAGAGTCGGCAGCGCAAGTGGGGTCCAGACTATCAAGATGTCAGAAAATTCATTTGGCAGTTGTTGCGATTGAAACATACTATCGAGTAACAGCATATCGATTGTGTCCGGCAGGCTGTCTGTGTCTTTTAACGTCTCCAACAGATTTCCCTCGCGTAGCTCAATCCACTGCTCTACCTCGCTACCAGCCTTCTTCCAGTGTTCTCTCGCCTTTACGGCCTTGGAGTTTTCCTTCTCTGTTGCAATAACCTTTCCAGTAATACCCTGAGCGTCTGATAACCTCCTCAGATGCTCCACATTCTGTCCCACAGCTAATGCTAGATATATTGTCGAGATGCCATGACTTGTTCCAGCCTCGACAGCATGTGTAACTCCCATACTCCGAGCAAGAAGATACATGAATTGACATTTGTCTTCATCCAAAGCTACAAGTTTGTCTTGCATGTGAATATCAGACCCCACAGACCAAGATTGGCCGAAGAAGAAGAACTTGATGAGACGTTGTAGGTAGAACCATCGTTGAGAGAATGAACTCTCTTGTGCAGCTGAAATTTTGTGCAAGCCGCGTAGAAGTTCGAGAACTTGTGGCTGGGCCACGATTGCTGTTGATGGACTCGGCGTCATTTCAGAGCAGAATTGTGCCGTTCGGTTGCTGGTGCTATTTTAGAACAGCACAAAAGGTATATTGAGCAAGAGTCGAGGACAACAAATATTTTAGGCCGAACAACTTATAGGTGACCATGGAAGACAGCCGTCATTTTATAGTTAGAGAGAGTGTGATGTATAGCGTACCGCCCGCCGGTATATCCGCCCCGCATCAATGCGACTCCGTATTCGGAGAGAGCCATATAAATGGTCAACCTTAAGATTAGGAATCAATGACTCACTAGATGCATCAAACTTTCTCATGCATCTCCGCGGTTCACAACGGTAATAAGAATCTGAGGCGGTAGTCAGAGGTGGGAGTGTTAATAGACGTACTACAGTGTCGATAAATTCGTTTCCTCTAGAGGTCCTCTTGCATTACTAGCTGCACACGAGATATGGCAGCACTCCTAGAAGACACTCAAATCGCATCAGAGCCACCTCCTAAACCAGTCTCGCCCTGAAGCTCAATGTTTGCAATATCCCGCGACCTCTGTAATCCTAAAGAAGCCTAAAATGGACTTTAGTAGCCTCGTAACACTTTCATGTCATCGGTCGCCTGACCAAGTTGAACTATACTTAGGGAAAAACTCATCTGGAGCAGGTAAGTCAGCGGCCGGTGCCGATCAATTAAAGGAGAGTGTCAGAGCTGACAATTGATAGGCCGCCCATGCTGGAAACAAAAATGATCGAACTCAGCGGGTTGGAACTCGACATGACCATCTGCACATGAAATGCACCAGATTGAGCCTTCTTGGCCTACAATTGCGGTTTGGCGGAAGCTGAGATCTTGGGTGTTTGGTGAGAAATGTATTCAGTCAGAGGAAGGAAAGGACGGAACCAGGCCAGGAAGGTTTCGCACATGAATTGGGAAATAGGCTTTGGTTGTACGAATAAGAGTCTGGAATGGCCGACGCAATGCGCTCACCGAGTGGATATCAAGATGATTCAACATCATGAATCAGAAGCAAAGTCGAACTCCATTCCATGGTCCTATTTCTAGATGCCCAGCCATGTCTTTCCTCTCTCATAAACATAAAAACTGACGGCTGCCATAGGTATAATCTTCGCATACCCAATTGTCAGTCCAACGAAAAACCCTTGAGGTCCCTTCTCTTTCAGGATTAGCTTTGCAGTCTCCGCAATCCGCATCCTGTGCCCATCCCCAACGGTGCCACCCACTTGCATCCTCCTCCTTATCACTTCCAGGGGGTATGCTGATGTTTGTGACACAAGGCCTGCGACACCGCCAGCTAAAAGCTCTGCCCACGAGCGCAGAGGTGCAGGTTTATCGACAGGAGAGTTTGCAGGTTTCGGCAGAGTTGTATAACGAGACATCAGGGACTGACGGAGTATGTCACCTACCGTGTCATGGGTCAAGAAAGACACTCCGGCATATGGTAACATCCCCGCCATCGTTGCAGAAAATCCTCTGTAGAAGTTTGTGAGTCCACTCTTCCGTGTCACTGCTTGGACTGTCGACGCCGCAACAGTCACAACTGCTGGCGAAGAAGATGTTGGTCGTGGAGCCGGGGGAGCCTCATTGTAGATACGTTTGCATATATCTGACAAAGAAGAACGTGAGTCACGTTTGGTCTCGAAGGCTAACCGGACTCGAATTACTTCGAGTGGGTACGTGAAGAATACTGATGTGACGCCAGCCATAGATCCAGATATGAGACGCCGGAAGGGCGTTTCGTGCTGTGGGCCTTCGATGACAACTGAGCGAATTTGTTCGTAGGCTAGAAACTTTATAGCCGCATAGGGAAATATTCTGAGAATCGTTGCGGAATGACCACGGAAGAGTCCTCGTGTGCCGTCCTCCTTGTAGATCTCCTTCATAGCCGTCGCGACGCCGAACCATGACCCAGCATATTTTGCAAACTGAGGATTGCTAGCCTGAAACAGAATCTTTACTCGATCCAATGGAGCTACAACTGTTTTCCCCTACGAATATTAATATTCTGAGGGTATCGAACAGGATTCAAGGCTCAACGTACCGCACTCCCCGCCAAACCTCCCGCTACCCCGGTTCGCCATATGTACTCAAAACTCCGCTTGTTTGGTTTCTCTGGCTTCGTAGCTGGCCTCTGTTCATCCATAGGACACACGGCGACTTCCTTTTTTCGCCCATCGTTCATCTCTCGTGGTCGGTCCTGGAGAATAGCGGGTGGAGGGGCATCACTGAGGAGGGCCGAGGGCATTCCTTGCCGCCCGATAGGCTCTTATATGTTATCTGTGACCGTAGAAAGAGTGGTTCATACCGCCGTGGCAAACATATAGTAGGTGAGGCCGTGAAATAGGACAGCGTGGATATTTATGATGGTGGCGAGGATGATGTTTTGCTAATGAGGGCATACTGACTGGAGCTGGAGATCCCCATTTTGCGGTTTGCCGCGGAACGTCAGGCTAGCGCTTCCCCGGTCTCGGCAATAGAGATGCATGCACCTCTTGTAGTACAGCAGCTACAGCATGGGGAGAACATTTTCCCGTCCTCGTCCTGCAGAGGGAGATAGAAGAGTGTAGATCAGTTATTCTCGAGTTGTATGGTTTACAAAGTACATCTGACCAAGATCTTGCACATTCGTCATTCACACAAGGCTATTTGCACGTGCCGAACATCTCATGCTACTTCGTTCCTCTCTCTTCTCAGCCTTTGAACCTTATCTTTGCAATGCTATATCTCTTAATCGGCATGGCAACGTTCCCTTCTAATGGCATCATGCATTCTATATCAGAACGATGACTTGTCAGTCACATTAATCGACATTCCTCGGTCAATTGAATCAGCTCAGGATAAGCTGAATAAGAAGATTATCTCCTCAAGTCCTCCAGCAGAGCCTTACCCGTCGGTTGAACCGAAGTCGCCTAAAGCGAGAGCAAAAGTTGCAGAAACCTCTATAGAAGATCTGTTGCATCAGAAATATATACAGATAATTCTCGATGGCTTGAAAGAAGCCTACCAGGGAGATTGGTGTCTTCCTCGTTTGACCACGCCAGAGATCGCCACCTCTGGGAAGGAAAGGAAGAGGAAAGCATGCCTTTTAGAGGAAAAAGATTCAGGCGATGTTGAGAAAGCACAAGTGTCTATTTCTCTCCCAGTGGAACAACACCCGGAACCAGGCGATGGATCAGATCATTTTAGATTTATTTACACCAGTTCTGGGTCAGGTGGGATTGGCCCTCGGATCCCACCCCATTCAACAGCTTTATGTGGCGACATAAGCACAACGCTTGAGATATTTCAGCAGTCGGCTCCTCAATTCGATTTGGTAGTCCTGGATCCACCTTGGCCAAATCGATCAGCCCGGAGGAAAAGCTCATATGATATATCCTATTCAACCTATGAGATTCACAAGTTGCTCTCCTCGCTCCCGATCAGAAGTCACTTAGCTGAGCAGGGGCTAGTGGCCGTATGGGTGACAAATAAACTCGTCTTCCGCGAGCTGCTATTGCAGGAAGGAGGTTTATTTGACGAATGGGGTATCGGGTTTGAAGAAGAGTGGACCTGGCTGAAGACCACAGTCAACGGAGATCCAATCTGTCCTCTGGATTCTCTATGGAGGAAGCCATATGAGCTCCTGCTTATAGGTCGGAAACGGTCAGGTGAGACGAGAAAGCCAGAAGTTAAAAGGCGTGTCATCTTCGCAGTGCCAGACTTGCATTCGAGAAAACCAAATCTCAAACCGCTCTTTGAGAGATTGATGGCGACTCGCCAATACGAAGCATTGGAGATCTTCGCAAGGAATCTAACGGCGGGATGGTGGGCCTGGGGTAATGAGGTGTTAAAGTTCCAAGACGACGAGTATTGGAGAGAAGGAGAGGCTCCTTGATAGCCGTGCCAACTCGGTGAACATATTTATACATACTATTAACACACATTGATCGCATTCTGACTTCCTTAAGTCGATCATAATTTGAGGTTTTGCTCTACCTCCACAGGCTCCCCCTCATCCACCCATGTGTCCTTCTGTTCCGTCTTCCAAGTCGTCTTCCCTTCCAACAGCGCCTTTGCCTGCTCCGCTATACTTGTACGTTCCTTCGATGGCTTCTCCCGGAAATGCGGTTTGAACTCAGCTTCCACTGCCTCTTGGTCCTTTTTTGCAGCATCATGCATTTTCTTATCCCATCTGTAGCAATTATTAGCTTATGTCTATCTCATATTTTGCCAAAATATGAATTCTACATACTGTTCAAAGTCCGCAGGCTCTTCAGGCCATACAAACGGCTGCTCCATCTCCACCATCATCTTCTTAATACTTCTCGGCCTG
The DNA here is from genome assembly GCA_003988795.1 of Proliferodiscus dingleyae. NCBI lineage: Eukaryota > Fungi > Ascomycota > Leotiomycetes > Helotiales > Lachnaceae > Proliferodiscus > Proliferodiscus dingleyae. The sequence goes on along the minus strand of QYAK01000001.1, from coordinate 1,059,554 downwards.
AACCACCTTCTCGGCCGGGGCCGTTTGTCGAATGGCCTCCCTTGCCGTAATTTCTGTAGCTGGATATACGATCTCACGCCCTTGACTGGGATCTGGTAGGCGTTCCATAAATAGTCACGCAGGTCAAGTTTGTTGAGATTCAGGGGTACGATAAAGGAAGCAAACGTCGGAGGCAGATTCGGTGTTCGAAGAAGGGTGAGTGTGAAATTTGGACTAGCAGAGGTATGATTAGCTTGGAGCGAAGCAGACTGGAAGGACATAGGTACAGGAAGATCTGTTTTCTCCCCATCGGGGGTGGCTTGAAGAGGGTAGCTGGTTCGGCGCCCCTAACCACTGATTGAGCGCTCTTCCTTGTTACGGCCATCTCTGGGGATCTTGCCGGAGGCCTGGGATGGTCTACGATGGTCTACGACTGCTCAATATCGAGTTGAACAAGCGCGCCAGTTCTACGAGAACAAAAATTAGACGCGCTTAACGCGTGTCCGCTTACGTAACATGCATGGGGGAGAACTGGTGAACCTGTGCCTGTGCCCGTGCCCGTGCTTGTCCCTAAGTAGCTATCATACCGATACCGATGCCGATGCCGCTTTCCCACCCATGGAAGGGGCGAAGGGGCCAGGCCAGGGCGCCAGGGGGCAGATTCTCAAATGACGAGTCGCGCCGCCAGATTGTGCACATCCCGCCGGCGGGTAAGGGACTGACAAATGGGAGCCCCACCTTCACCAGCTTGTATGGGGGACGATTCCCCGCTTTGGATCAGGACTTCGGGCATGGTTTGGAAAGGCTTGGTGGAGTTCGGAGTCTTCAATTCATCATTATCAACTACTACTACCGTCTAAGTGTGTCTCACAGATCTTGTGTTTTCCAGAAATCTACCTACTTGACCGACAATGGCTTCAAATCCTCCCGCTCAATGTTGTACTGTGGGTGTTAAGCACGAGTGAGCTGCCTCCCTGCGCAGATTTGCAAAAATATGGCTTTGGCCTAGAGACTGATGGGTGCTTCAGAGGCGAACCAACTGGCAAATCCTTTAAGCTTGGTAGCATTGATGCCTATCTCGCCGAGCCCACCGGCAAGACCGTCCACAAGGACACCGCTATCCTGTTCATTCCAGATATAATTGGTATTTGGCAGAATAGCCAGTTGATGGCTGACCAGTACGCTGCCAATGGCTATTACACTATCATCCCGGACGTCTTCAATGGCGACCCTCTTTCTCTTAATCGTCCTGAAAATTTTGACTTCGTCTCCTGGTTGACCAAAGGATCTACCGGCGATAACCCTCATACACCTGAATATGTTGATCCTATCATCCAGAAGAGTCTTGATTACCTGAAGCAGCAAGGATTCAAAAAGATCGGCGCCGTCGGATATTGTTTTGTGAGCATTCTTCATGTACTGGTGAAAATTCCTTGCTAACGAGACGTTAGGGTGCCAAATACGTAGTCCGTTTCCTGCCCACAGGAAAGGGTATCGATGTCGGCTATGTCGCCCACCCCTCGTGAGTATTTAGGTTGAGTGTGCCAAAACAGTTTTTCTGATGATTTCTAGTTTTGTTGAAGAAGATGAACTCCGAGCTATCAAGGGACCTCTCTCTATTGCTGCCGCTGAGACCGATGAGATCTTCCCTGCTGAAAAGCGCCACAAGTCTGAGGTAATCCTAGTTGAGACCAAGCAGCCATACCAGATCAATCTGTATAGTGGTGTTGTACATGGCTTTTCAGTTCGTTGTGACACGAAGATCAAGCATCAGAAGTTCGCTAAGGAGCAAGCTTTTCTGCAAGCTGTGACTTGGTTCGATGAGCATCTCCTGTGACTACCTACTGTTCATAGGGAACGACTTTGAGTGCCAAAGGAAGACGTAACTCAATCTACATGGGTAATTGTTACTAAGAGGGACAAAAGATGTTTGGATAGAATGAATCAACAGGTACTCTCCAGTTCTTCTTCCCACTAGAGAGTATTTGGAAAAGGAATCAAAAACCTCTTCTTCACTTAGGTCTGCCGTTATCAACTACCTCCAAATTTACCCTTCACAACAAATATGTGTGGTTTCCGGGAGAGTCTTCTATGTGTCTTTTTCCCCGCCAGATAAACAAGCCTTGCCAGATAAATCGAGTGGAGTATAGATGTTCGTCACGGGGAATACAGCGAACATGTCCTGGAGACGTCTGAGACCTAAGTCTTCAGCTGATACACGAATAATACGACTTCAATCTGTATGCTGAAAAGACCTATAGAGCAAATGAGAAGAATACAAGCGGAAATCGCAGGCACGCATACGGAAGTTGAGCATGAAGCTATCAATTGCAAGCTTACCTTAGCCTTAAGACTAACAACCACATGGTCTAATGTTTCAAAGCGCATGCCATCCTTATTGAAAACTAAATGTGAGCCAGACGAGCATTTAATCGGTATTCAAGCACATGTTCTTACCGAATTCCTTGTCCAGATACCTACTAGTGGCATGCCGGCGCTGCAAAACGGAATGATGCCAAGAAGGCTCAGCAATGTAAAGCTCCTGAGAATAGGCTGCTCGCTCTTGTTCAGTTTTCCTGAATTATGTGATATTATCGTATACTTGATGGCAATGTACTGGACCGCAGCTGTTGGATAGTCGACCAAAGCGACAGAGGGCCAGATAGGAAATATTGCGTTGATTACGAGCGCTGCGCTTCTCATGGAGTCGTTACACAAGCATGTCAAGATTCACGGCAATACATTATTCGAAGGGCTGGATGCATACACATTTGGATTGGTCATGAGCTCGTATATATCAACAAAGAAAAACGGCTAAAACACAACTCTTATTCGGGCCACGTTCATGAAAACATCAGACCTTGAACTATTATGTTCCATATCTATACAGACGCCGCGTACCATTACCTTTCTACCCACCCATCCTTCTACTCTCAGACTATGCTGAGGCAGCAGCGTTACAAGCATCCTCCTGTGTGTTGCAGTCGGCAACACTGGTACCAGCAAGGGTTCCAGAGTTGGCCGCGTTACTGCAAGCTGTATTCTGGACAGAGCATGAGCGCTGGAGAGCAGCCGCCTCGTTGACAAATGTAGCTCCGTTGACAGCAAATGGGCGGTCACCGGAGCTCTCAATCACTGGCGGTGCGGCACCACCAAGAGCTCCGGTGAAAGCTTGGACGTTATTTCCAGCAGCGGCGCGTTTCTTACTGGCGGCGGAAACGCCAAGGGCAGAGTTGAAAGCATCGGCGGCCTGTTGCCCGGTCGCAGCAGCTAAATCCTCGTTAGTCGATCGCCATTAGAAGATGGACAGGCACCTACCAGCAGCGGTTTGGGCAGTGGCACAAGCACTGATAGCATCGGCTCCAGCTTTGCATTTAGACGACAGCTGACCACAAATAAATGAGGCGATGACACCGATGTTCAATGCGCTCCCGTGGTTGAAGTCGGTCTCGTCAACAGCTTCAAAGGAGTCCTCCTTGCGACCATCAAGTCCGGCGGCGAATTCAATAGCCGGGTTCGAACAAGACCCGAAGTCGAGAGCAGCACGCTTCTTTGCTGAAGCAGCGGCGTTGCAAGCATCTTCCTGGGTCTGGCAATCGCTGACGGAACCAGAAAGAGCTCCGGAGTTAACAGCGTTTGAGCAGGCGTTGTTTTGAACCTGGAAACGATTAGCAGGACCCCAGATTCCTATCAGAGATCGTGACTTACAGAGCATGAACGTTGGAGAGCGGCTCCAGCGTTGACAAATGTGTCACCATTGACAGAGAATGGGCGATCTCCTGCAGATGAGATAACGGGAGGAGCAGCCCCGCCGAGCGTGCCAGTAAACGTCTGGACGTTGGTTCCAGCACTTGTTGCAGCAGCAGCCACGGCGGAAGAGGCAGCTGGTGCAGCTGCGGAAGAGGCAGAGGCACCTGCAGCAGCCGCCTTGGCGCCCTTTTTAGCCCCTTTCTTTGCCCCTTTCTTAGCAGCAGGAGCAGCGGCAGCAGTCGAGTTGCTGGCTGCAGCAGTAGCATCTCCCGCGCTGGCGGTAGCGTTACCCGCGGCCGCACCTGGAATAGCTACGGCGCTACTAGAAGCCACAGCAGCATCAATTTCATCGGCCGTAGCATCATCGACGATGAGGTTCTGAGAGAAGATGCAACCGGGCTCATCATCTGCGGTGTCACAAGCATTCCCAGCGCCAGTAGTGTCACCAACCTACCAATCTTAGCCAACGAACAATCGGAACAAGTAGATATCTTACCTGGCCAGGAGCGAAGGTTCCTGAGAGAAGTGCCTCTTGAGGGTCAGCACCAATGCTCTGGAGCTGCTGGGCGAGATTAAGAACAATAGCTTTGTTGATAGCTGCCGCATTAGCTGAAGCAGGATCCTGATGGGCCTGGATGGCTTGGATCTCTGGGTTCACAGCAGTTTCGGTGCAGAGAACGCTCGCCAGCCCGACTGACCCAGTGTTCCTCTCCAAAGCAGCATACAACAATGCATCGGCTTGACCTGAGACATTTGCAGCTGCTTTTGCGTTGGTGAAAGCTTGATCCGCGGTGGCTTGGTGTAGACAGTCGAGGTTGGTGATCGATCCAGCTCCAGCAGCCGCGGCAGCGTTTCCAAGCAGGCCGAAAATTGGGTCTTGGATATTTGCGGGGTTGTCAATGTTCAAATTGACACGAACACCATCGAGAAATCTGTTGTGGGAGTGTTCCTGGGGAACCTCACGGCCTTTAAGTGGACCACGAGCAACAAGGAACCTGTTCTTAGGGGCTGGCGTAGGAGCCGCCGATGTGAGGCCTATCAAGGCAATGAGAGAGAGACTTTCGTACTTCATGATATCGTTAGGCAGATATAGACTGAAGACAGACGAGAATAAAAGGCTAAAAGGACCGGCCTAGGATGTTCTTAATAGAGCAAAAGAATGTGGAGAAGTGGAAGTTCACAGAACTGGGAATAAGAGAGCGTGTAGTGTACTGAAAGACAGACTGTTGATGGGATGAAAAAAAAAAGTCCATGCGAATCGGCTGGTCCTTATAACATGAATCATCCAGGAACTACCTGTCCAATTTCGGATCAAACCATGCTTGGTATGGCCACCTACTCCTGTCGACCCGTCATGGTGTGGGTGTTCATTCCCACCACGCAGCAGATCATACTGGAGAACATTGCGTTTCTGTAGGGTTGATACTTGTCACTTCGGACCATGATCCCTCTCTAGCCGCTCGCTACCTAGTGATCGGGCACGCAGCGTCATCGTGGCTGCTCGTTAACAACTCCATCAGGGGAGTCTGGTCTCGGTGAGCTTGCCGAATGGCTGTAGAAGAAATTTACGGCTCAAGATGCTAATCTCGGGAAGGTCTTTTGCAACGAGAGAAGAGAATCTGGATCTCAAACCGCCTCAAGCGGTCAGGCGAGGTTGAAGCTTTGGCCATCGTGCCTTGTATTGGAGACTGGTTGTGAGTGATCACCGCGACAATTCTGAAGCACGGCTAGTTGAATTGACAATGCGATTGGCTAAAGGGATCTATGAAGCGCCTTTGCGGGGAAATCATTAGATCAGACGGTCGTCCAAAACCATCGCGTATGAGTCGTTGTCTCAGGACGTTGAGGTTCTCTAGGCGAACGTGTCTGAGCAAGGGTTTGGTGAGACGCCCACGTGATCCGCTTCGACTGCAGCCGCTCGGATACCGGATTTCACGACCACTATCTATTAGTACAGGACCTTCAGAAAATCTGGTAAGACCGGGTTAGGCGTCACATTGTAAAACATCAAAATTGTCAATATTTCTCCGTTGTCTTTCATCTGACGGATCAATTTAATATACCTGAGACTCACTGACCAGTAAGGGCACTCTTTGACCTCGGAAGGTTGCCATTGGCCGCGGGGAGGGGAGGATGTGAGAATTGCCTGCCTGTTCGAATAAACCATATGCATATAGTATGAGTACGGGTTTTCAGATTATGTATACAAGAGTTCCGTTGCGTACGATAGTCCAAAGTGCTACTTGATAGTGCGATCAGGCTTAAAGTCGTATCTCACAACCCCGCAAAGGTCGGCTCAGCCCTTGACGACGTGACTGGACGAACACCTTAAGAAGTTTGCGACGGCGGCAGGCGAGAATCACGTCGCAGAAGGTAGATCCTAACGAGGCTTAATATCAGATGATGATATGTTGCTAGGGTACGACTCCGATCAATGGCATGAGATGCATTCACTCAGACGACATCCAATATGACTTGAGTTGCATGGACATGACACTCGAATCGAGTGTTTTCAGAGCTGATCATAATTATAAATGCTATGAGCTGTGATGATGAGCCTGTTCGAATGCATAATAATATTGCCGTTTATGAACAGATTTCAAATGCCTTGAGAAACTTCAAACTCCCGCGTAGGCATTTGCGCAGATAAAATAGACCCAAGCCCAGTCGTCAAGCATACTTAAAATTCGTTTAAGCTTTCCTGATTAAATTACACTCGAATTTATTACCACCTCGTTTTGTTGGAGTCTGGTCAATATTACCGTGCAGATCCTGTTGAAGAGAGGCAAAACTTGCCCCACTGATGTTCTGCGTTTCTGGCCAAAATTTACATGAACTACCAAGAGACTAGAACAGACAGAGTCATGCTTTACAGATAAGACTTGTTCTTTTCTATAATGACATGAGAGTAACAAACCCCCAAAACATGGCAACTGCTACCTACCAGGTTTCATTGTCCTAAGCAGATGAATATCGCAACGAGAAGATATTCCTACTCACTCGGAGCGTCATAGCCTAGCTGTCCCGGAAAATGCCTTCTCCGAATAGACCCTATGCCAAAAACTATGCAACATTGCACAAGATACAACACTTCGTGACCCCCAATCTTGGCGTTCATCACACATGAGGTTCCCCCACCAGATGCGGTACTGATCCGAATGTGAGAGTGTATTCCCACGAACACCCAGTTTCACCCAATTGCATAAACATAGTACGTGCTGAGGTTTGATGAAAGCTATAACATAAATTAACGACCCTAGAGAACGCTAATAAGATCTCGACCCCGCATACCCCGTGAACATCTTTGGAATTTTCGTGTTTGATCCCAAGTCGATCGTCTCGTGCGATGCGTGCCTTGCCCTCGCTCTGCCACACGAGCCCGGAAATCACAGTCTCCGAACTCCTTCTTTATTTCAAAGAGGCTGTGCATTGCCGCCTCAGCATGTATTCTAGTGAGGTGTGTACGAGAATTAGCTAATTCAGCTAGATGGGGCCTACACTCATCCGGTCCAGTGTGGCGGGCGGGTGTTGATGTTCTGTACAGATATCCTCTTGAACAGTGCTGTAAAGAGCTGCGAGCAATGAGTTTACGGCAAGTATGAAGATCTCAAGGTCTCAGCCCGAGTCGGGCAAACAGCATTAAGAGACTTCATCAGAGCTGGCCATTTTGTTAATCCATTCTATATAATTTTTATGTGTTTACTGGACATTATATTACACATTAGGTCATTAAGCCCGAGTCCTGACACCTTATTCCTGATTGCTGTGCAATCAAAAACAATCTGCAAACGTGATACACTTATCCAGCCTGGTACAAGAATGGACCGGCGGCAACATGAGGATTGACGCTGCTGAGGTTAAAGGCTGTATAAACATCGTCGCTGTCAGTCAGAGCGATGAACATGGTACCTGTGCAACTATTAGTTATTATTTGAAATCTATGAATAAGGGCAAATTACCATTGATAGCCGGGTCACCCTCAAAAGTGCTGACATCAGGCTGGATAGTCTGACCGTAATTCAGTCCATTTAAGGTAGTAATATTTGTCAAGGGCGAGTAGGTAGTGTTCAGTTGAGACACCCAGATAACAAACTGTGGGATTTTGGCACTGGTGGAAGTAACATAGCTGTTGTTGGGTCCAACAGCCTTGCCAGGGTTCTCCCATTCCAAGAAAACTTCACGGCCAGGGTAGGAGAGTGGGATGCTACGGTTCTGGGAGATAGAAGCGGAGCAGTCGAAGCCCGTTTCATCGTTGCCAATGCAGCTCTCAGCAGCTGGGACATCGGAACTAGGTGCTGCGGGACCAAAGCCAGTCGTCTCGTTGAAGGCAGTCTGAGTAGCATTTCGACGAGCACTGTTGGGTTGGTTGAGCACCGTAAGGGCGGGGAAGTTCTGCCATGCCAAGCGCTTAGAATTAGCTGGACAAGATGATATATATGGTGCAAGCAAGGTCCAGGCCCATGACTGCGGGATACCAGTTTCGAACCACACTGGCATAGGGAAAAGACCATTGAATTGTCTGAATATCATCTGCTGGCGAGCTTCAGTAGCAATTGACTGGTCAAGAAGTTGAGCAACTTCACGGCTGTCTAAATGAGCCTGAAAGCCCCACACACCAGACTCACCGAATCTTGTAAGCTTCTGTGTGAAGTCGAAAGCCTCGTGAACGGTGGTATATGGATAGTTGTACGTGCATTGAGGTGTTGCGCCACCAGGTCCGCCAAGAAGGTTGCTGAGCATTGTAGCATGTCCTACCTCCTGATCTGCCATGAACTCGATAAGGAATCGATCAGACGTAGTCAACCCAGCAGCTGTGAAATCATCTTCGCTGAATGTAGCAAGTATATTATGGAAGAGATCAAGCTCAATCCACTCTTGGTAAAGTCCAAGGAGGATGGACTCGTAGTCAAAATCAGACTGAACCATATACACGGGTTCTGTGCCGTTCGTGCCTAGTCCACCAGCTGGCGCGTAAGGTACTGGTTCAGGCTCATGAAGTGTGCCATCGGGATTGTAGCCCAATTCCTTCGGATTCGGTGGCAAGACTGGGACGTAGCTGGCAAGGGCGGCTGTGGTGAGCGCACCTGTGGTAATTGGTGTGCCAGAATATGGGCCATGAGATGTGGCACCTGTGACTTGGCTGCTGATCACTGGGGGAACTGGATTTGTCGCACCTGGCAGTTGAGCGACAGGAATGGCAGCGTAAGCAGCGGCAGATGATACAGCAGCACTGTTGACGGATGGCTCCTGATTGTAGGAGTAGTAGTAGGGCGACGAAGCCGCTGGGAAAGCTGTAGCTTTGATCTGACCATCGGTGCCTTGGGAAACCGGGGTACCAGCTGGTACTGAAGCCTCAGAAGTAGCTTGAACTTGCCCGTCACTAATCTGGGAGAGAGGGGCAGCGGACGCAGCTTGGACTTGTCCGTCACTAATTTGTGAGAGAGGAGCTGGGGCAGCGCTGGCCACAGCTATAAAGCCAAGAGCGATGCTGGATTTCAGAAGCATGGTGAAATTGGTGCTCAAATAACGGATAAATCTTCGAGTGATGCAGGAACAAGTAGTCTTATACAACATCAATTGCCACTGGGCTCGAGAGCCTCACGGTATGACCCTTATAGCTCATTGCAGATCGATTAAATAGTGTAAATATCTGTCTGGTACTATGAGAAAAATCTGCTACCTACTCATCATTTTGGAAGCTTAGACTACCAATAGGTCCGTCGGACGTATGGTCCCATCATCGTGTCCGCTGGCATGCATACCGCAAGGATATAGCTTCGGGAGTGAGGTCGCGCTGTGAGTTAAGAGACGTAAAGCAAACATCCGGAGCTCTTACTCCAAGCGAAGCTTTTAATCACACTGAGCTTTCACGTTTTAGGCCCACGGTTTTCCCCACCTTGCCTTTCATCGAATGAGAGACCACCGGGACCTCACTCGGGCAGTCGTGATTCAGCATCTTCAGGTCTTCCAAGGATAACGGAGTGCCTACAGGTGTAGGTGTCATTATTCCAAAAGTGCTTTATCCTCTTGTCAGGAACGTCATGACTAGGAGCCTCACAGAATAGTCCTTGAGGCTCCTCGCCGTCTTTCAATACCTCGGTGTCGGGGACGAGTCCAATCAGGTCCAGCTTCGTTAAATCGAAAATCACACGTAATGACGGCACATCTACCATGTTGTCTAGAATCATTTGTCCTAATGCAGCTATGAAGCTGTAACCCGGTCAATGCGACTGCCCTTTCCCATTCAATCTCCCGAAGATGTTATGAATTGCCATGCCTTCCGTGGTCATGGTACCTGTGACATTACGTATTTGAAAATCGTGCTTATGCTCCTCGCCATCTAGCAGTAACTTACTGATCTTCGATGATCCGAACTGAACTGAACAGTACAGGAGCAGAACAGATTTTGAGGCACCCGCTGCTGCTATGGGATGTTAAATCTACATCGACATCGACTTGTGTAATGACGTTTCAAGAAATATCAGAAGATGGTCCGAGTCATCCTTGCAGCGCCATCCCGCTAGTTGCCGGAACTTCATCGTGAAGACCGCACGCGCACGCTACGACTCCTATAGCGATCCATGGCCGTCATACCATGCTTGGGCATGGTTCAAAAGAGTTGAGCTGAAGTTGAAATTCATAGTGACAAGCTCGTTATCAAGTTTGCGAATGCTCAATACCAGGAATCAGCTGTTAGGTATCGAATCCGAGTCTTCGGCTTTCTAAACAATTAGCCTAGCCAAAGCTTAGAATACATGTACACGACTACTATTACAATCACCCTAGTTTGCTAATCAGTACCGCAGTAGCATGACATAGCATACTCCTGATTGCCTGTCTTGTAATGGTCCATAAAGCACTTTTCATACAGCCTGCGCTCCTTTGTTCATACGCCAAACCCACGAATTCCGCGGATACCAACGCTTTTCTTCTCCTTCTTCGGATCGGCCGCTTCCCTGACAGCGGAATCCTTCATCTTTTCTTTTTTGCCTATATTTTGTACACCACCTAGATAGATCTCAGCCTCTAAACCGAAGAGAAGTCAATAAAGACAATAAATGCAACTCACCTCGCCCGTAGACTCTGATATCACTCTGCGGTTTAATTATGGGTTTCGCCTTGATGGGGAGGTCCATCGAATTCGTGTCACCATCCGATGTAGGACTTTGAGGATTAAACGGTTGCGGTGCTTGGAAATGATGTCCAGACACGGGACTGCGCTGACTGAAGGTCGACGCCAGGGATTTGTGTGATGTATCAGGTCGGGCGGGGTCAGCAAGTTGGAAATTAGTCGTCCCAGGGCTGAGGAGAGGTTCATCAATAGCCTCAAGGCCCTCTTCCTGTGACTCCTTGAGATCCAGATATGCGGATTGTAATGAAGTGTAACGCTTCAGTAGATGGCTATGTGCCTTTTGGATCTCAAGGATGCGAGCCCTGCTGTCTGCTAATGCACTATCCAGTATCTCCTGAGTGACATTATCTTTTTTTTGTCGCCAAAGGTCTTGTTCTGTGTTGTTAGACTGTAGGGTTTCGATCTCTCGCTCAAAAGCTGTTTTGGCGTCCTGAAGTGTTCGATCTCGGGCGCGAAGTTCCATTTCAAGGCTTGCAATTCGCCCCTGAGCTAACTCCTCGCTTTCCCTGGCAACTTTTGCTTCTGTTTCACCAGCTTCATATGTCCGTAATGAGAGGGTCAATTTCTCAACTTGCTCACGCAAACGCTGCAGCTCATCTAGATTTGCTTCAACTGACTGAACTTTCTGTCTAGACGAGAGCTCCCTCGATTCGCTGCTGACGACGAGCTGTTTTAGTTTCTCGGTACGTTCCTTGGCCTTCTCTAGGTCCCCTTTCAATTCATCCCGCTCAGCATACAACTTTTTCTGCTCCTCCCTCAAGACTTTTAATTTGGCGCTTAGATCACTCTCCCATTTCCGAGAATGAGTTTTGCTTTTCTCGGTCTCTTTCTTCATCTGCATATTCGATCGTTTTGCTTCTTCGAGCTTCGACTTCAGAATCCGGTTTGAGTTGATTAGGTTTTGCGTTTCAGCCTCAACTCTTGCCTCGCTGATCTGCTTTGTTCGTAGCTGGCCAATATGTGATAGATGCTGCTGCTTAAGATATCGCTCAAAATTCAGATCATTTTTCAGCAACTGGATTTCTCGGTGAAGATACGCGGTTTTGAGACTGGCATCTGCATTGGCTGGTCTCATAGTTGGAGATCGAGGAATCGTCTCACGGCAGAATGATGCTAGATATGCATCCATGGGTATGGGACTGTCATGATGATTGCTGGAAAGAGTGAGTGAAGCGACGGAATCGTTCCCTAAATCCTGGTAGATACTCGTTCGAGTAGGCTTCGGGCCGTTGGGCAGGTCTTGACTTTGACTGTAAGGAGGAGATGAAAGTACTTGTGCTGGTAATGTAGGACTGTCATTGCCATCTGAAGGATGTATGCTCGGAGACTCCGTGGTCAAAAGTAGTGACTGGCTTGTTTGGGAGAGCTTCCTATGCAAATTCGAAACTCGGAGACCGTCGGTTGAGGCTACTGCCGTCGATTGCAAATTCCTAGAATTATTATACTGAGATGGCGATGGAGTCCCATCAGGTTGCAGTAACGGCTGCTCTGGGACATCGGAATTGGGGTCGGCCCGCATCGACATGGCTTTCGATCTGAATGTGTGTGCTTCATGATTTGCTGGACTGTAAAGAGCCATGCATTCAGCAACTACATCGGATGCCTCACTGGTCATCCAACGATTGCTATCAGTGATCTCGCTTTCTATAGTCATCGTGAAAAAATTTGGGTGTAATAGGTGAACTTGTCTGAAGGGCTCTGATCGTTGTCTGATCTCCGTTGGCTCGACATCGAGATCGTCCGCACCTGGATAATTCACATGCCTGAGATATCGCTGAGGCTTTCGAATATAGCTCATGAAGTTGATGGGATAGAGACCATAAAGAAAGGTGAAGTAGTGTAGGAGCTCCGGAACGGTTTCATCTTCCGACTCAAGCAGATACGACAGTTTGTCCCAAGTCTCCTCATGTTCTGCTCCTTCCGACTGTCCCATGGTCTTTCCAGCAATGACGTCGTGTGCTACGTGATCGGGGCTCTTGCGTTCTCGTTCCCAAAAGAGCATTCGGCTGTATATGTTGAACAGAGGAGGAAGATGTTTCGACATGGACCGCGGTATATGGGGCAAGCACATGATTAAAGCGGTCATAGCTAATGATATAACTCTGGTAGACGTATCGATCTGCAGGCATCGTAGGAGATTGCTGAATAGAGGTGTTTGAAGGATCTTTGCACGGTTAAAACTAGTCGAAGTCTGAATAAGGCTACTTACCTGGTGTAAATGTGGAGGCTGGTGGCGTATGAACTCGCAGAGAAGAGAGAGCGTGAGAATCCTATTATTTTTGTCCACAAAATATCCGTTGATCGTGGTTAGAAAGTCCTGTGGGCGCTTCTTTCCAAAGGAAATGAGAATTATCCGTAATTGATTCTCCACGAAGCGTGCACGGTCGTCGATTTCCTCAGAAGCATACTTTGACTTAGCCAACCATATTTCGAGCAGATTATGTGCTATAGTCTTGCTCGTCGCTCTCGCATCTTCAATGTCTACCTCATCTTCATCATACACTAAAGTTTCGAGCAACGTCTCTCGCGTCTCGACCGCTAATCCCTTTTCCTGTCCCAGTCTGTTCAAAACAAGTACGGTGAGCTTATCCCACCATTGTAAGAGCCTGCCTTTCCCGCGAATCGCAGGCTTTAACATTCGGAGGATCGCAAGGAATGGTGCAAGGCGTGTGGGGTTGTCAAGTATGTGAGATTGATAGATGTGGAGGAGCTCCTCCTGCAAACGTTGAGAATTAGCTTCATCGTGGTCGGAATGTTTCTCGAGGTATGCGTGAATAATGGCGATAAGGTCGTCGGGTAGAGGAAGCACTGGTTTCGAGATAGAGGAATTTATCGACTTGGCGAGGTCCTTGAGTGATCTACAAAGCAATTAACATGGTGCCAGCCGAGAGGATATGGTTGGATGTGCATACCCTGAAGACATTGTTTCATGAGTAGAGACGGTCCCACCTAGGTTGGTCTTGTCCAGAAAGTCTCAGGTGTGTTCAATGTTTTGTCTGGTCCGTGATGCAGCCTTGCACTGTACACCAGAGGGCGGGGTCTGGGGTTTGGACGACTGCGTGATTGCATCAATGCTGACACAGATCACAAGCTGACAGCATGATCAAATCCTGCTCCTGCTCCTGCAGCCGTGTACAGTGAACCTATGCTGCAGAAGGCTCAATACTGTTTCCTGCAGAGAGTCAGGGGCATAAGGCTGTCCGATGAGGGGATCTTTCTTGGTTTGGCAGGGTGTGCAGAGAGCTTTTCGCTGCTTCTCCTGATAAGGAAGGTTCACCCACCACATTCACTGCAGCTTATCGCCGACGCAAAGGACTTTCCCCACCTCTATAGCGCCCATACAACTTCGGCGTTACGACTCCCAGTCCCAGGCCCAATCACAATCACCGTCATTCATCGAGGTGAAAAGAGAGAGAAATAAAAATCTGCCTGTTCTTTCAGTGAATTATCTTCCATTATTGTCATCTAGACTTTGCTACTGATAATATAGTATCACCAGTTCCGTGCCCGGTTTCTCCTTCCTCATTGCCAATACACTTGTCCTAGTACTCGATGTCCACCCAGCCATCAAACCTCCCTCTCAAAGGGAAAGTAGCCATTGTCACGGGCGCTTCCCGAGGACTTGGTGCAGGAATGGCTTACGAGCTGGCCAAGCGCGGAGCCGACGTTGTCCTGACCTACACCTCACCCTCAAGCAGTTCTCTCATCTCCACCCTTTCAGAGAAGATAGACCTATTACCTCACAAGCCGTCAGCAATAGGCGTAGCGGCCGACCTTACCCAAGTCGATGCTCCCGCTAAAATGATAGACTCAATGAAACATTGGAAAAATGGAAACTTGGCAATTGATATACTAGTCAACAACGCTGGAACAGAAAAGGTAAAGAGCTTAGGAGACATTGCCCCTGAAGACTTTGCGCAAGTGTACGACCTCAACGTCCGCGGCGCTCTCCTCATGACGCAGAGCGTGCTCCCCTATCTGCAACCCCAGAGCCGCATAATCAACATCTCGTCTGTCGGCTCCCGTTCGGGATTTCCCAACCTATCTCTTTACTGCTCTTCCAAAGCAGCATTAGAGGGGCTGACGAGATGTTGGGCTGCTGAGCTGGGCGCGAACGGAACGACGGTCAATGCGGTCAATCCTGGGCCGGTGGAGAGCGAGATGTTGAAGAATATTCCGCCCGAAATCGTCGAGAAGCAGAAGGAGGGGACACCAATTGAGAGAAGGTTGGGGACTGTGGAGGAAGTAGCTGATATTGTCGCGTGGCTTGCAGGACCGGATAGTAGGTGGATCACAGGGCAGGTTATCTCTGCTAGCGGCGGATGGGCCATGTATTGACTTATCTTGCAATGCAATAGCTCAAGTCCTGTCGGCGATAAAATAAGGTAGTTAAGTTAGATATACTGTAAAGATTGTGGAAGCTAACGCTTGAGATGCCTGCAATTCGACGCTTTTTCAGTTGCTCACAATAGTATTGGCATTGCCCAAAAGATACTTCCAGCATTCATCGATACCATTCCCTGAGCACATGAGGCATGTTATATTGACTAGTTCATACAAAGCCAATCCTTGCGCCTCTGTCTCCGTGACAAAATAGACATAAGAAAGTCCAAGTGAAACGTTGTCCTTCTATATGAACAAATGCTGATGTCACTCCTAGTCAATTTCCTACAGTTTTAACCATTATATCATATGGCTACTCTTCTACCTTCGAATTTCAAGACGGCGATTCTCTGACATCTTCGATGGATGCTGCATATCGATTCCTCGAATGCGAGGGATTCAAAAACCTCCATGAGTATCGAACTCCAGCTTTTTTCGCTTGGGTCGCCCACACTTGGTATACATCGAATCCGAGACTTCAAATGCCACGTTGTCATTCTCCTATTGTTCTGTATTCGTCTCTAGAATGTAGGTGCCAAAGCGCTGTCTTTCTTACCTGCGGATACTAGGCCGGTCTTTCAGCAATCGTATTAGCGTCGGCCTTTCATGCCTACCCTAGTCGGCCAGCGAAGGCAACAGCTACGATTTATAGGTTAACCCAAGCTCTAGCCAAGGCCCATACGAATCGACTTTCCTGTTGGCAAGCCCACATATTAATCTTGGCTCATAGAGCCTTCCCTCGATAGGCCCAATCATCAATTTAGAATGGACATGCTGAGACGAGGACTCGAAGAAGGAAGTTGGCTCTGATATTTCAATTTCGATCATCCCCTTCGTTCTTGGGACCGCTGATAAATGCCGTACTTAGTGTAGCTAAAAAGTAACAGGCCTGCAACCCATCAGCGTGATCTTCGTGTAGAGCAATTGGACTTACAGCAGCAACAAAGAAAGGCATTGCCAGCCAAAAAGTCTCCAGCCTCAGCGAGGTAGCAAATATACTCTGCATGGCCGGATCAGCAACCATGTGACCAAGACTCTCGAGCACGGTGATGCTGGCATAGACTGTTGCTTTGGCGTCTGGCGTGATCCAGTAAGATATCAGGGAGAGTGCTGACACGCGGGAGCCGAAGCCGGAGGCAAAGACGAAGACCCCTACACTCTACATGTCAGCGTTAAGGTCTGAATGAGTCAGTGGGGAAGCCTACCAAGAGGCAGCCAGTTTCTTGATTGAATACAGCCAATCAACAATGAACCAAAGAACATCAAGCACACGCTTGCGCGTACGAGAAACAGGTCGATAGTCTCTGGGTGCACACTGTATTTTGCACGGATGTGAGCTGTCATTTGGGGGACAAGGAAGAGGAACAGAAAGATGTTGACAATTGCTGTTTCGGTATAGAAGGTAGCACCCGTGGAGATCTTGACTTTAAAGCGTACATAGGCGTATTGTATAAGAATGTTGAGAGTAGTGTAGCGCAGAATCCCAACGAGGAAGACAGGGACTGTAAAAAGGACGTCGAGATTTGATGCCAAGGACAACAAGTGGGATGTCAATGTCGGTTTTGGTTGGCATTCTGGGTTACTTTCGCCTGAGATCGACAAAGGCTCATTATCTGTTGAGTTTGGGTCTGCGTTTGGTGGATTTGGCAACGCTGCAAGGAGGATCAAACATAGAATGACTGATGCCATGGCCAATCCACACGGGATCCAGGGCGAGATATCAGTTGTAACAGATGCCAGCAACGAAGCAATTAATTCAGCGACATAAAAAGAAGAGAATATATAATAGAACCCATGGCTCCTGAGATATCATGTCAGCTTTGAGACCTCCGATCTGATAGTTGTTGGCTTACCTTCTTGCGGGAGGGATGGTCTCGGACGCCATGGCCCACATATATGCGGACGAAGCATTGAGGCCGCCACCACAAAGAAGTAAGATAGAAGCTAACCAAACGAGTCGTATTGGAAACACATTTGGAAATGCACCTGTGATGTTCATGAATATCTGATAATCTCCAGGGATAGCAGGGAACCATCCACCTACAGACTGTAAAGATCTCACACAGAGAAAGGGCAACACCGACGAGAGCTAGTGCAAGAATTCTTCTCCTTCCATAACGATCTCCTAGTCTTCCAAAAGGCACAGCAACAAGCAAGACTACATCATTTGTTAGGAAAAGTTCACGGGGAAAGCTAATAGAATGTACCTGGGATAGTATCAAAGGAAGATTTCCAGCCCCGAAGCTCTGCGAGTGGTCCCTGAATCTCTGGGATTTTACACAAGTCCTCTTGTACCCCACTGGTCGGGAAGCTATAGTAAGAAAGACATAGCGAGTTCTCAAACAATTTGATTAAAGGGGCAACGAGAATGATCTCGCAAAATGCGAGTAGAAAATGGATTGCCATGAAGTAGAGAACAAGCGCCGATGGTGGGGTGGCCATAGGAACTGGCCCAGTATCTTCTGGATGGCTTCCATTTGCCAGCAGAGGAGTTTGAGCATCTGAGCTGTCAGATTGGACTGTAGTCTGTGGTCCCGCCATCTTTGTAACAGCGATACCAATGCTTACATGTTCAATATCGACGTTGTCGAACTTGTAGAGCAGGTGTCTCAGCTATCAGTCCCTGATTGTTCGGTAAATTTTCGGGTTGATGAAAACCCGCATCCTCATGTTCCAGTCTTTTCCCTCTTTTCCATGCTCCCTTACGGCATTGCAAGGAGGGAGGACGGCTGTTGTGATAGTCCTATTCCTTGCTTCGTTCATTAGATTAATGATTAAGTAAGATGTCATATCATTATCACCAACGATATCAAGGTTTGACCCAGAGGATGGCAGTCATATCCGAAGACTTCAGGAGCAAAGGATAAGTCTGAATCTAGCCTATAGATCTACATAGGAATGTGATAGGAAGCCAAAGGTTTCTTTTGCTAATAGTTATCTACATCTTCGCTGGAAAGCTCTGCCAGCATTTCTGAGCGGAGCCATGCACTATACTATCCTGCCTCAGAATATAGAACCCCCCGGGCATTCCGAATTCACTAAAGACGATTACTAGCTATATCTACCCATACTATGACCCTACATCACCTACTATAATTTGGGAAGGGCTCCTATGCGTGATATCATGACATTCGACAAGATCGAGATGTTTATGTCAGAGCCGAAGATGGGCGAAATCTACACCTGACGTGGCAACACCATCGACCATAGAAGGTCGAAGAAAGCCATCACAAGTACTTCCCTTTCTTACAGCAGCACAAGGTATCTACCTAATCAATACCCAATTGGTAGCTGATTCCTTCGTATCCCACCTCGATTGCGATGTCATCATGCCAGATCAGTTTGCAGATCAAGCTCGACCTATTATGGATGTGGATACAAATACGAGACAACAGAAAAAGTGAAATGACCGCCATGCTCCACATCCCACGGATCCGTCACTGGACAAAAGGGTAGCATATAACCGCGACACCTACGGAAAGAATATCAAAACTAGCTATATGAGGTACAGTTTCGGTGGAAGATATGTTTTGCATCTGATGGCGCTCAGAGTTCTGGCGTAATTGATGTGGACGTCATTAATCATCCCAGCTTGTACACAATGAAAGAAGCGCGGAAAATAGGAAGAGGGAAGAGGCTGAGTATGTGTGCTGCAGTGAGCGGTGGTTTCTTCCTAGCATAGAGGCGGGCTATGTGCTAACCGCCAAAAGCGCTAGCCTCTCGTACAGTGAATGCATTTATACGAGTGCGAGGTTAGCGACTACAACCCGAACGCTTCTGGCAGGAATAATCCGCGTGAGGTGTTAATGATAGCAGGGCACCATCTCAACATGGAAAGGGCCCGAGTATGCAACCTGAACAAGAGGATGGCGAACTGGAAGTTGAGGAAGGCGACACGGAGGGTCCTATTGCATGTTTGCATACAATACCACACTAGGCGGATATAGCACGTGCATAGGCCGATGAGTATGAGAAGAAGCTATCCCCTGGATAGAAGGTAGGTGCTTGTGAGTTCAAGTGAGCGCTTAGCAGATGATGCTTTGTGTCATCGAGGCACCGCAATTGGGCAGCTTGCCGTCATAAAGTTTGTGAAGGTTGTCCGACTAGCATGAGAGCTTTCTTGAAGACTTCTCTCATATCTTTCGGGTTGACCTTAAGAACATCCGTCTCCCTTTCGCAGAAAGCCGCGAGAATTTCCGCTGTAATAATTTGAGAGCACGTGTTGGAGGCGATGGGGGTTATGCGCTTGCATTATCTCCCCATTGAGGAATTCAGGCGCAATCAGAGCTATTCTACCACCATGGGTACGATTCAATGATTCTCGGTCTCTCCTCATATGAGCTCGCGAGATGGCACTAGCCCTACAGCTCTCTTCATGGCACACTGGTTGCCATTCGTGATATAATCTTGCTTGATAGTCCACGTCATATTTTTGACCTCGTCGTATCTCCAGACTGTTTCTCGAAGAACTGATGTTGACTTAGAGATTGAGTCATTATTGTTGCAACTCTGAAAACATTCCTGCAGATACAGAGATAGCTTAGCGGAGCAATCTAGCGGCGTTCCCAATTCCTTGTAATTGCCCAAACATGTCGCGAGATCTTGCAGGTGGACAATCAGCATGGTCTTTCCCAGAATGAGTGTTGAGAAATCAGCTATGCCATGGCAGCTAAATTATAGATAGCATACTTTAGTCGTGGAAAATATGGACCAAAGATGCTTCCGGGAAAGGGTATGATAAACCTCAAACAGAGTAGTAAGAGCTCCTCCGGGGGGGCCCATGTCTGAAGGGATACCGCTGGAGAAAGAGGCTTCAGCAAAACGAGAGCAGGAGGACCGTGTTATTGCAATTATCACATTCAATACCGTAAGAGCTCTTCCTAGCAATTAGGCTCAGACGCGTAGCTCGGCGTTTCGAGCCTCGTCAGAAACGTTGCGCTATGAGCTCCCCCTTCGGCACGGTCCCTCTCTTGGCCGATAGAGATCACCACTTGTCCTGACCTGATTAGTTATGGATAAAATATCTATCGGCGGAGCGGCCCCTGCCTCTAAGCTCCAAGACGCGTTGGAAAGTATAAAAAAGTACCAAGAAATGTATGCAAGCGAGGCCAAGAGCTGCGACGCGGTCATGGGCGGAAATTGATGTTGATATCAGAAAAAGGTAAGACACCCCACATGTAATTCTACAATGGTGTAATAGCGTCATGACCCTGGCTGGCTCATCTCGGAGGCTCTGACCTACTACCGTAATGCCTGCCGCCCAGCGCTTTGATCGACTTCCGGTTCGACCCGCCTCGGCGCGCAAGCAATAGCAACGGCACGGTGAGGATTTTTGGCCCAAAATAGCAGGATGGGCGGCTGCCTTGAATTAGTTGAAGCTACCTCGTGTTCAGTTTGAGAAAGCAGAATTGAGAGCGAACAGGTTGACAAATAAAATTTTATTTTATTTTTGGTATCATCTATGTGGCTCTCCCGACACCAGTCCCTACCAAAGATTCTAATGATTACACGCTTCAGACCTCCTCACCTGAAGCTAACGTCTATATAACAACAGGATAATTACTTCTGCGTAGCGGCATATAGCTACAAACACCAGGCACCAAACACTGCAAGATTTGGACGCAATGCAATAAGATCATCGTAAGCTCGAGAACAAACATTTAGTCATCTTCCTCAGCCTCACTGGCCTTCGGTGCAAGGGCCCAGCGGTCATGTTGATCAGTCTTCTCATGTTGGATGGCAATCTTGGACAGATGACCGATGATGTTTTCCATCTGGGTGTCGCTCTTGCTTCTCTTGGCACGGCCGAGGTTGTCGAGCCATGACATGCTGTTGAGAAGGTAGTAGACAATAGCAACCACAATAGTGACACCAATAGAGTAGCCCCAAACAATGACAACAGTAACAATGCTGGTGTGGCCATCAGCGGAAAGCTTGGTATTCTTGGTGATGGGGTCGCTCGGCTCGCCGTGACCGCCAGTGAGCCAACCGAAGACGCAGAAGAGGGTAGAGATAACATCCACCACGAAGATGGCACCGATAAGCTGCCACGACGGGAAAGTGTTGCCACCACGAGTAACGAAGATGAGCCAGTTCTCAGTGAGCGAGATTTCCAAGAAGAGTATACCTTGGATGGAACCAAAGTTGGCAATGATACCACCGTTGGGAATGAACATGGCACCACGAATGACCCAAGTACCGAGAGCAAGAAGTATACCGAGGATGACGGAGATGATCCAGATCTTGGGCAATTGCCATTCGACAGGACGGGCTTCGTAGTGAGCATTATCATAGGCGACGGCGATGGTGGCCAAATCAGCGAAGAGGGCAAGGAAAACAATCAGTTCGACGCGAACCGTCTCATTGATGATGACCATAGATGTGACCAGGTATATTTCCAAGTGGAGACAAAGAGCGATACGGTACTGGATATAAGCCTTCATGCGCTGGAAAATTTGACGAGCGATCTTGATGGCAGAAACGATGGTGCTGAGACCCGGGGCAAGGAAGACAATATCGGCAGCGGCCTGGGCAGCTTCGGTGGCACCTTCGACGGCGATACCGCAGTCGGACTTCTTCAAGGAGGGAGCATCGTTGACACCGTCACCAGTCATGGCAGTCAAATGGCCACGTTCTTGCAGCATCTCGACGACCTGGTACTTGTGTTCGGGGAAGACTTCAGCGAATCCATCAGCCTTCTCAACGAGATCGTGCTGAGTGGATCCAGAGAGACCACCGTGGATGAGACGTTCAGAGTTGTAAACTTTGGTACCGAGAGCCAGCATCTTGCAAGTTTCCTTGGCAATAGCAATGGCATCACCAGTAAGCATCTTGACGGACAGACCCAGAACTTGGGCTTCGGCAATGGTTGAGGCAGTATCAACACGGGGAGGGTCGAACATAGGCAGCATTCCAAGCAATTGCCATTCTCCATCGCCCTCCTTGACGGCAACACCAAGAGATCTGAAACCACGACGAGCAAACTCGGTAGTCTTGGCCTTGTAGTGATCAGAGATCTCCTTAGAGCAGTTGCTGAGGTTCAAGATTGCCTTGGGAGCACCCTTGGCACAAATGTATTTGACACCATCCCTTTGACATTCGGCAGTGATTCGCTTGGAGACAGGGTCGAAAGGAGTGAACTTGTCGGTCTTCCAGCCAACGGCAAGAATCTCCTTGGCCTTTGGATATCTCTTGAGAGTGAGGATAGTAACCTTATCAATAGGGTCGAGAGATTTGACATTGTGGGAGGAGGCAAGGGCCGCGACGGCCATCATCCAGTTGACATCGACGCCTTCAGCAACATATGGGTCACGGATACTCAGTTGATTGGCAGTGAGTGTACCGGTCTTGTCGGAGCAGAGAACATCGACACCCTGTAGCAAAATGTAATTAGCATCATTTTCACCACTATTCCAAGTTTTCCAAAAATCCCACTGTCGCTGTCGCCCTCACATGCTCACGGGAACAGAGTCAGGTGATGAGAGCACTAGTCAAGCTATCGAATGTCGCGCATCGCGCGCCCCGAGTATGGCCGAGGCGCGCTAGAGCGGAAACGAAATTCGGCGAGCTAAAGTGGGGCGCCTGATGCAATAGCTTTGTTTTTTTCCGCTGGGGACCGGGCCCACGCGCGCACGCAAGCCGGCGCGAGAAAAAAACAAGGGAACGAAAAGATATGAGGTAATTACTTACAGCGAGCGATTCAATGGCAGTGAGCTTTTGAACAATGGCTTTCTCCTTGGCCAGATAAGCAGCTCCGACTGCGAGCGTAGTAGTAGTGACCACGGGAAGACCGACAGGCACACCAACGACCAAAAGGATAAGAGCGTAGGTGAGGAGGGTGTTGGAGCTAGATTCGGGGGTCGCAATGCCCAGGTGATGGAAGAAGCCACCAATCCAGGCAACGAGAATCCAGCCGACGACCAAGACCAAGAGCGACGTACCAATTGAGTTCATGATGGCCTTGAAGTGACCTTGATCTTGGGCGCCAGAAACCAGAGAAGCAGTGCGACCGACGAAGGACATCTTAGCAGACTCAGTGACGACGGCATAAGCCTTGCCGCGCTTGCAACCAGTAGTATAGTAGATAACGTCAGTGATATACTTGTCCACAGCCAAAGACTCTCCAGTCATGGCGGATTGATCAATAGCGAGAATGGCGTATCCAGATCCGTGTTTTTCACCCTCATCGTCGTCGTCGTGTTCCTCGTTGGTATCACCACGCTGGCGCTCGAGCTCAGCGTGGTACTCAGCGAAACCATTGGGATTGTCGTAGGCGCAGATGATTTTGGCATCAGCCGGAACGACTTGACCATCCTCAACGATGATCTGTTGCTGTTGTTAGCGATCGAGTACAGCGCGAAATCGCGCGACCAAGCTTACAATATCACCAGGGACCAGCTCTCTGGCCTTGATGTCCATTTCCTGGCCATCACGAACAACAGTGGATCGCAACGCGATGTCACCCTTGAGACTGGCGACGACATCCGCAGCTTGCTTTTCTTGATACCAACCGACGATGGCATTGAGCATCAAAATACCGATAATCACACCGAAATCGATCCATTCACGCAGACCAGCAGCGAGCAGGACAGCGAGTTCCATGACTGTAGCCCAATTGTCAATGCATTGGCCATCTACGCGTGTGTCAAAACGTTGATTGCTTGCTTACCATAGAGAATGGGACCCTGGAAGTAGGACAAGAACTTCAGAAACATGTTTTCCTTTTCAGTAGTCAATTCGTTCCATCCGGTCTTCTTTCGACGCGTCTCGACGTCGTGGCTCTTCAGACCTTGCTTCCAGTCTGTCACAAGCCACTCCTCGGGCGTCTCGAATTGGCCAGAAGCACCCTTGGGTTTCCGCTGCCACCAGCGCCTCTTCTTCTCTTCTTCTTCGAGCTCTTGCAGAGAGGATGCGGTGGAGCCCCTCCGACCGTCCTTGTAGGTTGAGATATAGCGGACGAGATTGCCATACTCGCCCATGTCGGCGTCAGTGTTGAGCTCTGCGTCGCGACCGAGCTCCTTCTCGACGTCGCCATTCTCGACATCCCCGTTGTGAGGTGCCATTGTGTCTTCTCTCAAGCAGTGGCGCGATGCTCAAATGCAGAAGTGCTCATCAAAGAGGGGAGATTGGGGGGGGAGTACCGATTTCACCGACCTGCAACGAAGCTCGGGAAGAAAAGAAAAGAGAAAGCGTGAGAGAGCTTTGGCAGCGGGCGGCACGGCTTCTTTTATGGAACGGGAGGGCTACAGTACTGGGAGGACGTAGTTCACAAGGCTAGCTAGGGATGCCCGGTTGTCATAGCGAGGAGTGTGGGTGTGAGGGTGGGTGTGGGTGTGAGGGTGGGTGTGGGTGGGGGGGGGGGAAGGTGCAAGGTGCGAGGTGGTGGGAGGAAGGAGGTAGGTAGGGTAGGGTAGAGTAGGGTAGGTAATGGGTAATGGGTAATTGTACAGCAGGAGCGTCATTTTTGGCTCGGACTCGACGGCAGTGTGGCCAATTCCAATTTTGACGGACAGACAGCATGGGGGAATCCTGACCTGGCTGGATCGGTGAATGGTCGAAGGATGGCCGATGACTGATGACTGATTGGGCTGGCTGGCTGGCCTTTCTTCTCTTGGATCTGGCTGCTGCTGCTTGCTGGTTGCGGTTGCCATCAGACGCGGTAAAGAGCGCCGAGCAATCCAGCGATCCAACAATCAATCATTCATGTGGGATTGGGATTGGGATTGGCGATTGGCGATTGGCGCCATACCTACCGGATCGAAACATGCTTGGGCGAAATGAGGACTCGGATA
Source organism: Proliferodiscus dingleyae (assembly GCA_003988795.1). Taxonomy (NCBI): domain Eukaryota; kingdom Fungi; phylum Ascomycota; class Leotiomycetes; order Helotiales; family Lachnaceae; genus Proliferodiscus; species Proliferodiscus dingleyae. Next base: position 1,034,519 of record QYAK01000001.1, on the reverse strand, counting down.
ATCTTAATAACAATAAAAAAAATTCAGTTGAGAGATAGCTATCTGGTGCTAGCCCGCTGGACCCAACTAGGCTTGAAAAAGTGGAAGTGGCAGCAGCAGCAGCAATAACAATAACAGAGAGAGAGACAGACACACACACAGAGAGAGAGCAGCAGCAGCCCAGGACGCTAGATTATCATCGAGGTGTGGGAGTGGAGCACGAAGAGTGGGGAAGGGGAAACATGGGAGAGCAGGAGCGATGAACAAGGGAGCAGGGAGCAGGGAGCATGGGACCTTGGACTAAACAACTGGGAGGGATCTGGTAAACATGGGATATGGAACATGGGCGTGGGAGCACTTCGGACATGGGACGCGAAATACGGTTGCGCTAAGATACCAGTATGGCAGCAGGCCATTGTGGCCGCTCACTATGGCTGCGCAGCTCACCTCACCTCACATTGCCGCCCATTGCCCATTGCCCATTGCCCGTCAACCAACCCTACGGTGCCAGTGGTCAATTGGCAGTGCCAGCAACAGTCAGACTGTGGTACGACTGACGACGACTCGCAATTCACGCCCTCAGACATTCTCCCTCGCCCTCCCTCGCCCTCCCTCGCCATCCTTCTCAGACAAGCCCAGCGCAGCGCAGTCCAGCCAAGTCCGTCGCCCAGTCCCATGCCTAGCCAGAGGCTTTTTTGTGCTCGAGAAGTTTCAAAACAGCCATTGACCTATCACAGGCAAGCTGCAACGATGTGGGAAAAAACAGTGCTGGACGAGCGTGTTTCGCAAACCGTATTGTACTGTCGTCTGTACCGCACTGTGACGCACTGCAGAGAAAAGTTCTAGCTAATTGCCGCATCCAATCCTAGACCTGCCACTAATCCATGATGTCGCAAGCCTCGGCCAGGCTCGGAATCCCCAATTTTGTCCCATGCAGCGGTGGAATTGAGCAAAACAACAAGCCTGCCAGGGCTTTACCTGCGCGGCCATTGGCCAGAGGTCGGATCTGGCGGCAGGCCAAGGTACAGCCAAGGTGCAGCCAAGGTGCAGAACTAAGGCAGGCCGTGGAGGGGCCCTCGGAAGCTCGATTCGCTGCAATTCGTGGTCTCTTACGGCGAGTCAGCCAGGAGGGCCAGGAGGGCCAGGAGGCCCTGCCGATGGCCCACTACAAGAAAGCTTAGCAGCTGGCGGGAGCTGGGGAGCTCGACACGAACTTGACCATAGATACGTAGCTTTGACAGAAGCTCGAGAGCTCGATGCCCAGGTGGGCGTAGGATGGGATGGCATACAGGCAATGTCGTACTATATAGGACAAGTGGCAGGTGGGATAGGACAATTATAGGCCAGGTCAATTGGGAGGATAGGACAGCGAGGACAAACTGCATTGTTTGGCACAGGTGTACCGTTGACCGTACCGTGACGATAGTACAGTAGACACCATAGCAACCGTCTTGTATGTTTTGCTGCCCCAATCCTGCCCCCGGCCTCGCCTGCAGCCTCATTTATCTGCACTACGGGACTCCATACGGCTTATGATGCATCGACGCTTCTGCAGCAGAGCAGCCGATCACCCTCTCCCACGTCTACGGCACGTACGCACAGTACGTACGGTACGCTCACTCATCGACAGTGCATAGTGCAGCTAGGCAGAAAGACAGGCAGACTCTCGCATCTGACTTGACGGCGTGCAGCATCGACGAGTGGGGGGAGGCCTGGGGAGGCCATGGGTGCAGAGGGAACAAGATTCGGTTTACACTGGCGGCGACAGGCTGGAGGCATGCAGTGACTGACTGACTGACTGAGTGACTGGTTAGCTGTGCTGTGTCTCGGCTCGCTCTTGAGGAGATCCGCAAGCCATGAGCTGTAACTCTCTGTGAGCAAGCAGTATTAGGTCGCAGGTACAGTGCCGGTATCAGTCGGTCTCTTCCACGCTTTGCCAAATAGCGTATTACTTATCGCACCTCGCTGTTTCGCTCTCTGAATCCCGCCGCCTGGCGTGTCTCGTCTTCCTCCGAAGGTGTGCCGTCCGTTGCGGAGTGCCGACTGAACTAACGTTAGGACGTTGACGCTCTGATTTCGATGGCATCTAGCGCATCTCATGGGTGTTTGGGCGTTTGTATGAGGCATTTTGCACCTCCGACGCACAGCGAAAGGGCACACACGGCCACCGCAGCGCGTCAAATTCGGATCCTCACTCATCCATTTTTCTGCGCCCGTCCCCCATCCGCCAGAAGCCTGTGTGTGGGTTTGATCTGGGCTCTAGCTGGCGCGGTTGCTGTCCATGTCCCTTGCCAGGGCCTGCCCTTGGCCAGATGGGGATGGGGATGGGGATGGGGATGGGGATGGGGCCCTCGCCCTCGTGGATCTGACCTCAGCGGCTGAAACCCTGCTATCTGTGGATGGCCGGCCTCAAGGGTAGCGCTCCCGCCGACCCCGAAACAAAGTAAACCGTGAGGGAAATAAAAAACTGGTCCCAAAGAGAGCACGAGAAAGAAAAAACCAGCGAAAATTTCTCTGCATTGCAGCCACCACACTCGGCGATTCCCTCCACGATCTGCGTGCATGGTATTGCATCAGAACGGCACCTCTCTTCCGGGGTCTCCTGTCACTGCACTGCACTGCACCGACCCTTGGCCCGTCGACCAGTAGCAAAATTCGCGTGGCCTGTATATGTCTGATGCATACCAGAAAGCTTCAATGATAAGCCAGAGCGCCCTGCCTCCAGAAGTCTGAAAGAGCATTTGAAAAATCTGCCCTCCTGCTTGTGCATTCCGATTTTTCCGCTGCCCACCGCCCAAGTCCATGTCACGATGCAATGAAAAAGCCCAATTGCGCCTGCTTCAACCCGCCAGGTCCTAATCGGCCCTCCCAATCCCTTACCGGCCGTACGGATGGGCTAACCAGCTCGTACAATGAGTGGAAGGGAAAGAGAAGAGACGAGCGCCTTCGTCTGCCCCGAACCCGACATTTTCTCTCACCGCGACTGTGTCGCCGACATCCGCACAAAGTCAGATCTCAAGTGAGGACCGACACAGTCAGATGGATGGCAATCACAAACAAAGCCAATTGCTCCCCAGGGCGGTGCGCCTATACCATCAGAGCCGTCAGGATCACCACAATATCCAAAAAAGACACCTGAACATCAGGATTCGGGATCACAATCACTGACAGGTGACAGCTGATTATCTGGAAAGCGCATGTGCCATCTGTGTGTTATCTTCCAAAACGTGTGTGTAGGTCGTCATCAAGGTGGGGGTTTAGCAGTTGACGTCACTTTTTTCTCATTCTCCTTGTATACCATCCATCTCTCAACCCCTCCTCAATTTCCTACTGTTTTTGAATTTACTAGGTTTCTATCAGACAAGATTCGGCAGTCTAGATCTATCGAATTACAATTTTTCATCCCCAAAAAGAAAGAACGAACTTCAAATTTCGTCAAGAGACACTTATCCAATCACCACCCCAATATGGCAGACCAAACCAGTCAAGATTTCGGACCCAGCGCAGGTGCTGATAACAATGTCGAGAAGAACTTTGGAGAGAAGGAGAAGACGGGCGGCGTGAAGGGGGTCATGAACAAAATCACCGACAAGCTCAATCCTTCTCACACTGGCCCAACGGAAGTAAGCTCGTCCCGTTCAACTTTCCTGGTTTTTGTTCCCAGTTCCAAATCAATTCATCTCACGGCCATCACATTTTCAATCATCTTGATCATCTGGCGGAGAGTTTTGTGATGCTAACGAATTGATTGTGTGACTAGACTCCTGGTCCGCAACATGCAGGCATCTCTCCCGAGGACCCCACGAGACAGAAGCAGACGGACAAGGACATAAATAGAGAGTAGAGGAGGGGAAATGCTGCGGGCCAGCAAGCACGATGGTATAATCATGATGCATGCATTTTGTAGTATAGGCTCAGATTGACGACCGGAATTGAGGAACGAGACAGCAACGTGTTTGTACAATTGAATATACTATATATACTCTGGAATACTCCTTCCATTCCAGGGCAGAATGGCTCAAGTTGCGGTGCAGTACTCACATTATTCTTTACCATTTCTGTCTCCCAAGATACCTTTACCAGGCCAGCCTTTTCCCCCAATCTCAATTCCTTTTGCTCCATTCGGCGCAGTAAAAGGAACGAGGCGTCTTCTATTGCCCGCTAAAATCTGCAGAGGTCTCGTGCCTGTGCTGCAAGCACTTATTCCGCATTGCGCATACTGTATATGCCCGGCGGATGCCGCGGGGAACATTCATGATTACAATAAAAGATTACGGCACTACATCACGAACACGTTTATTGTTCGGTCACAGGTGAAAAAAATGCGAGTATTTCTTTTTCTCTGCACTTCTTTTCCTTTTGGTTTTCCCCGTCGAGCCTCCTGCATTAGCTTACCATAGGAGTATTCAAATGCTTAGTGGGGTGGGCCAAAAGAAAGCGTTCCTCGTCACCAAGCGAATTCGTTTCAAACCACCAAAATTGAGATTCTGGGTGCCTGAAAACCTACTACTTCACTAAGCTATACTCCTCAACCGTGGAATTGTCATAGATCAAGCTGTCATCTATTTATTTATTTTTCCCCTCCCTCGGCGTACCGTCCTGATGCACATGACCCGACGATGGGAGATGGTGTAGGAAGTGCAAAATCCGTGAACCTTTAGATCCGAGGACGTCACGTCAGGAACGCATTACATAACGAAATCAAACACCTCTCTTTTTTTTAAGCCTCTACCCCGCTCATTCTAGAAAACACAAAGAACCGCTCTTGTAGGGCTGAGAGATCGGATGGGCCCAGCGGGCCCAGCGGGCCCAGCCTTGCATACCGGACCTGGTGGGCTGTGCATTTGCATGTTCATGCGATGAACAAAACGTCCGATTTTTGTTTCGTCCTTATTTCAACGACATGTGTCCATGTCAGGCTTTCATGCCAGTGACTTTAAATGGAGAGGTATTCATATGAAGTTACTCATATCACATACAAGTGCCGTTGGAGCTCGAAGCGTGCCGGAGCGTCTATTAAGTCCAATGACCTCTATTTCTTCGGGTAAGGCTGAGTGCTCAAATAACGTGGTACACTCGAGCAAACGAGATAGTATATGCACAGTCGAAGATACGAGCTCATGGTCAACGCAATTGTATATGTAGTCGTCCCTTTAGACGGCATTTTTTCTTCTGTGCAATAGTCTACAGGCAGTAGAGCGTACATCCTATGACTCGTCTATCGTCCTACTGTACCGTCTACTATTTTCCTGACTCTATGATTCGGATTTTCTGGGTCAAGATATGGTTGCTACTCGGCATATTGCGCTCAGGCATTGTTCATAAGTGTTACTTCTTGCGTCAATGTCGTGTTGTACTGAAGCGTCACTTCTCGCATAAATGTCACCTTGTACTGTTTCAACTTGATGCCCTGTGATGGTATTCATATTGCATATTGCTATGCCTTGCTTAGTTATGTATTCCCAAATTACATGTTACCCAGTTCCATATTGCCTAATCCGTATTGCCCGTTTCCATATGATTTGTTCAGTCTCATGCCGCTCTCTAAGTACCTAGATAATAAATGACTTTGATAAAGAAATTCGCCGTCTAAGTCCTCCTCTCCGGTACACGAAATATACCTTCATCTTCTTCTTCGTCCGAATCATGGTCGATGAATGCCTCTCTTTAGCATTGTTACTGAATGCCAGAGGGCATTCCAGGAAGAGCATATGCATTGCCTAGCTGCCATCGAAGCACTTTAGTTTGTTTGGGAAAAGTGCGCCATTTGACAAAGATGATGAATTTATGGTCTTCTTGAGTGTTAACTCGGTACGAGTACACGGCATCAGCCATGTCGATAAACATGTTTCTAAAGTATTTGCGCCATGGCGTCCGATCAACACTCTCAGCAGCCCAACTATTGCGGATTTAGAGATCAGTCTTTCCTGATGAGGATTGAAACTTACATTGCAACGAAGTCGACAACTCTGGCCTCTATGGACCTGAAATTCACCAGGAAGTAAATCGGATGTTGATCAAAGCACGCACCAAAGATTCTTCGTCGCTCTGCAGTCGAAAGTGTGCCAGAAAGGCCTCGGCCTGCTTTCTCGTTGACTGCTCGAGAAACTTGAGTAACTGTTTTAACGAGATATTTCATTGACGCATGTTGGCAGTCCCTGTTGACTTTGATCATCCATTTACGGACGGTGCCATAGGTGTCGGTATTGTTGGAAATCCGTGGTGCAATTACCATTCGAATGGCACTTTCTGTGACAAAATTTCCCTGGCGATGTGAAACTTGATCAAGCTCGACGGGATTTTGTCTTGGTGTGCGTTCTCAACGAGTAGGGAATCATGAACATAGTGGTCAATAGCTCTTTGTAAATTGGGAGTCTTGTCCCTGACGGCGTCATGCATCATTCTCTGTTCCCAAGACGGATGGCCTTGGTGCTAGCAGATACAATGAGTATGGCTGCCCATTTTCGAATTACACCAAAGGCGTGCACAAATGGGCAAACAAAGAGGCTAGATGGAAGGCATTTGAGGAAGAGGTTAAGGCACAGCGCGAGAAAGTGGAGACGCCCCAGTTTCAGTGGCCCTAATAAGTTGATGTACCTTTGCATTCGGTGGAGAGTGATGAAGGGTCGTAGAAGCAGATGGCCTTTAGACGTCGTCTAAAGTCTTAGCATTGAACAAAAGAGCTTTGATATTGTCTATTTTGAAGCCATCACATTGTGAGCCTGTGTGTCCAATGCCACGTGATGCACAGCCTGACATAGAGTCTGGTGCAACCATTGGGCTCTTGACCAGTCTTACATTTCTATACATTGTAGGATCATGTACTTGGATGATTAGAAATTCCTTTACCATACCTTGCACCCATCATGGGTATGTTGGCCTTCCTACAGCATTTCGTGCTCAAGTGCGCTGGTGATCGGATTTAACTAGCTATAAGTCTTGATAAGCAGTACTGAGCACAAATCTACTGGCCGGATGGTGTGTAAGTAGCGTCGCACACCCAGATTTTCGCGTCATCTAACATGTCTCTTAGAGTTGGTTATCACGGTAGGCATAACTACTTCTGACTTACCAAATTCTAAACTAAGTGATGATATGTAGTATCCTTAACAAAATACAACGGATAAGGTCCTGAGTTCAATCCTCAGTCTGGTCAATCAATATTGGTGTGTCGCGCGAGCACACATCAGTACAATTTTTTGCGTTCTTCTTGGAACATGTGTATCTTGGCACCGGTTGACATTACGACTTAGAGTACAGTGGATAGGTGGTTCAATCAGCGTGCAACTCTTTTTTTACTGCTTCGTCTCGCTGCATTGCTCAAATACTTCATTAACGACCATCAAAACCGGTCGGCCTGAAGCCGTTGCAACGGTCAGCAATAAAATCCCTTCTGACACGCCGGAATTCGGCGCAGACGGATATTGCCGAGACCAGTGCGTGGTCAACAGACCCGAATCGACCGTGAAGACCCTAGATACTAGCTACAATCTCGAATAGAATCCTCGAAGATGAGTTTATGTATTTCAAAAATGTAGAAACTATCCGTGGAACTCATCACCTGTGGATTTCCTATTACTACAAAGATCACCGGAACCAACTCTCAACGTGGCATGGCGTCAATGCGATTTAACTTGTTGCATGGTCATAATGTTAATATCTCCTCCGAGACGAGACGCGCTTACCCGCAGATTAACAACTACGAGAATGCAACGGTATACATTGACCTCTCTTTCGGTGTCTCTCATCATATACCCTAGTACAACACTCTAGGTACTACAACTATCCTTCAGAATTTTGGCCTGTGGTTACGACTCGACGATGGTTCGGGTCTCTGGCTCAAGGCTATGAATGAAGCAAAACGGAAGTTCCAGTCTGACACCCCAAATCATATCACAGCTCTCGCAAAAATGGTATGCGAAGTTTATAGCCTGAGCTGAATACAATTTAATCCCCGGCTACGTATGCAATTAATGTAGGGGGATTTGCCAACTCTGTATTGCTATTAATGATTATGTAGATAGTTTAACTTATGGCTGGAAATGAGCTAGGTATTGCTTTCTTTGGCCTCTATGAATAACGTGTTCAAGACTATTATATAAGTTCCAATCTAGAAGTGATTGGTCAAGTAAGCTCTTTGACTTCCTATTTTCTAGTTCTTCAATCACTGTCTAATGCACTGCGAAGCGGATTACTCGGCGTTGGTGTTTGTTGACCATGGCCGCTACCGTGCGATATTATACACAGACAGTGTTAGTACACGAAATCCCGAGGAGATTCATTGGAAAGAATATTAAACACCAATACCAAAGCTGGTTTTATATCTTCCTGGTCTTGCATACCGATTTCGATGATCCCTGATCCTGATAATGGTAGTAATTAACAGCACACTGTGCCGTTAATTCTAAGCATTGGTCAGAGATCGAGTCCCGAGTCGTCTACTGGCAGTTCAATTCAGAGCGTGGTCATTCAAAGTCTTCTAGTAAGCTTACATTTATATCGCTTTTGTAAAGTGGCCCGTTTTCCTTTGCGATCAGACAGATTGGGTGACCCAATTCCTGTAGTGAATTCCGATAGACTAAAGGCCTCAGAATCCGAAAATTGTCCAAAATCATAAAAGTTGGCAAGCATTTACAACTTGTTACTTGTAGCACATCAAATGCTTCTAGTTACATATCGTCAATTGTATATCGATATTCCCGACCCCGCTAGAATATGTACAATCATCTCTCTCCTTTTCTATTTGTTCCACTCTCCACTCGTACCCCCCTGCCCCGCCATGATCAACGCAGTCAACTCCTCAATCTTCTTACTCAAGTCCGCAACCTTCTCCTCCAACGCCCTGCTCCTTGCTTCAACCTCTCTTGCTTCCTTCTGGTGAACATAGTCGTCTTCCCTAAGATCTGGGCTAGCACGCCCCTGTATTGGACTCTGCAAATCGTCTCGTGCGCTGGAAAGGAACGGTTTATGTTTCTTACTTTGGGCTGGTGTACTATTGAGGAAGGTATTGGCGGCCGGAGGGTCTGTGGAAGAAAAGGCTTCAGCACCAGATTTAGCTAGACGCTCATGAAGGCGCTCGAAAAGCCAGATCACACCGACGATAGGAGCATGCGTGATCTTCAGGAGAAGGATGCGGGCTTTGCGTAGATTAGAGGCAGGAAGGAAGAGACGAAGGGGCCGGATGAAAATCAGGGGAATGAGGTTCAGCGGCGGATAGAAATGTGTGAGCCGATTGCTGGTCGAGGCTTCGAGGACGTAGACGGAGTAGACGTATAAGTATTCCTCACGAGCATGTGAGATGACTTTTGAGAAGCTGTCGCTAAGGATACTGATCAAGGACGTGATCAGGAGGATATTGGTCATGCAGACAAAGATCAGCATGAGAGGAGGACCAAGCTGGGGGCTGATATCGTTCATGATGTCGAACCCGATATAACTTGAGCCGAAGAAAACTTTGATCAATATCCAGCTCATTTCTGAGAGTGTAAATGAGTCCCGGGCCAGAAGTGTGAAGGTTGTGAGAAACCCTGGAAGTGTCAGAGACGTCCTCGTTTGGAACTTTGAGACGAACCAAGATACATGATCGCCACTACCACCATGAATTTAACAAAGTCTTTTGCCTATGCCGGACATTAGACGCTTAGGCTGGCACGATGAGAGAGAGAGAGAGAGAGCAATCTCACCATTGATTTTAGGCAAGGTATCTGTGACAGTCAGCAGATACATGCTTAATTGATTGAGGGCTACTCACCATGGTCCCAAAGTACGGATGTAAGCTCAAGATGGAGCATAACCTTTATTCAATGAGTCAAAAATTCCTTCAGAGGTGGGAAAATTACCTAGGAACCATGAATAATGCCTCGAGCGACAAAATGTCGAACGAGTTGTCTATTATCTTATCGCTGTCCTGCACCAGACCGATGACCCCTAGAAAGAATATTAACAAAGGTAGTACGCTTTTTCTTTCGAAGACTTACTGGTAAGGAGAAAAGCAGCACCTATTAATACTATAATTATGTCGCACCCGTTCCAAATATCGACAGCATAGAATGTCGTGCCCGCATCCAGAAACTCACTAAGCTCATCATATGCGAAAGCTGCAAACCAAATGTATAGAAGCACCTCGAGGAAGGTGATATGATATCTGGGTACATGAGTGTCGTACTCCACAAGGCTATTCAATGAGGACTCACGGATTACGTTCGACAAGAACGGCATAATAAAGTAGCAAGAAGGTTGCAAAAAAGGCAATTTCAAATGCCTTGATATAGCGGGGTACTCGTAAACGAGTAAATGGGTCTGCTTGGCTTTTTTTATAGAATTGCGGTTTCTTCACCGTATGTTCGTTCAATCCATCCCAGAATGTAATATCTCCATTCCAGATGCCGCCCACAATCTTTTGAACGATATTCTGACTGAGGAACCTTTTACAATCCGCTACAGCAGCAATCTCAAGTCCATTAAGGCCTGCAAAATGAGTTGTGGGGTCTTCTTCCTCGTCCTGGTCATCGATGAGACCTGCAAGATCGGAAATATGAGAGAAAGATCGTATACGGTCGACCTTTTTCGCTCCTGATCCTCCAGGATTTGGTGTAAAGTGAGCCCGGAATTGAGGCAGAAGAGTTGACCTTTCGTTCACATCTGTCCCACCAGGCGCCTCAGGATGACTCGACTGCTTCTCAGCCTCCGGTAGTTCATACAGACAATACTCGACAGCATCTCGTTCTGAAAGACGTGTGAGAAATCTCCAAGCTACAATTTCACAAGCATGTGCTCGAGATTCGTTTAGTCCGTGGTCGTCCCCTCCAAGAGTATAGAAGTGCCATCTAAGAGTGCTAGGAAAGTATAGTCAGTGCAGGACTGAGACAATGGTTTATCTACTTACAGAAGAGAATGAATTAGAGCCGTGTTCCGGCAGCTGGCCACCAAATGCTCTACCAATACTCGTAAATTGCTCCCAGCACTGGTCGTTCGAAGCTGCTCGAAGGTAGACGATATTGTGACTTCGTTGACGAAATAGCTATGAGCTGTCTAGCAATTGCCTCTGGTATAGTGATTCAGGTGGGCTTACACTGATAAAGTCTTGACAACACTCACGAAAGAATCGTTTGGTCGAATTTTGGGAAGCGTGGAGGTTGGCTGATCCTTGACGGGCGTGTTAGGAGCAGACATACTCAAGGAGATGGAGGAGGCTCAATCTTTCCCTAGCATTGAAGGAGCGTGTCGGCAGTAAGTGCTTTTCGTGAGGTTCCAACAACCAGATGCGATGCTGTATGTGGAAGAAGTATGCTCCATCTCAAACCTCCATGGAAATCGCCGTGGACCGCGCGAGTAATGGTGTAAATGCCTGTGGTCAAACGTGACAAACTTACAGGGATGGGCCCCTGAAAGCGGCCGCTAGACGGAAGTATTCCGGGTGGAGGGGCAGGGCAGGGCAGGACTGCTGTGGCTGAGAGCTCCAGGCAGTACAGCATTCGCCATCAACCCCGCCTGAAGATTCCGTATCTGGAACTACATCTACAACGACAGCGAGCAACAAAACTTTCCGAGCCTGTTTCCATTCCATCTGGTCGATTAAACTTCATGTCCGCATTGAGGTAACTGTGTTTCATCTCAAGAATTTCACTTACCAGCACACGTCATCCATACAACCCCGCCAATCCTAGACCAAGTTCTCTAAGAGACGGATCGATAGGCACTTGCACGCAACTCCAAGACCTAGGCACCCGAGAGAACCTCTTTTACAGACATGGCGAATAATCCGTTAAGTACAGAGAATGTTCTCAAGCACATGGCAGATGCTTTGCCGACGCATGGCAAGGGTGACACGAACTCCGATATCTCCAGTTCATACGAAGCTGTCGGGCTCTTCTCTCACGCATGCATGATCGCAGTTGGTTTTAGATTAGTGGGATTCGGCGAAGGACAGAAAATGGGTGAGCTGATGAGTCCATTCTTAGACCAAGAGGTTTCTGACACTTGGATAGAAGCAGAATGCGAACGTCTTGCCCCACGATTGTCGACAAAATGGAACTCGTCATTTGGTTCACATTCCTTCCTCTACGCACATTCGCAATCATCGATGCAATATGTCATCAAGATAGATAGACTAGGGGGCAAGGCGGAGATCAGAGGTATTGGACTTGGGGATGAAAGAATTAGCAGGTTTGAAATTACGGCTAAAGACTATATTTCTTCAGCGGCCCTACCATTGCGCATCAGTTTAAGCCAGGATGGAGAGGAGGATCGATCAGACCTCGAGCAGAAGCTCAAAGAAGTATTTATCTCCCCATCGCGAATACAAGGTCATAAGCTACCCCAATATTCTCATGTTTGCAGTGCTAACACAAACATAGATCTTGCATCCGAGTTCAAATTGGTGATAATCCAAAAACTCATGCCAAATCTTCACAAAGAAGGTTATGAAGAAGCCTCAAATGCCGCTTCGTCATCTGCCTCCAGAGCCCGCACAGAGCGTGACGAAGCACGACAGCCCCGTGGCCAGATCCCACCACCAAATCCTCTCGCAGACCCAGAACCGGCACGTCCTTATCCTTTCCACGACCCCCTCGTCGCCCACCCCAGACGGCCCGTCCCGCAAGGTGACTTCCCGCCGCCAGGCTTCGATGATGAGTATGATCTCAACCGACCGTTGAGGGGTATGGCACCTCCATTTCCTGGCGCTGGCTCGCCATTCGGGATTGGACATGATGATTTGCATCCTCCGGGGCTGGGGCCGCATGATCCGCTAAGAGGCAGTTTTGTGGGTGGCGGGCCCGGCGGATTTGGTGGGGGAATGCACCCGACGTTCGGTGACCCATTATTTGGGGGAAATGGAAGAGGCCGTGGACAAGGAGGACCGCAGAATTCACCTGGAGCGAGATATGACCCTATTGGGCCGGGCGATGGACCTCAAGGGGGAACGGGAGGACGCCCACCGAATCCGTTTGGTGGCTTCGGAGGAAATGACTTCATCTAAGAGGTGTCGAGGTTCTTGACTGTTTAGGGAGACCTCTCGATGTTGTGGAGACTAGGTGTTGTAAGAAGCATTTGAGAGCGTGGAGGAAAATCAGGCGCTCAGGAACGGCAATCACGAAGTCACGAAGATAGGAGTATTTGTCGCCTCTCAAAACAGATTATGAGTTGAATATTAAAAAAGCCTTGGTAGCTCGAGCTGTATTCTATGTTATGCTGGGTGCACACTACCCAATTTATGCAGTTACTGTCATTACCCGTTCGCTCATTTCCGTTCTTGGATTTAATCCATGAAAAAAAAATTCCTATTATCTCTTCAGACACTCTTCTAGCTATTATGTAGCATTCTCTCCTTCCTTCGCGTGCAGGCTTGGATCTAGTTGGTCTGCCGTAGCTGTCTCATGCTGGCTGTCGAGGCCTCCTACTACCTTCTCATCTAAGTTCAAATCCTTTAACTCCGCTAAATTTTCGGATTTCTCGAGAGGCGTGACGAACTCCTGTGGTGCAGGATATGATTGGGGGACCAACTCGCCTTGTTGGACTTCTACCTTCTCATCTGTTGCGTCCTCCAGGTTTGTGGCTGGGAGATCGGTTTCTGTGGGAGAGTTGAGCTGGACTGCTGTTAAAGGACTGGTTTCTGGCGGTGCAAGGTGACCGTTTGCCGTCTCGGCTTTACTGGTAACTGAAGGAAGGGATTTTGTGACGAAGCACACGTCTTCCCTCCTCTCTTTTCCTCCCTCCGCGCTGCCGACTGCCACAGCCTCGATGCCAGTCTCCCCCTTCTCGACCCAGAAAAGCGGTCCTTTTGGAAAGTCGCTTCTGCTTCCTTCCCACTTCACCATCTTCTCAACCGCTGGGTCCAGAACTGGCATATCGCCAAATTCAAATTGCAGTTGGCCGCCGTACTTCTTTGGAATGTTGGCCGGGTCGATGTATGACTCAAGGGTCTTCTTCAACTCGGAGGAGGAGAGAATGAAGATCTTAGAGGTGGTGATGGGGTCGAACCATTTCTTGATCCATCCCCAGACTGTGGGGAAGAAGGCTGGTGCTCCAATTATCTACAGTCAAGTCAGTCTTTCCGCTCACCAATGAATACTGATTTAGGTGGAAATGGAGGAAGCGCGCACAAAAATCCTGTCTAGAGTTTCTGGGTAATGTGCTGTAGCAAGCTGGCTTGCATCCTGCATATGCATCCTCAGATTCCAAAACTGCTTCAATCCCACCCCGCTGATATCGACAATATTATTGCTTTGCGTAATCGGCGTGCTAGAATGATCTCTGTCCGTCAATGCTGTGCATAGAGGCATCACAAATCTAGTTAGGTTCTCGTATAAGGCGAAGAGTCGGAGGAGTTTGGGAGATATTTTGCCATCTGTCTGGGCCTTTGTTTTCGTTTGTACGGCGGATTTCTCGTAGGCGGCCATGGTCTTTGAATTCAGATGCTTGACCTCAAAAACATAGACGGGAATCCCGCGGCGGTCACGCCGGCCTGTCCATTGAGGGTACTGCTATACCTTAGAATCCGCTGTATAGGAGGAAGTGGGAGCTGAGGGCACGTACTAGTTTGCGGGTTTCTTCATAGTGGTCCAGATCTATGGTCTCGTACAGCTTGTCTATTTCGATTGCCTTTCGCCAGTCTTCTGTGTCTTTAAATTGCTTGAAGGCGTCTTGGACGTTGAATCGCCGTGCTCGGAGGAACCGACTACGACAGAATTAGTTGGGCATAATTTCTCGAGTTCAGCGAGGGTGCCTACAGCATCAGCGGATCGTCGTGACTAGCATGGCTATCTTCTACGCTACCACGACTGTAGTACCCCTTCTCCGCACATAAATTCTTGAATTCCGTGAACGCCGTATCTTCCTCAGCTGAAAGATGTCCAAGGTGTCCATGAGGATAACCGTAATCCTCCACTGCAGATTGAACTCTATGAGCTGGTCCCGCAGTCGACATGACTGCCAGAAGGTAGATGGAGCAAGAACTCAGAAAAGGAAGGATCAAATGGTGAGGAGCGGGATGTTGTTGACGTTATTTACACCGCCTTCACAAACGTAAATTTTATGGTGTTGGAAGTACCTTAGTCCCACGTCATTTCAAGCCTGCTCCGGAGCCCATGCGAAGGTACCTCAGGTACTGGAATGTTTGCGTTACTTAGTCATCGGGATTCCGAAAGGGCCCGTTATATTACCACTGAACTGGTGCTGGGAGAAGTTTGGTCGATATTCAAAAGGGACTCTTCTGTTCGACTTGTAAGCAGCCCGGCGCTTCGGGCCCGATAAGCTTGCCCGGCTCTTTCGGCAGCGAGTAGCATCATTCATCTAGAACTCGTGCCGTGGTCAGAAGGTGTGACGGCAGCCAGGGCGCATTCTTGAGGAGTCGCTGGGTCATACGTCCTTGGAAACCCATAGTGTTGATCCAGGCATTTGGAAGGGGGAAGGCTGAATGGCAATAATTCTTCATTTAGAAAGAGGCCGAAAAGACTGCATGCCTGGTTTTAAGATCCCAGTCAAGGCCATTTCGATGGAGACCTCAGAGAACAATGAATTGATCTGACAGTAGACTCACGTGTCTGAGAAGTTTGCAAGATTGAAGAACAGCTGAGAGCAGTGACTTCTCTTCATACTTAAGCTGTGGAGAGATTCTTAGGGTCTGTGGACTGACGCGTTGCCCTCCCATGTGTGGCTTACCATATCTTACCTACTACCGAGTTCGGGCCATGCTCAACTTGACCCCGCCAATGTACCTTTCACCACGACTTTCACTTTACTTCCCCCTTCGTATCACTCGAATCCATGTTCTCACGACTCTCGCAGCTAGCACGACATCTTGCCCGTCCCCTCCCTAACTACGCTCATAGATCTGGAGCTGCAATTACTAGCAGAATCATGACATCATCTATTGCTACAGCGGATGAGAAGAATGCAAGAACAATACACACGGCAGCATGTTTGATCATCGGGGATGAGGTACTTGGCGGCAAGGTATATATGTCATTTGGAACTTCGAGAAATATAGCTAACTGCTATTAGACAGTTGATGTATGTGGAGACAGAAACATTGGAAGGGGAGAGGAATTGTTGACTGGGATCTGCAGACCAACTCGGCATATATGGCCAAATTTTGCTTTGGTCTAGGAATGGTATAATAGCTCCTCCTCATGCCTTTTGATCTTGAAGCACAGGCTTATATAGTGGCAGGCTTTAAAGCGGGTTGAAGTCATCGCAGACGATGAGAGCGAGATCGTTGAAGCTGTCCGTCGCATGAGCAATAACTACGATTTTGTTGTGACGAGTGGTGGTATTGGACCTACGTGAGCAACAAAGTTTATGGACAAGTTCAGCGGATAGCTAATTTAGCAGTCACGATGATATCACCTACCAATCAATAGCAAAAGCCTTTAATATAAATCTCAAACTACACGACGAAGCATACGAACGGATGAAGAGGCTGTCAAAGCCACATCCCAATCAACCAAACTTTTCCTGGGATGAAGACACGCCTGCACGAAAAGCTAAACTGAGAATGATTGAGCTGCCTATGGATGAGACTCGAGATATGAAGAAGCAGGTTCTATTTCCTCAAGAGGAGTTATGGGTACCAGTTGCGTGTGTTAACGGCAATGTACATATCTTGCCTGGCGTGCCTAGACTTTTTGAGAAGTTATTAGATGGGATGAAGCCATTCCTGCTCCCGCGGTTGACGGATCCAGAAGGCAAAGGCATCCATAGGATATTGATCTCGACACCCCAGCCAGAGAGTGAGGTAGCACCGTATCTGACAGAATTGGCGGGTAGAGTAGAGCCGAAGGGAGTGAAGGTCGGGAGTTATCCAAGATGGGGAAAGAAGAGGAATACTGTAACACTGGTTGGAAGGTGCGTTGCTTGAATCCTGAGAAAGTTCAATAGCTGATTTAGGCCTAGGGATCAAATTTTTTTGGAAAGTCTTGTGGCAGAAGTGGAGAAGAACGTGGATGGGAAGCGTGTCTCTGTGGAAGGAGAAGATGACGAAGTCGATGCATAGAAGAAGTTCAATTTGACGCAACTCTTATGGGATCTTCTGCCATCGTGGTCGATTTCTGAAATGTCCTTGGCCAGACTCTGCATATTGCTTTTACCATGTTGCGCCTCACTTAGTCAGTGTTGTGGCTGAAACGACACGATGCATAGCCATAGTGATGCACGACAATCCAGCACTGCATATTTTTGAAGGAAAAAAAAAACAATAAGAATAAAAACAGTAATATGTGAACTTACACCTGGCGATCATGCTGAAGGCCACTTACCGAGCGCGATCCCGGAGATTACGTCTTCTAGAATGCTAGTAGAGAATTTGATTGACGCTTTAGTTTCCGTGTTCAGCGGAGGGTCCTCTCAAAATTATTCCTAGAAATTCGACCAGAACAATTCTAGCGGCAGTTGAGTAATGGATGATAAGGATTAGCTTCTGCATGGGGGTGACGATCCTCTGCAGTGCAGTCAACTCCAACCTCTGTAGCTTGAGTTGCAATCCGGCGTCCACCAGGTCTCACTGCCTAGGCGTTCGCTGACATCTTGCGGCTTCTTTGGAAGCTCATGCTTTAAGCTGAAAAGCACCTCTCATTGCTAGGGTGAAGTCGGAATGTCTCCTAGCCCTAGTTCTAAACATGTCTTTGATAGTCGTTGTGGACCGGAGGAAGAAAGGGGGAGAAGTTCTGACGAAGACCTAGTCCGCAGACAACCTGAAAGAGCTTATTTGGCTGATCAGTATCAGAGTACCAATATTACCTGTGGAGTAGGGCTCCAGCAGAGATTACTGTCTTCGAATTTTGCTTATCCTAGGGCATTCCAATCGAAACATGAGGCAACGCGGGACTCGCATTGGTAGAAACAAAAGCCTATCAGGAGAGGTCGGCCGGCCGGTCGATGATCTCTCAAAGCCTCCGCGCCGCCATAGTGCAGCCAAATCGAGCTGAGGCAGATGTGGGTGGGTATGAGAGCCCAGAAGACAAATCGAAGCTGCATCGAAGGCTGGCCCCTTGTCTACACCCTCAGTGGTGCATCTAGTCCGCGATTGGCTGGTTATTTGCGCCCCTGCTACTGAGTGCCCTTTCTGCTACTGGAAAGGGACGAGTAGAACGGTAAGAGGGCCCGCGCGCCAAAAAGGAAGAGCGAGGAGGAGGAGGATGTGCGGCGTGCTGCAGGTGGAAGCAGTGTGGAGAGAGAGAAAAAAGAAGCCTCGGGCGTAGGTCCCGGACTTTGGCCTGGACAAAGATCCGCCGTTGTGTTTCAACTGACAGATGCTTGAGATGCGTGAGACGAGTGAGATAGGAACGTCCAAGAAGAGTCGATGTACCGTGGCGTGGCAGCGTGGTAGCCAGACCAGAGCCAGACCTGGCATGGCAAGGGTAGCAGTTAACAAGGTGACCAGACAGGAGAGGAGAAGAGAAGAGCGAGAGAGGCAACCTTGGGGACGTGCGCCCGCTCCCAGAACGACTGTGCTGTAGTGTAGTGTAGTATGCTCGTGCTCGTGCTTTGCCAGACCTTCTGTTTGCCTGCTCCGCTCCACCACCATGCTCATCCCAAAGCACTCCTTGCGACAAACAACGGCAGTCAATTAGTCCCTTTTCTGCGCCCTCGTCGCCCCCATCCGCTTCTGCCTCTGCTTCTGCCTTCGCTCCTGCGGCCGGATTGTGTCGATAAAGCATCGCGATACTGCACCTTGGCTCTGCTGCTCCAGCCGATAACCCATCCCGTTTGCCTGAGTTTGGCTTGGCCCAGACACAGATACCCTCTTTAAAACGAACTGCAATCTGCATCCCTCGATTTCCACCGCCCTGCGAAGACGCCCAGCGGATTCTAGCCTCGTCCTGTATCTCGTCGTTTCATCATCCGAGTTCGATCAGCCGACGACCGACCAGGTCTGTTAATTGATGAACAGTTGAAAAACTTCTCCACAAACCCAAATAAACATGGCCTCCAAGGTAAGCTTATACCCTCGGAGCTGCATCGCCTGAGCTAGGTAAACTTAATTGCTGACCAATGACTGCTTCACCGCACAGTTCTTGAGAGAGTACAAGCTCGTCGTCGTCGGCGGAGGAGGAGTGGGAAAGTCATGCTTGACCATTCAATTGATACAGAGCCACTTCGTCGACGAATATGATCCTACGATTGAAGGTAAGCTCTTTGTTCCGAACTGTATCCTAGCAATCTATAAGATGCTCTCTGCCTTCCTTTTTGACACTTAGCTCACTCTGTGTCCCTTTCCCCGCAGACTCCTACCGCAAGCAATGTGTAATCGACGAAGAAGTCGCGCTGCTAGATGTCCTCGATACGGCTGGCCAGGAAGAATACTCGGCAATGCGCGAGCAGTACATGCGGACCGGCGAGGGTTTCTTGCTCGTATACAGCATCACCAGCAGACAGAGCTTCGAAGAAATCATGACCTTCCAACAGCAGATTCTGCGAGTGAAGGATAAGGACTACTTCCCCATAATTGTGGTAGGCAACAAATGCGATTTGGAAGGCGAGAGACAGGTTTCCAAGCAAGGTATATTCCTCCATTGCTGTTATTTAGGTTTGGATTTTAATTCATATGAATAGAGGGAGAGGCGCTAGCCCGCTCATTCGGCTGCAAGTTCATCGAAACCTCAGCAAAGTCCCGCATCAATGTCGACAATGCTTTCTTCGACATTGTCCGCGAGATTCGGCGCTACAACAAGGAGATGGCAGGCTACGCCCCAGGCGGTGGCGGTGGCTCGGGCGGCAATGGTCAGATAGGCAAGATGGAGGTTGGAGACGGTGAGGGAAAAGATAGAGGATGTTGCAAGTGCGTAGTGATGTAAAAGAAAGGTCGGCGACGCGGAGAGGGGAGAGTTGATGGAAATTGCTATAATGCTGATTACAGCGGAAACACCTGTTGGAATTATACCCGCACGCTCATGCTCACACGAGTATAAGCTTTGGGTCGATCTGACTGGCGTGGCACCATACCATGCTATCATATATATATCGGAGGGAAAATGAGGGGGAAATGGAGCATTATGGCCCAAGAGGGATGGATCTTAAAGGGCACTACGCTGTGCTATCTCGATATGATGAGAAATACTGCGCTACTCAAAACTTTTCTCATTGTTGGGCGTTGTCAGTCGGCTTGATTATCAGGAATGAGAATCAACCTTTTGTCAGTTGCGAGCTGCCTTGCTACGGCTTTAGATATGGAATGGAGTCTGAATTCACATTTATCCCCTTCGTGGGAGTTTGTGACGACGTGAGTGATGCATATACCGTCGAGTACCTTAATACTATGTTTGCTTTCTTCGTTATATGCCCCTGGGCTAGGCTGCACCTCTAATTCCTTTCTACCCTCCCTCGTCTGGAAAGTGGGAGCTTGGTCGACATAGTCATGTGCCAGGGAAACGAGAGACATCTTTCCTCACAAAGAATACATTGCAATGTATGAGGTGATTTTGCCTATTCGGATTTTAACAGTTTTACGTTAGTGCTACTACAACCCTTTACTATTTCAAAAAGATAAAAGAATTTGCGTAAATCCAAATCGTTTGTCCTCATTTTTCTCATTTTATTCTCTCACCTTCTAAATACATTCAACCAAACGCCGACAAGATACTACAAAGGTTATAAAGAGAACCACGACAAGGAAGTTTGAGGTTTCATTTCGTCCATAATTCCTACTGTGGATATCAGTCCTTCGTTTCAGTCCAGCTGTCAATCATATCTGATGCGAATTGGGGCACTGATCTCAGCCCTATTTTCACCTATATTCAATCTTACGAACTCCCTACACGCATTGCAACAGTACACTCCACCCTCACTGTCGCCCAAACGTATCAAGCATTTTGAACAGATATCCTGTGTTCCGTACACAGTCATAATGCGTTCCTGGTTTAGACTTGCAGATGACTGTATGCGCTGATATCCAAGTTGCAGGTGGTTTTTGCAAACCCACGTGTTATGCAGCCTATCTATGCAAGAGCATGTATGAGGCTTAGCTGTTTCGGTGGCTCTCAGCTCTTGGGCGCAATCTGTGCAAGTCCATTGTTGCGTAATAACAATTGTCTGAGCTTCCAAACCCATTGTGCTTTGTCTGTTAGCATCATGGCACGAATCGCAAATGCAGAACCTGAACGGAGTCAACTCATTCTTGTGAGCGTCGCCTACGTCAGGAGAAGCTTTCTTGAATTCGCATGCCCTCGCTGGGCTCCGACGACACATTTCCACAAGATTAGTGTTGGGCAGAAGTCTTTGCTGCGAACATTCCTGCTGATCTTCGTCATCATATAATCCCCATATTTGTGGGAAACAAGATTCTTGCACTGGATCTTCGGGCGCTATTCCGTCAGTGACCGTTGCGAATGAGGCGGTGCGACTGGGCCCAGCAGACAGAGCTGAAACGTCCTGCATTTCCAGAGCATCTTGGGTAGCGTTCATTGTCGTTTCCGAAATATCTAAGGCGCCTGACATAACGTCTGCTATTTGCGCTCTGATAACATCCAGTTGTGTTTGTGTTTCAGAATAAATCATTTGGGGATCTATCGTTCCCATGCCTTCTTGTGCGGACGTAAGTTTAGCACCATCGTTGAAGTCTATAACCGGCTGAACCCACTGTACCCTGTCGCTTTCAAGTGTAACAACTTCTGGAACAGGGCTCAAAAGTTCCACCTCCAGTGTTGATTGGTGAAACGTCGTCTGAGGATTTGGACGAGGCTTATATGGATGTATGCTTGAGCTTGCTCGCCTCTTCCGTGGAACTCTTCGATACGTCTTGGTTGGCGGCGGTCCTTCCACACATTTTGCATGTGCCTTGACGCATTGCTGGCACGGCTGTTTGAGGTCATATCTCAGGGAACAGCCTTTCTTCGAGGCCCTGCAGCGGAGACAGGTCTTGCGTTGTCCGATTGGTAAGAATGGGGGAACAGCAGATGGCCAATTTTCTGGCGAATCATCTACCTCCTCCTCCTCCTCTTCATACTTTTGACAAGCTATGACTTCTTTTCTTTCTCTTTCTCTGACAGATTGTCGTTCTGTGCGAGACAGCTCTGGCGCAGTATTACTCAACTCTTGAATGAATCCAAGAGAAGCACCATTATCAAAATCGCGCCTGTAAAGCTCGTCACCACTGTCTTCCTCGGGCTCTGGTGTTTTCAGTCTCTCTTGGCCTTCGGTTATTTGCCACTTTCTTATATCATGCAGAAGCTTTTCTCGTATCTTCTGATTGTTCTGCCGTCTCTGCGCCTTATCTGCATACCAGGCAGCCGCGTATTTCTGATCATGTTCTTTTTTCAAGGGGTCCAATTTTCTTGAATGGATCAGTTCTCGTCGTGTTCTCGCCTTTCGTCTTGCTTCAAGTCCTGTCTTCCTAAGCTTATATGCTTTAATATTAACACCAACGGCTTGGAAAGTAGCTTCGGCTTTGAACATGATACCGAGTTGCGTTGCGACATGTCTCAAGCGGTCTTTATAAACCTCTATTGATTCATAATATTGCTGTGGGTGCAGACCAACTGCAATCCTTGGGTCAACTGTGGTATCCCTATGTTCGCTTCCTTCTACTTCTTGCTGTTCAACACCATGTAAGTCCGTCTGCAGCTGTTCTAAGAAAACTGGCATCTCGTTTTCGTCCAACGTGTTAATGAAATCGATGTCGCCGAGGCTATCTGTAAGAACGCAAAATTCGTTGTCATTCACGGCCTGGCTGCTCATCAGGTTCCAACTCACCTGCTGAGATAAGCTGGGATCTTGGCTATTCGGTCTGAAAGCTGCAGTAATTGAGCATTTGCGAGGAGTCTCTAAAGGGTAGACAGGTAGCTGGCTTGGTAACACTTCGAAATCTTGCCTGACGATCATGCCAGTAGTCAGAGGCGGGTCCATGACAGGTACCAGCCCCGTCACTTGCTCCTCGACCGTTGCCTGCGTCGTCGTTGATAGCTCTCGTTCCTCAGAATGCCCATCTTCGTCATCCGTCTGACTCCTGACTTCGCCCATCTTATTCAAAGGGTCCTGCCACTTAGAGAGCGAAGATGGGTGATGGTCTGACCAAAAGAGCTGAGGCCAAAAGGTTGGAATATATATTGGTGCGTAAGTTACGAGGTGAAAGCGCCAGAATTCTTATACGACAAAAAACAGAAATTTGTTGTTTCAAAACACTTCTGGAGATATACTGTTCTTGTCTGAACAGGATACGGCGAAGGTACGTAGAACAGCATTCTGACAAGGAACATTATTCCCTGGCTGTTCTTGTAGTTGACTGAAAGAAAACTGCAAAGCTTGAGCATTACCTATATCGGAATTCATGATTGGCGATTGGTCTATGCATTTATACTGTAAGCTCTACTAATCTCTCTTTCTCTAAAACACCGGAGACGAAAGTAGAAAGGCTTAATTGGAGTGAGGTCTGCAAATGCAATTGTCGAATGCACTAAGGAGATTTAGCCTTTCTTAATAAAGTTCTTGGAATATTCTATGAAACTCAAGAATGTCAAATATGATGTAGGTCAAAAGTTGAAGTTTCCATTGGAGCAATGATGTCCAAAAATCCATTATCGCTATGTGATAGCACTTGTGAGCAGGTTTGGATCGTGTTGATGTCTGCAAAAAGCTTGGTTGCCTAGGCCATGCAGCAAGTTCCAAAAACTGACTCTAACTAAGAAATTGACATCCAATATCTGGGAAATAACTGCAGACCCATAGCTTGAGAACGCCAAGCTGAAAAAAAAAACCTCTTTTGTTGCCCCCATTCAAGGATAGAAGAGGGGCAACTCGGAACCCCGCCGCTAATCGGCAGATGAGGGGCAGCTCTAGCCAGGTACTGAACACTATCTCATCACGACATCACCTCAGCTTTCTAGAACCTTTCTTTCTATTCATCCCACTTTATACGACCGCTACGCATGCCCTTCTCGCGGACAACAAACCACTTCCTCCGTACCCTTACAGCCTTTAACTCTCCTCAACACATTCTCAAACGCACCATGTCCTCCGCAATGTCCAAACGCTTGTCGGGCAAGACGATACTTATAACCGGCGCCTCTTCTGGCATCGGCCGCAGCACTGCCCTCGAATTCGCACGCACGTCGCCCAAGGATCTGCGACTTATCTTGACAGCGAGAAGACTTGACACTCTTAAGGAGTTAGCGCATGATTTAGAGAAGGAGGTCGGGCAAGACGTTAAGGTGTTGCCCGTCAAGCTGGACATCAGTAACCCAGATGAGGTAAAGGGCTTTGTGGGGAGGTTGCCGGAAGAGTGGAGGGAGATTGATGTCTTAGTCAATAATGCGTATGCTGTCCCTTCTTCAAAACAATGCAGAGATGAGCTAATGTTATCATAGAGGTTTGGTTAAAGGGGTAGCGAAAGCACCCGAGATTGTGGAGGAAGATATCAATATCATGTTCGCTACAAATGTCACAGGTCTTATAAACATGACGCAAGAAGTCCTTTCTGTGTTCAAGAAGCGACCGGATGGGGGTGCGGGAGATGTCATCAACATTGGCAGCATAGCGGGCAGAGAGCCGTATCAAGGAGGGAGTATCTACTGCGCTACAAAGGCTGCAGTGAGGAGTTTTACGGACTCGTTGAGGAGAGAGTTGGTTGCTACGAGGATCAGAATCATAGAGGTTGATCCAGGTCAAGTCGAGACAGTAGGTACTCTATGCCAGAGTTGAGAGTTATGTGGTCTGATATCGTGACAGGAGTTTTCAATTGTTAGATTTTATGGAGACAAGTCGAAAGCGGACGCAGTCTATGCGTAAGTCGTGTCCCACTATTTGCAAAGTATACACTAAAAGCGAATAGTGGTTGTGAGCCTTTGACTCCGGACGACATCGCGGAAGTCGTTGTCTTCGCTGCTGGACGAAGAGAAAATGTTGTCCTTGCGGACACTCTCATCTTCCCGAATCACCAGGTAATAGCTCCTCCTCTCTCCTCACAATATGAATACTAACTGCAAGAGGCTGCTGCTACCGTCATGCACAAGAAATCATAGACATACTAATCGTTTACTAGGCTGGTGCAGGAGGAGCAATGTACAAGAAATCATAATAGAATCAGACCTGGTCAATATGTATCACGCTACTGTTCATTGAAAAGAGCTTCAAGTAGTCTATGACAGTCTATTGGTGTTTGCCTAGTTTTATAAAGCTTCCCGTAACTTATGACAGGCGAGATGGTTTGGAAGAGTGGCATAGTTTCTCATTCATAGAGTGCCCTAGGAATTACCTATTCAACGACTTTCATGTCTTACTAACATCCACTAGAATGACTGCCATAAAGCTGTCTGTCTTTATTTCCACGATATCCCTTCGCCCACGACATGTCATCTGAGAGGTCGAACACCCAGTCGGGCACCAAAACCATTGGCTAATGTCGATATCTCTTTGGGGCACGCTCAATAGGAACGTCGAGTCTGCGATCGACCTGTGCAGCTTTCTCGCCCGCCGTCAAAGCCCTCAGTTGAAATTCCAAGACCTCTCGTTGGTGTAGGCGCTCCTCATCCGTCATGTGCCTGGACCGTTCGACCATATCGGGGTAGTGATGGCGAATAAATGGACTGCCGGGCGCGGGCGATGAATGTGCAGAGCTGGTGAAATGAGGCATTGGAGACGAGAGCCTAGAATTCGCCGGTGGAGTGAATGATGAGTCGGGATGTGGTCGAGAGGTAAGAGGATATCTGTAGATGTATGGGTTGTGCGCAGAATGCGTTGCTCGAGGGAGAAAATGTGCTGAGGAAGGCGGGTAGCCAGTTGGCCTAGCAGAATGAGCAGAAGGCATGCCACCAGATCCCATTCCACCAGGCTGAGAACTTTTCGGACGTCCTGAAGAATCCTCCTCCGTAGTCGCATCAGAATCGACGTCCATGATACCACTGCCGGTTGAAACATAGTGATCATTTGTCAAATACGTGCAGCTTGATTTGTTCGTAATGCATTCTTGGCATTTCTTTCCGTAACCTTCGGGTTGACTATGGGAGGACTACTGATTAGCTCATGTCGGGAGTTTGGAAGGGGCAGTCTTCTCATCTCACATGCAGAAAAGACCCGATCTGTGCCCAAATCTGTCAGCAGCAGTCAAATCATCAATAAAAGCCCATGGTATGATCAAATACTTACGTCTGGCAAGCCTCACATCTTCGATCACCGGTCTCAACAGGGGTTTGCAGCGGACGTGACTGTTGTTGCTTTTTGTCGTCATGCTCATTGGCTTCAGATTTTCCATGGCCATTGTTCAAGCTTCCATTGTGGATATTAATGGGTGCCATTTGGTCCATGTTGGATTTTTTCTTGCGAGTTGCAGATCGTGCTTCCAAGTATCAGGTAGATGTGTCTCAAATAGTTCGAAGATAGTCAACGGATGTTATTTGGAATACTTGTCATTCGTAGCAACGGTCGATTGGTGAATATCATGGGTTGAAGTGGTGAATACAGACATGGTTCATTCTGAATGGTCTAACAAGTCATAGAATAGTAAGATTTCGCGAGAGGCAAACAAATGACAAATATTCTAGAACAATAACTCAATAGAAACGGAGACTGACTCATATTGCGCTCATGATTGAATAAGACTTGTCAAAGCTATTCACGTAACATTCCAAGGCATTTTGAATGTCATATTTTTGAATACATCGACGAAACAATAATAACAGCCTGAAGAGGGTTCTGTGAGTGACTATGGCTCTCGCTGGTGAAATTCCTCTACTAGACAAGCATCATCTCACAGAGCCCAAGCCCAGAGATATTCTTTGGAACCCATTGAATATAGATGCAAGTGTTTAAACAATCTTTAGCAGAAAATTCAAGTGGAGATAACAATCTTGCCCGATGTACAGTTACTTGT
This sequence comes from Proliferodiscus dingleyae, assembly GCA_003988795.1. Classification (NCBI taxonomy): domain Eukaryota; kingdom Fungi; phylum Ascomycota; class Leotiomycetes; order Helotiales; family Lachnaceae; genus Proliferodiscus; species Proliferodiscus dingleyae. The sequence continues at coordinate 1,007,743 of QYAK01000001.1, read as the reverse complement.
GAAGTCGCAGCCGAATTTCATCACCGTGCAGCACATGGATTTCCCCATATGCTTCTTTCCAATTTAATTATCTCAACTTGATCCTAGCCTTAAATCTTTCGTATTTGAAGAGACGCACATGTAACCTCGTGGCGGTGAATCTTATATCAGAATTGGGCTCTTCATATGCAAGAAGACCCTGAGCAAGGCTCAATTGACAAAGTGTAAAAAGGTTGATTGGTTGCCACTGATCGATTCTCAGATTCATATGAATGGACAAGCTCCTGGATGTTCGATATAAGCTTCAAATTCAAGAAGAAAATTGCCATCCCATCCGATTTGCGGAGAAAGCAGGGTAGTGCATCGTTTTCAACGTCGATGTGCTAATTGATCATTTCATTGAGACAGAAGCCAAGCCACTTGTCTTGATTAATATCCATATGAATATCATTCTATAGGGTATGTCCCTGCGTACAGTAACTTGTTGAGAGACCACCGAATTTCCCAGCTATCAACCGCGGAGATGCGCTATTGAGCAGCCACTGTTCGCATCTCAGTGCTACAGTTGCGCGCCCAAAATGATGAAAGAACTAACAGCTGTTTCTGACACTGTGAATGTTCGATAGACCTCCGGCTTACCGTTAGCTCAGTGATCAACGATATCTCAAGGCGCTTTCCTGTCGAAACTCATCGACAGTCACCAGTGCACTAGCACAATATGCCAAAGCGCATTCTACATTCCTCGCATTACATCGAGGGCAATGGATGTGGCAAATTAAACATTTGAGAGCTCTGAAGACTAGCGGAATAAAAAAGCAGAACCAAGAAGGCAAGAATTTTCGATGTCAGCACGGATGGACGCTTTCGATACGTATGACGCTATTCAAGCTCCTTTGAGACTCGGTAATTTACGCTTCTCACGGCTAACTTCTAGGATCGCGGCTTTAGTTATGGCCAAGGCTGTCATCTGATGTGTCGGCGGGAAGGTAATTGCCCTAGCCATCTTACGAAAGGATGATGCGTGCTCCTCGGGAGGGATTTATCGAATGACAAGAAGATTTGCCTCGCTTGCCTAGAGGAACCACGATTACTCAGACCACCACATGCTTAGGACAGCAACAAAGAAGTATGCTTGAAAATTCTGTAGGAAGCGTGACCTGCCTTCCCACAATTCCCATCGACCAGTTTCTCCTTGACGGTTAGAGTCGCCTTTGACCAGACCAGTGTCGTATCGATTCGGCGCCCCGGTTGACTCTTGTCTCCGCTGCGGATTTTGGTCCTATAGCGCGCTGCGCCATGTCCTGTGTGGGCGGCCTCAGTGGTGGCGCTTGCTAAGTCGAAGCTGCTCCACATCAAGGGCTGTGTGACACTGTTGAGCGCACCATCAAGCGAGCGTCTGATCGTGGATGTGTAGAGGAACTGTTCGTGTTGGTATCGGAACAATACGCGAATGCCTGGAGCATCGAACAAGTAGAACGTTGTTCGTGAGAATATACAAATGGATTCTATTTTACGGTCACGGCAGGAGGGGAGGTAATGAGACTTGGAGAAGGTCCAAGAATAGAAAAGGCTATACAGAACCGTCATCCTACAGGGCAAGAAATAAACAGGACGAGAAGAAGGAATTATACACGTTACGAACCTGTAATAGAATTTCCCTATAGGGCTTTCAGTTGCCGAGTATGAGAATCAGCTAATTGGGTTTTTTCTCGTTTTTCCTAGTTCTGAAATACAAACTAGAAATAATATACCCGGCGGAAAACGTGCCAGAACAGAGACAATTTGGTCAATATACAAGAAAAATATTTCTATATCAAAGAGGAGCGCTGAATATAACGTTACCGTGAAACTCTATTGTTTATATTACATACCGTGTCTTAAATAGCGCTTCTGGCAACTAGAAAGGGCAATAGACTAGACACACACACAGCGACGTACGGTCAAATCAAGCTTTGCCCAGAGCAGCCAACTGCCCTCTCCCCACGATCGGGGCATCCTTGGCTGTCACGCCTGTGGTCAGCAAAAACCGTATTGTTGGAGAACCCAGCCCATTGCCAAATTATGATACACCACAATGATTGTATTTCTGGGAGAGTTCGGCTCCTTCAAGATCGGCCACAGTCAGGCTGGATGCATCCTTGGATCTGCGTCTAGGCCCTGCGACCGGGCTCCTCCCACGTTAAACCGCCCGAGCCTCAACAACGGGTGTGAAGGCGGTCGCAAATGTGTTTAGGCAGCGACAAAAACCACCTCGATCTTGCTATGCAGATGCACATGCAGATTCTATCGCCTTCCCAAGTCCCCAGTCGGTGAGAGCTGCACCACGACGGAGAAGCCGGTGCTGTGCAATGCACATGACATGAGCTAGAAAGAAGATTTCCCTCACCTCATCTCATCTCACCTCCAGAGTCCGCCCAAGCGGCAAGTAGGCGGGGATCCGGGGTAGCCTGACCTGGCCTGGCCTGGATAGTACTGTATGGGTATGGGTATGGGTATGGGAATGGGAATGGAATAGCGTTGCAGTGCTATTGGTGACTGTAAAGTACTGTGCGTGAGGAGTGGGCAATGATGATTTCGCGTTAGAACATTTATTTGTGGGGCGGAAGGGCGGGCAGAGCAGTGGCAGTGGTGAGGGTGTTGGTTGACCCCAGGTCTCCATTTTAACCAATCCTTCGACATTCGACATTCGACATTCGACCACGGGCTCCGTCTGTCAAGACTGGACGAGGAAGTTCATCCTTCGGCACAATTCCATACAATTCATCTGCGGAAACGGTACGCATGCACTCGCTACCTGTCCTTTTCTTGTCTTATCACCGTCTTGCGTTATTTGAACGGGTGCTGAGGTTAGTAGGGGAGGGAGTAATGATCATCAAAGAGGCGTTGGACGAGGCGTACAAGGAACAGCCGTTCGACAGCCTATGCCAGCCATTCCCGCCCTCGAGTGGCTTGCTCGCAGGACTCCACTCCAATCGCAGGCAGTGCGACAAAGAACGACTCTACAAGCTAAGTGCGCAAACGCGAGCTAAGGGTCAAAGGCTCTTCCGACGTTCGATGATCTCGTGCCACCGGGAGCAGCTCCACCACAGGAGGACTGGCTTGAGGCTTGGGATAGATAGTACAGTAAGACTTCGGGTTCTGCCTGGGGGAGAGAGAGAAAGAGAGAAAGAGAGAAAGAGAGATCGCGCCTGCCTGTCGCTCACCACGTGTGGTCAGCTGGGAGGCTCTACTGTCATCTGCAAGATCAAGGCGTGCGCTCCATTCCTCGCGTGGTTTGGTTGCTATGGAGAAGCTGTTGCATGGCGGATTCCTGCCCGATTTGGCTGGACTGATACGACTAAGCACTGCTCCCAACACAGTCCAGTACAGTACAATACGGATCCAGTACAGTACAGATCCAGCGCCAAGGTCCAATCTCAGCCCCGAGCAGCGGCTGCAGGATCCTGCGGTGGCCTTCCAGAAGTGCTGGGATGTTTTTCACGCACGCATTTCACATATCCTGGCATCATGGGAAGGAACAATGATGTCGTAGTCCGGGGTCCAGCCAATGGGCCGCCAGTGGGGAGCTGGGGAGCTGGAGCCCTGCAAAACATCCCAGAGCTTCGCTCCTGCCTACCCTACTACCCAACTACCCATGCCTAGTCCCTAGTGAGTACCTCGACCTCTCACCTACATACTTACTACTGCTGCTACTGTACGGACGGTACAGTCCAGCTGAAGGGCGGGGAAGCGTAAGTGTAGTACAGCAGGTGCTAGTAAGTATGTGTTTAGGTCCATCCATCCATACATATAATGAAGCTTGTCCCTCCCCAGGCTCCTTTGCTCCTTTGATCTTTCCCTTCCCCATCTCCTTCCCTATCCCACACCCGCACCCGTCTCAGTCTCAGCCTTCCGAATTGGATAAATCCTCGCGACAATGGCTGAGCAGAAGCCGGTCGCCACTCACCACGACACTCAGTATGCATCCGGCTACTTTCTTTGTTTGGATTCGCAGAGTACTAACAGTCGCGCAGTAATGAGGGTGGTCTAGCCACAGACCATGTCAACCTGAACGCGAATATCGGAGCCAAGTGAGTCCAGGTTCATATCTACAACCTCAGCTTCTTGTAGAGTGGCGCCTGAAGCCTCTGGTCGACGCTCAATCGTCCTTTCTTGTTAACAAGTGCGACTCTACTCGGTAAGCGTTACTAACCAGCTATTCACAGAATCAAGAATCCTCTGCTCGGCATCCCGCTGGAGAAGCTTCTCAGAGATGTCGAGGAGTTCGCAGTGGAGAAGGGACTGACGGAACATACTGCCCTCATCCAGAAGGGCGCGCTCGTTGCGAAGGATCCCGCAAACTATGAGGACATCACTGGCGACTACGCGCTCGGTACAGAGGAGGTTGAGGCTCTTCGCGATGAAGTTTTACACAAGTGGCGCCACCCTTGGCCACTCTACGTGACCATTTTCACTTGTTCAATTGGTGCTGCTGTTCAGGGTTGGGATCAGACCGGGTCCAATGGAGCCAATCTGTCCTTTCCCCAAGTCTTTGGTATCGGAAGCACAACGAATCACGATAAGCTCCTGGTCGGTCTTGTCAACTCTGCTCCCTACATCGGGTCTGCGTTTGTAGGGTGTTGGATGTCGGATCCTCTCAATTTCTATTTCGGTCGTCGTGGAACAATTTTCGTTGCCGCAATCTTCTGCTTCCTTCCCATCTTCGGCTCTGCATTTGCCCAAACTTGGCCACAGCTCTTCATTTGCCGGTTGCTGCTGGGCTTTGGCATGGGTTGCAAGGGCTCAACCGTTCCCATCTACGCTGCCGAAAACAGTCCAGCCGCCATTCGTGGTGCTCTTGTCATGTCATGGCAGTTGTGGACTGCTTTCGGTATCTTTTTAGGTTATAGTGCCAATCTGGCCGTTGCTCACGTCGGAAAGATTGCCTGGCGATTGCAACTCGGCTCGGCTTTCATCCCAGCTCTTCCGTTGATTCTTTTCATCTACTTTTGCCCGGAATCTCCCAGATGGTGCATGAGTAAGTTAAGAATCCGCTCTTTTGGTACCCCGCTAATATCTGAGTAGAGAAGAATAGATACGTACAGGCATATAAGTCGCTCCTGAAGCTGCGTAACCACCCACTCCAAGCGGCCCGCGACTTATACTATATCCACTGCCAACTTGAGATTGAGAGGGAGATCATTGGCGACAGCAACTATATTACGCGATTTATCCAATTGTTTACCATTCCTCGGGTCCGCAGAGCAACTCTTGCCTCTTTCACCGTCATGATTGCTCAGCAAATGTGCGGCATCAATATCATCGCGTTCTACTCCTCTACTATCTTTGCAGACTCTGGGTTCAATCCATTTCAAGCGTTGTGGGCTTCCTGGGGCTTCGGTTTAATTAATTTCCTCTTCGCCTTCCCCGCAATCTGGACTATCGATACCTTCGGCCGTAGATCACTCCTGCTCTTCACGTTCCCCAATATGGCATGGAGTCTACTGACGGCTGGCCTTTGTGCGCTTATCAGTAAGCACTTGAAGGCTCACCTCGCACTTGTGGCCATGTTCGTTTACATCTTCGCTATGTTTTACTCTCCAGGAGAAGGACCAGTCCCATTTGCGTATTCGGCTGAGGTGTTCCCTCTCTCTCACCGTGAAGTTGGTATGGGCTGGGCAGTGGCCACTTGCTTGTTCTGGGCTGCAGTCCTCACTATATTCTTGCCTCTCATGCTTACTGCCATGGGTACCACTGTAAGATTTGTCCTTTGATTACTTAAAGCACTTGAGCTGATTTATGACTGTAGGGCGTTTTCGGTTTCTACGCAGCGACGAATATTGTTGCACTGGTCATGATTTTCTTCTGGGTTCCAGAGACCAAGCAACGCACCCTTGAGGAGCTCGATTACATTTTTGCGGTCCCTACCCGCACACACATGCGCTACCAGCTCTTCACTGCTCTGCCCTGGTGGTTCAAACGCTGGGTCCTCTTCCAAAAGGGTGCAGAGCTCGAGCCTCTTTACCATTTCGAAACTGCCCAAGACACAGACCAAAGTAGAATTGATGCCCTATACGCCGCCGACAAAGCTCGAGCTGAGCGCAAGACAGCCGGCGAAACTAGTGGAAGTGATGAGATCCGGGTCGAGAATCGAGACGCCAATGAAGAGATCACGGAGAAGAACTAGCAACAGCTTCGGGGTGTTGCTGCGGGGGAATTGTAGTAGTAGGGGGTTAATGAAAGTATGCTGAAGTTACACTCAGCGGATCGTCTCTTGTTCTGTTAGATATCCGTCCTGTACCCTAGAAATCCTCTAGGTGATGGACAAATTTGATACCATGCCTTCCAAAGCACTTCCTATTACAGAAATTTTCAAGTCAACTATCATTCTATGCCTGCAGGTGAAGATGTGTTTTGGACGAGGTTAATCTAATAGTGGCTATAAACTCTTCCCTCCTTAGAAACAATAGCCGCTAATCAAATATTTCTAAGAACTTGCGTTCTGCGCCGCGTACTAGTTGAAAATAGTAACGTAATTTCACAGAACCACGGTGAGCTGCGAGAGTTGGTAACGTGAGCGCTTCTTACGTGAAGGTCGCTCCACAACCCAATAATCAGCACTAATGACAAGACTGACGCATCTCCACATTCTCCACTTCCGCAACTGCTCTCGATTCGAGGCCTCGAATCCTGCGGCCGTGTGCTTAACCCCACAAAACGCTATCCTGGCCTAGTCTTGCACCAATTCGGAACCACCGATCCTACATCCAACATCCAACATGCAAAGCTTGTGCTCTTCGAATAACCGTGCAGTATGCATCTTCCACTTGCGAGATCTGTTGTCCGAAAGGGGTAGTGGATCACACGACGACTTCCACAATACCTTCCTCCTGCTCGCCAGGCCATTCAAATCCCTCAATCCATCGTCTCAACGTCTCTCTGTCAATACTCATTCCCTCGCCTCTCCCTTCTGCATTGTCGCTCTCCCTGCGCGCTTCAATCCTCTCCCAAATTCTTTCTTCACTCAGTCTGAGGTCCAAGATCCTCACTCCATACTTACCGTTTCCTTCCCTCTCAATCAACTCCCTATACTCGTCCCTCGTCTCCTTATCGTAGAACGCGTTGTCAATCACAACATCTTTCTTTCCCTGCCTCACCAATTCCTTCAATTCTTCTTTCACATTTTCATCGGCCTCATCCTGATATTTCGCATACAAGGACGGGTCGTAGTCAACTCCATATCTCCCATGAGTTGAAAGAATAGCAGAGTCGATGGACAATTGGACGAAGCTTGGGCATTGGGACACAATGGTGCGGGCTAGTGATGATTTTCCGGAACCTGTGAGGCCGCAGGTCAAGAGGACGAGACGTGTTTTTGTTGTGATAAGGAGCGAGGAGACTTGGGGTGGGAGAGGATGTGACATCTGCTGAGCTGCATCTGTAGTCATTTTTGGAAGCAGGCGAATATTGCTGCTGCTCACGTCAGTCAACATGAAAATGTAGAAAAGGGAAACAGTCGAGGGTAATGGCTCACTAGTGTCGAAGGCCGAGAGAATGGTTTAGATGAGTCACTCTAGAGCTTCATCAAGGCTTATCACATGATGCGTGCTAAGTGAGTCTTGCATAGGGTATCTTTTTTATAATCAGTCTAGTTCTCTCTCACGATCGCATCCACCACGCAGCTCTTGCAATGATGATTATATACCCTCATGACACCCAACCCATCGTCAACCCATCAGATCGCCGCCGCGAAGAAGAATTAAAGGCGTAAAGACGACCGCTATGCATGCCAAGTAATATAAAATGGAACGAGGAGTTTAAAGTGTAATATCCACAACGCGCAATATGCACGCAGACATCCTATATGTGCCTCCTGCCGTAAACATATGTCCTCCCACAATAACGGTATTTACTACTGAGCTTGCTGTGCAAGCTGTTGCAACTTTTGTTTCTCTTCATCTGTCAAGGCAACATAAAGCTCGTTGAAACCAGCGATGTTTTCGGTGCCAGCTTTAACAAAGAATTCGCTCAGATATGCCTGCGTCTCGTCGTCTCTCTGGCGCAAGAAACTCGCAGAGCCATCGCCGAACCCCATCAGATCTGCTTTTGTAGCTCCGAGGCCCAGGTCGATAGTGTTGGGGACGTCTTCCCAGTCGTCATTTTCACCATCTTCGTCCGCAAATTCGGCTGCTGCGGCGGCGGCAGCGTCGGCTGCGCTGTGTAATCCTGAAGCAGATTCAAGCTCCTGGATGAGAACTTTAATAATCTTTAATTGCGCTGGGACAATGGTGTATTGATCTGGATCTGAGGCTGTTTAGTACACCTTGAGATGTTTATCAAGGCTGGGTAGCTTACTTAGTTTAGCTTGTGATCTCGTCATGATTCTATCACTAGTAGGAATTATTAAATCACCTTTGACCATTGTTTGGCTGAGCCTTTGGTCGTTCAGGCTATACAACTTGGAGAGCGCGATGACGCTAAAGGTTGTCAGCATAATGTTATGTAGCAAGACATTGTTCCGAACTTACTTTTGTCGAATCTCATCATATCCCGCAAAGTGGATAGAGTGCTCAAGCCACTTGCTTAGGACAATTTGCAGCCCACTCTGACCGTTGATTTCAACGCGCGTCAGAAACTCTACAACGTCTTGAGCTCCTACAAGTGATAGCCGGGCGAAGACTAGGATTAAGGATTGAATGAATGGGGCCGCCTCTGCCGTGGCGAGTCGCGACGCTACAGCGCGGAGTAGCTGCTCTAAGTATGGACCCAGCCTTTCTTGCCCCGCCTTTTCAACGAGCTCAGCCGCAAGACCACCGACTTCAGAGGCCGCATTATCCTCAATACTGGGGCCGAGAAGCTTGTCAACAAGAATCAAACATACTTCTAGGCCGGATCTATTCGCCTCGTCGTGCCACGCGAAGACTTGTTGATGGTCGTGCATAAGCATATATTTAATCGCCTCTGAACCGGGACGCAACACGCCCCCTTCCGTGGTCGCCATTAGTAGGCGGTTAAGCTTAGGCAAAGAATGCGCAACATATCCTGCGGGCAAAGGTTCCGAGCCCTTTTCCGTGAGAACGGCAAGCAATTCAGCTGCAAGCTGGGACTCTTAGTAGGAGTTCCAGATATCTCAGGGTAAGTGACTTACCTCGATCAGAGGGCTATCATCAGTCATACTTCCCACATCAAAGGCTCCGGTTAGAGACGGTAGTACTTTTGTACATAGCGCGGTGTACCCTTCGTTGCTAGCGGCGAGCGTACTCACAGTATTCTCAAAAGACTCACTCACTAGCATGGTCAATTGGAAATTGGAGGCTCCGTGCTTAGCGAGCGTGAAAAGGAGGTCGAGCGCCCCGCCATCAGTCGCAATGACAATCCTGGTATCAAGCTCGATGGCGTCCCGGAGAGTCTCGACCAGAGTGACTAGAAGATCATCTGCATCCTCAAGATCTGTGAGGTCTTTCTCGTATAAGAACTTCGATATTGAGGCAATAATGGTAGCTTGCCGATCCGCTGGAACGGTATGGGCCTTCATAAATCCTTGTAGAGTTTTGATACACGCAACTTTAACGACGTCTGCTTCTTCATTGTTCACATTCGCAATGGTACGATCGAGTAGACCGAGAGCCACGTCCGGTAAGCACTGGACTAAGAGTCCAGAGACCAGATATCCACGTGCTCTTAATAGAGGCTCGTCCGGTCGGTTGATGGCATAGTCAATCAGTCTCAGGAACTCGGTCGCAACTGCCGCGGGAACTTCTTTGCTCAGGTCTAAGAAGTCAGTCAAAAGTTGAGTTAGCAAATACAACGAAGCTTCTCGAGTTCTCCAAGTGGCATCATCCGAGGAGAATAGTAGTTGAGCATAAGCGAGAAGACCCTCAAGAGCGCCCTGATGAAGCCATTCACCCAACTTGATGAGCAGGTCACCACAGGCTGTCCGAGCAGTATAATTCGCTGTAACAGAAGTTTCTTCTGCCAAGAACAGGTTGACATCAATATCCCAGAGATCTTCCTCTTCTTTAGGAATCTGTGCATAACCCACAGCCAACTTCATGACATCCATGACCCAGGGAGTAGCCGTGACACTACCGTGCTGTTGGATTGCAGTCTCAAGTTCTTTCTGAACTGGTGGAGCTCTTAGGCACATTTGCAAGAAATCCATCTCCTCTAAGACCAAAAAGTCTAACGTATAGGGTAAGCCATCTGCATCTTCAAGCCGGCCCTGCTCATCGTTCTCGATATACATATCCTTATACGAGTCTTTGAGCAGCGATAGCTCTTCCCATGTAGCGCTGAACAAGGTAGGGCTCTGAGGAAGCAATAGTTGTGGGAACACTGATCGTATCTTCATCAGAGTCTTGACAACCTGTAATTTCAGGGCAATGACACCCCTCCATGTATCCGGACCATCGTTCTTTCCACTCTCATAGCCCTCATCATCACCATTTGGCTTGGAAGGTAACGTCCTCTTCAGCACACTCATAAAGAAAGGGCTCCAGGCTTTGATGACTTCATCCGCAAAACCCTTGACCTCAGGGCCATGCTCATCTTTCACTATGTCCATGATATCGAACGTGCCCCTGGAAACAGATACTGCAAGGGCACGAAGGACAGGTTTCCTGCTCTCGTTGGCCGCCACATCGTAGACCACGTTATTGATGTCTCGGGCAACAGAGAAGAATTGGTCCTCGCTCAGCGAGTCCTCCACAAGATCAGCCAGCACCTTGAGCGCGCCATGTAGTTGTGCATCCGTAGCGTTCGGTATGAGATGTAGCAGTGCAGGAAGGAGATTCGGCCACTGCTCTGGGAAATCGACGTTGGCGATTTTGCTCACCACGTAACTACATAGATCGAAATCAGTACCTCATACTTGTCCAGAAGCTCAACTAGAGAGACTATCTACCTTGCTGCACTCTTGATTTTCCTATCAGCATCACCACTTGTCGCAAGCTCAAGCATCTGCACTCTCAGCTGCTCCTTAACCGCATCCTCGATGGGGATCGCTGGTCCATCTTCATCCTGACCGCTCCAATTATTCTCCACGAAAGTCCTAAGCAGCAAGAGCGCGCTCTGGCGGATCTCTGGCGAGACAGATGTATGAATCGCGATCGCTGAAAGGGAGCCTGGGAACGCGGGATTTGTCTGTGCTTGCTGGAGATGTAACTCGGCTTGCTTGCGGGGGCCTTCGGCAGGAAGATGAGTTTCTGAGATAAGTTGCACTAGTTGCTCTTCCAAGTTTGCCGCCATGGTGGACTAGGGGGCAGACTATGGTCTTCACAATGATCCGACAGATCTCGTGGGAAGAATGACGGATCTGACCTAGCGGAAGCGTGGTGTTGATTTCAGGAACCGTTGTTGGACACGCGAAGGAAATTTTGGGCGCGTCGAGTCGCGGTCACAACCAACAGTATCGCAGATTCTCTTTCAATGTTCCACTCCGTATAGGAACACCAGACTATTCGCAAGATATCTGATTGATTGTCTGGGTTCATTAACTATCTGCATGAACTAGGGATCCTCGCCAACGTTTCAAGGAATATCAACATCTAATACACCATGTCCGCCGGACCCCCACCTGCCCCTCCAATCCTCAATACATCCCTCTCTCTCACTCGTACTCTCACCGACTTCCTCACGGTCGCCACGCACACGATCCTCGCCGCGCGATCTCTATACCCATCAACTTCATTCCTCACCGTCCGTGCCTATAACCTTCCTGTTCAGCAGTCCCGCCACCCCGCGGTCTGCGACTGGATAGCCTCATCAATCGCCCACGTCCAGACTCTCTTACTCGGCTCCTCTTTGAGCATTGTCACTCTAGTCATCTTCTCGCAATCCGGAAAAGTCCTAGAGAGGTACCTGTTCGACGTGAGTCAGCTTCCACTCATCGAGGAGAAGGAACGCTTTACAGAGTTCGACAGCGATCGCGGGATCCTCCTCGTCGACGTTGAAGAGCAACTTCGTGCTACTATCAAGAAGTTGCAGATTGCTTGCTCGAGGTTGAAAGACTTGCCGGTAGGGTGCACTTTCACGCTTGTTGTAGAGATGAGCGAGGGAAAGGAAGCGCCGATAGGGCACCGACAGGCTTGGGTGCCCAGTGAGCCAAGTCTTCAGATTCAGAGGGAAAGAGATGGGAAGATTGGGGGAAAGAGAGAGAAGGAGGGGCAGGAAAGGGCGGGGAGGGATCTGGGTGGTGTGAGGAGTACACCTGTTCGGCTAGCGGAGGCCGGAGATTTTGTGTTAGAAACCTGGATTGAGGAAGGCAAAGCAAAGTTTGAGGATGATGAAGGATGAGGCTATTGTTACTAGTGAGATCGGATACTATTTGATCCGAGTAAAAGAGATCACATGGGGGCGAAAGTGAGCTCGTATGTGGGTAATGGTACCTAGGATGTCAGCTATGGTGGTTGTTCTGGAAGAAGTGGCCGTACGTTCCAGGCTCGAGGAACGGTATATGAGGAAAGCTCCCTATGTGTCAAGAAAGATGGTCGAAGACAGTCCTACCCCTCTGTTGAAGAGGCAGAATGGGCAAGGTCTAGCAGTAGACCACGTTGTTGTGATAACATCAATGCCGTGGCTCTAATCACCCTGACTCACGTACGAGTAGCTTGAAGCAAATGATCCTGGTGAATTGAAACGGGAATTGCATCATATAGGCTCAAAGAGTTCAAGGACCTTTGACCGACTTAAGACTATCTATCAATGCGAGCGACATATGGAAGCCATAACTATAGTAACAAACACGTGGGTATCCGCTGTAAAGGCCTTTAAATCATATATCGATACCAAATCAAACGAAATACAACGCTACGCACTTAGCACTGCTCAATCCTCTTCAGTCCACCTCTCCTTAATGTCGGTACTAAATCTTAGCTGCAATAGGCTCATTGTAAACCACTGCTAGCCGCAGGAAGTTTCTCTATCCATCTAACATTGCTCAAGGTGCGGCCTAACTGGTGTTTCTGGAGCCAGATGCATAGGTTGAGACCATCTTTTGTCTGCTCCAGGAATTTAGGCGCCCGGCATGTCGTTGAACATTGCTCATCTGTCGTGGAATCTCCGTGCCATTGGAAACCTGGCATCAGGCAGGGCATCGTTGGGAGCGGCTCGAGGAGCAGGAGCAGGTGCTCCACCATACCCTCCAAATAAATCGAAATCCTCATTGAGGGGCGGCAAAACAATTGGAGCCCTCATAGGCATTTGTAGAGGCTGCATGCCATTCCACAGTTGAAAATTATTCTCATCTTCAATTGGCTGGCCGTGAGGAATCACAGGATCTGCTCGACATAAACATTAGCTGTTGAACATTGAAAATGTGGAAACGAGGTGAGCCAAGATGCCGTGACCTCAGTAAGCAGCAACAACAACATTCGTAATGTGAAGATCAACAGTTTGAGACTCACCATAGGGAGGTCGTGGCCCTATAAATGCCCCATGGCCTGCCCCGTGAACGACTGGCTCATGCCAGTTCAATGCCGGGGGTTGGTAACCTATGTAATCTTGTGGAATCCCTTGATTCAAATATGCTGGGTTCTGGAAATTGAGCATCACATCGGCCGGCACCATCGGCACCATCAGAGGTGGTAATCTATCTGGATATTTATTAGCAAAGACAGCTCAGGACCACTACCAATTTTTTTCAACACAAGTATCTGTTTGAATTACAGACATGCTTGACTAAAGTTTAAGAGATCATTCTAAGACTCAAAATGACGTTTACTGACCAGCAAGTATCATATTTGGCGGTCCAATGAAGTGCGCTCCAGGATATCTCACTTTCCGTTGTTCTTCGTCCCTCAAGACGTTGTCCGACACCTTGATCTTCAGATCCTCCTCGGTGTATTCTGGATGTTCGGCACGAACTCTGGCAAGAGCTTCCTGCTCGGCTTTCGCCACGTCGCTATCATGCCGAACCTCTACTCCTTTGCGGTCGTATAACGGACAATTGCCCTTCCTACCACCGTGGGCAGTATCGTCAAAATGATCATAGCCGCAAGACTGAGAGCAGACGTAGCATTGTACGTTGAGACATCCATTCCTTGAACACGTCATTTTATTGCAGCCTTCTGTCTTGACAAATGGAGTTCGACATTTATTACATTTCCTGATTAAAGCCGCAGACATTGCTTCTTCAATTTGACGACGAATCGAGAGACCATTCTCTTTGGCGAACTCTTCACAGCTCTTAGGAATGTGTGACTCGAGTTTGCATAATCGACAGCTGGTTTTTTTGCAGTCAGGCGCTTCGCATCGGAATTCCTTGTTCTCCTCAACCGGCGGATACTCTGCAGCATAGGGGCAAAAGGGACAACTCGCAAGGTTCTCAATACCTGCCATCCGCAGTACTGCTTCTTGCTCGTTCCGCTCAAGAGCAATCACGGTCTTCTGATCCAGAAATTGGGTCCTTCCTCGTCAATAAATGTAACATCGTCCATGTGCACACTTGGACTCACCTTTGATCAGCAGAAAAGCCGGCTTTGCAGCCTTCCATTGACATGCAGTGCAGTTCATACTTAGAATGTCCAATTTGAGTCTCAGCATTCTGCCTCACACAAGCTTTGCAGAACCAATGTAGTGTATCTGCGTCGCAGTGGATCATCCTGTTGAGTGGGAAGTCGCCAAAGCAGCAGCCGCACTCCAGCATGGTGCCATCTGCTTCGGCATTGCGTAAGTTGGCTTCTTCCTCACGCTCTGCTTGCAGTTCCATTTCCATTTTCTCTTCTGCCTTCTTTCTGAGCCTTCTAGCCGCTTGTAGCTCACGGAGGATCTCCACTCGTGGAGGATCTGCTTCGATACTGGTGATAAAACTTTCAAGATGTGGCCCCTCAAAATGTGGCAGACCTCTCCTAGCTTTCTGAATCTTGAAGTATGGAGGATTGTTGGGGTCGTAGGTTCTTGCCGCTTCCTCGAGAACTCGATATGCCTGATACAGATGATAATGAGACTGGTCGAGAGTGGCGTCGATGAAAGTCATAGGCGTGTCTCGAAACTCGTACTGCAAGAGGCGACGTCTATAAATATGTTTATGAGCTTTCTTATTTGCGTAACAGTGATACGTAGCATGACAACTGAATCAACTCAGAAACAGCGGCGAATGAGGTGATTCACAGCTCACTATGATGAGTATTTCACTAGATGACACTACTTACATATATTGTCGATTCACGCTGGACAGAGGTTCTTGACGATTAGAAGCACCGTACCTAAGTACAGCATCATCTTCTTCGTCAACGTCCCTCTTCCTCTTCAAGTTCCTCTGCTTATCAGCTGCTTTTGGATAAGGGGATCCTTTCTCCATCTTGTCGAGGATATACGCAATCAGTTGATCAGAGGAGCAGGAGACCGTGTCGTAAAGAATAGAGACATGCTCAGCACAGACATCGGGGAATAAAGTTAGGACGTTGCTGAAACATTCATCTTTGGTCTCATTGTCTGGTATAGCTGCTGGTTGTAGGACATTCGCTACAGGCTGGACAGGTTCGGGTCTTGCAGTGGGGGTCGGGGACGCTGGAGACTCAAATTCCAGCTGGGCAGATGCCCTAACGATATTCTCGTGTCCATCGTCGTTGTCGAACGTCAGGTCGACGAAATTCATTTCCTTCCTGGCTCCAGCGCCGGTGGTCCTGTAGCTGGTAGACTTCGAAGGCACTTCTCCTGCCTCAAGTACTCGTTTGCTCCTCAAAATGGCTTTTTTTAAGGTCCTGGGTAGAATCCAGGCGATCACGCTTCTCATGCTAAGTCTTAGTGGGATGCAATATGATACATGGAGATGGAAGTGTGTGTTCCGAAGAGAGCATTACGCCGTCTATGAATCATGATCCAATTCACAGCGCACAAAGGACTGTGTGACTCGCGGGCGTTGAGCACAGGAGGAAAGGTCTGGAGAGGACATGGAAAGGAAGTGAGGATCATACCATCATCGTTAGTTGCGGCCATATGTTTTCCATCTATGGTTCGACTGATGTCATCTTGAGGTCGTTGAGGACCAGCTCTGCAGCAACAAGACGAGGCTGTTGGAGCCGTGCTCAGGACGCTATTGCAGTTGAGGAGGGCTGAATCACGTGCCATTTTCTCCACTCCACGTGCCTTGTGTAACTTGAGTTTCAGAGACTTCAACTATCATAGTAGGACTGCCACTGCTAAAGGGCCAGTCGTGCGTAGTATGTACATGTAACGAGATGGTGCAAAGTGCAAAAGTCTCATTATGTGGTGAAGAGGAGTCCCTTTGCATATTAAAGAGAGGATGGACATGGAGCATTCTTACCTCACCTTACATCACTTAATGGCCTAGGCGGGGTTTAGTACGTACCTACCTGCCCTACTTGAGCAAGAGGCTCTAAAATCTGCAGGGACGAAAGACGCACCCCACCGCACCCCTCCTCGCCCTTGCTCTCACCCACGCCAGGAATGGATTCCCTCTGCTACAAGGCCAGCCAGGGCTATTGCCGGCTTAACTGCATCTGCCATCTGCCATCTGCATATTCTCTCGCAAAACAAGCAACTGACGCCGACCCTTTCACCGAATAGATGCAGAAGCATCTCAGAGCAGATGTCGATGTCCCGCACGCTCACCATTCCTTTAGTCACTCGATCAGTCGGGCGCTTCTCCTTCAGCAGACCCTTGCCCTGACTTGATGTCCGCGCCCTGTCCGCGCCCCCTCCGCGCCCGTGATAAGTAAGTAAGTAAACCGCTTCTTCAGGCCTGGTGACTTTCCGGCCGGAAGCAATTCCTTCCTTCTCCTCGTCCTGCATCTTCTTTTGGTCTTTGGAATGTGTTTTCCTTCAGCCTCCGTCTCACCATATAGAATTGAGTTCCTTCCCGCATAGACCGTTCTAGAGTCATAGAGACCAGAAACGGAAAACTGTACAGCTATACTGGGAGAGGACACAGCGCGTTAGAGATCGTCAGAGTCTTTATCCTCAAACACTGCACCATGGCCAATACAACTAAACTTCCCTCTGCTGCCTCGCCTAGCCTAGCATTGCTTCACCCCACCTCTGCTCAGAAGGTCGAGATATGGACCCTGACGGACAAGACCTGGGGCGGTTCGTTGTCCACTGAAGATTATGTGGAACGCGAAACCCATCTTGCGGATATTCCGCCTACGCGAGATGGCGGAGTAACTCGTACGTATGGCTTCTACTGAAGCTTTCCAATCTACATCGTTGACATAAGGTTATTGACTTGGAGCCACAGATTGGATTCTGGTAGACACCTCTCTCCCACCAGACGCCCGTTCCATCCTCTCGAGTTGTGAATCTCTCCGCCGACGAACATTGATCTGTCACCCAGGCGGTGAAGTCAAAGAGGGAATCACACATGGAATCGGTAGCGTGTTTTCTGATCCTGCTTACCGAGGGCGTGGATATGCCTCTCGTATGCTGACCCTCCTCGGCCCCATCTTGGCTGAATGGCAAGAAGACGTGGGGGACACACATTTCTCCATCCTATTCTCGGACATCGGGAGGAAATATTACGCAGGGTTGGGCTGGCTGCCATTTGCGAGCAAGCATGTCTCTCTTCCTGCGGTAGTAGGATCACCCAACTTGAACGGAGCAAACGGCCATAAGCAAGAAGGCGCCAGACTGCTATATGCCGATGATCTAAGGGAGCTCTGTGATCTAGATGAAGCCTACCTGCGAGCAGCAGTTTCAGCGAGAGCTAAAATTACCAAAAAGCCAACCGTAGCCATCATTCCAGACCATCTGACTATGACATGGCATCACCTCCGCGAGAAATTCATGTGTAGCAAGCTCTTCCCTAATAGAAGGCCTCCCACGATCCACGGAGCAATTTCCACTGGTGCCCCAGGATCGAGAATCTGGATCATCTTCTCGCGTGTTTACTACGGTCCTCTAAATGCTCCCAAGTCCGGCAACACTCTCTATGTACTGCGCCTAGTCGTCGAAGATGAGCAGGACACTGAAGATAATGCGCAGAAGCTGAAGAGCGTTCTGGATTTTGCACAGGCAGAAGCAAAGGAGTGGCAGCTGGGCGGCGTGTCGATTTGGAACGTCAGCGATACTGTAAAGAGTCTGCTGAAGAGTACAGGGCTGGAGCACACCCATGTTGACCGGGAAGGAGACAGTATCGCCAGTCTGATGTGGTATGGGCCCGGCAAGGGAGACTCGGAGAATATCGAGTGGCTTGGCCTTGAGAAATTTGCATGGTGTTAGGCAGGCGTGGGGTCGGATGGTTGGGAAAAGTTTAACGCTGCCTGGAATGGACATAAACTCTATGTCTTACATACAAATTATCACGACTTCACGAACCCGTTAGCAGCATGTACCCCCACTGGATGCCCAAAAAGCTTTTGCTGCATAGCTCGACCCATGCTGGGTCATTTAAATCAACGCAGAAAAGCAATAGTCTAATATCATGTGATACATAACAGTCACGGTATCGGTTCTATTGCATGATCTTGTGTCACTGATAAACCCCCACTGTTCCTCTCTTGAGTCATGATTTGCGTTCGTGTACAGACTTAGATGCAAAGTTATTACTTCTAGAATAGCAAACGTTGGTGGACGACCCACAGGGGCTGCGACGTCCGAGAGGTGAACTTTAACGTTACTATAGTTTTCCTATGTGCAAGGATGACGAGATTTTGTGTTCCAACCACTACAATAGATCGAGCAAAGATGCCATGATCATCGGCTTGTCCAATGGAGCTTTGATAGATGGAGAAGCATCTAGGATTGGAATATATTAAACCCCGTTTTTTAGATTACAAGATGGTGTTTCCTTTCACTCCAATTAAGAAAAGAACCAGCTTCCCTATCCTAGAAATTCCTTTAACCGGCTCGAAAAGAATAGAAAATACACTCTCTTGTGATAAGAATCTAAAGTATACCAGCCTATCAGACACTTACTATCCATGCAAATACCACCCCCTTAGCCGTAGTCAGTCTGTCTGAAGCTCAAAGTAAAGGCTGTCTTTGTGGAGAAGGGTTTGAGACTCATGCTCTATCGCTAGGGCCCTTGTCAAGGTATCTCTGCCAAAAGTTCTCATCTCCCCCACGGCTCCGCTATTGGATTGTTTCCCAAGAATCAATAAGCATCCCTTCTGGAACCTCGACTGACCCTCTTTGCATGCCACACTACCTTCCGCCCTAGAGTACATCGTGTAGTTTCTGTTCTGCCATGAGATCGATGACTCGGTACATGAACCAGGAAGGGATCGTCGATATCCTCATTCCAATCTTCCGTCACTGCCGTTGAGGCGATGGCTTTCTCGCGCATGAGGGATATGCTGAGAGTTGCTTGTTAGCTTCAGTGTAAGAGACAATTTTTTTGATGCCCACTAAGTGAGTAGAACGAGGTGACACACTCATCTTGGGAGTAGCCGGGGAAGTTTACGGTAGGGCCGGATCGACAGTTGAAGGGTTCTGACTGACGTGATAGTTAATATGTGGAAGTGTTAAAGAAAGCAAGCGCGGACCCCCGAAGTGGGAGTCGGAGAAGCTTACTATGACGAGAGATGGGCGTCTAGACTTCGTTTTTCTGCTAAAGCGGTGGAGGCATCTAGTGCCTATCCGTGGCATGAACCTGCAAGGCATTTGGTTGCTTTGTATAAGTTCTGATTAAAGAACGTGTGCGAATCGCCAGAAAAACCCGAAGCATTCAGAGGTATATAGTGATTGATCTGAGCATGAGCATGCGTGCGCATGGGCGTTGGGATCCTTAGTCCTAGTTGACTGTAGGCGCACCGGTGTAATGTAGTTGAAGCCTAAAAATCAGATCGAAAAGAATGGGAATCAAGGCTCAAGGACCGAGATATAACGCGGACTAAACGAGACGCTTCTTAAAGAATGACCGCAGACTATAAGGGAAAACAGATAAGATGACTCCGCTAACATAGAAGGATTGTGACTGGAACTGCAGCTTTTTGAGATACGATGGGGAGTTATATATCTCTTAACCCTCCATGGGCCCTGATTAAACTCCAGAAAATAAAATAGGAATGCATCACCAGAGAATTTGACAGTAGTATCCTCACCGAGGCTGCTAGGGGCAACGCGCTATCAAAATTGGGAAACCGCAAATGTTAAGTTACACAATGGTCTGAAAGTCGTACGAAGGGTGGCAAATAAGGGAAGATCTGCCTTCATTCCCAAGCTTAGCGGCAGCAACGGGACCCAAGCCACACGTGGGATCGAGACATATGTCCGAATGTAGGAATATCGTTGCTATGGCTGGTATAGGTCTGCACAGCTCGCCGCGGGAGAGAGGAATGCGTGCAGCCATCCTGATGGATATTAACATGCATCGGCCTCCGAGCTAACGAGTCCAACTGCACCACGGCTTCAAGGGCGCCGCTCATGAGGGCTGAACGCCGTTCAGTCTGGAATCTGGAATCTGGAAGTTTCCGAGAGATGGTAAGATTTGAAGCAATTTTAAAAATATTGCGAGAGCTACAAAGGGATAACCCATGTGAACTGTTGTTGTGCAAAATTCGCGACGACAGTAAACGCATGGAACGTAGAAATTCTTTCGTCATTTGTGCATAGAAGAAAGTGAAACCTTATATCACACTGCACTTGCAACCTTTGAAAATCATTGAGTCTTCCACTTCTTCCCAGCGAGGTGGAATCTCTTGTGTAGCCTTTCGTACTCCGAAAGGGTTCAATCAGGGAGGACCAATCAAACGGCCAGCAAGGAGTTCGGTTACATCCTGCTTAGACAACTGTAGGAGAGATGGCGTGCCACAGCATATCGACACCTCGGAATTGACCATGGCCGACTTTTAGTTAATCTCTCGTATCACAATGATAACAATAGCGGATTCCGGCGCATGTTCCATGGAAATGTCTCGTGGCGCTCTCAGCTTCCAGCCACGATTTCACCATCATGATACGACGTCGCTCCGTGACAAGACAATGCAACACTGAAGAATGATATCTATTGGTCTATTTGTTGGTGCCCAACGCCAGGTGTCGCATAGAATCTGAAAAGGTACGTTGGCAGGACTGTACAGTTACAGTAGTGTAAAGTCAAATGATTCGAGAGCACGAGTTTTCGAATGCACGATGCTTCTCTATTTAGGATAGTCCTTGATGTGGAAGTTTTTGAGCTTAACAAATTGGTCGAAGCCAAACTTGCTCAACGTAACGCCTTTTCCGGAATTCTTCCATCCTGTCCATGCCAGATCCTGTAGCACAATTTAGTGACCAATGCGGGCTCGAAGGAAAGGATGAAACAAAGCAATAAGACTTGTAGTGAAGATGAGCTTACAGGGCTAGGATAATCACATCTATTGACGAAGACAGTGCCAGCTTCAACGGACTCGGCGAGCTCCGCACCTGTCACAGTGTCCCTGGTCCAGATAGAGGCTGTCAACCCAAACTCACTATCGTTCATGAGCTCCAGGGCTTCTCCGTCATCTTTGACTTTCATAACGGGTATCACAGGCCCGAATGTCTCTTCGGTCATGACCGTCATATTGTGATCGACGTTTATAAGAAGAGTTGGCTTAACGAAATTACCATCGGAGGGAGGAGATATAAAAGAAGCGTTCTCAGGTGTAACGTCTTTCGCCCCTTTCTCCACGGCATCTTCAATGTGTGCCTTGATCAATTCCTTCGAACGCTTCGAGATGACGGGCCCGACGTGAGTTCCTTTATCAAATGGGTCGCCTAGCTTGTATCCCTTCAGAACATCCTGAAGAGCTTCGACAAATTCGTCATGAATCTTTTCATCAACATAGATTCTTTCTAAGCTGCAACAACTCTGGCCCGAATTGAAAATTGCACCATCAACAATTTCCTCTGCCACCCATTTGATGTCGACATCTGATCGAATATAAGCTGGGTCTTTCCCACCCAGTTCTAGGCCAACATTGACTAATCGGTCTGCTGCAGCTTTTTGGACAGCCAATCCACCTGCCACCGAGCCAGTAAAGCATACCAATGCCACTTTTGAGTCGCGCACAATAGATTCGATGATAAGTGGAGAGCCACAATGAAAGTACTGAATAACGTTCTGAGGAAGGCCTGCTTCTGTGAAGATAGTGGATACCTGTTCGACGACGGTTGGAGTCTGTGGGGAGGGTTTCAATATAACTGTATCACCAGCCAGCAGGGCTGGAATTAGGGAGTTGACCAGAATTAAATACGGATACTAGAATGTATTAGCTCTAGAAGCAAAAGAGTGTCAAGCATTGACTCACATTCCATGCAAAGATGATTAAGACTGGCCCTACAGGCACCTTTCGGATGAACCTCTTGAAACCCTTCTCCGCCTCTCCGTCGGTATCTCGCAAGGCATCTTCGCTGACTTTTAAAAGATATTCTCCTCTCTTTACAGCAGTAGTGATTTCCTTCGCCGTGTACGCAATTGGTCTTCCCATTTGCTCTGTAAGTTCCTTTGCTAACACATCTTGTTTATCATTCAGTAACTTCAAGGCTTTTTTCACAATTGCCTGTCTTTCTACCAAAGATGTCTTGCGGAAGCTTTGAAATGCCTCAGTTGCCACTTGTGGTAGAAGCTCAAGATCTGTTGCAGATATGCCATTCCGAGTGCATACTGGCTTATTTGTAGTAGGGGAAATAGTAGTGATAGTTTCAACGGACATTTCTGATATTCTGCAGCTGAATGTGAAGCTTGAGAGGTGGGATGTCGAGTCAAAAGAATGGAGGGGCAATTAGTGACGTTGCCCCACTTAAACACGGACATGGTCATGGTGCCCTGCGCCTAGAATTTATTGTTACGATTCTACGAGAAGTCGCTACGCCCAATCCACCTGAACAAAAAGATAATATGGCGACTAGTAAACGGAACAATTTTCTTGATGCCGATGAGAGTGACAATAGTAGCCAGGGCTACAATTCTGAGATCGAAGATCTGCAGAAGGGTGGCAGAAGCCCAAAGCGGAGGAAAGTACAGGATGATGCGAGCGACGGGGAAGACGACGAACAAAAATCAGTTGAGCAGAATGTAGAAGACACACAAGACCTGGAGGAGGTTTCCGGTGAGAGATCAAAATCCAAGAACGTCAGCGAAAACAACGAGCTGCCCGGGGTTTCGAGACCTCTGACGAAGAAGAACCTCGTCGCGACAGCAGCTGCCATCAAAAAGTCAGGCGTTGTTTATCTATCTCGAATACCTCCTTTCATGAAACCTGTGAAGCTACGATCTCTCCTCGAACCTTACAGTGCCATAAATCGTATTTTCCTGTCACCGGAAGATCCTGCCTCGCATGCTCGTCGGGTACGCAATGGAGGGAACAAGAAGCGGTCCTTCACAGATGGGTGGGTAGAGTTCGTCAATAAGGTCGATGCAAAGCACACTTGCGAATTGCTGAACGCGAAGACTATTGGAGGCAAGAAAGGCACATACTATCATGACGACGTGTGGAATTTACTCTACCTGAAGGGTTTCAAATGGCACAATTTGACAGAGCAAATCGCCGCGGAGAATGCCGAGAGAGCTAGTAGAATGAGGGCAGAGATCAGTAAGACTACGAAGGAGAATAAGGAGTTTCTACAGAATGTTGAGAAGGCGAAAATGCTGGAGGGAATAGAAGCCAAGAAGACTGCGAAGAAGAGGGAAGAAGCTGAAGATACCCCAAGCAAAGCTACAGCTGTGGAGAAGGATAGCAGAAAGGGCGGGGAGCGGCAACGACATTTCAAGCAGACCCAAGTTGCAGGGAAGAAGCAACAAGATCAGCCTGAGCAGGTTAAGAGGGTTCTAAGTAAGATCTTCTAAGTCGCGTATCATCGATTGCATTCGATCTGGTTATGCCCCAAAAGCAACAATACAGTCTCCGATTCTTCTTCTCATTATTTGACTCTGTTCAGGAATCTTGAGCGGGTCTAAAATCTCTCGGCCAAGGAGTGCTCCTGGGATAGTTCCCATACAGTATGCTGCGTCTAGTTTACAGTCCCAAGGTCTCGGCTCACTTACGAAGATATGTTCCTTCTCTTCGTTCTCTTCGGCTCCATCATTACGCTCATCGCACTTGTACCTTACTATGACAGGCCAAATGGCATGGCTTCAACTTTCCCAGACTCCTTAAAACGTATCTGGATGGTCATCCCTTCTATCGTACCATGTTGCTCTTCGTATTGCACGGTCCAGCAAAAATTTGGCATCTATCAATCGGGCGGGCTATGTTGTGACAAAATATCAATAATAGCCGGGAGGGGGTCTTCACTACCAGAATTTTATTTCTGAATTGGGATTCTTCTCGTATCATGGTATTCGGATTAAGAGCCATTTGTCTCGGCATCATATCGCCAGGGAGGGTCTGTCAAGCCAATTTGTTGCAATAAAGCGTGGGGATCAACACGGATCACAATTCTGCATAGAAAGAGCACGTTATGACGAAACTCGTGTCACTACTTGGGTTTCAATAATTTGGAATATCCATCTGTTTCAACGAACAATACTAATGAACCACCTAATGTTAGCATCTTGTCTCACTCCCTCAGTCTATTTTCATTTCAGGCGGCACAGCAAACACATGATATACAGAGGGTCCGTTACTTTGTACGACTGCTTGTTTCAAAGCTTACGGATGGTGCTTACGAATGTACCGAGGAGTCTAGTTTCCAATGGGGTGTGTTCTGGACGGAAGAACTTCCATAATAGGAAATCAATCAAGTGGTCTGCGGTTGCGACTTTTAAAGCTTTCAATGTTACCTCGACTGGAGCTAAACGTCTGCCTCACTAGACATTCCTTGGCGCCTTCGTCAAAAGCTTGACACATGATATGAAAGCCGTCTAAAGTGCAGGTTTGCTTGCAACTCCTTTGCTCTATAATGGTATAGCCGTTCAAATATGATTCTCTCTAATTTTAAGCCAAGTGCTCTTCTGAATCATTTCGCGTCACTCGCTAGTCAGAGCAGCTGTCATGACAAGGCTAGACCTACCAAGTGACCTCAATACCATACAAACAGCCGATATATGGCCCTGCTAACCGCTCGTGTGTCTTAAAGTTGCACTCACAGGCAGAGACCATCATTTGGCTATGGAAATGAGAAGCGATGCAGCTGTTGCCCTTTCAAGCTCTGTTTCCATCAACTACGAACGAACTCTTGCAAGCGACCCAGCCCTTGAGAAAATGACCTGCTTCAAATGTCGTTCGTTGCAGGCTAGTTCAGTAATTTTATCACTCGTATTACAAGGTCCGTGTCGGAATCGAACCGTTCCTGAAAGAGCGGGGTGTTCCACAAGGGCCAACTCTCAGAAAGTGTGCTAGATGAAATATCTGCGAGGAGGTCTCCTACTCACCTATCTTATGAACGTATCTGATCTACTTCTGACAGGCATTTGCAGCACTACGTGCCATGTCTGAACAAGAAAAATTTCTGGCCAAATCTTCATAATTACACGTATTGACCTACTCTTGAGTTGCAGAACAATGCACAATGCCCACCACGGTGGAGACACGATCCTATCAATGGAATGTATTCAAAGAGCAATACCACGCTATGCAAAGCTTCTCACGTCCCAGAATTTCATGGCGGGGACTATCAGCTAAGCTAAGATTCATCACTGAGACGAAAGGATTTCCAACGTCGTGCCGATCTTGTCGGTGTGCTTCCTCATCTCAGCAATCTGAGTCATCAACCCTAAGATCATCAGACGATCTAGCAGCTGCTCGAGGATGTCCTCCCTTATCGAATCATCAGCTCTCCGCAAAAGACCTTCGGTGGCCGACAAAGCGGCCTCGACTAGGAGCCTATTGATGTATAGCCACTGTCTTTGCCTGGTAGTTATGGGATCCGGGTATGGAATATCGAAAATGCGATCTACGACTACACCGAGCCGAATCTTCTGAAAAATTTGGCAAGACAGCCTTTTTAATTCGTAGAGTATCCACATCTCTTTCTCAGCTGCACTGAATACTCTTTCAACTTTGACCATGATTCCACTGACAGCAGACTCTTCCTGCCGCATAAACGCTGTCGTTGTCATAGGGAGGGATCTTTCTTCGCTAGTTTCATAAGCAGGCGGCGAGTTGCTGCCCATGGTATGTGTATTGGACTTGTTTATGTTGAACTTAGTAAGAGGATGTTTGGGGAAATCAAATGGCGAGGTTTATGTCGCTGGACCATATTCTTCGAACGGGAGATATATAGATGCTCGGATGAGCCACCTAGCGTGAAAACAAGATTTGACTCGAACCACCTAATAATTGTGCACCCAAATGACTCACCTTATGTATTATCAGTTGACCAAAGCGTGTCACATAAACAAAGATATTTGACAAATAAAATGAATTGTTCAAGGGGTCTCGGCACTTTCCACTGTCACGTATTGTATGACTTCTCTGCGTCAAGCTTATCTAACTATTGAGAAATTACAGCTGCAAGTTTGACAACTGTCTCTCTCACAGAAAGTCGACGCAAATGGGCTCTACTGTAAATATCTAAATAATCAGTAGAAAAATCTCATTAGGCTTTCCTGTCAACTTTCCCAGTGCCCTTAGCTCCCAATCCAGAAACTCCAGAAATTCACCATCCAGAGCCTATTCAAGTCCCCTATCCTGTAGTTCTTTTGACAAATCAACTAAGGAGCCAGCATGGTCTTCCACATCATTTACAAGTGACGCTACCGGTGCATTCTTGAGATAGTCATCCGTCCTGGCATTCAACGAGTGAGCGGAAAGCCGACACTGATATCTTCGCTTCGGGGGCTATTACCTTGAACTATCTTCGTCATCAGGTGTAATAGTTTCCTCATCATCCGACGAGTAATCCCCCTCTCCATCTTCCTCAGCAGAATCCCCATCATCTCCTCCATCTCCTTCATCTCCTTCCCCAACGGAATCCTCGTCATCTTCTCCATTGTCTCGTCCATCATCTCCCACATCAGCATCTGCATCACCTGTTTCATTGACCTCCTCATCAATTCCTTCATCATCTTCTAAATGTCCTCGGCTATCAACCCCCATATCCTGCATTACTTAAGTAAGCGATATCTGCCGGAGGAGAGAGCCCATTGTACCTCAACATAGTCTGGTTCGTGGGAAATTTGCTTGGACATTTTGAGCGGATTTTCTCAATGTACAATATCTGAAAGGACCCAGTCGATGTCTAACAAAGACTATATAATATGTTGAGGGAAGATGAACGGAGAATATCGCAATAGATGGGGTTTTTCTAAAAAAAAAGCGTTTCCTCGCCTTGCTTGGAAAACAAAACATGACCATGAGACAAGTAGGGCAAGTGGTATGTGAGTCGATTTTAGCCAAAAGCTCTTTTGCATAACCACGTCTTGGCCAAGCATAGATTTCCAAGATAATAATCATTGCTATCCCACGCAATGCCAGCTCAGCCACCATCCCATCCTATAGCAATGCATGCATGCTGTGTCATAAAACACCTTTTTTGAATACACAACGCCAAGCGGGGGAAAAAACTCATGAGGCAAAACACGTCTAACTGTCATCCTCAACATTGAGCTCATCAAACTCATCCAGCAACTCCTCCATGTCGATCCGCGGCGTCTCATCCTCTCCATCGTCAGTCTCCACTACACTCATCTCATCTGCTGCCTTCTTTGCCTGCTGGGCCTTGTACAGCGCCATCGTAGCCCTCAGCTCCTGATCCTCCTCCACATCCCTCAGGAACATCTCATAATCCTTATCCATCCTCTCCTGATCTGCCTTCTTCGGCAGCAGCTCACCCTCATCCTTGGCCATGCGCTTGAGGCGCCAGTTCCGGTTCTTGGACTTCTTCTTCCGGGCGTAGAACTTCTTGACGAGCATGACATCGGGGATTTGCGAGGAGTAGGTGTTGGATTCTTCGATGGCGTCGAACTGCGGGTTGTTAAAATTCGTGCCGGTTAGCATGTAGCCTATCACCGAATCGCCCGGATGCAGAACGTTTCCAAGGTGGGTTCGGGTATAGTAGGTCTTGTCGTTGACGCCGAGGTCTGAAGCACGGGCGACTGTTGCTTCAGCCAGTAACCATTTGCCTTTTTGGGCACCCAAAGGTTCAATATCCATAACAATGAATTCTGTAAGTTCGGTCACGTCTGCAAGAGTGCTAAAGGGCGACCGCCAGTATATTGGCGTGCTAATATCGGCAGTCTGTAATGTGGTTGGATCGAGGATATTGATGGAAGTACCCACTCGATAGCAGAGACCTAGGGGGGCGATGTTGCCGATTTGCTTCGCAAGCTTTATTGGTATTGCCAGTAGATCATCCTTGCAGATTGGAACCAAGTGAACGGAGAATGTGAATTTGTAAGATTTAGTTGATGTGTGGATATCCACGGAAATGAGTTCTTGCGACTTCTTCATTTGGACAGGTGCAACTGAATTCAGAAAGTCGACAAATTTCTCAGCTTGATTTCGGGCTGAGAAGAAGAAATCTAAGCCGTCCTTCACTTCCTTGATATTGATCGTGTCCTTATGCGCCCCATGCTTCAGGACGAGCTGTTCAAGGTAGAGGAAAGTCCTCTTATGGGGGACTTTTTGTCGAACTTGTACGCAAGCTCTCCACGTATTCGCAGTGTAGGACTTTGCACAGTCGGGACATTGCTGGTACGCCACCACATATTCAACCTCGAAAGCTTGTTGCAACACAACGCCCTCAGACACCGAGTCTTGGATTGTAAGCTTGACCTTGACTCTGCGAGAATGCGGCTCTGTCCATATAAAACTCGCATCAATTATCCTGACTTTGTGTAAACCTCGTAGTTTCTTCAGGCAGAGGGCGAGAAGTTCTCTCGATTCGGGGGTTGCAACGATCCAGCTCGAGGGTGGTAATAACCAACGATCGCAGTCTCTACAGAAATGGAGAGAGGCCTCACGTTGAATTCCCTGTGAGACATCGACGGTTGTCTTCACGCAATCGTAGCAGAGGGCGCCTGCTGCGGTAGTGCCATCGATGGGAGCGCCGCAGTTGCAGCAGAGGATACTGTCTTATATTAGGAGACGTCTAACCTGACAAACGGCTTTCTTACGTTGCAGTTGTCTGTTCGCCTCTTGGCTGGTAGGCAATGGACACCGGAGCATCCAGGTCCATCGCAGACATCGTCACGGTATTTGGATTTTGTTTCTTGGTTGTGGTTGTATTTTCACCTCTTGAAGCACTGATAAGAAAAAAGTTGCCCCGCCAATGACGGATAAACGAGCAGGGTTTGCTAAGCACAACGCCACCCAGAGGTCCAGTCCGGAACCATTCACAAAGTAGTCTTAAGAGATTCCGTGTACTGCACGTGTATAAGACTAATAATCTAGAGGACTCTGCATAGATACCACGAGCAAAGCTGGGAAGGCCAGAGATCACGTGCGGACACCACGTGAACCTCTGGGAAGGCTTATTAAGCAGGATATCGATGTGTGCAGGAGCCAATACGAGATCTAGGTGCGACTACCTACCTTAGGTATGTTGTGCTTATAATGTTGTGACTTGGTAGCTCCAGAATCGAGGCCCCCCTGACCCGCAGTGACATCTCATGCCACCTTTGCCTGCCAATGTTGTGATACTCGAGACCAATTGCACCATCCATTAGCCGGCCAATAACACCCACCGCGCTGAGCATCTCACGGATGTCCGAATCCGGTTATCGCTATTGCCATGTAGAGTTGCGCGTGGATGGGAGCCATGGCGAGCCATTTCTCGACCGTCTATCTCATCGCACTGGAGGGGCTGGCGGGGTTGGCTGGCCGCCAGTCGCAGGTGGAGAGGCCACCTCAGATGTATATTGGCCGCTGTTCGGACAGGTTCAGGGTTGCGAAAATGAGGGTGAGGGGCGGATCGATAGGTCGGATCGACCAATTTTAAGGCAGTATACGCCATGCTGTATGACACCTTGGGGTTGAGAATACACCTATAAAACCCCTTGGGCTGGTGCGGGTCTGAACATCAATTGACTCTGTTCTGAATCCCGCCTTGAATTCGCTTGGAGTCCGCTTCTTCATCGTACAATCATCAAATATGGCCCCTTCTGCAACAGAGACCACCACTATTCCCGTCCGCACTGTCGAGACCCCAACCACGGTCAAGTTGACGGGTAACATTGGCCCTTATAAAGAACTAGCTCCCATCGGATATGACAAGAAGACCGAGGAAGAAGGAACGGATGATAACCAAGCTGCCAAGGTAGACCTCCAATGACATTGTCACAGTAGTAGTTGTGCTCATCAGAGCATAGTATAAGCACTATCTGCCAACATGGGGCAACGAGAAATACCCACCACTCGAGACCTTTGAGCACAAGGAACATGGCCTCGACGCCGACAAGACCTACCCTGAGCTCCTAGCCCCAGGTGTTACGGCAACCGATCTGACCCCAACGATTGGATCAGAAGTGACAGGCGTGCAACTTAGCAAGCTGGGCAACGCCGGCAGAGACCAGCTCGCTCGATTCGTTGCTGAGCGCAAGGTGGTCGCGTTCCGGGACCAGGACTTTGCCAATCTCCCAATTGGTGAAGCGCTTGACATTGGAAGATACTTTGGACGTCTGCATATCCATCCGACTTCGGGAGCTCCAGAAGGCTTCCCGGAAGTCCATCTCGTACATAGAGGTGCTGGAGACAAGACGATAGACCAATACTTCCAGTCCAGGACGTCCTCGGTAGCTTGGCACTCGTAGGTTCCCCCGATACGCCGCTGGTTTTTTTTGTATCTTCGAGGCTTTTGAGCTGTAAGCTGACTTGAGTGTTTGATAGTGACGTATCGTACGAAAAGCAGCCCCCCGGAACCACATTTCTGTACATTCTCGATAAGCCTGAGACCGGAGGAGATACGCTCTTTGCCAACCAGGTCGAGGCTTACAATCGCCTGAGCCCTGCTTTTCAGGAGAGACTTCACGGCCTAAAAGCTACACATTCAGGCATTGAGCAGGTGACCGCATCGAAAGCAAAAGGAGGAGCGCTACGGCGCGAACCGGTGATTAGCGAGCATCCTATTGTCCGGACACATCCCGCGACTGGAGAAAAGGCGCTATACGTTAACCCTCAATGTGAGTATTGACGACGCCATTCTTGAACGACATGTCTAATGTAGTATAGTCACCAGAGCTATCGTCGGATACAAACAGGAAGAGAGCGATGCTCTGCTGGTAAGTCCATGCTTTGAGCCGACTAAGAGATCTGAAGGCTGATGTTATGTTAGAAATTCTTATACGACCACATCGCTTATGGTGCTGACTTTCATGCACGCGTCAAGTGGGCTGAGAAGACCGTGGTAGTCTGGGACAATCGTGTGACGCTTCATTCTGCTTTGGTCGACTGGAAGACAGGTCAGCGCCGACACCTGGCTCGAATCACACCGCAGGCAGAAGTCCCGACAGAGACACCTTTCAAGGCATAAGACTCCATGCATGATATAGCATAGAATAGCGTAGCATAGCAAAACTAGCTAGACTCGATGAATCTTTTTATGACTTGAAGGCGGGGCAAAAGCCTGTACGTAATCATATCACATATCTTGGACGTTGAGTACTGCGAGGCCCTTAGCCTCATAGGAAGGTTGGAATCTCATCTAGATCATGTTTTCGTTGCTCTAGTTCCCTTTTCTCCCTTCGAAGTGCAAGCTCTAGGCGAGATATTCGAGGTTTAGTAATAGTCGTACTGGATGACGTTCTCAACTCGGAATGAGCTACTCGAGACGATGGCACTGCAACGCTGAGAACTTGCTTCGCAGATGAAGTCATCTCGTACGAGTGGCTGGTATTTTTAGCCTTGGAAGACTTCTCTGTAGACAAGGTCGTATGTTGCCTGGAAAGAGCAGCATTTGTAGGCATATTATTTGACTCAGGCACAGAGGATCTGGGCCCAGGAATTGGGGCGGCGAGATCATCATCATCATCATCATCATCATCATCTGAAGACGCTGTCGAGCTATCTTGTCTATGGTCAGGCACTTCTAGTTTACGTGAAGCCAGAGGCGACCCGGAGGCTGATGCTTGAGAGGAGCGGAAGTGACCGGATGGCCTGCTGAAACCGGCGGCAGCGCGTGTACTTGTTGTGATGAAGCCAACTTTTCCTAAGGATGCCGTTCTTCGACGAGGACTATCCATAAGTCCATGTAAACTTGTCCCCATGTACGGAAGCTCTACACCTTCGTCACTGTCATCAGAGCCTCTATGGTTCTTCGCAGCATCTATGCTCAGGAGGCTCTGTATGGTTGACTTCTGGGCTTTTGATCTGCTGATGCTTTCAACCTTCCGTCTCGTTTGATCAGGCATCTTTCCGGTGACTGGGCGCGAGATGGAGTTGATCGCGTCGGCTTTGCGAGCCTTGACGAGTTTCTCTTGACGCTTGTACTCGGCGGCATGGAGATGGGCGGTAAACTGCTGCGCAACGGCAAGAAACTCGTCCTCGACCATTCTATACTTGTCATCGTACTCCATACCCTCGTTCATGAACCTGACTTACAATTAGAAAACTTCAATATATTCGAAACTGAACGAACCTTTCTGTTAGAGGACCTGGAGGAGGTGAGGTTGATGGAGTGCGAGCTTTCAAGACGTTATCCAGCGTCATGTGTATAATCAAGTAACGAACACATACCTTTTCCCGCATCCTTAGCCTTTTTCAAAGAAGCAGGCACTTCAACATCATCGCTTTTGTGGGTAGAGCTGGTTCCTTTTTGTCTCTTCGGTGTTGACTTTGCAGCTGCCGCAGGTCTTTTCGTCACGACAGTTGAGGAAGAGCTACTCGTAGCCCAAGGTAATTTTCTAGGCATACTAGACGGTGACAAGCGGATATTGTGAAGAGAAGAGCAAACAGGCACTATCATCTAGATTTGACAAGATTGCTGACCCCCGTGACCTTTGCGCGTCTTCGCACAGCACCGGCTCTAGAGGAGGTGAAAGTCACATTCATAGAACACTGTCCTCCTTCGCTGCTGAATCTTTGGAAAAGGTCACATTCTAATTTCAGAAGAACTCGCTTCGCATGACTGGCAAGTAAGCAAGCAGTCAAATGGAGGATCGCATGCTGATGGACCGCACAAGCCGTGAGAGAACATAAGGTGGTTCAAACGGCAAGGACGTGCGTACTTGTATCAACCACATCACGTGATACATAGAAAACGAGGCAGTATTGAATTCTGTAGGCATCTGTAGATCATAGAGCATTAATAAACAATTCTCGTTGTCGTTTCCGCCTGCTCTTATGTCAATAATCCACAATAATGGGAAATTCCCAATGGTAGGTCTTCCTGAACTAGCGCAGGCCATGTATATCACTAGGGCAAAGAACCACAACAAGAGATATTGAAGCACAGTTCTTAATTGCTATGTTGAACATGTGACATCTCTCCTTGGGTATATTTTGAGGCATTCTCACTATCGTGCGTTGTTCCGTACGGGACTTCTCCAATGATCTCTTTGGAACCATCAACCATTACATATTGAATGAGCAACGAGGAAATGTAAATTCATCTTTAGGATATTCTGCGGCCGAATTGCAACCCATTTTATTTCAATCCCCACTGTGAAACGTCCGAGCTCCTGCCGTCAATTCTTCATATCGATTAATTCTGCACCCCGGAGTGAACCCAAATGTCAATGATGGCACGTTAGGAGTGGTTCTTAGCCTCCACTGCTGAGATCACGTATATGCTGCGGCATCCTCAGGCAGTATTTGGGCGGCTTGCATATAATTTAGATTCTGAGGGAGAAAATGGTTGAAATCGTAATAACCATCTTCTTGGCCAAAATTGTCGCCATGTGCGCTCCAGTCTGCCGCCTCCGCAAGGCCTAGAGTATTTGAAAAGTTTTGTGCATAACTAGGGTCTTGCTGAACGAGTGGTGGACGCATCATAGCCTGTGGTTGCTGTGAGATCGAGGAATACAGCGGTCCTTGGCTTACATTGTGGTATTGCGGAGTCTGAGTGGCGTATGGAGAATTCAAAGTTGAAGACTCACCATTGCCAGGGCTAGCAAGACTGGGTACGTTGGTTGGAATCGGAGACTGCTGATAAGCAAGAGTATGGTTGACCGGCTGTCCAGGGCCTCCATACGGAGCGTACGGATACTTTGGACGGTCATCTAAATCCTGAGGCGGACTCCCAGCAGCGTTGGTATTAATGGCTGCCCAAGCGCCAGTGCCGTTTGATCGTGGTGTCGGAGTCGATTCAACTCCTTGCATCGAATCACCGTTCACACTTGGGGGTTGAGGGAGATCGTTGGTGGAAGCCCGCGACTGTGGTTGGTCAGGGGCATCTGGGGACCCATCTGAATGGTGCTGGTCTCTGTCTGTCAGGCTTCCAAATTCTTTCAGTGCTGTCTCATCCTTGAGATACCTGTCTGCACCCCCGCCGACAAGAGTGGGGGGCTTCTTCAAGACATGAGTATTGTAATCGTTTGTCATGGTCTCAAAGTACTTGTTCATACGATCAACGGTCTTCTGGTATCCTCTCGCCATTTTCAACCTTGGAAACAAATCCCGAAGCATGGCGTAAGTGGTTTCGGTATAAGAATCATGACCTTGCTCTGTGTTTTGCAAGTGCCCCTGCCTATCCATATGTTGGAAATTAGCAGCATATGTGCAGAAGAAAGCTGCTTGCCAAATCGCGAATCCAACTTGAGGAGATTGAGGTAGTGCGCTGTTTTCCTTGCAAGTTTTCACAATTTTGATGATATCCTTGGCCGATTTGAAGATGATCTCGGCACTAATTTCCCAGAAATTGGGAGGCACTGTGAACTCGTTCGGTGGGAATTTGGGATCATCTAACGGTCCTGCAGGTTTCTCCGAACGAAGAGGTACAAAAGGTAAGTATTCTCTATGTAGCATAATCAGACAGAGCAAATGCAACGTGTGCATAGATGCGTATACAGTAGCGTTCCGCTTTTCGATATGCGCAAGAAGATTAGCCTCGTTGAAAGTGAGGTGGGATGGAAGAGCTGCGTGGAATGTTTCTAATTCGTGACGCAGCTTCCAGAACTCGGTTTTGTTGTCCCATGGAGGTAGCTGTTCTGTCCTTCTGCCACCAGCGTAGCTCCACTCGTTGAATCTTCCAAATACTTCGACTAATCGAATATACCAGCTTAATATGTTATCATGATTCAAGAGATCAACTGGCTTGTCCGCCCCTAACCAGCCCGATTGTAGATAGCCAGTCTGCACCGTGCGGACGAATAGGAATTCATCATCAGTACAAGGCAATTGGACGCGCAGTTTCCCAACATCCGTCATCATCATCCGGCGCTTCCCAGCTGAGAGCATGCGGTCCATAATAAAGCAGCTCCACCATGTCCGCCGATGGACCTCTTTCTGGGTCAGTGCTTCGCGGGCATTTGGTTTGATGGTATGGCCTTTGAGAGACTCGTTCGAAGCTGGAGACTTCAAGACTTTATTGCCAAAGTCGTCAACGTACGGGAGACCCATAGACTGAGCCAACCGCGTCGCAATTCCCACGTACACCCAAGCACTGAGTCCTCTGGTCTGCCCCCATTCGTAAAGGGCAAGCATGAGGAGAGCTTGTATCCTCTCAAGCGAGAGTTTGGTCAGATGTCTGGCAGTTGGTCCAAGTGCTTGGGCAAGTGCATCAGCATAATACTCGCTGGCTACAAGTGGATCATTTGACTGAGAATGGTGATCTACCAGATCGGGCTGAAATCGAGCGGTTAAGGTTAGCAGACCAAGAAGCAAGAATCTTCCATCTTCATCGGGAGCGGGCGCCGAAGGGTCTCTAGGGTGACAAGCATGACGCATTCGGTTTCTAAACGTTGGCGGATGGAGAAAGGGCATCTCAGTGGAGAAATGTAGCTTGAAGATATCATAGACATCGTCCCACACCTTTTTAGTGAGGACGCGATCCTCTAATGGGTCTTCTCCAGATCTGTGGCTGCCTCTCTTACTCGAGTCTTCGACTTTCCTGATGCGTTTCTTGGTCTCGCCGTCTTCTTGCTTGATACCAGCCGTGCCTTCGGAACGCTTGGGAGTCGGCACTGATCCTGCTACTGGATAGGTACATTCTCTGTTGCTCTGAGCGCAGGCTTTGCATACTGAATTAACCCCGGTATTGACGCCTATCCACAGTCAGTTGAGCAACAGGCAAAGGCTGTAGATTGCATCTTATTCGCCAGGCTCTTCTCAGGGATCTTCTGTGACCCAACTCTGTTTGATCACATACATGCCCATGATCTCCGAGTCTGGTGAAGTGCTGCCCGCGCCGTGAAACTCACATTTGACCTTGCTTCGCCGGCACTTGCTGCACGCAATACTAGATCGCACCATTTTGGTGGCTTTCTTCTCCTCCTGTCCTCCGGTCATGCCGCTGGTATTCCCATCATCCGAGCCTCGAGTGCCGGCGGGGACCTCGCCTGGGAAGGCAGTGCTGGCACGGCTCTGGGTTGGCGACGCTGGATGGAGAAAGGGCGGGTCGGCAGCGAAGGCCTCGGCGTGAGAGCGCTTTGGAGTCGACGATCGTGGAGGGGCGGGGGTTGGATCTTCAGGTGGTGCAGAGGGAGAGAGGATTGCGGCGAGAGAATGGGGACGTGGGGAGGGAATCGTGACGGTGGTTAGGGTTCTTTTGACCCTAGGCAAGACTGGAGGTGGAGGCTGGAACGAGGGATGCAGTCAATATGATGTACAGTAAGTACAGCACAGCACAGTACAGTACAGTACAGTACAGAAGCCACCGGAAACGCTCCTCCCCGTTTTCTTGATATGCAGAGGTGACTTGCTTGGTGCTGGGTGCCAGGTGCTGGGTGCCAGGTGCTGGAACCTGGGATGGTGGACTGGACTGGCTGGGACGATGACCGGGCCGCCGCTGCAGAGAGAAAGAAAGCTAAGAGGAAGCTTCGTTGCCAGGCAAGTCGCCTTAGATCACCAGCAAAAGTGGTGTTTGTATCACTGCGGGAATCGCATGCGCTGCGGCTAGCCGATCGCCAATGGAGTGATTTATATGCCCTTCTCAACACAACGGGCTTGGGGGGCAGCGCAATTGGTGGGAGAGCACAGAGCAGATGCGGGGGGTGGGTGGGAAGGAGGGATGCAGGAAAGACGGCGAGCTAGGTAGGTAGGTAGGTAGGTAGAGGAGGAAGTAACGCTGTTTGTGCGAGAGCTGGGCAGGCAGGTGGTGAAGATGTGAAGATGTGAGGAGTGAGAAATGAGGAGTGAGTTACGAGGTAGAATAAGCAAGTATAGAGGAGAGGGACCGCCGTAGTCAGTCAGTAGTAGGGAATTAGGAGTCGGCGTCGGCGTAGGCGTAAGGCAGGCGTAAGGTAGGCGCGGAAGTAGGTGAGTTCTAGTTGCAGACGGGGGGGACGGGGGACGGGGATGAGGACGGGGGAGAAGCGAGGCGAGGCGAGGCGAGGCGATGTGATGCGATGCGATGCAGAGTAGAGCAGAGAAGAGAGGAGAGGAGAGGAGAGGAGAGTAGGATGAGCTAGGAAGTGGAAGAGGAAGAGTGAGAGTGAAGGATAATAGATGGACTGGACTGGACTGAACTGAACTGAACTGAACTGGATTGGCTGTCTCTTCTCTCTCTTTCTCACTCACTCACTCACTCACTCACTCACTCTCTCAACTCTCACACTCTCACACACACTCACACACACTCTCTCTCTACATGAGGCCCGGGCTGTGAGGGCCAGAACTATCCAAATGGGGGTCACCGGCACGGGTTCACTTCAGTCATTTCAGTCCGGCAATCCGTCAATCCGTCAATCCGTGCGTCCCTTGTTCCTTCCCTTTCCCTCCCTGCCTCGGCCGGGCCAGTCGGTCAGCCAAACGTGACAGCTGATGATCGATCGCTAGGAACAGGCAGGGACGGAGACAGAGCCAGAGCCAGAGCCAGAGACAGAGACAGAATAGTCCAGGACGGCAATTGCGGAGGATTGGGGGGGTTGGCATGGGATGCGGATGGGCATGGGGCGGCGCAACAGCGATTGGCAACCAGCACGAGCACCACCACGCGGGCCACTCACTCCAGCTCCAGCTCCAGCTCCAGCCCAGCCCCCCCCCCTCCGGGCCGAAAGTGCTTTTGGCAAACCAACCCAACCCAAACCAGACCAGACCAAACCACCACCAACGCATGCAGGGAAACCCTTTCCCTTTCCCTTTCCCTTTCCCCTTCCCCTTCCCATTCTCTATATCTTTTATTCATTGGTCAGGCTAGGTCAGGCTAGGTCAGGTCCCTTCTTTCCTGTCCTTTTCTTATCCTATCCCTACCCCTGGTCCTGTCTCCTCCTTCACCTAATCCCCGCCCCGCCCACAACTCCCTTACCGACCGGCTGTACAGCACAGTCCTGTACAGTGCAATACTGTACAATACCAAGTTCTATCACTTCCGCTCCCACCCATTGCATGACCATTCCATGCTATGCATCATGCTCGACTATGCCAGCCTCTATCAGGCTCCGTCAGGCTCCGACCTGGCCGCTATCTACTTCGTGCAGGCCAACTAATAAATCCAAAGTCGATCGCGGATGATGAGGCTATTACGCCCATTCCCATTCCCATTCCCATGCCTATCACCCATTCCTATTCCTATTTGTGATCCCTTTGCTGTCCCCCGTCTCCATCCTATGGAGGACCTGTTGCCACCAAAAGATGAGCTGCTGAGTCGTGCCCGCTTGCCGAAGAACTCCCCCATGACTCGGGCGAGACGCAGCTGGTATCTCTGCCCTACACTGGCGCCGCTGCAGCAAGCCGACTCAGCCATCTAATATCCAGCTGCCCGCCGAGGACATGTCAAAGACATTTGCCCTGCAGCAGATCAACTCTCAACTCCCAACAAAACAATCTGGTCGGTTTCCTCGCCGATCGCTAAGGCAAGGCAAAAACTAATCCCATCGGCTCTTGACCACCTTCGCAACGCTCTTCTCCGAAGGATCAGAATGGGGCGTCCACTTCCGTGGGTAGTGAGGTATACAGGCAAGGCCAGGTATCGATACCTCCACCTCGGCTGGGCGCTGCCGCACATCCTGCGGTAGCTGCTGCTCCTCTTCGGCATCGTAGGCAAAGAAAAAAAGGATTGTCCTACGGGGGAGAGGGGCGACATGATGGCGCCAAGCACAGCATAACCTGTCTAGTGCTCAATGTGCCTTGGGGTAGAGTGTTCCGTGTCTGGGACATTCTCAGGAAAGTACCTACAGCAGCCATGTACTGTTACACTCAAGGCCTACTCTTCTATGGTTCCCACAAAAAACAAACTACTGTCGCCTGAAAAGCATCCAAACCGAGTCTCTGACTTCTCACTCAACCATGACTCTATGCGTCCCAGGTCACAATCCCCTCCCCATGTACAGCTACCCGGAGTGGGGATTTGCTCTGGCTGGCGGCAGTTCTGGCCGGTCATCGATCCCAAAAAGCAAAGCACAGCAGTAGCCTTACATGTGTCTAAAGTAGATCGTAACCATGGTCAAGCAGAGAAGTCCCTCATGCTGGGGGGTACGGTACTTAGGTACATGTCCTGATCACATTTCAATTTCCGCCCCAGGCGATCCCGGGAAGTGGGAGATGCATTGCGTCGGGGCAGGAAAAGCGGCACTTTATTTTGGACAATGCTTTGTCAAACTGTGCGTGCTGACCGTACGGGCACTGTACTGTCGTTGGTCTCGTGCAGCTGGTGCCATTGAGGATCAGGGCTGCCGCTTTTCCCCTGGCCAGCGCGATGTAGGTTGCCGATAGAAGGTGTGGCGTTGTGCATCGGCCAGGCTGGAGCTCTCGATATGCGGAGATGACTTTCGACAAGGAAGATCAAAGTGACTGATCAGATATCAGGGCAACGTGGCGATACCGCAATAGCTGTCGTAGATATGATTCCAAATGCGCCCCGGGGACACAGCAGGCCGGTACGAGAAGCTGAAGATGTCAAGATGGTGGAGCGGTGGAGTGGTGGAGTGGTGGTCCGACTGTCGAGATGAGATCCCTTGCTGAATCTCCATGAGACGAAACAGACTGAAATACTGTAGCGCATTTACCGCTTGCATTCTCAACGACGAGTGTGAGGCTATCAAGATTGCAGGTGTCTGTCCAAGATCCTTGTATAGAGGACATTGCATACTTCACTTCATCCTCTTCGATCTGCGTCTGCGTCTTCACTCCCAGCAGTTCTACTGTAAGTGGGTGGTGAGTGATTGATTGAGTGACACTCGCCAAGTGAGGCGCAGTTCCCTCTCGCTCTCCTCTTCAACCCACTTCACTTCGCTGCACCGCCACAGCTACTCACTTTACACGCCGGTGATCAGGGCAGCAGTCTTGGGACGACGTCATTGGTCGAGCGCACTCCCAAGCAGCATCCTGTTACGCGCTTCAACGAGACCTGACGTTGGAGACATCGTCGATAACCGCCTTGGCGACTCGTTCCTAACCTCTACTGTAAGCTTCTCACCGTTTCTCCTTATCCTTTTCCCATATTCTTCGCTCTCTTTTCTGGAGAGTCTCATCTCAGCGCGCCTGTACTTCTCGCTCGTTTCTCCGATTGCGACTCGCCCCACCAACCCCTCTTCGGTGTTTGCTGCATTTGTTCTTTGAATCACTGGTAAGGGCGCTCTCGTGAAACAGGACGCCATGTCTTCCGGGCACAATGTGAGCTGCAATCTACGTACCAGGCGGGCTACAATTTTCTAATTCATGCAGGATCCCAAGCTTCTATATGCCATAGGTGGCATCAATGCCTACCACATTGAAAATGGCAAGGAGGAAAGTCTTACGCCTTCGGGCTCTCAAACCCTCTCCCTCTTGATGGTCCCCACCTCCTCGCCATTCTCTGGACTCTCTACGGCAGACCCGCAGTCGCAGGCGCCAGAGGAAGACTTCTACCTTCATCTACACTTGCCTCCAGAGCTTGACCTCCCCCTTCCTGCAACGACCCAGATATATCATCAGCCGCCAAGCAGCTATCTCATTCCACGATGGGATCTAGGCCCAGACAGTGGTGCTTTTACAAGAATAGAGTTCCCGGGGGTGGGCAGCGGGAAAGGGTCTCAGGAGGATGTCGATACATTTGAGACAATCCTCGCTCAATGTACAGCTTTTCTTGAGCGTGCACCACCGCCAAAGAGTGCCAGACCTCGCAGAGCGAAGACGGAGAAGAACCCTCCTCTTCCTGCCTATGATCCTTCTACTTTTCAGCCAGGAGAAGCCTATGTACCTGGTAGCTCGAGCTCCGTTGCTGGAGGTCAGATTGTGTTGGTTGATGAAGAAAATGGAAGTGTTGTGGGTGAGCTTGGAGAAGGTTTTCATGTAGTCGAAGATTCAAAAATGAAGCCGGGATCCAAAGGTATGTGTGATTTACCGTTGCAATCTCTCCATAAACAGGAAAGCACTGCTAACATCTACTAGACCCTGTTGAGATCACCCTTCCACAAGATGGCTCTCAAAATATCAAGGTGACCCCAGCTTCCAAAGAATACCTCGAAATGGCCATGCACCCTGCATACAAGAACTCCACCCTCGTCGGTAAAGCAGCCGTCGCCTCCCGCCTCATTGTCACTACCTCAGGTTACGTCTCCAAGACACTACAGACACACGCGGACAGCTTCACCCAGAAGACCAAGCCAAACACCAAGCCTATGACGTTCACTCCTACCACCCATAGCCGCGTCCGCAAAGTTCACACCTTTACCGAAGGCGCCGCAGGTCTGAGCTCGAAGACGGTGGGCCAGGTAGGCAAGTATGCCCAGAACTTGGGCGCCACACTAGCAAAGCGCGGGGAGAGAAAAGGAGGCAACAAGGGCATTGGACCAGACGGCCAGCCCATAGAAGACTACAAGCCAGGTCTCCTAAACAAGAGCCTGATGGCATTTTCTACAATAGCCGACGGTATTGACCAGGCGGGCCGCAATCTCCTCGCCTCTACGTCTACTGCGGCAACTACAGTAGTAAGTCACAAGTGGGGTCCCGAAGCCGGAGAAATCTCCAAGAGTCTCGGCGGTGGATTCAAGAACGTCGGACTAGTATACATCGACGCCGCCGGCGTATCGCGCAAGGCAGTTGTGAAGTCTGTTGCTAAAGGCATGGTCGTTGGCAAGGTTCGCGGGGGCGGCGATCTGATTGTTGGGGGCGGCGATGGTGGCGTCTTTACAAATGCGCCGAGTTCGACGGCATCCTCGGCATCAGGCCAGCATCGGAAGGAGAAAGAGAGTAAGCAGGGATGGCTGCCTGATGATGTTAGTATGAGCGGTGGGCGAGAGTCTCCCGACGTCGTAAGCTACGGCCGTGCTGCGCCGCCTGCATACGGAAGCGGGCCGGGAGAGACTCTTGAGGGCCAAAAGGTTGCTGATGTCAAGCGCTAAAGCAAGCTCTCTCTCTCTTTGGACCGAGGATTGACGAGGATATGACACGGGTAGGATCGGATAGGCTAATGACGGAATGGGTAATGAAATGGACTCTTCTTGGATTATTCGAGGAGAACCAAGTACATAATTCTCACGAGAGCCTCTGACAAAGTCGCGAATCACCTTGTGTTTAGACTGCTAGGTTAGGTTGGGGTGATATAGGGGGTAATAACAACTTGATTTGGCTGCGCAAAGATACTCTGCATGAACGTTTCGTTTCGTCTACACTCTGTCATTCACAACACAACCTGCCATCAACACCCTCTTACAATATCGGGAATCATAACTACAGACCCGCAGAGACAAAGCACCTAATTCTGTCCCTGCCAACCCACCCAACTTTTCGGCATGACTCTCCAGATCTTCACCTCCCCACTCCTTAGATCATCCAGCTTAAAGCTTTCCAGCTTCACCTTCTTGCCCTCTCTACCCTGCTCCCACGCCCTGACCTTCTTCTTCGTACCATCCCACTCCGCCACCACTGCGACATGATCGGGCTTGCCAACCTCCATGCTATATTTCGCATGCATGGGCCCGTGCTTGCCTTGGAATTT
Organism: Proliferodiscus dingleyae; assembly: GCA_003988795.1. Taxonomy (NCBI): domain Eukaryota; kingdom Fungi; phylum Ascomycota; class Leotiomycetes; order Helotiales; family Lachnaceae; genus Proliferodiscus; species Proliferodiscus dingleyae. The sequence continues at coordinate 965,032 of QYAK01000001.1, read as the reverse complement.
CGTGTTGCGTAGCGTGATGATATCGCCCGGACGGATCTCGTCGTTCTGCGACGTGGAGGCGTTGGCCAGGTTCCCATAGACGATAGCACCGTAAGCGCGAATGCCTACTGGGAGTAACACGTTCGGGAGAGGTCGAAGAAGCTCTTGCACAAGGCCGTGGGGTGTACCATCCCCAACAACTGTGTCCTTCTTTGAGGCCACACCTTCGGCAATGCGACGCCCAAACTGGTCGTGTGCTTGCTCTAATTGATCTTGTCGCAGTCGTGACGGCGGTGGCTCGTGGCGTTGTTCGAGCTTGAAATTAGCTGGATCTTGAGCGTCAAATTGAGCCGTGATGACAGTTTGCGAGTAGTCTTGGTATAGCACGTAGATGTCTTTGGTCACAGTGGTCTTGCTGCCTCGTTTTCCAGTAGTAGATTCTTCTGTATCTAGTAAAATGTCTTTTCTGTTTTGGAGAACAGGGGGTACGCCCTTTTCTTGAGCCCACCAATATGTGCTGTGCCCGAGGTCTAAATCGTTAGCGACGTATCCAGAGTCCAGGGAAATTCTTCCCAGTTCTACGGATCTTCGGGCAGAGGTCGACGAGCGTGAGATATCCAACGATTGCCGACCAGGACCTCTATTTGATGGGCCAGTACCGAGGTCACGAGACGGAGGTGGAGGAGCCGCTCTCTCTTGGGGTGGTGGAGCATACGATGTACTTGGAGGTGATGTTGAATATAGGTCTTCATTATTTCGTTCAATTCTCGGCGTAGTAGTAGGGGGCGAAGCGATTCCTTTGGTTGGTGCGGTGTATCTGTAAGGATCGTATTCATCATCGTCTTGCTCCCAGGGTGCGGGCAATTTTGTTGGAGGCGGTGGAGGGGGAGCAGCTCTTGGCATCTCTGCTGATTGCCTTGAATTGAAAGACGGCTGTGACGGCAAAGGAGGAGGTACGGCGCGGGGGGCGGCGGAAGATGGCAGAGGAGGTGGTGCAGCTGATAGTGATGTGACTGGTGATCGAACAGGAGTGTCGTCCTCCAAGCTCGATTCGCGAGCATGTGATTTCAATGCATCTTTATGAGGTACCGCAGAGGCGATATCGGTATCATAGTCGCCTTCGTACTCAGTGACCTCTTCTTCGCTCTCCTGTTCAGGAAGCACTTTGGGAGGGGCGACATTGCGTTGATCTCCAGTCGATGATCGACTCAGGGGTGCTGGCGCTGAGGGAGGAGGGGGCGGAGGAGCTCGACTCTGCGAGGGAGGTGCACCAGGGACCGGAGGAACTCTACTAGTTCGCTTATTGCTCGAAGTGGGACTTATAGGTGAGGTGGCTGATGCCTCATCACCGCCAAAGTACGTTGTCGATGCTCTCTTTACAGGGGGCGACCTTGGTGACATAGGACCATCAGAAGATCGCGGCGGGGCTTGAAGGACTTCTCCTCTCGTAGCTGTAATACTAGCAGAGAGCTCGTCGTCAGATTCGGAGCCAGCGCTAGGAGATATTGGCATCGATCTCGGTGGAATAGAAGGTCGTGCTACAGATATTAGACCTATTTTTGCAATGTAGACATGAGGAAGCTTACACTCTTTTGGCACAGGTGGAGGTGCAGGTCTTCCGCCTGGGATCGGAGGGGCACCAGAAGTTTCATTAGAAGGGACTAAAACAACTGTTAGCATGTGTGCCAAGGGCTGGATAGTTTTCATTCGTACCTGGTGGCGGGGGAACCCTTCCCTGCGGTGACGCTACATCCTCCAAATCAGGAACCTCGTCAGCTGGCCTAGAGGCGGTCATGTGTATGGGCTCGTCCTCGCGCTCGACTTGCTGTTCAGTATCCTCCTGGCTTCGGATTTTGGACATGCCGGGTAAAGGAATCATTGCAATAGGTGGCGCATATGAAGCAGAGGACCCTGTATCTCCAGCACCATATTCTCCCGAACGTTTCTCACTGTTTCCAGTCGACTTCTTCTTCTTCGGAGCTGCTGCTGGACTAGAAATTGGCATGCCACCGCCGAACATTCCATGCATGCCCATACCACCACTCATCTTGGCCATTCGCGCTCTCAATTCCTCTTTACGGCGTATTTCCGGATCAACCTCTTCTTCCTCTTCTTCGTCCTCATCTTCATCCTGCGGTTCCTCAGAAGCCCCTTCTTCCTCCCCAACATCAGGTTCGTGGGTAGGCGCGGTGGGGGCTCGGACAGGAGGTAGAAGTGCTCGAGTTCGCGGTTTCTCATCACTGTCATCTCTCCCAGTAGACATTTCCTCCGGCTCTTCAGTTGTATCGCCAGCTCCAGACATATCGGCATCGTTGCCGTCGCCAAACGACTTTCTAGGGTGAAGGCCAGGAGTCGAGACCGCTCCTTTCGAGGATCTACGTCTCCTGGGCGCAGTCTCCTCTCTAGTTGAATCCGCCGAAGGACGTCCAATAGTCTCCTCAGTGTTCCCTTTTTCCAGAGGAGCGCCGTCTCCCTCTTGGGTATCTTCTACCGCATGTGATGATTCAGTGCGTTTCTTGGCTGGGCGTTTAGGTTTTTCCTTCTTTCCAGCCGCCTCGGCATGGCGAGCCGCCTGTTCCATTTGCTGCTTCTGTAGAAGAGCAATTCTCTCCTTCAGACTAGTAGGCTTTGGTTGCTCTTCAGCTTCGCCCTCATTTGACGTTGGAGCCAATCCCGCCCGTTCCGCCTGTGCCAAGTTCTCTGCCTCCTTCGAAGCGATTTCCGGGTCCTCTTCCCGTTTATAGACTTTCTGCGGTGCAGCTTCGCGGGGTTGTGGAACGTAGGCATTTTTACTGGGCGGCGGAGCGACGAAGGGTTTCTTTATAAAATTGTTGGAACCCCCAGAACTCAGACCACCAGGCTTGAATGGCGCCGGAGGGGGAGCGGCCTTGTTAAAAGCTGCAATACGGTCTTTGAATGAACCTCCACTCGGCTTCTCGGAGATCGGCGGAACAGCTGAGGGTTTCGAAGTAGTTGGAATTACCCTCGGCGCCGCAGCCGGGGCCGCCGATTCAGTAGCTTTTGGGGGAGCCGTCACTTCTGGCTTGGGAGGAGGCGGTGTTTCTGGTCTGATTGGAGTATCTTGTACAGGTTCGGGTTCGGGCTCAGGCTCGGATTCTTCTTCGTGCGCTGGCTGAACATTAGATACCGTGATGGGTGCAGGAGCGGGCTCATGAACAGGTTCTGCTTCCTTCTTCGGCCGGCTCTGGCGTGTAGGTCTTGGAGGCGCAGTGGGTTCGTATTTCTCTACAAAGTTCTTAGGGAATATCCCTTCCTGCTTTATTCCTGAAGCATCAGTGTACTCCCCAGTATACCAATCATCGTCTTCAACCTCCGTGACTGTGATTATCTGCCCAGATGGGAAGTGAAGATCATCTTCATGCGGAGAACTGTACTCATAAACCGCCTTGACTTTGAAAGGCGGACTTGACATTTTGAGCGGTTAGGAGCAGATGCTCTGGTCTTGCAGGCTCGCTCGGATGGTTGCCTATGCAAGCGTTGACTGAGTGGCCCACCCGCAAAGTACCCAAACGCAGAAATCCGGAGGGCGTTCACAGACTTTCTTCGTAAAGATGGAAGACGCGTATGTGCCCTAGTATGGGGCAGGGGATTTCGAGGTTCGTCAAAACCAGCGGGGTGTTGGTTCTACCTAAACGTGCTGGTCTACGTCAGTGCATGAATGCAGCGTGTGAAACGGGAGCCGTCAGAATGGCTAAATTCTAGGGCCTTTCGAATCTTCGAATTGTCACATCTTACCAGACTTGAAGTTACAGGTGGTAGCATGAGAGCAACAGTCAACAACTGTTTGTGAAATGATCTGAAATGAACCGGGTAGGGGAGGAGCTCGGCAGCTTCGACACTTGAGAACGGCAGAAGGAGGGAAAGGTGGTTGACGCCGCACAGTTTCGACATTTGCAGGGATATTTCGCCGCCGTCCCGCAGCAGTCCTATCCTATCCTATCCCACTCCAAGCAAAACATTTACCTACTCTAAGCTACCTAGCTCGCCGCGCATCTGGCACTTTTCATTTGGTAAGCTTCTCTCAATAACCATGTTTCATTGTTCACGACCTACGGAAGGGCAGCAATCATGGCGGCTTCACAAATGCCAAAGTCCATTCTGAAAAAGACGTCGTACCCCGCCTCGTCAGCCTCCAAGGCAGATCGAGATCGAGAGCTGGCGCTCTACCATGCCAGACTCATCCAACAACGCAAAGACATCGAGTACGAGATCCTGCTCTCTACAGAAGTTTTAAGTGATTACCCTCTCGCCACGTTTCCTTACGATGCCAGCAATCCCTCCCCAGCAGACGCAAAGCTTTTCAAAGACTCACTCCTCCCTTTCCAGCCCACCGACTACGATGCCTTGATAGTGGAGCGCAATATCAACGAGCACTGCGGGTACACATTATGCCCTAATCCTCGACACAAGGAGACCGGTGGCGGGAAGTATAAGATGATAGGCAAAGGTAAAGAGTTTAGAGTTGTGGAGAAGAAGGAGCTTGAGAAATTCTGTTCAGATGCTTGCGCGAGGAGGGCCCTGTATGTGAGGGTACAGCTGAGTGAGACAGCGGCTTGGGAGAGAGACGGTGCTCAGACTACCGTCAATATCGATCTTCTGGACGAACCAAAATCTGGTGGCGAGGCGATTATGGGTGGTATTCAGAAGCTACACCTTGATGAAGATGAAAAGAGTAAGGAACAAGATGCTGCTGATCTAGCGCTAGAGAGAGGAGATAAAGGGCTTGCCGTGAAGAAGGGCCTTGTGGATGTGAAGGTCTCAGAAAGGGGTGTAGTCAGGCAGCCCGAGGCTCCTTCACTCGATGAAAGAGATCTCAGTGAGAGGCTGGACACCATGCACCTTCAATTGGAAGGGCATACAGCTACATTTGGTAGTAACAGACATAGACGTCATGAAGCAGAGGATGAAGACACAGATTGGCAGCTATAAAGGCAATCTATTCGGAGTTAACGGTTTCGGCTTTCATTCGAGATGATACCCATGCTGGAAACAGGCTGCAAATAGAGCATCTTGGCAGAATTTATGACCGTCTTCTATACAATGTCCTATAGCAAGTCGACATAACAAGCTACCGGATGTGAAAACCTGTCTATCAAAAGCCAGAGGATTCTCCTATTGTGCTTTGGTATATGATTGTCCAAGTTCAAGAGTCAGAGGTCACCATGGTTTCACGCGAAAAATAATGGCAATCAAGCGTCATCTCCGTAGGAGAATCGGCGACACCTTAATGGGATATGTTCTCACATTGATCTAGAAGGCTAATCCTGCCTGCAAAACGCCAGTAGCTATCAGATCCGTGCCAGTCCACCCATAATCACCACTTTTTCGACAATTTTTTCAAGTTCAATTTCGTGCAGGACGGTCATTGAATCGGCGGGGGCGTTCGACGGTTTGCTGTTGAGAGACGGCAACGACGTTGACTGGGATAGAATCGAACTGCAGGAAGATTAGCAGGAGTAAGGGCTTTGAATATGCTGATATCCTTACGCCAAGATTTTTGAGAAGATCCTTGGTCTCAGAATCCACCTCGAGTTGCCCGGACTCGCTTTGGCTGAAGTCAAGGGCGGAAACTTCAGGGACGTATTGATCCTTTCTTTCTCTCTCCTCTTCTTGGAGCTTGAAGGAGATACCACGCACGGGTCCACGTTGAATACGCTTCATCAAATGTGTAGTGTAGCCGGCAATCTATCCCGCCAGGTTAGAAGCTGTGAGATGAGGTCCCTTCGCTATGCGAGTCGTACCTTGTTACGGAGGCGCTTGGATGCGATGATTGCAATCTCGTCGCAGATTCTCTTGTTGGTCTCGAAGTCGAGAGTCAACTTGGGGTAGTACCGCTCAATGATGACCTTGGCGGACTTCTTTACAGTCTTGGTGCGAACGCGACCCATGATTGCGGCTGGGCAGTGGTTGTCGAGCTGGTGTTGCAACTGTTTGACGGATTTCTATCTTTTCAGGAAATCCAGCGTGGGAGCTCGCTTGAAAGGTGGGCTAGACCCAAACACGGATTAGCCTCTTGGAGTGGTCTTGATGTCACATGATCAGGCGGATGATGGCTGCCTGCGCCTCGTCTCCCGCCGCTTCTTCCTTTGCGATAATTGATTTTTTGAATTTACTTTGCAATAAATTCCTCATCTGATTTTGTCTTCTCAATCCACTGTCTCTTCTTACTTTCAATTGTCTCATTCTTCCATAGATCTGTGACGCCAGTTATCTGCAGCTACAAGATAAAATCGACCACCATTCAAGTCTCGAGACGGTCATCAATCTGCTTTGAACCGTTTCTACTGATCAAGAAAATAGGAAGATAAGGCTTTTTGTGTCGGTATAGATCTATTGAGATGTTCTATTTATCTTTCTCCACATACCACGCGTCCAGAAAGCTCTGCTCTGAACTTTGGTAGTCTACCACAAGCAGCAAGTTTAGTCTTGCCTTTCCTACTTTCTCGTCTTGGTCATCACCTTTGCTAAACAGTTCTGTACACATCGTTGCTGTGATAAAATTCAGATAAAAGCTGTATGCTCAATAGCTATGCTTTTTTAGGGGCTTAATGATAAATGTATTCAGGCTGTGCATATAAATAATATTGTTTCTTATATTGGAGGCTGATGCCAGATTTTGAGTTGACCAATCATCTGCAGAGTGGCTCCCGAAATAGGTCGCATTTCGACCAGATACGCACAATCAACAGGTCTACGATTGCTACGAGCAAAGGATCTGGTCATGGTTTCTCTTATTTTGTGGCTTGTGTTATGTGTCGAATTCCGCCGGCATCAAACTCCATGGCGCCGAGGATTGCGATCTGGGGCTTGATAGCCTTCCATAAATAGACGTTGACTTCAGTGCGGCAGTCGTACTGAACACACTACGAAAGATTTGGGGGCCATGCACTTTCAATCCATCTCAATATCTCCGAATGACCGGTTTTGGAGGTCAGAGGCCTATCGTAGTCGACAAATAATTAAAAGGAATACTCTAGGAGCAGAGGTTATCTTTCATTTGGTTGTCAAGCTTTGGTCCATGGATTTAGCATCGTCATGTATGAGGCTATCAGCCGGTCCTCACTGTGTAGCGATTACGGCATTATCGATCGTATTGACAGAAATACGCAGTCCAAAATTCTTACACATCACCTGCTGGCCGATGCAGGTCTAGAACAAACCGAAATATTCCCAGTGGGTAGGAATCGGTGCTTGGGCACTTCCTAGTGGTTGTTCAGAGCGACTGTTACGAAGTGAGTCCAAACACGGCTTATGCGAGGCTTAAGAACTTTTACGAGGCAATACGACTTTTGGCGGTTTTTCCCTCTTTCGCCCCCGCTCGTTTACGCGCGTCCACTTAATAACAAGACGCTTCGTAATTTGAAACAGGTCCGCAATCAAAGCCTATCGTAGGACTTTCTCCGCTATTATTTGGGCCAATTAGGCTTGGTTGCATGTAAGCCTACTGCCGACACGGCCAACTATCCGAGCTCACATATACGAATTGGAGCTATACGATATACGAATATTAGACCAGCATGCTTCCCGGAAAATTTTAGCACTATGAACTTCCTCTAATTGATGCTACATGTGGACAATGGCTGAATCTGAAACTCACGATAGCTTCGCAATCAGAAGACTCGCGCGGAAAACTCACACCAAATCTAGAACTGGATGTTTGAATTGTAAGAAGCGCAGGATAAAGGCAAGAACACCTTCTCCCTCATTCTAAGAAATCCAAAGCTGATCACAACTGAAGTGTGACGAGAAGAAGCCACATTGCAGCAATTGCACAAGACATGGAAGTGCTTGCAGTTTCGCGCCGCAGTCATCGGGATCGAGCCCCGAGACATCAAGCCAAGATGGACCTGCAATAGGAGCATCTTCCATTACCTCAAGTCCTTCTATCGCTTTTAGTAATTCTCCATCCGTCAATCCGACCATAGTGCGCAACAGCAATACCCCTCAACTACTAAACATCATGGATCTTGAGCTGTTGCATAATTACTACACGTCGGTGTCGCTGCTCATCACCAACAATCCAGACCTCCAGACATTTCTGAGAGTCAACATTCCGCAGCTGGGCTTCTCCTATCCATTTGTATTGCACAGCATCCTAGCCGTGTCTGCGCTCCACCTCTCGCGATTCAAGAGGGGAGAACAGAAGGTCCACTATCTGAGTCAAGCACAGCACCACTATGATAATGGCCTGAGAATATCAAATGATCTGTTACCAGACGTGAACAAGGACACGTGTGCTCCCCTCTATATCTTCGGAACGTTCTGCATCCTCTGCACTTTTGCGGCGGGCCCAAAAGCAGGCGACTTCCTCTTATTCGGAGACCAAGGCCCTGCAAAATGGCTCCGTCTCTTCCGCCACTTAGCACCTATTATGGAGCGGGAGGATAAGCAATCGTTCTTCGAGGAGAGTGGATTGTCACCCATACTCAGCATCTCAAACGGGACGGGGAGTAAGAGGTCAAGCGACAACGAACACCTCCGCAGTCTACGAGAGCAGATAATGGCGACATCGGCGGCAGACCCAGATCTCCAGGTATACCTTTCGGCGCTTGAACAACTCTCGATATCGCTTCCGTCAAGGTCTTCGGGCACTACACTGGCCGAGGGATCTCCACAGTCTATCTTCACTTGGTTGCATGGACTATCTGAAGAATTTGTGGTGTGCCTCCAGCAGCGAAAGCCAGTGGCTCTTGTTGTCTTAGCGTACTTCTGTAGATTGCTAAACGAGATGCAATCTTTATGGTGGGTGAGGGGATGGCCTGAGCATCTGATGTCGGAAATATTCACGTCTTTGAACTCAGAATACCGGGTCTGGCTACGATGGCCGAACGACAAGGTTGGAATTCCCGGGGGAAATGGCTAGCTGATTACTGTGCTATTGATTCGCTTAATCACTTACGAGCATTCGAAATATCAAAACTGAAGGAAATTGACCTGCCTAACTTCTACTGTGCACCGGAGTAGTGTTTCATATATGTCACGGCCTGGTAGATGCAAACAATGAAGTAGTCATCGATAAAGCTGATATTCAAAAGCTATGTATGCATATTGAGAGGCACTCAAGCTCCCCAAGCTCTGAGGCCATAACAATTTCCGACAACGCCAGTTATTAATAAGCTTGTACTCTATACCCCAATTTACTTTCTATGTACAAGCAGTCTAGACAGCGGAGGTCTCCGTTGTAGTGGTCTTGCCGTCATGGTGAACGACGGCCTCAACAACCTCCGGTGCCAAAGTGCCTTTTTCGGTGATACCCATGTCTGCGGCGAAAGTGCTGTGTGGCACCCACTTGGCTGAGGTTCGGGGGTTGGTCTCCTCAAGCATACGGTCGACTTGCTCAAGAGAAAGACCCTTGGTCTCGGGGACGAGGAGATATGCGTAAACGAAGCATGCCGTGCAAAGAGCACCCCAGATGAAGAAGACACGAGATCCGAGGTTGCCCTCTCCGGGATCGCTGCCAACCATGTATGGAGTGATGACAGCGATGATACAATTCCAGAGCCAGTTGGAAGCAGTTGAAAGTGCCACACCGCGCGAACGGATTGGGAGAGGGAAGATTTCACCAATCAAGACCCAGGCACCTAAGTATGTTAGCTTCTATACTCAATGCATTGCTCCGGATGTGCTTACCAGGACCCCATGTAGTCGCGAAGAAGAAGATATAGATGCAAATGAAGGAGATCTGGGCCGATACGGCATTATTGTTGTGCTTCGACTCCTGACCTGCGGTGACACCAATGATACCAACAATGAATTCACAGATGAACATGCCAAGAGCGCCATAGATGAGGAGGGGACGACGACCAATCTTCTCAATGATAAAGAAAGAAATTGGAGTGGAGCAGACGTTGACCAGAGTGGTGATGAGACCGATGAGAAAGGGGTTCTTGATCGTGCCCAAGTTCTGGAAGAAGGTGGTACCAAAGTAGAAGATGAAGTTGACACCAGTCCACTGCTGCATCATCTGAAGGGAAGTTCCCAAGATCGTTCTGCGCAAGTTCGAGGATGGGTTGGTGAGACCGCCGGTGAAGCAGCTGAGCCATGTAGAGAAGTAGCCTGACTGGGGAATGACCGACATCTCATACTCGTGGTTGGCAACAATCTCGGCCAATTCTGCCTGGACAAATTCCGAGCCTTGGGGTTGGCCACGAAGACGAGTCAAGACCTGGGTAGCCTTCTCGAGATTGCCCTTTCTCACAAAGTAACGAGGAGACTCGGGCAAGAAGAAAAGACCGACAGCGAGAAGGATGGCCCACAGCATCTGTATGGCAATTGGGATTCTGTAGGAGCCAGTGGTGGTGTAGTTCTGGGTACCGTAGTCGACGCAAGAAGCGAGCAAGAGACCGATGGTGATGCAGAATTGGTAGCCAGACACGATGGCACCGCGAACCTTCTTGGGAGCAATTTCAGACATATACAGAACGATGATGGCCGACACGAAACCGATACCAAAACCAGCGATAAGGCGACCAGCTACGAGGAGACCGAGGCCGTGAGAGGCGGTCTGCAGAATAACACCAACCAAGAAGATACCGCAGCCAGCAATGATCGTAGTTCGGCGACCAAACCCTGAAAGGATGCTCTGTTAGTGATGTTGCTCTAGAAGCATGCCGCTGAGCGCGAAAGAGAAGAGTGTGGGCGGTGGGACTCACAATCAGCCAGATCACCAGCAATCAGAGCACCAAGGAAGGTACCAGCAGAGAGGATCGAGGTAATGAGGGACTTCTTCCAGGCAGGGAGAGCAAAAGCCTTCTTGACAGCATCCGAGGCATCGGATGGAGGAATGGGAATGCCAGTAATCAGATGGACGAAGAAGTCCATTCCCAGAACACCAGAGATATAACCCGAGTCGTAACCGAAGAAGATACCACCAAATGCAGCGAAGCCGCACATGATGTAGGCCTGAATACCAAGTTAACCCTACTGCGCTGAATGGCGAGATTTCGACTTGCCTTGAAGGTGACCGGCGCCTCGATACGAGACACATCGGTCGTAGCGACCAAACCAACACCGCCGCCGGGCATTGTGATGATAACGATGCTGTTGTAGGGGAGATCAAGCAACTAGGTGAAGTGAAGAAGCTGGCAGGACGCTGACAGCGAGGACCTAGGTGGTGGCGGAAGTAGATTGAATATAATCAATCAATCTGGCTGTTCTGTTGATTAGATGCCGGATTGGGGGTAGCGGCGACGGAAAGCAGCGGCCGGAAGCGGTTGTTGAGCTGGGAGAAAGCAGCAACCAAGTGTCGACTGTAACCTTTTTCACTTCCTGCAAACCGACAGCGGGAGGAGGGGTTCTTGTAGAAAGAGGATGAGCGAGCTGGGGGGGACGGGGCTAGTCCCAAATGGAATTAATTGGGGAGCCAGAGCAGAGGAAATTATTTCGATTTTCAGATTGAGATGGTCGGTGGTGGTCGGTGGTGGTCGGTGGTGGCCTGCTAATCTTTTTTTCACCCCCAGGCCGGGGACGAGCAGGGGGTAGGGGATGGGCGGGGGGGTATGGGGGGAGGGGGAAGGGGGAAGGGGGTATGGGGACCAACGGCAAGGCCGCATGCATCGCGACACCGCGTAATACACTTCCTGGCAATACTTTTGTTCGTCCGGGTCCTGTCTGTAGTCCGTACGGAGTAGTTTGTAGTTCGTAGGTCGTAGTCTGTAGTCTGTAGTCTGGAGTCTGGAGCCGGGGCTGGCACGACCTGGCCGCGTGCGTGTGGGCCAATGTCGTGCGCTCCTCGGCCCTCTGCAGCCTCTCCATCTTCTCCAGTCTCTTCCCAGTCGGGCCAATGAACGGGGCCGGGGGGAGGGGGGAGGGGGGGAGGGGGACGAGGAGAAAAGGGGAGAAAACGAGGACGACGAGCGAGAGAGCGAGGAACCAGGAGGAGAGAGCCGCGACTAGGCCGTGCCATGGGGAATCTGGGCCGAAACCAGATGCTGGGGCACACCTAGACCTAGTCACTGACCAGTAACTAACTAGTCTAGTATAGATAGCCTCTCCAAGTCTCCTCTCCTCTCCTCTCCTCTCCTCTCCTCTTCTCTTCGTACTGTTACGACTGAACTGAACTGAACTGAAAACTGAACTGAACTGAACTGTATTGTAGACTGTAGCTGGCCTTGTCGGCCCTGTCTGGTCTGGTCTGTGCCATCCCCAGCCTCTGCAGTAGGCCCCGGCGTGATTGGCATGGCCCATCCTAGCTCGTCGCTGGAGCTTGGGAGCCGGAGAGCCCCCTACGCAAACGGACCGATTAGCCAAGGGTCGTCCAGCAACACCATCGCCAGCACCAAGACTGCTGTACCGGCCAAGTGGTTATGGCATGAGCGGACGCTGCTTAGTCCATCGGTAGCTTGATTCTTGAATCGTTCACTTCTGCCTTCGGTCGTGTGTTCTCTCTCGTGGAGAAGAGCTGGCTGCAGGGGAGAAGTCCCAAGCATTATACCACCATCGATGTATATGCATGGAGAGAGCAAGGAGAACAAGGCACGGCTCTAGTGCGGGTAAATCCTTCGTGGTATGTATACAGAAGGTTACTTCCTTGATGGCTGCCTTCCCTTCCCGCTGCGTCCACAGACCCGGGACTGCGAACAGTGAGAGTGAGGCCCTCAGTTACACGCCAGAGTCGCGACTGTTCCGCATGCGGGCAGACCAGACACAGCTGGGCCTCATGCTTGCTCGGCCTTACTGTCCTCGCTGCGGCTGGCCGGCCAGACTTAGCTGGGTGGACAACAAAGGACTGGGAGCGCCTCGTGACTTCTGGGCCGTATTTCTGCACTTCACATGACAGAATCTCTGGCGACTCCATTATTTGACCGAGAAGTCGGTACGGGGCTTGGGGATCCCCACAGACTTCTCGTTCTCCAGAACGCCCCGACGTGTCTCCCCGACACGCTGGAAACGCTGCGAAACTCCACCATCAAGAGAGCTGCCCGAGGAGCCTCCGAGATCATGCAAACCTCCCCAAAAGGCCCGTTGAAGCGTTTGCAGCGCTGTGCCGCGCCCAATGCGTACCCGCAAGCGTATTGCTCGCCAGCACGAAGCACGAGTGGCGGACATCAAACATGATGCCAGAGAGCTACAGATACATTCCACATCGGTCTTGGGCGCAAGGTGATCATCACGAGGCCTCTTGCCCTTTCCCCAGATCTCGCCGCGCTTAGTCTAGTCCCCTGTCAAAGGAGATTCCCGAGACCAGACCAATGAGCAAGCCTTCCGACGCCGTCGTACAAGTTAATTTAACGCCGACAGATTTTGATTGCCCGGTGGTCGACCTGCCATTGGTGTTGCAGCATCGCAAGGTCTGGCCGGTTCCAGCTGCTCCTCGCGAGATGCGCGAGATCCACGAGATCTGCGGCCGGACTGACAGACAGCAGCTGTCCAGGCCAGCTCCAAACATGATTCAACGTGAAAATAGAGAGCAGCTGGAGCTAGGCAGGGAAAGAAAGAAGACCCTCCCCATCCCTCCCCCCTCCTTCCGCCCTGGTCGATGCAAAACGTGGACTGTGGATCCCAGATGCACTTCGCTAGGCGACCGAGAAGAGCCCGGTCCAGGAAGCCACACACTGTCCACTGTCCTAGTCGGGACAGTGGCTGCTCTTTTCACCGAGATGACTCCAAGAGACACCGATCCAGGCACAGAAGCGAGACGCAGGCGTGCTGGAGCCATGGGACGTTCATGCAAGAAATTGCCAATCGATGTGCAACAGTCCGGTCTCACGACAGGCTCACACCCGTCGTTGCATCCGTTAGTTAGGTGACCAGTGACCATCTCAGTATCTGGAACCGCCTGATGTTGCTTGCATTGATTGCTTAATTGCTTAATTGCTTAATTGCTTGACAACTCGAGCTCGGACGAAGAACAATCAATACCTTGAGCTTGAGCTTAACCTCATCTCTATCCCGGAACATGGTCTGGACATGCATGTAATCCGTACAGTACTGTACTGTACATTGTCTGAGGCCTTAGTTCCACAGTAGCAAGCTCTGTCTGATGTATTTGAAAGACGGACTCCACCCCAAAATTTTCACCTCATCTCCAGAGCCCCATTACTCCATTACTCCATTACTCCATTACTCCAGAACTCCAGACCTCCAGACCTCCAGACCTCGTCCCTCGGACTCTCCAACTCCACTCACAAGGTCCAATCACCACTTCTGCGGCCTTGACTTGCCGCCGTGACTTTCGGCGCGTCCTGTGATTTCCTTCCCATCTGACAGTTGGGCATTTTGGCCTGCCTCTACCATACAACCTCCCACCGAATACAACCCTTTGACCACCAATGATGCGACACCTGTGCCGCAAGCGAATCATACAACAGTAATGTGGTTAGTCAGAGGTATCGGGTACCGTTCCCGCCGCCTATTACGGCATGCGGGCGCTGGTAGGGGTACAAAGCAATTCCGATTACGTTGCGGCGTCGCCACAAAGCCCAATTGCCTGGCCTCTAGACATTCAGAGTGGACGCAGAAGGAGCTTTCGAGTTCTTGAAGCATCAGACCACCACCACCACCACCACCAGCGTCGGCCACAAAGCGCAGATTCCAGAGAGTCAGACGACGTGCCTCGTATCTCGTGTTGACACCGCGACACCCACATTCTTGGGTCGATTGGAAGAACTGAAAGCTGAGAGAGGATGTGTTGTGTCACTAGACAAGCCCCATTGCGTCCCCGCAAAACGTTGTCACGGCACGGAACAGCCACGGCCACGGCCACGGCCACGCCACAGCTCCTTGCCGCTGGTGGCGTTCGAGTCACGAGGGCTGCGCTGTACGTACGGTACAGTACGGTTCAGAGCGGCAATGTGATATCCATCGTGAACGCCGCCGCGGCTTCAATTCCCTCAAGTGAATTGAGAATCTCCAGCAGGGAGCGGGGTCGCACCAGGAGATATCAAGGGACAGGTGCTCAACTCTCAAATCGGGCGATTGAAGTAGAGAGAACCTGACTACTAAAGCCGGGCGGCTCTCTCCTCCGCCTTTAAGCTTCGCTCAGAACTCCATGGATGCGCAAATCTCTTCACTGCATCAGCATATCGGACAGTTGGAACTGTCTTTTTTTTCTTCACAACCTTTTCTATGCGTGCCCCAAAGTCCAGGCCTCAATCGGATGCCAGCGCCTCTTGAAACTTGAATGATGTCGTCAACTAGTACTACATTGAGTATTGAACCAAAACTGGAGCGAGTAGTCTCTTACTTTGAATCTTCTCCGTTTTGGACATGAATATCCATGGAAAGTTACCATGCACGCGTATGCCATTAACATTGACTCACGAGTATGTATCAACGCTGGCGTCGGCAGTCTTGAAATGTATTTTTCCAACGCCGACTCCACTAGGCAGTGTATGACTGGGGTGAAGAATTTCCGATAGCAATATGGTCAGTATCAATATTCAATCATTGAGTGATGAGGATTTCCATTTCCTACTATCGACGATCACAGCATCCAGATTACGTTGATAAGCGCAAATTCCCAATTGAGACGAAGTACTCAATCGTCACAAAACTAGCTACCAATTAGCCATCACCACCTGGTCCAAATTAGAGACTTCTCAGCATTGACTCATTAGAGAACTATATACCTAAGCCGACTTTGAAAAGTCTCAGAGCTACTAAACACGCGTCGTTCTGATATTTCTTTGCTGTTCGAGGGCCTCAGTTAGTACAAGCTTATTTCACACTATTTGAGAAATAAGTGAACGACCGAATTTTTTGCCGAAACGACTTCTTCAATGGAATAAGAGGAGGAATGCGTCAAGTCCTTCCATACGTCAGGCGAGTATCGATTGTCCTCTTTACTACTCATTTTGTGACCAGGATTCGGGTATAACTGGCCTTCTCGAATCAGCTTCTTCTCAGCGCCTCAAACATGGAAACCCAGCCACTTGATTTTCTGGGAACTATGATCAAACTGCAGCCAAGTTAGCACTCATCGTGAGCGACACGGTAGAGCTTTTTGTATTTTGTTTGAAGAACTCGGACATGTATCACCGATGCCCCCATTATCTCCATTATCTCCGACGATGCTTCATAACAACTTGGCTCCTTTTGACGTAAAATCAAATATATAGCAGTTAGTATAGTCTGATACTTCTACATATCACCTTCGTTCTCAAGCCTGATCCATTCGGTGCGCCAAGATCTCAGTGCAATTGAATATGGCCACTTCTACGAAAACAGTAGTTCTGATTACAGGCAAGGCTGATCCCATCCAAGCATCACATCAGGCACACAATTTTAATCTCCCATAGGAGCTAACCAAGGAATTGGCTTCGAGGCCGCCAAGATCCTGCTCTTCGAGGACTCCAAATACCACATTCTTCTGGGTTGTCGCGACCTGACGAAGGGCGACCAGGCTGTCGCCGAGCTGACTTCGACCCCAGGAAAAGGGACGGTCTCGGCACTCCAGATCGATGTAACGAACGATGCCTCCGTAGATGCCGCTGCTGAAAAGGTACTCTCTGAGCATGGCAGACTCGACATCCTCGTCAACAACGCCGGCATCTACCCAAAAGCCGGATCGGCACGGGACAATCTCCGCGTCGTCCTGGAGACCAACGTCACGGGCGCCATCTCCGTGACAGAGGCCTTCCTCCCGCTGCTAAAGAAGGCGCCGAAGCCAAGGGTCGTGTTCGTCAGCAGTTCCGTGGGAAGCCTGACCCATGCTAGTACAGAGGGGGGGCCGTACTATCGGCCTGCGGGAGGTGAGTATAGGGCGAGCAAAGCGGCGCTGAATATGTTGATGAATCAATACTGGGTCAAGTATAAGCACGAGGGTTTCATGATTTTTGGCGCGGACCCGGGACTGGTGGTCAGCAATCTGATGGACAGGGAGAATCAGCGGGCGAGGGGCGGGGTAGAAGGGCATGTTGTGGGTGAGAGGATTGCCACTGTTATCAGGGGAGATAGAGATCAGGATGTTGGAAAGGTGTGCGCGCATTATGGGGTAGTGCCTTGGTGAGTAGATATATAAGCTGTCTTCGCACAAAAAGCGTCACCTACAGTGGCTCCAGCTTAATGCAAGACGTTGTGGAGTAGACCAGCTTTTCTGCACAGAAAGACGCCACTTGAACAATCAGACCTCATACTTAGCCAAGAACCCAGAAAATATAACTTCCAGGTCGATATACTTAACAACTAAGCCAATCGACTATGGAATGCTAAGCAGCAGCGTCACAAAGATGACTAAGCCACATCGACGAAATGGTTTCAAGATTGAGACTGGACTGGGTATCATCTAGAGAATAGGTCTATCTTGGGAGTAGACAACAGATCAATCACTAGTTTGCGATCGACTGGTCCGCCACTCGCGTTGAAGCACACGAAAGTTGTAAGTAGGTTTCAAAGCAAATATGTTCAGGATTCAACTGACTATATACCAAAATGAAATCAAACGACTTTCCCGCAAAGTGCTTCCCCTCTTAAACGAGCGTGAGAATGTATATACAACTTTTTCTAACCCCTGCCCTGCTGCCAAGCCCATAATAGCTAGCAAGTACCCATCCCTCACCTTAATTGTCAGCAGATGTCTCGGTGGGGCTTGGGGGAGCAGTGAATGTGCCTGTCCCAGTGTGCGTGTGGGAATGACGAGAGTGAGTTCCCGTGAAGGTGTGGGATCCTATGAGACCTCAAGAGTCAACATTACTCGATAAGTGAAAGCTAGAAATTTTGGAGCGTATCTGTATTCATCATCTATCATCTGGCATCTGGCATCAAATCCCAGAACTGAGCCCCGGATGTCTCCGTAAAAGAAGGAACGAGTATTTTGGGAGTCTGCCTACCTGTTGGGCGACTGAAAGAGCCAGTAAAGGTGCCCGTGAAACTGTGGTGCGAATGGCTTGAGTGAGTGAAAGTTGGGAGGCCGGTCGGCGGCGCGCTATCTGTCTCCTGTCGCTCCACGAGGCCCGTGGATGAGGGAATAGGCAGAGTCGGGACCGTTCCAATGGGACCAGTAGGGAATGACAGAGTTCCAGTATGGGTTCCAGTATGGGAGTGATGGGAAAAGGTGCCTGTGATATTAGCGCTGGACGATCTTGAATGAATAGGGCAGGGCTTGTAGCTGGGTCTCAACAGCAAGTGCCGGCTTTGTAGCGCTCATAAAAGCAAATGGCATTGTAAATATAGAAAAACTCACCTGTATGGCTAGGGAAGCTCCCAGTGAATGTGAGAGAATGGTGCGAGTGGGTTCCTGTTGCGGTTGGGTGAGGGAAGGACAGAGACTCAGATGGCTCTTGAGCAACTGGAGCGGCGAGACCACTGGAAAGTAGTAAGCATCTGTGAAATACGGACGTGCGATCCAATTACCCAGCTGAGAGCAAAGCAGTGAGGAGGAGAGCACGGAGAGACATTTTGGATAAGTCAGTTACTGATGTCTTTCGAGGTAGCGTCTAGGACTAAGCGAAATCTTGACCTGCTTTTAGGCCAAGACTTGGGAAGGGAGCATCCTTTTTATACTTCAATTTCGATCCGAATAAAGATACTCATCCAGCCAAAGGAAGACTTTAGTAGTGCATCATTGTCTCAGCGGTACGACGGCTGTGAGGCCGTAGCTCGACGGTCAGAGTCAAATTAGGCGTAATCAGCTCTTTCGTTACACTACATCGCTGTTGTGGATGGATATGAGAATTTCCGTTGTTCTTTTCGGATTAACAAGTTCCAACCCTAGCTACGTGCAGATTACGAATCTCGGAGTGTCAATTGAGTTGCATGTGGGGAGAAACATCTCAACATCAGAATCAGGAACGGGGCACAAGGATCGCTGGGCCACAGAGAAAACAATTTAGATCTGACGAGCTGAATGGCTCCATGGTTTAACCAGAAGTTGTGGGTGCCTAGACCTCTTGTGCTCCGCCGCCATTATCGCAGAAAACAAGCATTTCCAATGACATGGCGCCAAAAGAATTATCTTCTCATAATAACCAATGGGAAGGCCATATTTGAGGTAGTATAAGAGCGGGGCCGGAATTTCCCATGGTCTCGGCAAATCTGGGGAACAGAAGATCAACGGAAGATCTGCTGAAGTGCATTTCGGTTGTCAGAAGATGCATATCTTGAAACTTAGAGAAGGGTAAGTGAGAGCGAACATGATCTATATCACGTGAAATGGACTCCTTTTCAAGATGTTGGCGACGCTAAACCCCGCATTTTGAGGCCTCAGAAAAGAAGTAATAGAGACACTGAGATCACAATATCTTGCCCTGTCTCATGTTTTAGCTTTGTTGGCGGCATCGGAGTCGATAGGTCGTAAATCGCACTTGCATAATTTTCCAAAGTTTTCGAAATAGGCTGATGCTATTGCCGTCTGATTTTAAGTGACGCCGTGACGCTCGCTACACATGGAGGTGAAAAGAAAGAAGAAACATCCTACACAGGCTTGCATAAGAGATTAATCGTTGCTTCCTCTCTCTGAGGTTGGTGGCTGTTCTGCCGTCTGAGATAGAAGCGGAATCAGATCATTGCTAGCGAATAACGGGAACGGGGATGTAATGCGACTGAACAGGGATCTGTGGAGCATCAACGATATTTTGAGAAGTGCTTCTACGTGAGTGAGAGCTAGAGGCCTGGACAAATTTTCCCACGATATGATTGCAATTTAGTAGCTGTTCCGCAATGATGCAGACATACTTCTAAAAACGTGCTGCGACTTACAGCGTCGTTGGTTTACACTCGCCAAGCAATTTCTCCGTGTGACTGCAGCGCGTTTCAACTTCCCCACAGTCTTGGCCCTGTACTGTCAATCGTCGGTGAGGTAACCGGATGAGGCTCGTAGGTCCCCCTGGACAGGGGCGGTAAGGGGGTAGGCGGAAGGTAGAGACCGAGCGAGATTTGGGTAGTTTGGGACACCGCTGTGGTGTGATAGACATGGAATGTTAGCGAATATCCGGTCTTTCTCAGCCTGACGACAAACTTTCAACATCTGCTTCATGAAGTGAGCGTCCCTGGCTAGGCGTCCAGAATTGAGACAATTTCTGTCGCTATTGCACTGCCAACACCCAAGCAGAACTTTCTGATCCCGTCATTTGCCCTCGGTAGCATGTGCTTGCATTTAGCCAGCCGAGAGATCTTTCATTGAAATGAACAAGAATGCAGATCCCTCATTGTAGTAAACTGCGGTGCTGCTTGTGGACCAGGCTCGGAACTTTCCAGTTCTGGTTCTTGCAGGGACGTGGCATAGGTGTCCAAGTATACCGTCTTCCATTCGAGAATGATATAATTTCCCTTACGTGATGCCTATTCAGCCGCCTCCTTCATCACCGGCAGGATTCGCGTATTCCTCCCCATCCTCTTCGACTTCAGTAAGACGCAATGCCTCGCCTACATCTGCGACAAAATGATCCTTGCCACCACATATCTCGAGAATACCGCTTCGGTGGAAGAGTTCGAATATTGTGCTACCCTCAGGCGGCCCGCGCGAAAAGAAAACCCTGACCCCTCGGTCTCTGTAATTGCGAACAATCTCTTCGAGAACCTGTGTTCCTGAGCCGTCTAAGCCTGTTACGCCATGAATGTCAAAAATTATGTTTTTGTTGTGCTCTACCGACCTCACCCTAGGCAATGCAGGATGCGCCCGAGTGGTCCCATACAACTCGAGTCTTTTAAGGCGGTTCTTCAGATCCCCTGTATTGGCAAATGTCAATGGCTCCGGAATTTTGACAATCAAACATCCTTCGATGAACTCAAGTCTATCCGGGTTATCCTCTGCATTCTCAAACCGATTCGTTCCCGGTATTCTTCCTAAAATCTGAATGCGAGGCCGAGTGCTGTGTTTGATGACGGAGAGGAGTGATAGGCCCACGCCAATAGCTATTCCGAGGGTGAGCGAGTAGAAAATTGTGGCAGCAAATATGATAAACATTAGTCCTAGTTCCGTGTAGCCTCTTATTCTGACGAAGAACATTATATCATGTGGGGCCTCTTCAATTAGAGACCAGGCAACCACAGTGATCATTGAGGACAAAACTGCTTTCTGTGATTTTGTGAGCAGAGCAGCTCGGAGATCTCGTGAAGAGTGAGACTTACAGGAAGATAGTAAAATGCCGGTAATAGGAATGACACACAAATGATAGTAATGATGCTTAAGAAGATACTGCTCATTGGAGTTTTCCCACCAGTGCTCTTGTTAACCTTGCTTCTCCCATATCCACCAAAGGCGGGTAGTGCACTGAAACATCCACCAACTAGGTTGGCGACTCCTAAAGCAACAAGTTCCCTGTTAGGGCTCAGTGATATTCCCTGTATGCTATCTTTGCCCTCGCCCCCACCCAGACTCTTCGCAGCGACAGACGATTCGAAGAAGCCAAGGAGAGCGATCAGGAAGGATGTACCCATTGCTTCTCGAACATGTTTCATATGTTCGACCTGGAAGGGCCAGTGAAAGGGGAAAGGGCGTCCTGTTGAAGACCTGACTTCACCCAGGATCTCAACACCATGTCGATCCCATCGAAACTGCCAGCAGAAGATTGCAGAGAGTACCACAACAAGGAACCTGTCAGGAATATACGCAACACCAGGGTAGCGGGGCTGAAGTCGTTTCTTCATTTCTCTATGTCGAATGAGAATTTAGATCTG
Organism: Proliferodiscus dingleyae; assembly: GCA_003988795.1. Classification (NCBI taxonomy): domain Eukaryota; kingdom Fungi; phylum Ascomycota; class Leotiomycetes; order Helotiales; family Lachnaceae; genus Proliferodiscus; species Proliferodiscus dingleyae. The sequence goes on along the minus strand of QYAK01000001.1, from coordinate 943,477 downwards.
ACAAAACTGAGAGCACTCACCTAAAAACCATGATAACTGCAAAACTTACTCCAGCGACAGCAGCAGTTGCACCCGAGGCTTGCTTGATGTTCGTAAAAAGAAACCCTAGTTTATCAATACTGCTCCCATGACTAACCCCTCCAACTTGGTCTGCCAGATCTGCCAGACCAAGCTCAGGAATGAGCTGATCCACCATGATGACGAAACCAATGGCGGAGATGAATCCTCTCAAGAACGGTCTGCTCAGAACGCTGTCTAAGAATCCCAGGCGAGTGAGACCTGCAATAAATATCACAGCTCCTGCCATCCCAGTGACAACACCAGCGACCCTGGCATGCATTATGTCGTCACGTTCTGAAGTCTTGCCACTATCCACGCTTGATCTGACTACACTTCCTACTAGAAGGCTGCCTGCTGCTTCCGGTCCAACTACCATCTGCGGAGAACTTCCTAGTAAGGCATATATGAGCGGGTTGAAGACGAAGGAGTATAGTCCATTGATAGGTGGGACATGAGCGAGATTGGACGCATACGATAAAGCCATGGGAAGGTAGAAGGATGCCATTGTGAGGGCGGCTATCAAGTCCCCTTTCAGATGAACCAATTTATATTGTCGTATCCAGGACAGGAAGGGGATATAATACGCGAAATACCTACGCTATGTTAGCTCAAAAGTCGATATAGGTGCAAAAATGGACTGCAAGATATACATTGCTGTTGTATTTGTAATGCCATGCTGCTCTGCCAAATAGCTCGTCGTGCTCTGCTTTTTCTTCTTGTTTGCGCCAGACCCGTTTCTAACACCGACATTTTCGAAGAAGCTCCCAAAAACGTAATTGCTTGACCCTGCAACATTTCTGTCCCTTCCTGGTCCTCCAAATCCGTATATACTATGCCCGCTTCTTATACTATTCGCCCGACTTTCCACCGTGGGACTGAACGTGCCATGATTCCAGGTGCTGGGATGCGGCTGGTTATCAGACAATTCGAAAGGCTTCTTCAACAGCGCGGTTGTCTCTGAAACCACTTTGTGCCCAAGGTCACGGACCGGATTTCCACGTCTCTCAGCATCTGAAGTATCGTCATCGGACGTGGGGTCTGTATTTAGATGGGTAGGATTTGTCAACGGCGAAGGATTCGAGCTGCTCGATGCTGTGTCCGCATCTACACCATCTCTTCTATCTTCTGGCGATCTCGATATGGTATGTGTTTCGCGCAGTTGGCTCGGTGTGGGAGGGACATGTTGTTGAGCGTTCTGACTTATTGTCGAGGGGGTACGAGAATGCCTGGCAGAGGGTGGAGTGGGTGGTCGTCGAGAGGAGGACATATTGAGGGAACACAGCCCAAGGCCTTATTTACACAGACTTGGCATATACATGTGTATGTCAAAAGAGGTCCACTGCGCGAGATTTCAGGAGCCGAAGGTGGCAGCTATCGTCCAATATAGCTATATATCCGCTAGCAAGGTTTAGGTTAAAGTGCTCATGCTATCGGATGAAGGCCATGGTCAAGAGCTTCAAAATCCAAGTAGTCCAGTGCTGAGAAGGTTCACGAGGATGTGGCACGAAACGTATGACCTGGTTTGGTTCTCATGAGCAAAAACATCTTGGGGCTTGAGCACGCCCCACGTTTCATGGAATGTGGAGTACAGTAATCATATGGCCGCATTTCGGCGTTTGGCTTCTGCGCCGCCAGTAGCCACTCATAGACGATGCATTACAACTATACAAGTATCGCCTAGATCAAATCCAAGGTGCGTTCACCTCCTTCCAGATACTAGCCATTGACCATAAAGCAGACTATTTCGCACACTCCGAATAGACAACGTCCCTCGGTGCGTCAGCGGCTTGCAAGAGCCCGACTTGGCACAAATGCTTATCATTCAGCCTCTAAATAGGGCCTCCTTCGCTCTGTTGGCTGGCTTACATCATCATTAGCATATATATTTCTTACTCCCAATTTCGGTGTGCTAAAGTGACCATCCATCTGGGAGCGCAAGTCGATAGCGTGCTACTGGAAATCTGACGGCCGACCACCCCTTTCCTTAAGCGAGGTCCAACAGGGCAGAAGTATTCCGCGAGCTGAAGACCTCAACCTGAATATTCAACTTGCATTGGAATTATATATATAAGAACGTAACTTAATTTATGAGGAATATTGCATCAGACGGAATAGCCTTGTATCGATAGTCAAGTGTTGAATAAAGACCAAGGCTCTGGTATTTCAGATTCCTGATAGCTTCACAGATGCCTGGTACTGCTCACGTACAAAAGGTAAACATGCTGTTCATGCTGAGTCATTCCAAACCAACTCGTCAAGTACTCTTGTTGCTTCCCAAACTTCGACGGCCATTGAACCAATCAACCAACCCGTCGTCATGCTCGTGATGTCCAGTAGAACCTGCCCAGGGCCTTGTCCGTTGATCTTAATGGATGATAACGCACTTGCTGCAGCGAATGTGAGCACACTTAGCGCATTCAGACTCAGTTAGAGGGCTCTTATTTCCGCACTGCTATTACGTTAGACTGATCGCAGTGAGAGAGGCAGGAGAGACATCTGACATGTTGCTTTTTCGAGCTCTTGTTGCCGTCCCCGTGCGGGGCGATGCATTGCCATTCGGCCCCTGGATGGGCAATTGGGTGAAAGCCGGTGCTGGCACATACTTGACTGTGCTTGTTAGGTGGTGCCATGAAGGCGCGGTATAGGAAGGTTTGTGAGGTGGCTGTGGTGGTAATTGCCTGTGACCAAAATCGGATGCCAATTTCTGGAACTCAAATTGCAGATCGAGCATCCTCTTTACATTGGATCAGGACAGAAATCATGGCCCAAAGCCAAAGAAGGGCCTTGATATAGCTCGAAGTTCACATTGCGTTGCTCCTGCCGCCCCTGGTGAATACATTCAAGTCTGGGAAATCACACTTTTGCCTTAGTAAACATACCATCTACCGGGTAGATTCACCTTATCGCAGATTTTTACTAGGGACTCCCAATGTGCTTCAGATTCCTTTGTTTACTGTTTCTCCTCCCACTCAATCTGGGGTTTCCTGCCATCGAGAGAAGTGGGACATTTCTGATGTAAATATCCTCGGTAGGGAGACTTCGCGTAGTCGATTCTTATCTAGCACCACAGCAGAAGAAAGGACAAGCAGATAAGAAATTGTCAGATACAGATGTTACCTTTGAATGCGGGGAATAGGTTGAGTTAAGAGACATCTCGCCACGCAGCCGGAGGTTCTGGCCCTGGTCAATTTTGACAAGTATGCAAGTTGGTTTAGAATTGGTAGTTTTCCGAAAATTGAGATCCAGATCATATTACGACTTTCAAGAGCGTGTTGGTAAGTCGAAAATATCAAGTATACTATCTTCAGTGTACGCCAGGAGATGTCACACTTGAGACAGGAGACTTGAAAGCTTAGAAATGTTGATGTTCGCGATGAGCAACAATGCTCTCAGCACAAGTGTATCTCGTGCCACGGCTGAGAATTGCGAAGTGGATCATAGCAGGAGAAATGTCACCTCTAGTGAATTCCGTAATAATGGACTGAAAATCTGCTTTCGGAAATAGAGATCAGTATGAAAATCTACAAAACATATTGCCATATGCAGCAGTTGTATAGGTCTTGCGAGTATCAGCGTACGCATCATTTTTAGCTTTCTCACTTCTGTTTCCTTGATAGCTATCCGTAGTACACTCTTTCTCGGACTCTACTTTACATTTGACACACCTCGGATGGCAGCACAAGCCACAGATATCTCTGTATAGGGGGTTCCGTGTAAGACACTACAAGGCATGTCAGAGGATATGCGGAAAGCATAGTCTGTTGGACTTACGGGACTGGGTTTTCCGGACCACATTTCTCGCATTCGGTGATGGCAGCAAAACCAATAGAAACCCCAGTAGCCCCACGGTTGCTTCTTTACTGGCGAGGATGCTGGTCCATTCTCCGGGAGTAGGTCTAGCATAGATTCGCACGGGCGAATAGACATTTTGAGATCGAAGCGGATCTTATGATAGACTTGGTTGGGATTAAAAGTCGCAAAAGAGAATGGTACCTAGCTTTGATTCGAAATACATGCTGTAGACCAGCTTGGCAATCATGCAAACATAGTGATTGGTGAATGATGGTATTTTTAATCCAGGCCCTACTTGTCTGTGAAACGTATCTAGGTACAACCATCCCCATTCACTCCCTTAGACGAGACAACGCATCAATGACGTCCAACGACCATGATTCTAGAGGGACTCTCTCAGTTGTGATTGCCGTCTCTCGCCATCGCAGGCTCCTTGATCTGGCGAGTCCAGACTTGACAGCTATTGCATTTCGTGTGGCTGCACTCTCTGCATGCGCTGCTGTGAAGATCATTCTTGCTACCACACTTGTTACAGTTAGCTTTTCGATTCAACCCTGATACATGATACTTCTTACCCAAGTCTTAGGAGACCTCGAACCAAGCTGGTGAATGACAATGTTACAGCAAACCCAGAACTCATCAGGAATAGACATATTGATGGTTATAGTGGCTTAACTTAGTGTGTGCGAGTTACTAGTGCTGTGACTTGGTTGTGTATTTTTGCTTTGTGGATTTGAGAATACTAAGAGATGGAGTCTAAATGATACTTTAAGACTGCTGTGTATTATATGTTAGGCTAATGGCACGCTGAATGGAACACGTTCGAAACTGTGATTGGCACACCCTTCATCGAGGGGTTGGTACTCAACAATGGAAGGCAGGCACTGTGACGATAAGAAAACTGATTCCAAGTGATTTGGGTCTGATAATAGTAGTTGCATTTATATTGCATTATTCAGGTAGCTTTGAGAGGGCGACTGACGTTCATCAATCCAGTTCTCCCAATATTTCAGACCCTCCATGCTCTCCTCTCTGCAAAGCGCGCCTCTCTCCTCTGCCATTTCTAATTCTTCTTCAGCGACACCTATACTCCATCCGAAGTGTTCAGCTGCATCTTGGGCCGTGACACCTCGACCAAAGAGCTTCCAGTCCCATGCAGGCTCCTTTTCTGGCGAAATCGAGTGCAGATCGGTGAGCCAGACAAGCAGTGTTTTGACAGTCTTCTCATCAGTTCGATCACTAGCTTGAACTACTAGAACACCACTTTTGAATTGTCGCAACCGTACCGGAAGCTTCAATTTCTCCCAAAGCTTGGCAGCTTTTTCGAAATCTAGGGGACTGACAAGCTCCACACCACCTCGAGCACGGTTAAATACAGCCCAAAGGTCTACCAGACTGATGATACCTCCAGCTTTTCGTAGAACACCTCTAGCATCATCGGTCAAGAACTCAGCTAAATTCCTTGCAAGCTCAGAGATGTATAGTGATTCTGAGTTACTGGCTCCTCCTAGCATCTCTTTCGTGGCGACAAGCCCCAAAGCATCTGCAACGGCACTAGTCTCTGAGCTTCCAGTTCCATTGGAGCTCGCGAATGATTCTGCCAGGGCCACAATCTCTTTGGCTGATGCCATCAACGCTTCCAGATCCTCGAAAGCGCTTCCAATGACAATCTCGTTGTTTTTTCGCACCTCAAGACGTCGCTGCTCTAGACCTGCAATTCCTGCAGTTTTGGTCCTTTCCCCCGACAGCGCTGTTAGCCCAGAAGATCCGTCCTCTTCGCTAGTTGGGCGGTTAGGTTTCGGTACTGGACGAGCTCCTTGAAGGAGCCATCTGCGTTGTGTCATACAGCCTTTTAGACGTTCATAGAAAACCTTTTCGCCGCCAGTTCGAAATGATAGCTTAATACTCTCGTTGTTCTCCATGCCAGGTGCTGGCAAATGATTCAAAACTGGACCAGGAGAGTCTGACCTCAACATGGGTGTAGGTGTATCCTCTAGAAGCAGTCGAGCTCCACAGATCTCGCACTCCCGTAGGGACGGATGGTTCAAAAATGTGCATCTAGGGCACTGATTGGAAGAGCGATCACTGGCAGCTCGACTAGATTGGTCATTGATCTGTGCTCGGTTCGGAGAGAGCTCGGCCCACACGTCAGAGTGCGGCAGAGGTGGCTCTGAATGCTCGCGGAGGAAAGTAGGAAAGGAGTCGGGAGCTGGAGGATTTGACCGACTAGTGGCATTTGATATGGCTGATTTTAAGACATGGGCGAAATGGGGCTTGATTCCGCAGCTTAAGCAAGGAGCTAGTGGAGTGCGATCACTTGCCGTCACCGGGTCGAAATTGGAAGGCACTGGATTCGAGAAGTAGCAGATCGTACAGATCCAAGTGGCGCTACTTTTCGGTGTTGCCTCAGGTGCAGGCAGGTGAAAAGGTCTATCTGATCGTGATAGAGGAGAAGCAGTGGCGCTTCTGGAAGGAGGATAGAGGCTCGATATCGCCCGGTTCTGTATAGATGATCGTTTCGACGGTTTCGGGACGAGGGTGATCTTAGCGGAGGACTTCAGGAAGCCAGCCTAGGTGTGGTCAGAGAAGAAGCCACTTAAGAGACCTGGAGTCAACAACATACATAGAACTCATATCGATCAACATCTTTTAGATCTATAGCGGTCGAATTCTTCCTGGGATTTTCATTGTCGATATAACAAATCCGATGCGATGTCAAGTAGACTTGTCCATTCTGGTAATCTGGAATCTTGAACTTCCTGAAAATGAGCTGTTAGGCATAGCCACTTGTCAATTCAAAAGCTTCAAGTAACTCACCCCTCGTACAGCCCCACATTGTCCTGGACAAATAGAAGTACTTCATCTGGTAGGTATGCCGGCCGTAACGCAGTAGTAAGATCTACTTGCTTTAAAAACATCCAGTCGAGCCATACGCCGTATCGTGCTTCGGGCGTCGTGGCTAAGGTCGTAGAGGATTCTGAAGTCAAGCACTATTCTCTAGAATAATCGATATCAATTTACTTGCGAGCACAGGCCCGATTGCTTATCATAGATGTTGTGTGACAGAATATACGGTCAAGACGCATAGTTGGGTACGCTAGTGTCATTAGCCGATGGTCAGCCCGTTCACATACTGTCGCCTGCTCCCTGGCTTTTCCTTCCTGATACCTTTCTTCTACTTGACCACGATCATATAATCACTTCACTAACCATCCCTGGATTCAAAAGCACAAACCTCCATCATCCCTCGAATGTTCAGCACGATGAACACACCTTGGGGCGTCCCACCACCGCCAGGAGCGCACGTGCAGCCATATGGGTACCAAAGTGAGTTGCAGACCGCCGTCCTCTCAACCCTTCACTATCTCTGGGCTGTCTACTAATCTGCAAACAGATCCTCCAGCATACCACCCAGTCCAAGTACGGCAATCTTTTGGTCAACCTCCCCTTACTTATGCCCCCACGGTACAGCAACACCCTGTTCCAGTTCAACCTGTCGAAGTGGTCCAGAAGAAAAAGATCGACTGGCCAGCACCTGTTCGTAATTATGTTGCGAGATCTTTTGAGCCTAATCGCATGCACAAAGATGTCCCGAGAGCCGAAATGGAGGCCAAGTTAAAGGAGACGATATCTGCTGCTACCGAGAGCAACACTCTCTTCACTATTGACTGGGACAACCTGCCCCTTCCACAGGATATAATCCTTCAAGAGCGGGCACAGGCCGCCCGTGCTGCTCAGGAAGCATGGCAACGACAATCTGTGGATTTCCAGATGGCCACCAAGGGCTTTGTCGATATTTCGTCCTCGAAGAAAAGGAAGTCCCAAGAGATTGCTGGAGATGATAATTCAACTCCACCATGGCGTGCAACTAACAATCGTAATGGATTCGAAGATCGTATTACCTTTCCGGACAAGCGCCAGCAGACATTCCAAGACGACCTCAAAGGTACCAGTAAGTTTCAGAAGAACCTTGAGAAGCGACAACGTCGATTTGATGGCGGATACAAATCGTCATACAAATCTACATCTCCTGAGCCAATGTCTGGTCCTGTCGTTGGAACGTGCCAAACCCTTGAGAAGCAGTATTTTCGCTTAACATCAGCCCCCATTCCCTCCCAAGTCCGGCCCGAAAGCGTCCTCAGACAAACTCTAGATCTTTTGAAGAAGAAGTGGAGAAAGGAGGCCAACTATTCTTACATCTGCGATCAATTTAAATCTATGCGCCAGGACCTCACCGTTCAACGAATCAAGAACTCGTTTACCGTAAATGTCTACGAAATCCATGCTAGGATCGCTTTGGAGAAAGGCGATCTTGGTGAGTATAATCAATGCCAAACTCAGCTCCGTGCTCTATACGTCCAAGATCTGGGAGGAAATCCGGTGGAGTTCAAGGCGTATCGTATCCTGTATTTCATTCATACATCTAACCGCACCGCGTTGAACGACGTACTGGCGGATCTAACCATTACAGAAAAGAAAGAGCCGGCAATAAAGCACGCCCTTGATGTTCGTTCAGCCTTAGCATTGGGGAATTACCACAGGTTTTTTAGACTTTACCTCGACACTCCTAATATGGGAGCCTACTTAATGGATACATTTGTCGTCCGAGAACGTCTAGCGGCCATATCAAACCTTTGTAGAGCGTAAGTTTAAGCTGTTCCTCCATCGCTAGTATTCATAGCTAAGATCCTATTATAGGTACAAGCCTGATGTCTCCTTAAGATTTGTTACCGAAGAACTCGGTTTCGAATCTGATGGTGATGCCGCGCAATTCATCTATGATAACAATGGTCAATCTCTTCTCGAAGAGAAGGAAGGCAATTTCCGATTCCTGACTGGCAAGGCTGGCCAAATTTTCGAAGTCGCAAAGAACGCAGCTTTCCGAACAATCGACATCAAGGGTCAAATCTAATCGTTTTCCTTGCACGTCAGAATATCTCTGACGTGCTATCTACGCATAGCTTGATACTTGCGAATACGTTCCGTCCCATTTTTCTCTCATACCCTATTCACCTTACAACTTGATATTAATCACGATACTCTCGAATCACTGATTGACTAATTGGTCGTCGGTGACGAAGTTGACCGGTCGGGTCGATCTAGCTATTACACACTCTGGGAAGCATCGTGCACGTTCTCATGCATCGCAGGAGTAGTGGCTTAAGTTCTTTATATTCCTTGACGATTTTATCTGGGCTTCTTTATCTATACCCCTTTCCTGCATTCTACCTTTCGGCGACGCATTGACGAACTTGTCGGTGGCTTTTGGGAGCATAAGCCATGGCGTAGGATCAGGAGCTATCTGCGAGATTCCAGCATTGAGAGGATGCGTTTGTGTTCGGTATTTGATGTGTACATACGATGCGCCCCGAAAAGTTCTGACGGAAGCGTCTACATAAGTATATACATATAGAAGACTTAGAATAATCAAAACGTCGGATTCGAAACATCACGGTGCATGAGACTGGATTGAGTACCATGATGTATGTATGTCGAGTGGGGAGAACTAATTCAGCTCTGTATCTCGGCCAGCGATGACACAGTGGAATAACTTCGAATTACAGCCAGTATGCCTGCCAGTTTAGATACCTGCCGAGATTTTCATGAATCTGTGTAAGAATGTCCAAAAGAATTATAAGGCAATGGAGACCAAGAAGCGGCCGAAATAGCAGGTCGCAAAAAACGGTCAACCAATCACAGCCTCCAATTTATCATCCACCAAAAATCATCGCAGCTAAGCTCGGAACATCCAATCCTCACTTCTACCTCACCATCTCATCCCACTCACCACCCTATCAGCTCGATGGCGTCCCTCACGCACTGCTCTCGCGCCCTGCTGCGCACCATTCCATCCAGATCTCTCACTCCTCTGCGTGCGCTATCCACCACGACTACGAGAGCTGATGCCACTACGACAAGCTCCTTCGATAGCCCTTTCAAGGGCATGGGTAAGGACGCCGGCAGTAAGGTTCCGGATTTTTCGCATTACAGGAGTAAACAGGGTTCGAACAGCAATTTGCTATTTCAGTACTTCATGGTTGGGACGATGGGCGCATTGACGGCGGCGGGGGCAAAGGCTACTGTTCAAGGTACGTCCGCAACTCTGGATGATGTGTAGAGCCTTTTCTGGCAGCGGGCAATACAATAAGAAGCGGAGAGGATGGAGAGAGGAGATTAAGAAATGGAAGAGCAATTGAGAAATATGGCTGACATGCGATACGTGTACAGATTTCCTGGTAAACATGTCGGCATCTGCAGACGTTCTAGCTATGGCCAAGGTCGAGGTTGATCTCTCTACTATCCCCGAGGGCAAGAATGTACGTCATAACATCGATTATATACACACCTGTTTTGAGCGAAAGAAGCTGATCCATGAGATAGGTTATCATCAAATGGCGAGGCAAGCCGGTCTTTATTCGACACAGAACTGCGGATGAGATCAAGCAAGCGGAGAGTGTCAAGGTCGAGTCCCTACGGGATCCACAGAAGGACGAGGATCGTGTCAAGAAACCAGAATGGTTGGTCATGGTTGGTAAGCTTAGACTTCTTCCTTCTCCATAGATCATAAGTTGATGCGAGATACAGGTGTTTGCACGCACTTGGGATGTGTACCCATCGGTGAAGCTGGTGATTTTGGAGGCTGGTTCTGCCCCTGCCATGGTTCTCATTACGATATTTCCGGACGTATAAGAAAGGGACCTGCTCCATTGAACCTCGAAATCCCAGCCTACGAGTTCCCTGAGGATGCTGCGCTGATTATTGGTTGATATGTATAGTTTGAGCATTTTCTTTGTCGGAAGCCATCAGATAGAAGTGGTTGAATTTGCGGCTTTGTCGGAGGAACGGGCCGTTGTACAAAATATCTTTAAATGAGAGAGCATTGCACAACATGTTCCAACCATGTCTAGACTGCTCAGCACTAAATTGAGGAACCCTTTGGCAACTACCCAATCCGACCCCCAATCACCATCTTTCTGGCATTTTTGAGCATGTCAACGCCAGTCTATTTCCAGATGGTATGGAGCTGAACAAAGTAACAAATCTCGCCCAGAAGCACTTCACAGCTATCTGATATCTAAGACGTCTTTGACGGACCGCTCTTTCAAAGTATCTATGTCCATACTAATACATACACCATCCCAGGACAGCATCGCTAATCAATGACCATGTCCATCGTCACCACCAGTGTCCGCTCTGTCTAAAGTTATCAATGTATCTATTCGCATGATCGAGATGCAAGCCTCCACGGCCGACTTCAGCTGCCTAATCTTGCTCATACTCGGCTCTAAAACACCAGCCTTGATCTCATCCACCAGCTTTCCATTCGTCAACTCCAAACCATAGTTCTTGTAGTTCTTCTTTTTAGCAACACCTTTCTCGTCTTGGTTGGCTTCGCCTTCTTGGATGCGTTGGGAGAGCGCATGGCGGGAGCGTAGTTGAGCTACAAGCTCTGAGGAGTCCTTAGCGGCGTTGACGGCTAAAGTTTTTGGGATAATGAGAAGAGCTTGTGCGAACTCGCCGATTGCAAGTTGCTCGCGCGAGCCGACAGTGCCGGCAAACTCTTCCAGGTAGATGTGGAGGGCAGTCTCGACAGCTCCACCACCGGGGACGATACTGCCACTCTCGAGTGTTCGCTTGACCGCACACAGAGAGTCGTGGACAGACCTCTCCATCTCATCCAGTTGATAGTCATTTGGCCCTCGTAAAATGATAGATGCAGATGTATGGACCTTGGTTCCCTTGACTAGAATGCATTCATCGTCGGAGATTCTCTCTTGGATCACTTCCTCTGCGTGACCTAACGAGGAAGCCTCAAATTTTTCATCGCCATTTAGATCAGAAAGAGAGCTGATCAAAGTAGCGCCAGTTGCCTTGGCGATCCTCCGTAGGTCCTCCTTTTTACATCGTCGAACAGCCATGGCACCCTTCTCAATGAACAGTTTGAGGCACAAATCGTCGATGCCCTTGGTAGTTAAAACAACATTTGCTCCTGCCTTTAGGATCATCTCGACTCTCTCCATTACCATACCAGCTTCACGCTCCCGGATTTGCTCAAGTTGTTGAGGATCGTCAATTGTGATATGGACTCCGAGCTTCATCCTCTCCTTTTGGAGGTTCATATCCAGTACAGCAATCTTCGCATCAGTGATCTTCGTCTTCATCGCTTGTGACGCAACCGTACAGTTTAAAGCGTAGCCCTTTACAAGGATTGACTCCAGGGCACCCTTCCCGTGTGCTTTAAGGATATTGACTGCTTTTACTGGATACTTGACTTCTTGCTTGTTGTTGGTTGACTTGACAGCTTGCATTGCATCAACCACCATATTGGCAAAGAAGTCTGAATCCGAGCCGATGATTTTGCTAGACATTGACGTTTTGGCGATGCTGATTAGAGACTCGCGGCCTAGTTGATCGACCTTCGTGCTGATGTTCTCGTGCATGTACTTTACTGCCTCACGAAGTGCCAGGCGGTAGCCAGTGATGATAGTCGTAGGGTGTATTCGGTTTTTCATAAGTTCGTTGGCTCTTCGCAGAAGTTCGGCAGCAATAATAACAACAGATGTTGTCCCATCGCCTACTTCCTTGTCCTGTTGTTGTGCTAAGTCGACCAATATCTTGCCTGCTGGGTGTTCGACATCGAGCAAGCTGAGGATCGTTGCACCATCATTCGTCACCGTGACATCCTAAGAGAATTCAGCATACCATTCGGCGGCTTCCTCGACTTGTTATATAGCTTACTCCAATATCGTCTACCATCATCTTGTCCAACCCACTGGGTCCAAACGAACTCTTAACAACATTTGCGATAGCCTGGGTGGCAAGCACTGTTTTCTGTGTCAGCTTGCTTTCAATCTCGTGGACGGAAGAAGCTCCTACCATTCTGATCACGAATATCTGAACCGCTGATTTTCTGGCCGCCGAGAACTGCGAATCGTCAGCTAAAAGATCTTGATCTACCTAGAAGAAGCCTTACACAGAGTTCCGGCATTTCGCGGTTGTTCAAAAAGGGATCCCATCTTCGTTTGTTGCTGTTGACTGCTTGCTGATCTCGCAAGTGCCTTACCAAATATTTCTCCAAGCGGCGCGTTCGTCGCGCAGGGGTCTCTTTTCACGCTAGCGATAATGCCTCAGGTGCTCAGCCTCGTCGACCCATATGTAAAAGCTACCATATAAAATTTTAAACATCTGACTGTGCCTCTCTACCACGAAAGAACGGAGGTAATAGTCATATTATACTTGAATCGCAATATGATATCAGTTTCTGGGTTCAACGTGTCGTACTTCCGTTGTAAATCTTGCATATCATAGGCATATCACGGTCATCCAAGAGCTCAAATGATCATCAGGGACATAGCATGAAGAAATTACACGGATTGGACATTTCAAGATGTAATCTCTGTGTCTGTAGAGCTCTATCATACTTTGTTCCAGTACTTATTAGAGCTCCAGCGTAAAAGGGGCAAGGCTGAAATCTCGCTTAGAGACCGCTAATGGTGGGGGAAGGGAAAGTTCCCAGTCGCATCTTTATTTCGGACAGAAGTCACCAAATTGAGTCACCCCGTGTTGTTATCTTCTCTGTTACCTCCCTTACCGATCTACAACAAGTGCAGAGAGTTGAACTACAATCATGGCGGACAGCGTAGCAGAACCATCCAAAAGCGCGCTCAAAAAGGCAGAAAAGCAAGCTAAAATGGCTGCAGAGAAGGCCGCGAAAGCAGCCAAACAAGCAGCAATTCCAGTGGTGGGAGGAAAGAAGACAGACGACATAATCGGCATGACGGTCTCGAAGACGGAAAATTTCCCGGCATGGTATCAAGAGGTCGTTCTGAAGGCGGAAATGGTCGAGTACTACAATGAAATTGCAGGCTTCTTTGTCTTGCGCCCTGCCTCCATGTTCATTTGGAGCCAGATCCGAAAGTGGTTCCAGGAGGGGATCGATGAGCTGGGAGTTGAGGAGGCTAGTTTTCCCATGTTTCTGTCATCGAAGTCCCTAGAGAAGGAGAAAGAACACGTCGAGGGGTTCGCTCCTGAACTTGCTTGGGTCACCAAGGCGTACGTTCAACTCCAATTACTTACTGCTACTCGAACCTAACACCACATAGTGGAGATAAGGACCTCGAAGTTCCCGTCGCTGTCCGTCCTACTTCTGAAGCTGTTATGTATCCATATTACTCAAAGTGGATTCGGAGCCACCGAGACCTCCCCCTCCGACTCAATCAATGGAACAGTGTTGTGCGGTGGGAAGCCAAGCAAACGACGCCTTTCTTAAGAGCTAGAGAATTCCTGTGGCAGGAGGGACATACTGCGCATCTGACTGAGGAGTTAGCAGGCGAGGAAGTGCTTCAAATCCTAGAACTCTACGCTGGAGTTTATGAACAATTGCTCGCTGTCCCTGTCGTTCGAGGAAGAAAGACTGAGAAGGAGAAGTTCGCGGGAGGCTACTACACAACCACAGTTGAAGGCTATATCCCATCCAATGGCCGTGGGATCCAAGGCGCAACATCACATTGCTTGGGTCAGAATTTCAGCAAGATGTTCGACATCAAGGTTGAAGACCCTTCTCCGAAGGATGGGGAGAAAGCTGGTCATCTCCATGTCTGGCAAAACTCCTGGGGTCTCTCTACCCGTGTCATTGGCGTCATGGTCATGATCCACGGCGATGACAAAGGTCTCGTTCTTCCTCCAAGGATATCCAAGCTACAAGTCATCATCATCCCCGTAGGGATCAATAAGAGCACATCAAAGGAGGACAAAGATAAGCACTATGATCAATTGCAGAGCATTAAAGACACCCTTAAGAAGGCTGGAGTGAGATCCGATTACGATACCCGCGACGGTTATACCCCAGCCTGGAAATTCAACGACTGGGAGCTCAAGGGCGTTCCTCTCCGCCTCGAATACGGCCCCAAAGATGCCGCGAAATCCGTCGTCTCCTACGCACGGCGAGATACCGGTGAGAAGGGCACCATCGATATTGCTCTCCTGTCTACCGAAATTCCCGCCCTCCTTGAAAAGATCCAAAGCGACCTATATGCCAAGGCCGAAGCCTCGTTCCGCGCACACCGCATCGAGATCACCAAGTGGGAAGACGTCGTCCCGGCTTTAGATGCAAAGAATGTGGTTCTGATCCCTCACTGCCTGGCGGAAGAGTGTGAGGACAAGATTAAGGTTCTGACGACTGGAAAGCAGGAGGAGGCTGAGGGCCCAGCTGAGATGAAGGTCCCGTCCATGGGGATGAAGAGTCTGTGTATTCCTTTCGAGCAACCGGCTGGCATTGAGAAGGGCGTCACGAAGTGTCTGAATCCGGAGTGTGGCGCGTTGGCCGAGAAGTGGTGTATGTTTGGAAGGAGTTACTAGAGATGTCATATTTTGTTAAAGAAAAAAGCGAATGAGCAATGATTACGTTGTTGGGACTCGGCTACTGACAACGGGCTATGGTATTTATGAAATCATGACTTTATATTGTTGCCATTTTCGATTTATTCTCAGCATCCTTGCTCTGCATCCCTCATTGAGGCCCTACTTTCCAACTTAAAATCTCACAAAGACATACTAAACTTTGGACCGAGCTCAGACATAGTTGCACGTAAGACCAAGACAAACAAAACTGTTCCAATGATCTATTAAAGAGGGCCTATTAAATCCGGCCTGCTAACCCGAGAAAACCTTCGACATCCAGTCGTGTTCATACCGTCCCAAAAATATTCATTTGTGCCCGTCTAGAAGAGAATGGGAATTGGGGAATCATAGACTTTTGTAATGCTTCCTACGCTGCTTCATGAGCTGACCCGCTACATCGATAGCCCAACCACTGTCAATGAACAATGCCCCAGCAGAATATCCTGCGATTTACACAGGTACAGATGCCATCTTACGATAGTCGCCTCTCGTGAGCTTTGAGCATTCACACGAAATCTGCAGAATAGGAAAAACCACGGAATTCTTCTTGCATAGCCTGAGACAAGACTGCATATGTTTAGCAAGGACGTCAATGAATTCAAGTTATGTGAAAGCTTACCAGACTGTACAGGTGTCAGGACCGGAGTAACACTAGTGAACTCGGAATCGAAATTGCTGGTATCTGTTGCACTGGTGATCTGCGGCTGGAACGGTGGTTGTATCCTCTTGTGGTATACATCATCCCAATTGATGTTCCTGAAAAATGGTTGGCTCATGATCTCTTGCGCGTCCGTTGGCCCGCTTCCTAAGCGTTGTTCTGGTTCTCGCGTGAGAAGCTTTTGTAGTATTGATACTGAGTCACGAGGCATGTGAATAGGATATAGAGGTTCGTCTGCCAAGATAGCGTCGTAGATTTCATCTTCGTCTTCACCGCGGAAGGGAGACTGTTGTAGTAGCATTTGATAGATGAGAACACCAAACGCCCACCAGTCTACAGCACGTCCATACTTCTTGTCAAGCAAGATCTAGTAGAGTTAGCCATTGCTTCGGGTTTCAGAGTAGGGAGGACAGACCTCGGGAGCCATGAACTCAGGTGTACCACAGAAAGTGCTCGTTGTTGATCCATACCACATGTCCTCCTTGCAAAGACCGTAATCTGCGACCTTGATATGCCCGTCAAGTGTCAACATGATGTTATCCAATTTTAGATCACGATAGATGACACCATTCTCGTGGAAATATTTTAATGCGAGGCACACTTCAGCAGCATAAAATCTACAACAATCAGTACTGATTGAGCCGGAGTTAGGTCAGGCGGATAACTTACTGAGCGCGCTTAGTACCAAATTGGCCACGCTGGATATGCAGCATAAGATCTCCACCACTAATGTACTCCATAACGAAATAAACCCTTGTCTCTGTCTGGAAGCAAGCGTGCAGGTTCAATAAGAATGGATGACGCTCCTTGTTGGCAATCAAAAACACTCGTTTCTCAGATCGAGTACTTTCGACTTCATCATTTTCTATGATGAACTCCTTCTTCAAAACCTTGATAGCATAAAGCTGCTTGGTCGCCTTTGTCTCGGCAAGCATAACCTTACCAAAGTTACCTTTACCAAGAACAGCAAGGAAATTGAAGTGATCCAGGCCAATGCGGCGACCAGTTCCAGCTTCATTTGCTGGTGGTGCTGCTTTGCGTGGGATCACCGCAGCAGAGGTGGTGGGAGCACCTGCCTGTGGCGGTTCGGCTTGCGTCGGATACATGGCATTGGTTGGCGACTGTTGAGGAGGCTGTATTTGGGGTTGTTGCAGAGGTTGTGTAGGAAAGCCACTGACTTGTGCGTATGCAGCTGGATTATAACTAGGTTGTGTAGGAGCTTGCGGCTTTGGAGGAGCGCCATACCCAGAATCTTCGGGGTGTGAGTCAAGACGTTGTGTTGGATAGCCGGTAGCAGTAGTCCTGTAGTCAGTCGAAGATCTTTGATACGGATCTCTCTGAGTGGGTGAGCGTGGTCCAGTTCCTGACATTGCTGCGGCGGCGGCGGCAGCAGCTGAAGCTGAAGAGGTTCGGTCTGGTCCCGGTGGCCTCTGCGGCGATGTGGGCCCTTGCTGTTGGGCGTACATGGTTTTTGCGGCTTCTGTAGCCTCAACAGATGAGGCAGAGGTAGGCCCATAAGACTGGGCACGTGGCGGTCGAGTTTGTTCTTGAGAGCCATATGATGCACGGGGATCGGAGAATTGACCTTGGGGTTCAGGAGAAGTCGGTTTTTGGGACGAAGGTCGCAGAGTACGACCGCTCATGGGCGACTGAGTTGTCTGCCGTCGTTTCTGATTTCGAATACCATCTAGAATCACATTCGCCACAGCCATCGACATGCCACAGAAATCTGGAACAAGATGCACGCATGCTGCATGACACGTAAGACCACATTCTGTGGTGTGTTAGTCCTGTGAGCTTATATATATTTTTCTTTTTGAAAAAGGGAAACACCTACCGGAACATTTGCGACAATTCTTTTTCCCAAACGGTAAGATATAACCACAATGACAGCACCAATTCGCACTCATATTCGAGAACTTCTCGAAACGATGTGGAATACGGTGATTGATTTTCTCCTCGTCCGGATCTGTCTCCGCATTCGACTTGCTTATACACTTAGTGACTACGCTAGTATAGCACTTAGTATGACAAGTATATTTGCAGTCTTCGCATTGCATGCCAGCGGAATATTTGAGAAATTCACCACAGAGAGCACAACGCATGATGTTATAGAACTGCTGCGAGACGAATTTGTGACCGTACATCTCGTGTACTTCTTCTTTCCGTTGTCGAATAGCACCTTTCCGATTGAGTCCGGCATCAAATGGCCGGCGATCCTTTGTTTGTTTTGTGAAGCTTATAGTAAGATGTACTGCACCCGTAGGCTCTAGTGCAAACCACGAGTCGATGGGTTGAGGAGCCATCGTAACTCCCAGCATAGGATTTCCTACCGGCGGTGCTCCAGGCCCAGCTCCTGCACTTCCTGGTGGAGCATTGAAAGTTGGTGGTGGAGGATTCATGTTGAACTGTGGGGGGGCTGCACCAGGCATAGAGCCATTTGCCATCCTGTCCGCGGACACCCAGCCAGAGCTGTTAATCTCAGCCTCAATCTTTTTGCGGCGCATTTCTTCCACAATATCCGATATCCTAATCCATAAAAGACCAACGGGAAGGGGATGGTCACTAGGTTTATCGTAGACTGTCAACTCGATCTCGTTTGCTTTGTCCACATTCAGGTTGTGGAACTCGTTGTCCCATCTGTCATTTCTAGTGGCCCTCGTTCGTGCCACGACGTTATCTTCGACCTTAACCGCAACGAATGTCTCGGGGCCTCTAGAGAATCTACTTGCGGTTGCATGATCGACATCCTTGACAGCATGTATTCGCACGCTTAGGAGACCAGTCAGCGGCTTCCGCATGTTCGGAGTGTTGATGCTGTCATCTGCAAACATGACTCATTAGCCATCTGTTTAGAAGAACATCTAGAACTCAAACTTACCATCTGGTGCATCTGCAGAGCTTTCCATATCTATGTGAAGATCCTCATATCTCTTCAGAGCTTGCTTAAGGAGCTGTATTTTCTGTGTGCTCTCAATCCTGCGCCCCGCAGCATCTGCTCTGCTCTTCCTGTCCCCCTCCATCTGGTACAACTGAACCATCTTTTCAATTCCTTTGAGATACTGCTTCTCGACATTTAGCTTGAACTCCAGTTGCGATAACATCAGCTGAATTCGGGGTCCGAGATATGGCGTGTCGTATTTGATAAGATCTAGAATCTGGTGTTAGCAAGAGAAATGTGTGACTGGATGCCGCTACCAACCTAATTTTGTAAAGTTGGGACGTGATCTCGGTATGCCACTACCAGGTCCAGGAGGGGCGTATGGGTGTCTGGGAGGCATCACGTCTCCATGAGCTCCAATCTGGCTGTACTCTTGCGTGCCATAACCTCCTCTCTCCCCGCCAGCGTCCATGTACCCTCCTCTCGAGTCCTTTGGGGGTGGTGTAGGTGGTCCGTCTCTATCGTTGCGAAGGCCTGAACTCTGGGGTCTGCCGCCCGGGCCCAGACTCATGTTGTCCATGCCCTGGCCCATTCTCCGCATCTGCAGCTCTTGCATCCTTTCTTCTAGATACTGGATATTCCGGCGCCCCTCGCGCATCTGTGTATCTATCCTCGATCGGACCTGCTCATTTTGCGTCTGCTGCCTCATCTGGTTTGCGGCATTGAGGAGGGCCCTCTCCCGCTCGATCTTCTTGTAGACCGAGCTGAGGGCATCATCGTCGTTATTCATGGTCGCGAACTAGTGAGCACGATGCTCCACGCCCTAGTATATCTCTGTTCCTCTTTTGTTGTGGAGGAAGGTCGGAAAGTCTCGTCTTTGGGTTGAGGGTTGAGGGGAGGGCTCGTCGAAGTGGGGTCAGCTTTTGTTTGGAATCTGGGAGTCCTAGTTTGGCGAGAGGAGCAACAAGAAGCTGGGTCAGCATGCGATCAACACATGAACTATGCGCCGCTCGCACCCCGTAATCAGGGCCGGAGATCACTCGTATTATGTTTTGAATGTTTTTAGACTCAGGTGATTTCCTGGGCGTAGATTCTGGTCGCGTCTGCGATCACACGTGAGAGATGATGGCGAAAAATGCAAAGGCACATACTCAGCCACCGTTAGCTGGCTGGGGGGGGAGGGGGGGGAGAGGGACAAGCGCTTCACGGTCCGCCTGGTAGTCGACGGCAAGAAACGGATCTGTGTTCGTATTGACGCTACAAAGGGGTGTGAAGAAGAAGCGCGAAGATCGCCCGCCAAGAAAGAACAAGAACAAGTTTGCACGCCTCAGGAGAGTATTGGTATGGACATGGTGATGGTGATGGTGAAGGCGATGGCGATGGCGATGGCGATGATGTGTTCAGAGCTGAGCGAAGGTTTTGGAGGGGTTCCCTGTACTGTAGTGTACTGTGACTGCGGTAGGGAGGTGACGGTGACGGTGACGGTGACGGTGACGCTACAGGACTTTTACGGTATGGCTGACGGCACTCACTCTCTCTAGCAGGACTTCGATGATAAGTTACCTCTGATTCCACATATCCAACGCCACGCCAGCTGACAAGAAGAGAGGGAGGGAGGAAGAGAGAGAAAGAAAGAGTGAGTGAGAGACAGATAGACAGACAGACAGACAGTCAGACAGTCTTAATTTTTGTCTTACATCAGTTCAAATACCCATCCTGATATTACTGTACTGTACTGTATAAAAATGATGCTACCCCTGGCCTTGGGCTCGGACGGGTCCCTACAGTCTGTGCGACCAAAAGCCCATCGTCATAGCTTCAGGGGTATTGGACTGTACTGGACTGGACTATCATACAAATGTACAAGTACGGAGACTGAGTAGAGGGGGATATAGGAGGCGATAGGAGGCGTAGGCGTGACTGCAGTCGAGTCTCCCTCCTGCCACTATCCCCCCCCAACTCACTGATGTCGTATCGTATAGTCTGTTTATACGAGACATGCAGATGAAGCTCTCCAAGTTAAATACTGGTTCATCACACCTAGACCGTAGACCGGATCCAGTCTATCCGCTACCACCTGCACCTACTTTCCAGGACTTTGAGTGAGGGTGAGGGTGAGAGTGAGGAGTGAGTCCTGAATTCTGTCTGGTCCAAGCGTCAAAAGGGCCACCATCACCATCACCATGCAAATACCTACACCTACATCTACCCCTACCCCTACCCCTACCTACTCCTCGTCAATCCCGTCCCCGTCCCCGCCCCCCGCTAAGCCCCCAATCACCAGAACAATAGGAATAGGTATGATCAATGATCACCAATCATACCTGAACACTGCATACATAATGCTGCGTTACCATCTTAAGTCTGTATTCCATCTATTCTAAAAAGCACATGCCGCGTCATCTATGAGGCCGAATACTGACTCTTCAACAATTTGGCAATCGTCTGCAGCTGGATGTTGCTCGTCCCCTCGTAGATCGCCCCTATCTTACTATCTCTCCACATCTTCTCCGCGATGCCCTCTCTCACGAATCCCATACCGCCCATCCATTCGACAGCCAGACCACTCACTCTCCCAGCAACCTGCGACGCATACAGCTTTGCCATTGCTGCATCTTGGACGAACGCCTCGCCGGCTTCCTTCTTTCGAGCGGCGTTGTAGACCAGGGCTCTTGCAGCAGCAATCTCAGTGTACGACTGCGCGATCTGGTGCTGCATGCCCTGGAAATCCCCCACGAGCTGTCCAAATTGCTTTCGATCGTTCCAAACGTATCTAGAGACTTGTAAGCGCGACAGGAAGAAGCCTTAGACTTGTGCACAGCTTACTTTACAGCGTTTTCAAAAGCCCCGAGCGCTAAGCCTGTCATCTGAGCGGCAATGCCGATTCGTCCTTCATTTAATAGCTCAATAGCATACTTGTAGCCTTTCCCTTCTTCGCCAAGCAAGTTCTCCTTGGGGACTTCGACGTCGTCAAAGTTAAGCACGCACGTGCTGCTAGCTTTGATACCAAGCTTCTTCTCCTTTTTAGCTATCGAGAAGCCCTTGGTTCCCTTCTCAACCACAAATGCCGTGATGCCCTTATAGCCCTTGCTGTGATCAAGATTTGCAAAGACTATAAAAAAGTCTGCCTCCATAGAGTTGGTGATCCACATCTTCCCACCCGTGATCTTGTAACCAGATTCCGTTTTGGAGGCCTTGGTAGCCATGGCGAAAGCATCTGATCCAGAGACGGGCTCAGACAGACAGAAAGAGCCTATAATATCAGGGCCAACTCTTAACTGCTTGAAGCTAGAGTGTGCTTACCAACAGTGTTTGTAGCTAGGCGGGGCAACCACGTCTTCTTCAACTGCGTACTCCCGTACTTCAACACCGCCGTGTTCACCAGCGTATTATGCACATCTACCATAACACTCACACTAGGATCTACCCTCGCAAGCTCTTCAATACCCACAACAGCCGCCGTAAAGTTCATGCCCGCCCCTCCAAACTCATCCGGGATCTCGACTCCCATAAGCCCTTGCTCGAACAGCTGCTCTACAATAGCCGGGTCCATAGACTCATTCTCATCCATTTCTCGGACCTTTGGAGCAATGACATCGTTGGCGAACTTGGAGACTGAGTCTGCCATAGCGGCTTCTATTTCAGAGCGGTGGGAGATAGGTGTGGGAGGGAGTGCGCTGAGGTCAATAGCCTCGTCATTACGCCGTCGTGCAGTTGCGGAAAGACATCTAGCACTTGATGGATTGTTAAATGAGAACTTCTATCAAGATTGGGAAACGAACTGTTGTTGGCCTATTCTACCAACTCTGGCAGCTCCGTGAGCAGGACGGGCTGTGCATGTTACCCGTTGGACTGCAGGTCGAAGAGCCTTGACGATCGATGCCATCATATATTATCATATAAGAGATGCCAGAAAGGAAGGAAGATGAAAGGCAGAAGACGTGGAAAAAGAACTTGGTCAGAAGTGCAAGCTTGTGAAAGTGCCCCAGATCTTCTGGTAGAAGCTTGCACGACTCGTGTGCGAAAGCGGCTTGAGACGGTTTTGGGGACTCCGAGCACCTCGGCAACGATAAGGCTAATCCGGGGAAGTGACGAAAGGAAGACGCTGCGTAGAACATGGATGACGACCATGAAGGTAATAAAAAAAAATAGTAGAGGCATACTATTTCATAGACTTTATTCCATTTTGACACTTACAATAGATCTTGAATATATCAACAATTTTTCAAACTCTGTGTTCGTCACTCCAGTGGCTGATGTGCCGTCCGTCTATCACATGGGACTGCTTTTACATGCTTGAAATAAAAGCCTAACGCCCTGGTTTTAGATTGTGAACTATCTGAGACATAGTAACATTACTTTCGATTTTCATTTATAGTTCTTCGGATGGTATTAGGAGCCTTTAGACCAGACGAAAATTGCAGATGTTTTATAAGTCTCTGCCGAGAAATATCATCAATCCGTTCCATCACGGTGCATTGAATCCAACGATTTCATAATCAAAATGCCGCAACGGCTGTGTCCCACGACCAGAATTCAAAATTAATTGATCCCTTTAGCAAAGCCATTAGCTATGTCCCAAAGAGTGTCTAAGAAAATCAAACACCATAGCGCCTCCGCAAATTATCATCAAGACTGTGCCAACAATCATATCACGTTTTGATACTCCTTTCACATAATTTAATCGGTCCTCTTCCTGACATTCGGCACTGCAAACCAGCACATCAGCATAACTATAAACAGTCCAATCGCTATTGGGTGCAAGACGAAAGTGCCAGCAGCCTGAGCCAAAATACCAGTGGTGAATGGTGAGACTGCACCACCGGACGACCCAAATGCAGAGATAACGCTTAGAGCGATAACATGTTCCTTCCTTGGGATAGCTCTCGTGAAGACAGTCGTTGCACAAGGATATACTGGACCCAACAACAAGCCAACGATAGCAATGGCAACGGCATCTCCAATAACGTTAGGCACCTGCCAGACAAGGAGCTCAAAAATGATTGCTCCCATGACGACTCCGTAGACAAATCGTTTCTCGCCGACCTTGTGGGCAACCTGAGAGAGTAAGAAGCGACCAAGAGTGATGCCACCCCAGAATCCGGCGGTGACATATCCAACGTTTGCCGGATTACCATTTCTGGTGGAAATTAGGAAGGAGATAACCCATCCCGAAATGGAAACCTCGGCTCCTTGGTATGCGAATATGAAGAGAGAACCAAGGATAACAGTCTTGGACTTGCAGGCTGTGATCATGCTTTTGAATAGTCCCATATCTTCAGTCTCAGCTGGAGTACCATGGGCTCTAGATGCCATTCTTTCAACAGCGTTGAGTAATGGCTGTCCAGATTCGGCTTCAAAATGCCAGAAAGACCACCCAGCCATTGCAAGGTTCAAGGTAGCAATAGACATGGTGAGCAGATAGAACCGACTCCACACCAAATGGCCCGAAGTTACCATTGCCGTAGCTATGAGTGGCCCAATTGTGCCTCCAAGACCGTAGCTCCCGTGCATAAAACCTAGATACTTGGAAGGGTTTTGTAGATTAGCCGCAAAGACATTTCCCATGGCCAAATTGATCGCCATTCCAAGTCCCAGGAAGAAGAAAGCAGCTATCACGACGGGAAATGGTGGGGTACAGACGATGGCAATGAATCCAGTAATGATCAAGGCCTGTGAAATCATCAATGTCTTGGCTCTTCCTATTCGAGCACGAAGGGCATCGACAAAGAACGCTGCTGATATGAACCCAGCCGCATTAGTGATGAATATAAGGGAAACGATAGCATATCCAATATCATAGTGACTAGGAAGTGTTAACACTTGTATTACTCAGGTGTCGTTACTCAAACCCACCTTTCCATATATGGAATTAAGGCTCCAGGAGCGGAATCACTTAGTCCATTGCCAAAATTCATTAAGCATACTGCTAGCATCCGAAATCTGTTCATTGGCGGGCTCGAAAAACTTTGCAAGGCATCCACTCCTTGCGTTGGGCTTTGTGGTCTGCTCATCTCTAGGTCGTTAGGAGTTCTAGGAGTTTGAACTCCTGATGGTGTATTTGCTCCGGAGCCAATGTGCGAAGCGTTAGGTCCATTGAGCTTCTTACCCCATTCGAGATTCTCCAACTCGATAGCCGTTGGCCCATTGCTTAGAGGAACTGAATGGTAAATTTTCTGAACAGCTCTCTGAGGAGTGACTGGAATGGCATATGCTTCCCCACTGTTGGAAGATGACTCAACATCGATGAAAGCACCGAAAGCATGGGACGTCATGTCGTCTGAGAAGACTTCAGAAAGTCGAGGCTATGAATATCAATGCAGTACGCCTCGCGGATTTTGAAAAGCAAAACACAGGAGAGTATAAGATAGAAATATATAGGAGGTCAAGACGTAGACAAGACTAGAAAGTTTTATTTTCGATTTGTTTTGCAATGGAGCCTGCAGATAGGTCCGTCAAGCCTCCGACCCACTGGTAAGCATTAGCGTTTCGATAGAGACCACCACCAGCACCTAGGACCTGCTGACAGATCAATCGACATGCCCTTCATCAGCGGAGAGTCCTTCTAAGCAAAAAATGGGAGGCAAAGCCAGCTTTTGTTAGTTGCTTCATAAATTATCCCCATCGTCCTCATGATCCCACATTTCCACCATGAGTGCGAGACGCCACCAGATGGCAACGGTTCGGGAGACCTGCCCTGCCCCGCGCCACGCCTGCCATGGAAAATCATGGCGGAAATACTATTATCCTAGTTCCCGCTTCGGCCCCTGCAGAGGGGAAATTTTGAATTGATCGATAAGTGGCAATCAGATCCTTGATACTGGACTGTGTCCTAGTCATTGTTCAAGGAGTTCCATGATTCATCGCTAGCTTTTCTATCAGCACTCTTGTTTCCAAACCGTTCTGTGATAGGATGGCAAAACCCAAGCGTAATGTCTCCGCAGTTGTTGAAGAAACCTCCAGCCCTCCATCTGCCTTGACATCCACACAGTCCATTGTGCGTGTGATCAAGGCGGAAGGAAATAGCCTGTACAGTTGCGCTCTATCTAATAAGAAGGCTGTCCTCGTCGAGCTCCCTTCGCGCTTTCGTAATACGATATGGATCAAGAATGGAGGTTATGTCTTGATTGACGCCAAGGAAGCGGATGCTCGCCCAAATAAAATCGATGGAGAGATTGTAAACATCGTCCGTGATGAGCATATATGGAGGAAGCAATCATATTGGTAGGTCGGCTTTGTTCAACCGCTGAACACCTTTTGCTAATGACGTGTCATGTCAGGCCGAAAGAGTTCCCAAAAACGTCCGCGTATCCAGAAGATTCAGATGAAGAAGAGTCCACCGTCGGCAAGATGCCACCACCGTATGATTCGGAAGAAGAATAGGATCATCGTCAGAAATACTTGCTAGAGTATCAAGAATTCTTCTTGTCGACTGCACCACTGCCTCTGGCGGTCACAAAGTCTTTGCGAGTACCCCACCAGATGCTTGCCACCATCGTAAGCAACACTCCTACCACTACCATAGAGCTCGTATCTGTACTTGGGTAGACATTCCAAGCCCATTCTTGGGCCAACCATAACGCAAACTGGAGGACCGGGTGCATACCACTCCTCCAGAGTAGGAAGGGAGTGGCCAACACTATGTACGAATAGAACTGATAGTGCAGGGATCGGGCAAACAGCATCCCAATAGCGATAGCTGTCACAACATTCGTGATAATGTAGTTTGGGGATATTCGAATCGAAACTGCATGCTGCATGCTCCCAAGAGGCTCCTGCCATTTTAACGCATTGCCGACCAGTTCCGTGAGTGATTTCTCAGCCGGCTGTAGCCACCTTGTAATAATAAAAAGTACTAAGAAGCTAACGTGTCCTACTAGCAAGGCAATCGAGAATTCCTTGCTCAGGAATCGTTCTTCTCCCACAAATCTCCAATTGACTGTCCATTTGAACAAAAATTGTCTCGAGAACTCAAAGGCTCTGCTGAAATACCCCGTCGGATTTGTCGATAGAAACGGGA
Source organism: Proliferodiscus dingleyae (assembly GCA_003988795.1). Lineage (NCBI taxonomy): Eukaryota > Fungi > Ascomycota > Leotiomycetes > Helotiales > Lachnaceae > Proliferodiscus > Proliferodiscus dingleyae. The sequence continues at coordinate 916,666 of QYAK01000001.1, read as the reverse complement.
AAGCAAGGACGATTTGGAGCTGCGCAATCAGCCATGCTTGTCTCAGACTGGCTTTCACACCTTTGACTAAGAATAGTGTAACACCAACTGCTGGCAGAGCCAGCAGCAAAGACATTTTGATACCTAAACCAAAGCTGTATGCTAGACTACCGAGGGTCCACATCCGGCGTTGGAAAGCATAGATTGCGACCCAGAGAAAGAATACTGCAAAACAATCATTGAACAGGCGCAGCACGAAGATGCTATGTAAACGCTTTGATAGGATAAGCATCGGAAATATATAGAGGGGAGCCTATGAATCAAGACGATAGAGTATTAGCAAATTCATTGACACCCGTAACAGATTTCAAACAGAAATTCATACCTTTGCCCTCCTATAACAAGCCATAGCTATGGACACCGTAGCAAGATATAATACCCCAAAAATTCGTTGCGCAAGTAATATGTTCCTTCCTTTATCTGTGAGATGATACAAAGCCCAGTATATGTATACATGCCCAGCAGGATAGACCAGTGGACCTGTTGAGCCGGTCAACTGGGTATAGTCGGTCTCTCCTTTTACATAGAGCTCAATGTGCTGCATGTATGTCGTCCAGTCAATCTCGGTATCTGCAGTAGTTTTATTAGTCCCTCTACAAGTAAGACCAGTGAGAGGGCGTGTCCTCACAAGCTACTTTCGAAATAATTGCGCTGGTAAGCAGTGCATCCACAAGAAGGAGTAGAGGAGGGCCATATTTTGAAAGCGGATGCGAAAAGAGAGCAAAATCTTTGACTTGTCGGTACAAAGCAACATGTCTCGGAACCTCATTCGCATCGGCCATGGCTTGTCGATTTTGTGTTGCGTGTGAGTCTGTGGGGGAGGTTGACGCGGTATGAGTTACAGTAAGATCTAGAGCTCTTTCTGAAGCTCTGCCGGTCGACGCTTGACAGGGCTCTGCAGCTCCACCCGAAACACCACCCTTTTCGGCCAAAGCTCTGTCTCTTTTCAACAAAGTTCGAATTCCGAAATCCAGAATGTTATCTTTCAGAAGGACTGTAGCTCTGAAGACTTCCAAGACACTCTGTATGCAATGCATGAAGCTTTCATCTCGAACTCCAGCATACAGAGCTCCTAGGGCCTACTATCCCACAGCAAAAGTCCCACTACCCAGATGCTCCTCCTCCAAAACGAGGACGTACGCCACCAAGTCTTCTGCAGACACCATTATTGACGATCTGCAAGATCAATACGGCACCGCGCGTGACGAATTCGAGATCGCGACTGAAGAGACAGAGAAGAAGTCTGTGTATGCGGCTGGTGATAGGGAAGCTGCGAGAGAGGAGCTGGACAGGCTGAAGGATATGTATGAGACGGCTCTGAAGGGTACAGATGGGGATGAGGTAAAGAGGAGGATAGGACAGCGGATCAGAGAGCTGGATAATGCAGTTCAAGCATTAGAGCAAAGCGCCGTAGAAGATTAAAAGGAAAATAACAATGCAATGAGGAAAGGGAACATCCAGACTATGGATAGCGAATCCTATGTTTTTGATTCAGAGGATCGAAAAGTTGACTGAGATACTTGAAGTCAGGTATTCTTAGGGGCCAATCTGAAGTTGTCAGATGCTGTTGATCATGATGATAATATACGTCTATTGGGGAAAAGTCTATATACGCTCTATGCTCTAACCAGTCACCTCTCTACAAGCTCTAATTCTTGTTGTTAAAACCTCTTTTGAAATCTTCATAGCCTTCAGCGGCAACTGTCTTGACATCTGTCTCCCCAGCATAGATCTTTTTGACAGTAGCTAAGATCGATGACCAGTCCTCAAAGATTGTGAATGGGACATCTTGTTTCACACAGTAGGTAACGAGATCTATCAATATCAGCATTTTGGGATTGGTCCCACTGGACAGCAAAAGCTTACCATGACCCTTTTTCGCGAATAATAAGTCAGTCTCCTTGGCAGCCGAGAGGTCTGATACACCATCTCCGGCGTAAAACATGATAGGTCGTTCATTATCTGGAAGGTTGGCATATTTTCTAATCTCGATGGACTTGTCGTGGCCAAAGTGACTATGCAGGTACATTAGCATATTGTAACAACGCACTTTGTCGGGGAAGGATTGTACCTATCGTCATGGAATTCAATCTGCCACCCCCCTTCCTCGTTGATGCTCTTTCCCTTCCTCGGCGCAACATCGTTGCTGACAATTTGTATCTCCTCCCCAACTGGCCCTAAGAGATGAACCAGGAGCGCCCTAATGATTGGTACCATGCCACCACTCAATACAACTACCGGAATATTGTTCTGTCGTGCCCAAGTATAGAATTCCGTGAAATGAGGATCCAGCTTGATGTTTTCAACTAATGCCTGTACACACTTGTCATAAGGCGTGTTGATGCTGTCCATCATGCCTTGGAAAGACTCCCGGAAAGATAGTTTATCGTGCAAGACATCCTGGTTTCCTTGTTTCCGCAATTTCTCGCCGTAGCCCAGATTATCTGTCATGAAGTCGTTAGAGTCCCGGGTAGTAATAGTTCCATCGAAGTCGGAGAAGAATATAAATTTAGGATTGGTCTTCATTGCGGGCAGAGTAGAAGACGCCATCTTGAAGATAGAATGGTTTTAGTCTAGGGGATTGTTAGAAAGATTATCTAAAAGTGCACTGCTTCAACTCAGATACGGGTCGTTAACCAGATTGCATGAACAAGAGTAGCTGCAAGCATAGACAATTTTTGGACACTTAGAAATAACTCACCTAGTACTGGTAAAACAAAAGAAGCGCTATTGCCGACAAATCTGAGAAGACAAAAGAATGGAAAGGCGCAATGTCCGTCTATATGAGGGAGAGAGGATTGGTGGGGTCGAAGTTTTAAATAATTTGGTGCCCCTCCAAAACGCGGACGCCCTGAGAGCGTCATGCGCGGCTGATTTTGGTCCTCAGAAAAGCTCCCGCGCCCGCGCCCACGCCTCGCCCATCCACAACGCCCACGAAGAGCGGCCATGCAACCACTGATACGAGTTGTTCCAAGGCTCTTTTATGATTCTCCCACATTTGCTACAGCTTCGAGGGCAATACCGATAGCCAATCGCCCCTCTCTTCGCCCATCAATTTGTCTAGAATGTAGAATCCGTATCCAAGCACGGCGTTATGCCGATTCTTCCAAAGCCTCGCCCCAGTCAAGTTCATCGAATATTCCCCGGGCTCCAGAAGCTCCTACACTAAATTCGGAACCTCACATTGCCTCTACGATCTTAGAAAATGCTTCTTCCGACCTTCCTTCAGCAGAAGAAGGCCGTCGCAGTGCCATCAACAAGCGTCTCTCCCACCTCATGGACCACTTTCAATCCAACGTCTTTATAGCCTCTCAGCGCCTCAACGATCTGACCGGCTACTCTGGCATTGAAACCCTCAAGACTCGCATCACAGCCCTCGAACTCCGTGTCCAGGAAGCTCAGGAGGCAGTCCGCTCCTACCGCCTCTCCTACAAAACTACAGTCGCAGACCGTGCTGCTACTCAAAGAGAAGTAACTACGCTTCTGGCAAGAAAGGATACTTGGACCCCGTCAGATCTAGAGCGTTTTACGGCCCTTTATAGGATGGATCACGGTAATGAGCAGGCGGTGCAGGAAGCTGCTACGAAGCTTGCAGACGCAGAGCGTGAGGCAGAAACTGCAGCGAGTGAGTTGAGCAGTAGCATCCTGAGCCGGTATCATGAGGAGCAGATTTGGAGCGACAAGATCAGAAGGATGAGCACATGGGGAACGTGGGGATTAATGGGTGTGAATGTGCTGCTGTTTTTAGTATTTCAGTTTGGGTCTGAGCCGTGGAGACGGCGGCGATTGGTGACCGGGTTTGAAGAGAAGGTCAAAGAGGCCCTAGAGAAGGGCAGGATTGAGCAGCTGGAAAGGGAGGCAAGCGACAAGGGAGTGAAATCATCTTCACCTGGTATCACGGCTTCAGAGGCACCAAGCTCAGAATCGGCTGTTGATGGAAACGTGGTCTACGCTGCAGAACAGAAGGAGCAAGCTGCTCCTTTTTCGGAGGAAATACATGTTCCTATGACATGGAAGCAATTTAAGAAGCCTGAGACATGGACTGCTGCTGTGCAGGATCTGTTCAGTGAACGGTTGATCCAGGTACGGAAACAAGATGTTACAATCATTGCATTCGAAGGCGCTGCTATGGGAGCAACCATAGTTGCCCTCATCGCCACTCTTCTTTACCGCCATGTATAGGCAAGTGCGTTATATACTTGTTTATTTGTATAATAAATTAAAAGAATACCCAAAGAAGTTTTTCTCTAATATGCTCCAGCTCTCTGGCTGTAGCTTGGCTTAGGCGCTGATGCTGGTTCTTCCATAGAAGTCCAGACAGGCGTCCCAGCCTGCAAGGTGAAATTGGTCAAAGAAGCTCCTGAGGCTTGTTGGGCCCAGAGCTCAATGGCAAGCCAGTTTTGTCCGTGGTATTCAAGGATGCCTAGGTTCTATTAACAAGTTGTATTCGTACTCTAAATCAGAAGTGCCTTACCTTGAGGAACCGGGAACGAGGATTGTGGTCCAATATTGTTTACGTACTTCCCGAATTGATATCCATTGACCCATAATTGAGCCCTATAGTCAGATGTACTTCCATTGACAGTTGTATTGCCAAAATCGAAGAACAGAGGAATGTCATAACTCTTTGGCAGATCCAGGGTGAAGTTGGCTTGGTAGAAAGCAACGCCAGCACTTGTGATACCTGTCTCAGGGGAAGCAGCAACCCAGTCGCTACTGGGCGGCTCTGGTTGAGTATAACCTTGGCGTTCGGCGTAAAGTCCACCTTCGTTCAATGGGCCGCGTACTTTATCAACAAAGTCTTCGCCCCCAAGGTTACCGGTAAGCTTCCAAGTAATGTCTGATTGACTATGGCCACTTAACGCATAATCAAGAATCCCACGAGGATCTTTCATCTCATCTGGCCCAACCACCCAATTCTCGTCCAGTCCATTATTGTCAACCACGACTGTGAATATATAGGCCTTGCCTGCAGCGAGGTTTGGAAGAGTGTAGGTTGCGTTATAGGCTGATGAAGCGTCGATTCCTGGCCACGAGCCGATGTATGTTGAATTCAGCCACACAGACGAGCCGTAGGCGCTTCCCCCTTGAGTGCTAACGTAAAAGGTGCTTTCATTACCTGTAGCGACAAAATGACCCCTGTAGATTAAAACTCCAGTGTTGTATCCATAGTCGGAACTGTAGAGAGAAGTAGGAGTTCGGAGAGCGTTCGGATTCTTCGTCGTATTGTGGTCAGCGATTGTCCACGCTGAGTCGTCATACGTTGATTTGATTTCTGGAAGATTATCGAGGTACTTCCAATCTAGACTCGAGAGATCAGGAAGGCTGATTTGAGGCTCTGCATACTGAAGTGATGATGCTAATTCTCCGGTCACAGAATCTCTCGTGAAGTTCAATGCATAGCTGTTGAAGAAGAGATCTGTGACAGTGGAAGGTGCTCCAATGACCTTGATCGGGACCGTTGCGTTAAGATCTCCATCAATATGAAGAGCTGTTCCACTTATGTTCACGGATCGGACGAGGTAGCCTGCTTCAACGATCACGGATGTTCTGTTCTCAATATTCGAGGTGCTATTGTCCTGTCAGTTTGAGTAAATCTTCGACCAGGGCGGTACAAGACTTACTAAGCCCCCCATACGTCACTTCGCACAAAATCAGGTACCCAGTAGTCGTAGGCAGAGTTGCGATCCAGAATATACACCAAAAGATCTCCGACTTGTACCACCTGGCGAGTAGAAGAAGTTTGCCAATTGAGAATCGTGGAGCCGTTGGTACTCTTAGTAGTCACACCGGTTCCTTCAACTTGCTTAGCCAGGCTTGATGTCACAACTGCTAATTCATGTTGTTCGCCAGAACCGCCGTAAACCACCACAGCGGTAGTGTTCCCCAAATTTTTCCATGTGAAAATCTCGGCAGTCGAGTAGAGCAGAGTGGTTCCAGCAAGATCGTAGTCGGTGACATGAAATTTGGAGTCTCTACCGCTCAGAGTCAAGCTGCCACCTAGCTGGGGAATGGAAAGAACTCCTTGGCTCGTATTTAGGTTCAATTTGTATGTTGAAGACGTCGTCTGCTGATAATCTGAGTGTCTTACCACACTAAATCATGATTAGAATACTAAGTTTTATGAGATTTCAAAAGGCTATAGAATCATCTAGCTGGAAGACGCATGAGGATTTAAAGGCGAGGTCTCTCTTACTAGAAATTTGTCGCAGTCCCATTCCCGAAAAGTGGAGTAGTGAAGATGGAAGAAGAATCAGTATAGACTCCAGTAGCACCATTTCCAACTGATGCAGTGAGATATGCAGGCGAGACCTTGAGGAAATTGGCTTCCAGTTTCAATTCGCTGTACTTTTCGCGATATATCTCCCGATTCTCGGCGATACTGGATCCATAATCGTAACTAGTGTAGCCGCCTTGGAAACTTAGCTAATTGTATTGATTAAAGATACTGAAAGCTTACCTGGATGTCCTAAATTGCCCCAATTGCTTGATTGAAAACGTTAGCATTGAAATTCCTGTTACACAGAGATCTTCTCCAAGAAATGGTCTACAGGCTTGAGGACCACGATCCCGTTATGTGTCGGGGTATTACGGCCAAGAAGGAACATATAAGGAGAAAAACATACGTTCCGCCATCTTTGAGAAGTCAGCGACAGCCTAGAATATCTGAAGAATACCCTAGTGGAAAACTTACAGATCATGTACAGGTTCAACAAGGTAGCGCCAGAAGCAAAGTTGTTCTTGTAAAACACTCTTTCGAACTCCATATTTAGTAACACGGCGCATTGAGCAAAACCCTATTCTCCTTAGCCTGGCAATCAAAATCTGTCTAGACAAAACTTACAAGGCCACCCCACGGATCAAAAGAGCCTCCCTGAAACTCATCAAGGGAGTAGAGAGTTGATGGACTTTGTTTCTCGTGGGTTGCATGGAAATATGTTGGGAGATCTCCAGCAGGCCAGGTATATGGATTCGCACAGTCAAATCCTAGCGGGTATGAATCATGTCCGTAGATGTCAACATCGCCTTCAGTTGTTCCATTCCAGACAGTGCCAGGTGCAAAGATTCCCGAAGCGGCTGAACTTGTCAATATGTCTTTCTTGAAAATCGAGCATATGACTTACAGGCATCGTTGCTAATTAGCGGCACCACAATCCCAGCGTCTCGAAGTTGCTTCTTGACGTACGCAAAATATACTGGGTCAGGAAACCCTCCTGTCACCGGTCCACTTGATCCGGTATACTCATTCTCTGGTTGTACGAGAATAACTGGTCCGCCATTTGTGATTTGTGCTTTAGCAATTGTAGCTCCAATATTTGCGATGTAGTTGTCTGTCGCAGCTAAATAATCTGGTGCACGAGTTCGCAGTTGCCCTGATATTCGCTGAAGCCACCCAGGAAAGCCACCACCACTCGACTCGGCGTTGATGTACTACTATATGTCAGAATAGAGCTTCTGGGTTGAGAATTTTGCATACAGGGCCTGGACGGGCAATAAGGTATATTCCTGCCTTCTGCGCGGCTTCGAAGAATGGCTCAAAAGCAAAGATTCCTTCTGCCGAGTATTCTCCTGGTTTGCCTTCAAGTAATGCCCAATGGACGTAGAAAGATACCGCATTGAAACCCAAAGCTTTGACTTTCTGAAAGACATCGAGCCAAAGATCTGGGACTGGGAGTCGGTATGGATGAAATTCGCCAGAGAAAACCATCACCCGCTCGCCGTAAACTATTAAAGAATGCTCATCGTATGTGACCTATGCAGATTTAGGAGCTTTTCCAGAGAGCGATTGGATTCATCTCGATGATAGAAAGGGCTCACTATATCTTGTAATCCATCACTGTCTCTTTCTACCGTCATTTGCCTTCCCCCAACTGACAGACAAGCGGCTTGAGCCGCGAGGGCTGCGATTGTTAAAGCACGCGTGAGCTTCATTGTTATAGGCAATCGCACGCGCGTTGCTTCTACACCTTACACAGGAAACTCGACGGCGAAGAGCTATTATATACCGCCTACGCGGATTGCGGATAATTGTTCCATCTTAGCACAAGAACCCCTCACAAGTGTGCAGTTCTCTTGAAAATTATGGAGCTATTACCAAGAGATGATGAAAGCTAGCCGGTAATCCTTACCTTGACAGGCAGCTTGCTCAGGTACACACACAAGCATCATGGGATGAAGTGCCGTATGAGCGCGGGGTACCAAGATGAATGGCCCACTGCAGCCCCGGATCCCAGCAAAGTCTCTTACTCGGTGCAACATTGTTCAGAGCTGCAGCAACTTTAGCCAGCTTTTAAAGTATCCAACATTACGCTATCCTGCGAGAACAATCAAAGCGCTCCAATCAGAAAATTATTCCCCCTCACCATGCACTTGACGACGGAAAATATATATGCCGGACTATAAGCAAGCTGGGAAGTTCGGATCCCCTCGTTCGGATTGCCCATCACGAGCATTTACACAATGAGCCCAGTCGCGCTGTGAAGTAAGGCCGTGGCCGTGCTCACTAGAATGCCAGTCATAGCACAGGGGGGGCTTCCTTGAAGCCCGGGCGAGGTGGTATCTAGGAAAGGTTGCGTCATATTCTCATGACGCTTGAAGGTTTGGAGAGATTGCACTTGCTTGATGAAGTCAAGGAGCTGTCCATGAGATATATATAGCTTGTTCAAACATGAAAAAGAGCTCTCAAAGACGTCCCGGCCCGGCTTCAGTCCCCAAGTGCCGATTATCACGTGATATTACGCTAGTACTTGATGGGCATTCCTTTCTACGTGCATGAGCAAACGAAGCTCCCTTCGAGGCTCTCCTGAAAGCTCTTCAGCGTTATTGCCCACGCCCAGCCGTCACGATGGCCGTCTCCGTCCTCCGCAAGTTTCTCATGCCGTCTATACGACTTCAAACACGAGTATTTACACCTGGATTCGCCTCCACGCCTGCGCGACCAGTGCGCCGTAACTTCTCCTCAACACCAACACCCTTCGCAACCTACAACCAAGTTCTGAGAGTAAGTTTTTCTAACCTCTTTCGATCCGATGTTCTTCCTCGGTCTCTAAACCTTCTTCTATAGGGATGCAGAAAAGCCCAACGTGCTCGTCATCCCATCTCCCCGGCGCTTCGCGACGTCCTTTCTCCCAGCCTGAAGGGCGTTTGCATCAAAGTTGGCATCACCAATCCGAAGAAGCCCAATTCCGGCCAGAGAAAGACGGCGAGGGTAAGACTGAGTACGGGGAGGGTGGTGACGGCATATATACCGGGGGAGGGTCACAACGTGCAGCAACATAGTGTTGTGTTGGTTAGAGGGTAAGTGAGCTTTACTCTAAAGAAGGGAGATTTGGGGCGAAGAAGACGAAGGCAACAAGTAGTAGCTATAATGGATAAGGCTAATGATTGATTCAGGGGGAGAAGTCAGGATTGTCCAGGTGTGAGGTACCATTTGGTACGAGGCGCAATGGATCTGGGAGGAGTGGGAAATCGGGTCACGAGCCGCAGCAAGTATGGAACGAAGAAGCCTAAGAAGGCTGCTGCGTAGCAGATGAAATGACTCAAGAGATTGACGGACATTGGGAATAGCATTGAGGCGTTAAGGAGCGTGTTTGAGAACCACTATGTGCGATTGGCCTGTATCATAGCAAGTGAGTGAGAAGATCGATCTATCAATCGAGTCGGATCTATCATGCCACATAAACTGTCCCTGTGATTAGATACGAGCAAATCTTGATCCAGTACGAGTCACTCAGTGTAAATTCTCCTATTAAAGACGAAATCACCCAAAGCAGAGGACAGCGTTCTCAAGGGGCCAGGAGAAGATTGGTCGACAACAATACAGCTCTGTACCTATGAAATTTATAAAGGATAGCGAATCATCAATCTCGAGCTATTTTAGTCGAACTTTTCAAATGACTCGTGCACTATGTGCCCCCAGATTCAACACACGAATCTATTGCCATGGTTCTCACCAATTCCCGGCCCAATCTCGAGCATCCGATATAATGAACTATATCTACAATGTGCTTGATAAGCAGTTTCACACTAACGCCATTGTCATCATGCCAAATAAGTAGATTTTCAAGCCATCCCCATGAATAAGCTGACCCCTCATGTTAAATCCGCTTATACTTTCTAATCTTGTTCACTCTCGTAGCCTTCGGGCTTTTCCAAACGATTGATCTCAAAGAATCGTGATGTGCCTAAATGTTGTCAGGAAGTTTGATCTTACAATAGAGGAATCTCTTACAAGAATATCCTTTCCAATCAAAGTTGTCTTTCGGGTTACAGTGACACTTCTTATCTAATCTGGCCTTCTCACCAGTCGGGCAATGAGTGAACGGGACGTGATAATAGGCGATGTCATTGAAGAAGTGGAGTTCCTCCTTCTTTAAAAGTAGGCCTGCGGCGATTGAGTGGACTGGTGCATCACCCCATCGCTCATAGAAAAATCCACCATCCTGGTCCAGAGACTCGAAGAAGTCGGTGTAAGCTTTTGATCGAAGCCAATTAAGATTGCCAATCTCGAAGTTAGACCACTATAAGCTTAGTTTAGTAGGTTTCTTGCTGTTCCGCATGGTGGAGGCTTACAAAGTGGCAGTGATTGTAGGTATCTCCCCCATCATCACTCAAAAATCCCATGGAGTTATCGTCGACGATGTGTTCTGGGTGTGCCTTCATGAACTTCTTGGTGCTATCCCAAAGAGTAGGGATAGTCTCTACATACTCGTACAGACTCAGAACGAAGCTGTATTTCTTCTTGTTGTCGGCCATATACTTGAACGGATCGTAATCGACATCGCAGAAAAGTTCAATGCTTGGCTCAACACGCCAATACCACTCGTAGTTTTTCATCAAGTCTTGCTGGAAGAAAAAGCCGGATTCGAATCTGCACATATGGCGATAGCTTATGGAGTCCCCGTAGATGATTTTGCGCTGAGCCATATCTTCCCGGACCTTTCGGGCTTTGTCTTGATCAATGTGCTCTGGGAAGGACCAGTGTTCCTTGGGTATCTCGCCGTAGTGGGTTGTGCCAGACACCAATGAAGTAGTGACCTTTTTGAAAGTTGCGTCGAAAGGCTTGTCGTTGAGAAAGACCCAATCGTAGTTGAACTTCCGGTTGAATCGGTCCTCCACTTGGCGAATCGATCGAGCAATTTCCCACAGATCAGTATTTCGCGCCAGAGAGACGAATGTGGCATTCATGCGTGGGCCACCAGCCTTTGCAGGAGGCAGGCCTGCAGGAGTGTGTGGTGTCACGCCAGTAGCAGCAGATGTTTCGGCAGAAGCTTTTGGCGTAGTACCAGCCTTGACTGGAATCCCGCTCCATGCTGTCGAGCCCCCTGATGTAGACGGTATTCGTTGTGTGGAGGATGAGGATATAAAGTAGATAACAGCGAGCCCCTTGAGTCTCTAGTCAGCAAGCGTCGTGGACAGTTCCGATCCCAGGGGGCAGGCATACAAAAAAGGCGAAGAGAATATATCTCAGGTATCTGGCCGTCCCGGAAGCCATGGTAGTAGAATGGCAAACTGCGTCGAGGATGCGAAAAATGTAAGTCTAATGGGGTGGAAGAATTATTAGACGCAAGTGGAATTGCCCCTTGGCACACGTGGATGTGAAGGGTACGAAGGATGCGGCGGAAGGCTCCAGGAAAGCGAGTGTAAGAAGAAGCTGAATATGAGCTGTCACCAATTTGTCCCGTGACGGGCGACTGGCGACAAGCAGAAGGCGGGAGCCAAAGCAAAGTCAAGAAGTATGAGAAAAGGCAAAGGCAGAGGAGGAGGAGGAGGAGGAGGAGAGGAGGAGGACGCGCAAGAGGTGGAGGACTGCTGGACCAAAAAGTGTTAAGGACAGTCCAGGCGTAAGGTTAGTGGCCCTTGCATGGCGAACGACACCTCGTACTGGTAGGGGGAAGGGAAGGGGAAGGGGAAGGGGAAGGGGAAGGAACCACCAGGCGTCGGGGTCGGGCCAGGGGTAGTGGCAGTGGCCGTGGCCTTACCAGGACTAGCGCGCCTTCCCTCATTTTGCCATCTGCGGTGCGGCTCAAAAATGGCACTGGCCTGGACTGGAACATGATGATGTTCACTCTTCCCCTCCTCTCCCCCTTCCGCCGCCCAACAACAGTACTAATATTGAATCGAGCAACTGCACAGCAATACTGCTCTGCCGGCTCCGTTACCGACTCTGTATATTCACGCGCTGAATTCACAGAGACTGGGAAGTTCTGCCCGCTGCTTCTCACTTTTTGCGCATGCCACTAGTGGTGGGTTCCTCTCTGACGTTCTCTCTTCAACACTGGCAGCTTGCCTCTAAATGTGTTCCGGTCCTCCCTAGCCAGCAAATTCGAAGCACTGACAAGCTCGCCCAGACATCACCTCGGCTTCAGACACAAAGCCTCCCAAATGACGAGAGACATCCGTACTTGATTCCCTCATCAAGACCTCGTCTCTCCGCCCGCCATGTCTTTTTTCGGCTTCGACTCGACCCTGCCCCGCGATCGCGGCCACAATACTCGAGCTCCCGGTTTCTCGCAAGCAGCGGATCCATTCTCTGGGCCTCGACCTGAAGATGGCAATGACGCGTGAGTGTCCCCTGCGCACTCCATAACATCAAGAGCAATGTTTCCGGCCAACTTGCATTCACCATTTCTATACCTCCTATGTGACCAGCTACCTTTGATTGTGTCAGAACTAACGTCAATCTAGCCTCGACTTCGAGGACACCTATGATGGACTAGGTGACCAGTTGGATGAAGCAAATGACGCTTTCAATGATGATACCTTTGGTGGAGATGATCCGGGTCCAGCAGCAAAGAAGCCTGTTGGCAAAGATTTCGATTTTTTTGGGCAGACTGCCAAAGTTTCCGATGCCATCACCGAAGAGCAACTTCGCTTTTCCCGCCAAGCTCCAGCTTCAAGGCCTGCCCCGACCACGTCAACCTTCTCGCAGCCATCAGCAAAGCCGGCAAGGACTGGTTATGAGCGCTATAGAGAGCCCGATTATATCCCCGAGATGCAGGTGGATGCGAATCTATGGGGAGTGGCACCCAAGCGGAATGCTCAAGCACCTGCTGTTGAGGTACCTGCCACACCTGGACTACCTTCCGGTGGTCGCAGAATGATGAGCCTGGAGGAAGTCGAAGCTTCAATGCGAGCACAAGCGAAGAAGCCAAGTCAACCACAGCAGCCAATTCAGCAGCGCCCAACATCACAACATATACAGCCTCCTCCACAACAGTACCATGATTATCCTCAGCAATCTCAACAGCAGTATTCGTTTCCGGCAAGTGAGCAACCTCACGAAGAGCCACGACCTGCTCACGTAGGACACTCCAACCAGCCTGTGCAGATTTTACAGCGATCGCAGCCAACCCCAACTCAACCTGTTGCTCCAACAGCACCGTCTCAACCAACTCAGATACTACAAAATCCAAATCGCTTCCCTGCTCCTGCTGTGCAACATCCTGGTCATCAATCTCGCCCTTCTGGATCACGTCACATCATCACACATCCTGAACAGCTAACAAATCTCTCTGACGAAGAGAGAGCAGCTTTCTTGATGGAGGATGCCAAGAGGGCAAAACGCAACCATAAAATATTCTTACTCTCCAAGGACAATGGTCTCATGACACCACAGGACAAGAATTTTATCACGCGTATTCAGCTCCAGCAATTAGTCACTGCAACAGGCAATCCGAATGAGCACGGCAACGACCCTTCTTTGTCAGAGGACTTCTATTATCAAGTTCATAATCAGATTCGAGGTGGACCGCGTCAACACCCTGGACAGCCGCTAAGCAACTTTGCACAGACTTATCTGTTCCAGACAGGCGGTCGCCACGGCGGCATGCGAAGACAACCTCGTGGTGGAGACAACCATATGCAGCGTATGGAACAACAGGTTCAGCGAGCTGTCGAAGCTGCTAAGAATAAGCCAAAGAACAAGCAGTTGGTGATCGAAGGCAGCTTGGGCAAGATCTCGTTTAGCAACGCTAAGACGCCGAAGCCGTTGCTTAACATCAAGCGTACTGACAGCGGTGCTGACACTGCTCGACCTGGTAGCGGCCCTCGCGATCGTAGAGCCCAACAACTAGGAGTAAGCGGCAGTGACAAGAAAACCGTTCTTGCCGACATCGAAAAAGTCTACAGTACATTGATGCAACTAGAAGACCATGAGCGGCAAATCCCACCGCCTGTCAATGACGATATTAACCCAGAGCTTGCTGGCTTTCACATTGATTGGCGTGCAAAGGAAGACAAGCTCAACCACAAGCTTTGGCAAGACCTGAAAGTCCATGAACCTATTGGCGCAACCACCACGCATCCTTTTATCGCCTTCCTCTCATTTAGCAAGGGCAAAAAGGCTATTCCCCGCGTGTTTCGTCACATTACTCAGGAGCAGCGAACCACCATTTTGACCATGATCGTGATCCACCTTGACCAGCTGGATGTTGTTCGTTTGGGGTTGCTTCAGCCTGGCGAAACCCAATTGAACTCAGCAACCCGGGAAAATATAGAGCTTTTCTCCCTGGCGGTAATGCACACACTTTTCGGATATCTCAATGATGCGGGTTTGGATATTGTTACTGGCCTATTAGGTCTCATTTTAAACATCAATGTTGATCTGATTGCCCGAACAAGAATTGGGGTCAGCATGTTAACCATGCTTCTCAGTCGCGCTGAGCTAATCAAGCAAGCTGGAAACAATGAACAAGAATGGCAGCAATGGTGAGTTTCTAATTACCAGGTTCAATAACATACTAATTTCTGATAGGGTTAATATTTATAATGCATTTTTCGACGTACTGGAGCCGAGCCTTCCCTTCATTTTCCCTGGTACTGTCAATACTGGGGAGGATGTCTATGTCTGGCAGTTTCTTGCCGCTATCGGTATTGGTGCCAGTCCCGAACAGCAACAACGCCTCGTCATGGCCGTCAAGGACCGTGTCATGGAGACTGTTGCCCACGCCAAGACTCTACCCCCCGCAATGTCGAGCCAACGATTGGCGAATGTCAATCTTTTCATGCGTTCGATTGGTTTGGATGTGGAATTACTTGCATGATAAATCAACCAAGCGTTTTTGATATTTAACAAGAAATTTTTTCTTTTTCCTGCTCGCAAGATATGTTGACGGAATAAAAGGCATACGGCGGTTGTGTTTACACGATTACATTGTCATATAAATTTTGCATTGGCGTGCATCAGCACAGCCCTGATTCAAGTAGCTGCAGCCTCATTGATGGGCAGCACTCTAGCGGACTGGAACGGGGATTCACGAATTGGAGAGCAATGAGGTCGAGCAATGAGGTGACGGGGGTGGATGATTAGCATTATATTGTGATGAGGATATGGGCAACGCACTGCTTACACGGCTGATTGAAAACGGGCATCTTGGAGAGGGTGAGCTGGATCATATCTAGATATCGGAGCAGCAAAATCAAAAGGGACTTATCATCATCATCATCATCATCATCATCATCATCATCACCATATGATCTATCTACTTCCAGCGCGTGCTAACCTTTGTCGATGGTCAAATGCTTGCCTTGGTGAAGTGAAACAAGCCGTCTGGAAGCGATTGTAGACCGGGTCTGATCCGACGCAGAAGCGGACGGCCAGCCGAAATGCGCGAGTCCCGGACAACCAAGGCAGAAAAAAGTCGGCGGGGAAAGCGAGGTTTGTAATCAAGGGACGGGAAGATCGACCTCGGGAGCCAGATACGACATGATATGATAGTGTCAAGGAGTGTGGCGTATATGATTCGTGGCTGCCTTCCGACATGGGCCTCGCAGTTTGTCATAATGACATTTCCCGGTGTCATAACCTGGGGGAAAGCCCTGGATGCTCGCCTCTGATGCATTGCAGGGCACCCAGATCAGTTCTACAGCATCATTTCTCCCAACTACTTCCTTCAATTTTGCTTTCCCCCCCAGCTCAGATGAGCCGGTTGACTTTGTGACTTTTGGATGATACATGGCACAAAGGGTTTCTCTCTTTCT
Source organism: Proliferodiscus dingleyae (assembly GCA_003988795.1). Taxonomy (NCBI): domain Eukaryota; kingdom Fungi; phylum Ascomycota; class Leotiomycetes; order Helotiales; family Lachnaceae; genus Proliferodiscus; species Proliferodiscus dingleyae. The sequence continues at coordinate 900,646 of QYAK01000001.1, read as the reverse complement.
CTCTCTCTTTTAAAAATGTGTATATGTGTGTGTGAACATCAGCTTGCGGTTCATCACTGGATCTAAATCGGTCAGATATGCTTGTCCGAACGTCAAACCAGCTGTCATGCACTCACTACGCTACCAACAAGTATAGAATCATATGTGGAAGTGGAGAGGAAAGACACCGAAGAGTTGCGATGCTTAGATCCCAAAGGAGTTAGAGGCGGAGGGAGACACGACGAATCAGAGCGGGCGGAATTGGGATGACCGATCGTAGGACCCCGACTTTGACGACGGACCACTCATAGCGGCTGCACCATGGCCCAATGCGGGCTGGAGGGGCTGGAGGGGCGTGGATGGATGCGGATTGGCAGGGAACGAACATGGCCATGAACCATGACCATGACCATGACCATGAACATCAACTCGACCACCATTGCACTACACTACACTGCACTGCACTGCACCCACGCATCATGCCGACATCACCTCCTCCATCCCGCCTGCTCTGCGACATCAGCCCTCGTCCACCACTCAGAGCATAGCATTGATACCATTCACCATTCGCGCTCTCGGACCCGTCGAGGCAGATCGTGGCCGTCGACCTGGCTTGTTCACTTGGTCTCGCAACAGGCGATATCGACAGAAAGGTGCACCGTCACCGTCTCCCTCCCTCTTCCGCCTTGCGACTTTCGACATTCGACTTCCCACTCCCACTCACTCCCACTCACTCCCACTCGCCAGGCCCGAGTCTTGTATTGCATAAGCCAGCCGCAGCTTCAGGGGCCATCACCAATTCCTACCAACAACCACGCTGCCGTCACTTGGCCGCACCACTCGCTGACCCTCCGGTGCCACTGATACCACCCTGGGTCCGATCAAGTCCGATCTGCCCTTCGCCATCAGGGCCAGGATCACGAGACCAACTGGAAGGAAAGGACAGAGGGGAGAGTGATCACTGAGCAGTCGGGGATTTGACCGCGGACTCAGACCGCTTAAACGACGACGAGAGCCAACATTCGCTCTTCACCTCGACCACCAGTGGTCGTGGCCGAGGAATCCGTCTCGAAAGCCTCAATTCCTCTGCGTGGGTCGCCACCCGGAGCCAGCCCTTACAAGCTCAGTCAGTCAGTCAGTCAGTCACCTACCGTCTCTGCCTTTCCCGCACCTTCTGCCCGCACCTTCCCATCAACATCAACATCGCTTTGTACTCTCACCCAAACTAGCTGCGAACACGCTCAAAACACACTTGTAACTACCTTCTCTTACTCAAATACAGGCAGTGTTGCACAGTGTTGCACAAGGTCGTACACACACGCCACCCCCCACATCTACTAGAATCGGTGCCAGTGCCAGAATCAAAGGATCCTCCAAGATCTTGTCTTGTCTTATCTGATCGACCCCTCACCCTCTTTGGCCAACATCCCTCACATCAGTCTGGTGACGCTTGCCATCGCTTTCGAAGAACACTCAGCTCTCTTCGTCGGTCCACATCAGTCCATGAGCCCACGGAGCGAAGCTACGACAAGAGAATTTGCCACTGCATGATACCGGAATCTTCACTTCTCACCACCCAGCTTGACTCACTACTCGTGCACTGCCATCTTCAGATTGGAGAGCTCGAAGACCTACTCTACCTTCCTACTCCCGACCCTCCTCCTCTAGCATCTCCATGGAAATTCAATAGCCCGACTACGCGGCTCCAGATTCTTTGCTGCTGCGGCTCACATATGTATTGTGGTCTTCAAGTCCCATTAGTAATGCCAGATCATCATCTCGACATAATGAGCAAGAAGAAATCCCAATCACCACAGCAGCGAAGGGAAGAAATCTTTCCAGTCCGTTCTGCGTTGCCTTCGAGGGAGCCGTCGAAGGAAGACCTCGAGCTGGCTGAACATTTGATTGGTCACGCCAGGTCAGCTCGAGCACTTCAAACAGATGAGAAAGACCAGACTGCTGCCAAGAGTGTATCGCCAAGTTACGAAGCCAGTAGTCCGGAATCATCAAATCCCTCTCCGGAACAATTGCGTCAAGTCTCACCTCGATCCAGTTCTCTAGAATGGAATGAACGCGGCCTCTCCCAGCCACACCAACCCGTTTCCTCACAGTCCGAAACAGCTTCCGGCGGACAAGTCTGCAGGTACTCACTATAATTTGTTGCTCTTTGGAGGCATGCTGACGTAGCACAGTAATTGCGGGACCAGCAGGACACCGCTCTGGAGGCGATCGCCTCAAGGAGCTACCATCTGCAATGCTTGTGGCCTGTACCTAAAGGCTCGTAATGCTTCCCGACCCACGAATCTGAAGCGACCGCCATCCGTAGTAGCCACTACTCAAGCACAACGCTCCCCCGAGCCTGGGGATTCGCCCGCGCGGTCGGGACCCAGCAACCACCCCTCTGCAGGATCAACATATGTAGCTGCAGATCACACTTCTGTGGGATCATGTCCAGGTGGTGGAAAGTGCAACGGTACTGGAGGTGCCGAGGGATGTAGTGGCTGCCCTGCTTTCAACAATAGAGTCTCAAAAAGCGCGAACTTCACTCTTGCACAAGATCGGCATCGGACAAATGCATCCGCACAACCAGCAGACGATCAGCCCACTGATGCACCGTCGCCTATTGATGTCAATGAGGGTTCGCAAGATCAAAATACAACCGTTGTGGTCGCCTGCCAGAATTGTGGCACCACCATAACTCCTTTGTGGCGCAGGGATGAGAGCGGACACACGATATGTAATGCTTGTGGTACGTGATCAGGCAAGTCTACGCAACAAAGATTGCTAATGAATTTAGGATTGTATCACAAATTACACGGCGTTCACCGTCCTGTGACTATGAAGAAATCAGTCATAAAACGCCGGAAACGAGTCATACCAGCCGCGCAAGGCACTCAAGCATCTGGAATTGATGTTGCGAGTAACTCCGTGGGATCTCCTGAGTCCGATAGACGCTCTCCCGATAGTCCGGATGTTCGGGGAAGTATTAATACAGACGGATCTGTGAATTTGGGCTTTCGTGAACGAACCCGACTTCCTCAATTAGCGCCTATTCGTGGTCAAAATGGACAACAGCTTGCAACATCAGACCTTACAGCTTACTCGTCGACATTGAATCAAGCACACGCGCTTGAACACCTCGAATCTTTAAATAATAATAATAGGCTCCCACCAATGACAACATCCTACCCATCACCTACGCAAGGCCGACCTTCGTTATCACCCAACTCGTTCCTCTCTCCCTCTCGCAAACGCTCTTTTTCCTCTGCGGAAATTGACCCTCAGCATCAACAACCTCAGCCCATGTCAAATACAGCTGCCCCGGAGCCTCAGCGTCTCTCATCCATAAAATCTATCCTCAATCCCGGTAGCACAGATCCGAATTCTCATGCCGATATACGAACAGCAACCCAGACTGGCAGTCCCGCTCCAGCCAGTAGCTACGCCCCGAGTCCCTCACCGAGTAACGTGCAAAGCGAAGGGGAGCGGGCGAAAGCGGAGAGGAGGGAGATGTTGCAAAGGGAAGCTGAGCGCATGAGAGAGGCGCTGAGGGCAAAGGAGAGGGAACTAGCGGAACTATGAAAAGGCTACAAGAAGCATTTGCTATACGAAAGTGAGCTTTTGCTACGCGACGGTAGATAAGACACGAGGCGATCAGGCGTGCATTTGGCATTTTCACAGCGATCCCTAACGTTTTGGCGTAAAAAGTTTGACACAGCAATGAGGCATAAATGGCGCGTCAGTGGAGCATGGATTAAAAGGCGTTTCGGGATTGCTCTGTCCTTTACTCCGCTTCTTCGGCGTACAGATTCATAGGTGGATAATACTCGGGGCGTAAGGCTGGAAAATCTGAGAAGAGGGCGTAGCTACTCATGTTGAGTGAGCAATGTATAAATGCATATGAACTCATGCTAGTCCTGCTTGTAATTTGAATACAATCAATAAAGATCCTATAATCATCTCTTCTTACAATTGAGAGAGAATGAGTGAGCACTCTCTCAAGAACAAAAGTTCTCCTGCTCCTGTTTGGGTGAAAATTGCTAGCGACAGAAAATGTCTTCTAGAAAACCGACAGGCGATGAATAGGAAGAGCATGTTGACTCTATTCACCCAGAACTTCAGCCTCACTTCTTATTTGTGTATGAGGTTGAAGAGGAAATAAGGAGACCCATGTGCCCATCAAGCCGAGGGTGGACGAGCTACCCCACACTTGACGCCACCATCATTATCAGTACCAAACGCAAGAAAGGCTCGGCCATTGTATCACAACACTCGGACTTAGAAGGAAAAGAAGTTATTCTTTCAGAGGATTCGTCTATGCTCCGACACTTCATCTCATAGATATTCCCCTTTCCTCTACTCCACGTCAAAGTCAATATCAACACTCAGTCGAAGGCATGATTTCCTCTGTGCAGCCACAGCGCCCTCGTGTATGTTGCACAGTGACTTTTCTCAAGTCCATATACTTACGTCGGTATCAGTTACCAGCTCCAGCAGTCAAACCCTTCTCCTCAACCTATCAGCACCAAACTCGTGCTCAGGCAGTCCTCACTCCGAGGAGCCAGATCGAAGCCATGCCACCTACCTCGTTACTGGATGCCTCCAAACGACATCCGGTCTTCTTTACGGACAGATTAGTGAAGGCGCCCACCGGCGTCCTTTCAGGAGGGAGGGGCTGGGTGAGCCCTGTTGCAGAGGGGTACGTCTTTAATGATGGAAGTAGGAGGATCGAGGGGGCGCCCAGATTGTGACGCAAACAAAGCTCGAGGAAGGCCACGATATATATTGAAGGCAGTGAGAGTGGGATTATGAGTACTACGAAATATTATATGTACACTACGGGTATAATACGCAGGCGCTTGGGAGATTCCTGTGTTGAAAGCATAGCATTGAGTCTTAGAAGATTTGATTTCACAAAGTGGGAATGACTTGAAGGCATTTATCTCGACGAGGAGGTCGACCAAGTCAGAGAAAGTTAAATTTGAAACTTCAATGCCCTGTGTACAGATAATTTCGTGGCCTATAACAAGTGTCCAACCTTAACTCCATATTGGTATAATATTGATTTCTCTCGTTCCCTTTAGTCCTACACCTTCAATACTGCCACTTTGATACACTACTTTCCACCAACGCATTTCGACCATCCAGGCAATCCGCATCCAAACCCCACGAACAAGTAGATCAAGAAGATGACTACTACAACCAGTAGCACCATAAGCTTCACGTTCTTCCACCACATTTTTCTTCTCAAACCTCTGCTCCTCACCCTGAAGTCATGAGCACTGCCGCCCAGCCGATCCGTCTTGTCAACCAGTAGATCAATCCTCTCGCCCCTCTCGAGCAACGTCTCGATATTCTGGCTCATGATGCCCCTCACATTATCAATCTCCCCCTGCACATTCTGGATTGCGTCCTTCTTTCCTCCCTCCGTCGTGCCAAAGTTGACCATCAGGCCCTTCAGCTCGCTGTTGAAGCTGCCCGCGCCATAGTTCGGCAGGGAGGCGAAGTCGGTGCTGTCCGGCGGGAATTGTGACAGGAAACGCTTCTTGATCTCGACGAGGAAGCCGAAGGGAATACGTCGGCCTAGCGACGAGTCGGCGATGACGAGGTAGGTGAGGCCGCCTGCCGAGGACGAGGAGGGCGGGTATTCGGACGGTGCATCGGCGATGTAGTGGATGAAGTTATCGTTGTGGGTGTAGGTGAGCTTTTGGGCCGAGTCGTGCGTAATCTTGGGCAGGACGAGAGATGCGAGAGAGGAGGTTTGGGAGGAGGCCGAGGCGGTATGTTCGCTGAGGATGGTCGTGTTGTGTGCAATACAGGCACTGGTGGAAAGATGGTGAGCTGATGGCGCTCTCTCTCAGGGTGTATTGCATTGCTACTTACTAGAGGAGAGGAGTCGGAGGGGTCGATGAGGAAGCCATCGTGGTTCGATGTCTGTTCAACCCGTCATGCAGAATGGAAAGTGTTGTTGAGACTGGTAGTGAGTTTCCGGATCGTCAGCTTCTGGGTTACGCTCCTTTGACTGCATGATATCACAGAGAGGGTGCGCGGAATTGGTGGGGGCGGGGCGGGGCGGGAGCTAAGAGGTGCCAAGCCTGTGCCTGTACTCTCCGTCGAAATAAGTGGCCGCTTTTGGGCACACACGCAATACCAGAATTATTATTATTCAAGATTCTTACAGAATAATATCTGTTAAGTAAAACGTAGATAAAAATCTAACATAAGACTAATTAACTCTTAAGGAGTTTTTGATTATTGCTTCCAGACGAAAGTTATGATAATTTGTGAGAATTATTATACTTGAGCGTTTTGGTTGGGAAAGGCCAAAAGCGGCGACCTTTTTCTCCGACGGGGAGCCTGTAGTACGATACCTACCTAGTTCTACACGTCGCCCTGTCACAAAAAGTCAAAGCCGTCATTATCTAGAGATGGGTGAGAGCCTCAGCAACACCCTCTCCTTAGATCGCATACAATAATGCGAGTGCCATCAACGGAGACTGGGTTCTGTGCTTTCTGTACATTCAGGCTTCTAAAATGGCGCCCAGTCTCTGCGCTACGACACCAACGTGGTGCCAGACGCCACCTGTTTAGGAGGGTGCCTTCTTCCCTGGCTAGAACAGACCTCACTCAATATCCATTGGCCACTCGTCCTGGACAAAATATACAATCTATTTACAGGCCACTGCGCCGTAAAGACTCTCCCAACAAGGTTTTCGGAGAGCTTCTCTTGGAGCAATGGTGGAGGTTAGAGAGAACACTTACTCTAAGGGCGGCAGATCTCAGATCTTGGGGCATCCGATCCGACGAACATCTTGAGCAGGAATTAACCAGGTTCACTTCGGAAATTAAAGCTGCTCTTCGAAAAGCCAACGAGACGGGAGTGGTCAGCGAGAAAGCCAATCCCCTTTTCTACCACCTCCGACAAGCTTTCGTAGCTGGACACTACTCTGCCCTTGCCACAAGTTTGAGGCTTCAATTTATGACGTCGCTTGTCAAAAATACACTCTCTGCTGCGGCGCCTTTACCATTGCAACAGAGAATGGCAGATCTCCGTTTTCCCCTTGAATGGTACCCTGCAACCAGGGCTCTCCAACGGACAATACACCTTCATGTAGGACCTACAAACTCAGGCAAAACCTACCATGCCTTGAAACGACTGGAGGAGGCTGAGACAGGAATATTTGCTGGGCCATTGCGGTTACTGGCGCATGAGGTGTATACAAGATTCAATGCGAAGGGAAAGAAGTGTGCTTTGATTACTGGAGAGGAACGACGAATACCCGAGGGGCTCGACTTGGCGATGAGTAGCTGTACCGTGGAAATGGTTCCGCTGAATACACTTGTTGATGTTGCAGTCATTGACGAGATCCAGATGATGGGAGATGAGGAGCGTGGCTGGGCCTGGACTCAAGCGTTTCTTGGGGTAATGGCAAAGGAACTCCATCTTTGCGGGGAAGTGCGAACTGTCCCCCTAATCGAGCAACTTTGTGCGGCTACAGGAGACAAGTTAATCATTCATCGCTATAATCGTCTTGGTCCTCTTGAAGTGGAACTCAAAGGCCTTGGAGGCGATCTCACCCAGCTTCAAAAGGGCGATGCAGTCATATTGTTCTCGCGCCTTGGGATTCATGCCATGAAGGCAAACATCGAGAAGACTAAAGGCAGACGCTGCGCCGTCGTGTACGGTTCCTTGCCTCCTGAGACGCGTGCACAACAGGCAGCGCTTTTTAATGACCCGGACAATGACTATGACTATCTCGTGGCTAGCGATGCTGTTGGTATGGGATTGAATTTGAGTATCAAGCGCATTGTGTTCGAAGGTACTTCAAAGCATGACGGGACTGGGCAGGTACGCCTCTCAGTTCCACAGATAAATCAGATTGCCGGTCGGGCAGGTAGATTCAAGAGCGCCCGCGATGCCATCCAGCTCGAGACAGGACAATCTGAGGACAATGCCTCGTCCTCAAACCAACCTAATGTCGGTTTAGTCACCACTTTCGACAACTTTGATCTACCAATTGTGCGAAACGCCTTGGGCGCACAGGTGGAACCTTTCAGAGCAGCTGGCATACTACCGCCGCCAGAGATCACTGCACGATTCGCAGCATTGTTCCCCCACGGGACACCTTTTAGTTACATACTACTTCGACTCAATGAGCTAGCCAAACTTAGTTCTCAGTTCTTCATTTGTCGTCTCGGTGAATTGGTGGAAATCGCTGATATAATCCAGCACTGTGAGATGACAATCACGGAACGGATTAATTTCCTGGCTGCGCCGGTACAATTCCGAGAGCCAGGAATGCCTGCTTTTGTCCTTGAAGTAGCTCAGTGTCTCTCGAATAACACAGGCGGCGAGCTTCTGGACCTCAAAACTCTCCCCCTTGAATTATTAGATCAGGATATACATGATCATAACAAGGGGGTTAAGGGCTATTTACGGGCTGCAGAAATGTTACATAAAGCCATCACGCTCTATCTTTGGCTGAGCTACCGCTTTGCTGGTGCGTACAAGAGCCAAGCCCTTGCATTCCATGTGAAGGCGCTAGTTGAGGAGAAGATCGATGAATGCTTGAACGACATTCGTTATGACATTGAAGATCTCGAGAGAGATAGACGCCGGAGAAGTTATCAGCTTAGGAAATTAGAGCGACTTAAGAAAACGGTCGGGACCGACGATGATTTGGACGAACATGTCGATCCGTCGCTCGCAAACGAGAAAGCCTTATATGATGTTGCAAAAGCGCTGGACCCGGACTTTGAGCCACGACAAATAGCTACGGCAAAGGCTAGATGAATCGCCTGCGTATTGACTCGGGCATTATCATTTCGTAGAATCACCACTCTATAGCTTCTGGGAAGGATATTCTTCAGAGGTAAGATATGATAATGTAATAGTCTTGGCTCATGATCTTTTGGGAACTTGATTTTTATTGACTGGGTCCCCATTGACTGCAAAGATGTTTTTATCTGAATCGCCCCGAATTGGCATGGTGGGAAGCCAGATGCTACCATCATCTAGGCTAGAAGAAGGTATGTTGAAGTATCGGTGCCAATGTGGAACACATGCATCAAATTGAGAATATTTGTGCGCCGCGAGCATGTATTGTTGGACGATGTCTCACTTTGAAAAGCAATTTGTCTCTACGAGCTACCTTTCTTGTGCGATTTCCTCTTTTGACTTCACATGTCTGAAAATACAGACTGGTACAGAGAACAGTTGAACTTTGAGTTTTTACTGTCGTCAGTCTCTCGAGCATGACTCTCTCAGAATTCTTGCGCGATATCGAATCCTTCAGTTGTCATGCTTCAATTGTATTCTTTCTGGCGCCTGTCATTTCAGTCAAAATAGCCAAGCTGCTAACATGGCGAAAGCAGTAGGCCCAGTCCAGCAACCCTTGATATTCCTCGTTGGCTTGTCGGAATGCCCAGAAAGAAAGCTTCACAAAACCTACCATCTCAGTCCTTGCACCATTTGAATTTGTCGTTGGTGCATTCGCAGCACTGCTACCGGCCTGCGTTGGAGTGGCCGGCTATAGGTCGTGAATGTAGTTGGTACAGACTGAGAAGTAGGGCGACTGGGTGGGATCGGTCGGGGCTGCAGCTGTCGAGGCGCCAATGATTTGGATGAAGAGCAGGGAGTTGTCCTGGGCGAGGGTGGTGCTGGTGCCCAGGAGGACACTGGGCAGTGTTGGTAGAAACATACACTTCATGGCGGGTGCTCAATGATGCACGTACGACGAGGAGGGTCTGAACAGAGTCCATGTTCTCCTCTGCTCTTGTCTGCTGCGGAAACAGAAACTATTGAATATGTATGTACATGACTTTTCAGCCCATAATTCTCTCTGTGTATAAATATGTGGTTTCAGCCAATGGAGTGACGACGGCTGCAGCCATGCGGATGGACCCGAGCGGTGTAACCACTACCCCTTTCCGACTTATTGGATCGACTTCTTTCCTTTCTCTCTCTGTTTGGAACTTGTCGGGCGAGATATGGCCTGTTGTAGCCGCTCAGTTCCCAGCAAGTGCTTTCTACTGTAGTAATTGCTTTGCTACGCCTGAATTCAGCGACGCCACGAAAGAAGGGCCGTGCGATATTGAAGCCTGAGCTCGAGCTGGCCGTCGATTGATGGACAGTGCCTGGCTGGATACTCGCGCAACATCTAATGATTCCTCCTTGGGGTTGTGTCCTTGATCTTATCCAGTGTCTCAAATTCTCCCCCCAGCGCCGGACATATGCCGCTAGTCGATTGCTTGAAGTTATTGGAGGTAAGTGAGTGCTATTCGGACTTCGGCTCCTTGGGCAGACCGTCCAACAGAGTGGCTCTCGAGATCCCTTACTCAGCAGGCCAAACGACAATGCCGCGACACCTGCGGCGCCTGAAATCAAATCAGACACAGCAAACTTCATCCGGCTCTATACACCTCCAGATCCAAATAAACGCTAAAAAGTAGTAGGCAGGGCCAGCACTTAACGCCAGCATGAGCCCTCGACTGGGTCAACTTCTCAATATCACGGCACATTCCACAAGCCGAACCTTTTCATCCGACAGGATGGCTTCCATCAGTTCGTCCCGGACATCAGATACCCTATAGACAGTTGAGCCTACATCAAACTCATCTACCAAGAAGGGCGTGATGTCCCGCTGGATAGCCTCGGCGTGCTGATGCAGTGAGTGGCCCGGGGCGAGATACACGACGTAACTCTCAGGGATCCGATCATTGGGGTTGCGTGGACACCTGACAACTGCTCGATGTTGTTGGTTGCGGGTGATGGGCTGGATAGGCAGTGCAGCAGATGGTGGTGTGGGAAGTGTCTGGGAGCCAAGAGAGAGGTATCCCACTTGGAAGACGAGCGCGATGAGGGCGAGAGCGAGGAGAGCTTTTCGCCCGACCTTGGGACTCATAGCAATGAGCTTTGTGTTGTCAAGAGTGAGCCGCTTCATCGAGACGGCATTTGCTCCTGCTTTGGGCGACTCGTGGCCATCTCGTACGGTCTGGTGCAGTTGCAAAGGCGAGAGGGCTGTCAAGTCTGGCATTTGGCCTCAGATTGAAAACTGTCTTTGCATTCTTGACCTTGTACAATGATCCTCTCGTAACAGACTTCTATTTAAGATAATCGTACAAACTGATCACGGCCGCCGCACTCGTGGCTGTGCTCAATCCATGAGGCTGTTGTTGTGTACTCTTGCTCGCTGATTGGTCCAGCACTGCGAAGGATCAAAGGAACGAAGCTCAGAATATACGTACTGTACAGTACTTGTGCAACCATGTCTCACATCATCTCTGTTAAACTTTATATAACTTGTTCAAGGTTCTTGACACGAGTGGAATCAGAGTCTGAAGTTCTAATGAGCCTCGACGAAAAGGGGCCCCTGGCAGACGGCCTGATATCTTAGAACTCGAGTAGTACATTCTCTTACATTATTATTTAACGCGAAATGAAGTCCACGAATCTCGTCAGGGGTTTGAAAAAACAACACGAGCCTTCGTTTCCACGCCAGCAGCGGTTTTTGTGCCCAAGGCAAAGGATCCCAACGAGGGCGGAAGGTGCTTGTTTCTCTCATCGTAGGGTGGCGGTGAAGCAATCCTGTTGGTGGATATGCAGAAACTTGAAACTTGAAACCTCGAGACACCGAGGCTCATCGAACAAGCATCAGCACCAGTCACGCGGATAGGTCCGAGGAGGAACACCAACAGCCACCGGCCGTAGATGCGGTGATTGGACGGGATTTGATGTGAAATGTTGCGACGTGCAACAAGCCATTCTGGGATTGCCTAATCTGGAGCGTTCATGCGGGCGTCACAGAGAGACACCGCCATGGACAGAAACTGAGCAGGAGCGAGATGAGCCTCTCCCTCTTCCCTCTCCTCACCTGCCTGGTGGTGGTGCACGTGATGCAGCAGAAACGGAGTATAATAAGACATCTGAAGTCTTAAACTTTTCGATGCCAGCTCTGCCCGGGTCTAGATTTGGGGATTTTAGTTTTCAGATATCAGATCCAGATGTCAGATCTAGATGTCAGATCCACACACGCAGCTAGCTGACCTGACTCAAGGCCTCTGCCTCTGCCTCTGCCTCCGCACTATGGGGGCCACTAAGTACCGGTAGACTGGTAAACTACCACTACCACTACCACTACCACTACCACTTACAGCTTACAACTACCTACCTTGCCGGTAAGGAGAGAAAGTCCAGGTCTAGGACCGGGGGTCGTTGATCATTGTACAGTACTGCTCGTGCAGTAAGTACACTCATGCAGTACACATATGACAGCTAGTAATTGGGGTAGATAGTGGATAGTGGATGGTGGATATGGCATGCAGCAGATGAGAAGACAAGTAGATGAGAGAGAGAGAGAGAGAGAGAGAGAGAGAGAGAGAGAGAGAGAGAGACAGCAGGCAAGAACAGTCATGTGACTCGGCGACCACGCTGGGTGGATGGTCGGCGACGTTGAGGCGAGGGGAGAGTGGAAGAGGATCAGAGAGCAGATGAGCAGGTGGCCCACCCCAGTCCAAGTGTCTGTGCCGTGGGTCCGGCTTGTGCCGTGTGCCGTGTGCCATGTGCCCTGTGCCATGTTCCCCCTCGTCCTTCCCTCTCTGCCTTCTGCCTTCCGCCTCCCTTTCTGGTCGACCATTGATTGGTCCATAAACGTGATAGACAGAACCATAAGAAGATAGAACCACAGACAGACCACATACACACGGATGTGGGGAACGTAGATATGCCGAGCTCACTCTCACCTCGATTCAACTCGATTCAACTCGATTCAACTCGATTCAATACAACTCAATACAACTCAACCAACCTTATCCCACTTCATCCAACTTTAACCCACCTCCTTAACCCACCTCAGTCCACCTCAGCCCACCTTGATCATCTTCTTTCTCTCTGCCGGTCTTGCCCTCCCCCCCACGACATACCGGTACTAGGTGATAGGTGATAGGTGTTAGTGTGTGAGGTAGCTAGATAGCCGTAGCCGTAGCCGTAGCTTACCTGGTGCCAGCTACCTGGTACTTGTATCCAATTCAATCAATCACTCAATCACTCAATCACTCAAACTCACCCAATCACTCAAACTCACCCAATCACTCACTTACTCACTCAAACTGCTGGCAGATGATATCTGACTTAATTCACTTCCCCTCTTCTCCTCTCTCCCCTCCTCTCTCCCCTCCTCTCTCCCTACCCCACCGATGATTCACCTACTACAGACTCCAAATGCGCTGGCCTTGTGAGACTGGGCTTCTTGTTTGCCAAAAGTCAAGCGCATGATATGATCTTCTTCGCTGGCTCTTGAAATCTCTCTCTCTCTCTCTCTCTCCGAACCCCCTTCTCTTGAAACTTCACCGTCTTCGTCTGCTCCTCAGTCCGTCTGTCTCGTCGTCATCATGGCTGTCTTAGCTGCGAAGCTGTGCTCAGGTACCATCTTTGGCGCCGCTCTTGCAGCATCGGGCGTCTACTCGCCCTGGATTATCGTCTCCCAGATGCGCCTCCAGGACTTTCGCATGCTCCAGTCCTTCTTGACTGCTACTTCCGTCAGCGCGTGAGAATTCTTCCCTTCCGCCATGAGAGGTCAGCATGCCAACTGATCCCCCACTCGCAGTATTTCCATGATTGTTGTCCGAAAGCTGGGCATCACTCAATGTGCTCCTAGATCTCCCTCAAGTATCAGCTGGTTTCATCCATACGGTACGTCTCCCCCCTGCCTAGCGGAAGCCCCGTGTCCCTTTTGGTTTCCGTCGGAAGTCGAAGACATGCTTATGCGCAGCACTGTTAGATGGCAACATATTGGGTGGTCTGATACTCGGCTGCGGCATGACTCTGTCAGGAGCTTGTCCCGGAACAGTGCTTGTCCAAATGGCCAACGGAATTCGGTCAGGCTATTTCGCTATGGCTGGAGGCATTCTCGCAGGCGGATTATATGATCAGCTGGGCCTCCACACATCCATCCTGCAGCAGAAAAGCGAAGAGAAGACTTTGACAGCCTATCAATACTTCAAAGTTAAAGAGCTCCATGCCATCATCGCATTTGAAGGACTCTGCGTTGGGATTGTGTCCCTTGTAGCCTACTGCACGACTAGAGCGACGGATGCTCTTGTCTGTCCCATAGTGGGAGGACTCCTGATTGGTGGTGGCCAGGCTACATCCTTGATTCTTACTGGAGATGCTGTCGGTGTGTCAGCTGCATACAAGCAACTTGCTGGATTGGCAGCTTGGCTACAAAAAGCCACTCTCGTGTCGAACACAAGGAAGCAACACAGGGAACCCTTACCTGCGTTTGGATCCGTTGCATTCGCCATTGGCGTCATATCAGGGGCTTGGATCCTGAAACAGATATTTCCAGCCGCTCCGTCTGGTGCGCAGCTACAGATTCCAGCATGGCAAGCAATTGTCGGTGGGTTTGCGATGGTCTTTGGAGCAAATCTGGCGGGCGGTTGCACTTCTGGACATGGAATAAGCGGGATGTCCACTCTCTCGATATCCAGCTTTGTGACCGTCGCTTCCATATTCGTAGGCGGAATAGTCCTCGCGGCTCTGTTGCATTAAGAATATGTATATAGCAGGAAAAAGGGGTAATCTAACAAGAAGATAGGACAACGGAACTTAAGCAGTCTTGGGCCACTGCTATGGCTATGACCACTTTCTCATGGTCCGCAGAAATCGTAACTATACTATTTGACTAGTTCTTATGACACTTTATAGAGAGCTTGGAGTCGCTGGACTGCAGCTGAGAGATGTAGGAAAACACATGCGCTAGCATAGCTCTTTCTCAATCTCATTACGAGGAATTGTATATAGGCATCTGAAGCTTTGTCAATATTAAGCAGTCTGACTCCTCCTAGATGCCGCTCCTACAACCTTGGAATGGTCTTGAAAAGAATCATAAACGTCAATTGAGCCTCAAGGAGTCCCAAAACTAGGCAGGAAGACTTTCTAGCGTATAGCAGAGACAGCTAGAGACACATGCATTATTACTGATTATAACGAGACTTGTTTGACCTGCAGATAGTTAGGGGTAAGCTTGGCATCAGACTTTCAAAAGTTGTTTTTACTCACTAATCCCTAGACAAAGCATTTTTCCCTCTCGTCAAGTAATCACCAAAAAATATGGAAATGTACCGGACCTTGGATCCAGATAGACTTCCATGGCGAAAACCTGCGTAGTAAATTGCTTTCGGATTGCTGCCGGTTAATTTCCACTGTAGACATAATCTTGGATATCTAAAAGTTGAAAAGTGTCATGAAGTTGTTGATGCCGAAGTAATTCCTTGGCAGCGGATTGGGCCAGCCTCATGACAAGGCTCAGCATGAAACGACGAGGCGCAACAAACACTCTACCACCAATAGGCAGAATACCCTGCATAACGGACCAACGAGTCTTCGAGCCGCCGATGTTTGTAGTTCGAATAGTAGAAGGATAGGAAAAGGTCTCGCGCAATTCATCGGAGCTTCGAGAGCATCGCTAAGCAAAGGAAACTCCCTCCATGATCTGCTCCATTTGCTAGCCCTATGCTGGAGAGGGAGAGTACCTCACTGAGCTAGAAATCGAAGCATCATCACCATGTACCTATACGAAATTCGGCCATGGCTTTGGTATCTAGGGGGATTGGTAGCCATGGTCGCTGGCCAGGAAGGGTGGGACGATGCTACTGCAGATAGCTCAATTGCCCGTGCATGTCCAGACTACAAGAAATACTCGACCTTCATTCAGTAAGTTTTCAAGCCTCTTATACAGACTCCGAAAACGGATACTAACTATCTTCAGTCGGCCACTCTCAGATGGGCCAATGGCTCTGCCGTTCCAGAGGCCTTCGCCACGTTGCCGGACGTTCAACTCGCCGCTAGTTGAGAAGGTGATTCAAGATGTGACCGGTAAGATGGTGGATAAGGACTTAGCACGGCTATTCGAAAATGCCTTTCCAAATACACTGGATACAACGGTCCGTTGGCATGTTGATGGGACACAAAAACACACTGAGCTCAAGGCTCGAGGGCCACGAGACCGGGGAAAGTGGGAGGGTCCTCAATCCTTTGTGGTAACAGGCGATATCAACGCCGAATGGCTGCGCGACTCTACAAACCAACTGCTCCAATACCAACCGCTCGCAAAGAAGGATAAGCAGATCTACAACTTGATTCTGGGCGCCATAAATACCCAGTCCGAATATGTCATCGAGTCTCCGTATTGCAATGCCTTCCAGCCGCCACCAGCGTCAAAGTTGCCAGCAACCCAGAATGGACAAGCGGACTACGTTCACCCAGCATACGAGCCATCCTTTGTATTCGAGTGCAAATATGAGCTGGATTCACTGGCCCATTTCCTCGCTCTAGGAAATACCTTCTGGAACCACACGGAATCCCTCGACTTTCTGACCCCGAGATGGTACAAGGCGCTCGACACAGTGCTAGCTGTCATCGACCAGCAATCTCAATCGACCTTTGACCCTGCAACGGGAAGATTCGAGAGGAACTCCTACGTCTTCAGCAGAAACACCAATACGGGAACCGAGACCCTTTCACTATCGGGCGTGGGAAATCCACTAAACTACGGAACCGGTCTGATCAGGAGCGCATTCCGGCCCAGCGATGATGCCACGATCCTAGGCTTCTTCATCCCAGCCAATGCGCAGATGGCAGTAGAGCTCATGAAGACGGCTGAGGTGCTGCGGAAGGCTAAACAAATCGGCCTGGCTCAGACATTGGAGAAGCGTGCCCAGGCAATCACGGACGGGATATGGGCCCATGGAGTCACCACGCATAAGAAGTACGGCCGCGTGTTCGCCTATGAGGTCGATGGCTACGGATCTCAGATCTTGATGGATGACGCCAACGTGCCTTCGCTGCTAGCACTACCGATCTTGGGATTCGTGGATAGGAAGGATGAGGTGTATCAAAACACAAGGAAGATGCTGCTGGAGAAGTCGGGGAATCCGTATTATCTCGAGGGCCCTGCTTTCCATGGCATTGGAGGTACTGTCTTGACTTTGAGCCTCTTTTTTCCCCTCTAATTTGGATACCTTTCTAACGCTCGCTCTCTCTCAGGACCGCATATTGGACTTGAGTATGCCTGGCCTCTAAGTCTACTATTGCAAGCCATGACTTCTGATGACGACGTTGAGATTGCGAGGTGTATCGATCTCGTCTTGAAGGCGAGCAGACTTGGCCTTGTGCATGAGTCTATCAATGTAAACAGGATATTGGATTATACCCGTAAGTCCTTTCAACTCTATATTCTCCTGTCCTTTTGGCTAACCGATCATAGGGAGCTGGTTCGCGTGGGCCAATAGCGTCTTCGCACAGACGATATTGGATATAGCAAGGCGGAAACCGCATTTGCTGTTTGGACCAGGCGCTCAACCATATATAGTAGAGTGAGTGGGGAGGAAGAATCATGGCATATATATATATATATATATATATCTATATCGTCCTGCATATTATGAGCGGCGTTCTGGCGGTATCTTTCCACGAATAATGTATAGATGCACATAGGGTTGCTAATAAATATCTCAAAGTAGAGTGCAACTGATCATGCGTTGGTGGCCAAGGTGGGACAATGATTCCTTCGTAAATGCTAGCATGTATCTGTTCTCGTCGCTCATGAAATACATAACCATGCTCATGACAATGCAAAACTAAACTGTACGCTCACAACAACGAATTCTCATAGCAGCATGCACGCCTACTTCTTCCCAAAGAAAGACATTATGTTTCCCTGTGCTGCCTTGGGAGCCGACTTCTTCCCCTTGGTCGCAGTAGACGAAGACTGCATCTTCGTCTTCAGCGATGGCGCAGGCTCGTCTTCGGAGAACGACTCCCACGCCGGCTCCTCTCTCGTCACTGTCGTTTCGCAATCAGCAAACCCAGAATCGAAATGAAGAAGCAGAAGAGAGGTTGCAACACGGGAACGAGCATACCTAGATAACCGTCTTCATCCTGCGTCGTCTTCTTCTTCATGACCCTCCTCCTACCGCGTCTCTTTCCACCGCTAGAGACAGGAGCCTCCTCCCTCTGACTCTCCTCATCCTCCACCTTTGTTGGTACCTCATCGACCTCGTCTTGTTCCTCGGCATCGACAGCAGCCGTAGCTGCAGGCGTGACAGCCGCTTTATGTTCTTCCTCTTCCTCCTCTTCGTCTTCCATCATTTTTCTCAGCGCCTCCTCTCTTTCTTTCCTCGACTTCCTGTCGCCATCTGCGACTTCTCCAGTTGGTACAGGCGGGACGTACGTTTCTTCCTCGTCATCGGAGACGTCTTTCATGGGCTGATATTCGGCTGAGCTTGCTGCTGCTTTATCTACTTGTGATTTCGGCTTGGCTTTGGCAAACGCTTTGAAGATGCTGGAGCCTTCCCTCTTGAGTGTCGGTGGGTTGGGAGTGGATTCTTTACTTGAGTCGTTGCTCGTAGCTGTTGGTTTAGGTCTCGACTTCCCCTTCCCGAAGAAGTCGTTTGCGGTGGATGGCTGCGTGTTAGGTTCTTCTTTTATAGGTTGGGAAGGTTCCTTTGTATCGGCTGACTTAGGTTTCGTGGTTTGTGCTTTTGCTGGGACCGTCGCGGGTGTCGGTGCTGGAGGTGGTCTTCGACCTGAGCGGCGCCTGACATTTCTGTTGATTATCGAGCCGTATTTCGAAGCGGATTCAACGGGATCTTCGTTGGCGCATAGCTCTTGTATTTCTCGGGTGCAGTCTGAGATGATATGCAGATCCTATTTTACTGAGCCTTGATGGTTCTTATTTGGGTCCACAACGTACCTTCAAAGGCCGAGGCTCGAGGCTATAAATATGGATCGAGGTGATCCTTTCGTATTGAGATCGGAGATCTCTTGAATGTCAACACCGTGATGGTTCTGCGACAGTGTACTTACTGGCCAAATCCTCCTCGCGCACTAAAGTAATGTTTAGCACCTTTATTTCCCCAGATTCTTCTTCTGGCTGAGGCATTGAACTGCTCATAAATGGACTGCTCTGCATATATTCGTCCTCTCCATCTTTCTGAGCTATGCCATTGCTGGCAACAGGCGCCTCTCTTCGCTTCGTCCCACTGACTAGATACGTTGCGTGAATGGTTCCGGGTTTCTTTGCATTTTGTTGACTATGGAAATCAAATAGCATCCTAATGGACATTAATACCAAATCTACCAATTGAGACGGTACTCACTCCTTCGCTGCGTTGACATGAACTTTGATAGCGCGACTGAGGAGGCGGTACGTAACCTGGATAATTGTTACATGCATAACTCAAACAAATCATTTTTATCAGTTTTACCACTCTGTCCTCAGTCAAGATACTCGCAGCCAAATAGCTTTTGTAGTCTGCCATGTTGTTGCAGTATTAGTGTCGTAGACTGTTGAAACTTTCGAGAGGGGTTGACGCGAACTCGCGCGTAACCTTAAATTGATTTCGCGTCATCTCCAAGCAAGTCGATGATACAAAGATAGAACATTGAAATCGACAAGCCGTTCGAACTATCTACGCACACCCAATCCCTTGCGCTCCCCTTCATTTCCAGTCGGTATAGTTCCACCAGTCTATATTCACCAAATCCGCTCTCTTTGCGTCTACTAGCCCTCTAACCTCGTCACTTCCACAGCATTGCTTTCGATGCATAGAACCGCGGATTATATTCACATTTGAGGCGAGCGAAAACGCTCAATATGAGCGGAATCACACCCAAAGATGAAGGTTTTGAAGTCTTGGACTCTACCGACTGGCTCGCGACACCGCTCCCCAAACTCAGCGCCGTCGAGGCAGCTTTGCGATGTCAAGTCTGCAAAGACTTCTACACAAGCCCAATGATCACTACATGCTGCCATACCTTCTGTTCGCTCTGCATACGAAGAGCTCTGAACGAAAATGGATTGTGTCCCTTCTGTCGTGCGCCAGATCAGGAAATCAGGCTCAAGTCTAACAACAGCGTTTATGATCTGGTGGAAGCCTTCAAAGCTGCGCGGCCTGAAGTGCTAGAATATGTTAGGCGGGAACCCGTCCGTACAGCATCGCCAAAGCGGAGGAGAGAAGACATAGACTTAGAGCTCGTTCAGGATGAACCATCAGCCAAGAGAACAAGATCTTCAAGACGGATGGCGCAAAATACAGCCGGGATACAGGTGGTGGATTCAGATTATGCGGACGAGGATTCCACTCGTGGTCAGTTTATTTCAAATTCATGCAGAGGCGGCATTACTAATTCACTGTACAGAGGAAGGCATGGTGCAGTGTCCCATCTGTGAGAAGCAAGTCAAGCAAGACAGAATCAACTCTCATTTAGACCGAGGCTGTACAGAAGAGCCGCCGAAACCCAGAAGAGGGAAAATAGCTTCAGTGCAAACTAATAGAGAAGTCTCCACCGAAGAAATCAAAAAGCCAGAGAGATTGGCACCATTGAATTATTCTATGGTAAAGGACACAGCACTCAAGAAGAAGCTTTCAGACCAAGGTCTGTCAACAATGGGTTCAAGGCAAATGCTAGAACGTAGGTATACAGAGTGGGTTACATTATGGAACGCAAATTGCGATGCAAGATTACCAAAGAGAAAGAATGAGTTGAAGAAAGAGCTTGAGGTCTGGGAACGAAGCCAAGGCTCTAGAGCACAGGCATCGTCATCCATGAATTCGGGTGCTCAGATAAGGGAGAAAGATTTTGATGGTAAAGCATGGGGATCAAAGCATGATGATTCGTTCCGAGAGCTCATTGCGAGCGCACAGCGGAGACTGCCTACAAAGTCTGCCCCAACTTCATTGACTCCAATGAAGCCAGACTCGAGTACTTTCGAGTCCCTGCCGCATGGGTTGCCGATGGAGCAGGTTGGTTCAGAACTAAGGAATGGTATTCCTACCGGCAATATGACCTCGGCAGTGAGGTCACAAATGGTCTCCGATGCTATCCAAGCTGCTGCGCAGCTGCCGGATGAGTCCCAAAGCGCACTCATCAATCAAGGAGACGAAAGCAGTTTTGCTAGCACTTCCTCACGGCAGTTCCCGAACAGCATGGCAATAGTTGAAAAGGATCCTTGTATTAGCTCAGATATAACCATAAGGGAAACTATACAACCATAGCCTGCTTCAAGCAGAGCTAAACAAGCGAAAACTCTCCTAAGAACGCCGATGTGATATACATATGCTTTTGCCACAGTCCTGATTTAATTCGTTTCCGTAACACGTTCAGGCTCGAGAGAGATTTCCTGTATCTGCTTTGTGGTACCTTCAATTGATTGCTCGATAGTCGATTCTTCAAACTTCTTGCTTACCTCTCCAGATCTCGTAGATTCGCGTCCACGCTCGACTTCTTCCAAAGCTGCCAGCCTTCGTTCGGTTTCTGCCGCCTCCAGCTTCTTCTTTTCCTCTTTCTCCGCGTGGTCTTTCGCCTCTCTCCAATCCCTCTCTTGGTGCTCCATAGCTTCAAGCTCGTCGTCGATCTCGGTCTCATCGACAGGACCGGTTTGACCAAATTCTGTAATAACGTTGCCCACTTCATTGACCTGGCTCATTTGCTCTCGCAATTCGTCGACTACGTTGTCAACTCTCTCCACACCGCCGACCTCCTTGTTAATGTTGGAAAGCACACGAGAACTGGCTTCCATGACGTTGACGAGTTCAGCCTGGTCCGTTGCTTGCTCAATCTTTGAGAAGACTTCTTCCAACTGTCCCAAGGTTGCATGTCTTTTCACCAGCGTTGTCTCGGCCAATTTTTTAGACCGCAGAGCTGCAAGAGCTGCTATTCTATTCTTGCGAGCAACAGCCTCTTTCGCTGCCATATTCAAATCGTCCACTTTTTTCGTCAAGATTGTAGTCTGAAGCACCAAGCCTTGAATGAGTGCCTTTAAAGATGCGATTGTCGTGTCTTCCGAAGTAATAGTACTGGCGATCTGCTCTCCAGATGCCCTTAATTTGATCGTCTGCCCATTGTAAGACAGCATACCCTTATCTCTCCCCAAAAATCTTAGGAAAATGTCGACATCTCCCTCTGATAGCATTCGATCCATTCCCAGCACATCTCGAAATTCGTTCCTAAAAGCAGCCTTCGAGTAGATTCTGTCAGCTCTGCTCCTGGGCTCCTCTATCCGCTTAGAAAATTCCTTTTCCGCTTCCTCAATATTAGCAAGCACAACCAGTGGCCCAACTGGAACTTTATCCTCTCCATTCGTGCCTCCGCCCAAACCCAGCATTCGTGCACCCCAGCTCAACAACAGCCAAGGACTCAGACCCCATCCTTTCCTCCTAGTGTAAATACTTTCCTCGGCGCTCTCAAAATCTTTCAGTCTTATCAAGGCGCCCCTCTCAGCACCCTCTCTCACGACTGTCCCCAGGCTCAACGGACGTCCCCACTCCTTACTCTCCAACTCTCTCAGCAACTCCTCATCCAACTTAACGCTGAGCCGGTTAGATGATAGCAGAGCAGCAGTAGAAAGTGCAGATAGCCAAGCAGATATATTGGCGCTGTAACCGTCTGGGTTGAGACTTGCAAGGGGACGGAAGTCGGAGTAGAGGGCACCTAGTCGGGCTCTGTTGCCTTGTTAGTTTCTATGAAAGAACATATACAAATAAGACTAACTTCCGGAATTGTGGCTCATTCTGCTGTAAATATTCGAGAAATAAGGGCATCGTGGATGTCTAACATCTCTAGGAGCTGAGGATAATGTTCGATATAGGGTAGGTAAGGCTAAGCTATTTGTTTGTTTGCGATAAGCAGCGCTTATCAGTGACGCGCTATGCGTGAATCGGCGGCGTAAATACATGTGAACTAAGTGACGTTATCAACATGTAAAAGGACTAGAATACAGAATAATCTTCTCAGCAGAGCGCATAAGAATTGCGCAATTATAGACAATGTGTGGCAGCATGATTAAGTAGTCTCCTCAAAAAACATCCAAAAGATTCAGGACTGTTGGAAGATTTTGTCAAATTAAGGTAATATATATCCATCTGGTATTTCATTCCACTCAAGATCTATGCCTTTCGGTTACAAACAACGCCTGGTCGATCATGGCCTATATATACACCCTACTGTCTAAGACACCGAACACCAGCCCAATGCTTTAGCCCTCGAACGCTCAAAATATGGTATATGCAAGAAATCCTGAACAAGAGGAGAAGCTCTCCAAGCCCTCACTCGAACTGAATTACTGGTACCGCCGTGTCCGCACTCCCTTTCAATGTCTCATGCAGCGGTGCAGACCCTAGACTGGCCACAGGAGGCGCACTTGCACCTAGTAGGCTCCTTCTATGAGGTCGACTGTCAAACGCTTCGCTTTCCTCCCCAATCGAGGTTTCGATTAGATCGTCAACGGCACCGGGTCTCTCAACCGCTGACTCAGGATACAAAGCCAGCTCAACCTCTCTCTGGAGACCCTGCAAAAAACTGTTTGCGAAAGTGAATTGTGATATACTGTCCGCGTATCGTAACGAGGAGTATTTTGTGCTAACTTCCTCCAGACGCTGCCTGGATTGTTGAAGCTTTCCGAGAGTCAGCCACGAATCAGCCGCTTGAACGCTCCATAAAGCAGACTTGCGGGCTCTAGCACCCCAGCCTCCCGAACCTGCTCCGTTCTTCGAAGCGTAGCACACAGAGATTCTTTCCTTGATGAGTGCATCTCCTATGACACCAACCACTTTATACTCCAGTAGTCTCGCCCCCCATCTTGCAGCATCATCCACTGCTGAACCACCTCGCAGCCGGAGAAGCTCCATCCCCAGAGTCAGAGAGCGTAGCGCGCCAAATGACGCCCCACAACGTGTAATGTAAGAGTATGAGGCAGCTTCGAGCATCTGATCGATTGTCTCCGCACGCACTCTGGAGCTTATGGCCTGCGGTATTAATAATTTACTGATAGCCGCCATTTCGTTAGTTGCGGCATGGTATCTCCAAGCTTTGTCGTTATTGAAATCCGAACGAAGTAATTCATAAGTCGATTGAGCTAACTTCCAGTCTCGAAGCATGAAGGCGTAGTCCGCCAGCTTTCGCATGATAGCTTCAGGCGTATCTGGGCGATAGAATCCCTGCAGTGCATCGTAATTATTGGACGATGAGCCTGATCCAGTGCTGTTGGTAGAAGAGCTTCGTGAGCTTCCTCCAAAGCCTGTCCATTTCTTAGACAAGCTGATGAATCTGCCACTAATACCCCGCCGCCTCGATGCCACTTGATCATTCCAAGTCGACACGCATCTTTCCATTGACGGAATAACCGACTGAGTAACCATTTCACGTATGAAAATTTTTATAGCCGTCGTATCGGACTCATAGATGCAAGGGTGAGAACCTTCGATATCTTCTTGTATCTCGCGAGTCTGGATCTCTGTTATCTCTTCCGAGGCCGAAACCCATTCACAGCGGGGAAATTCAACGCTATCGTCATCTGTTGCGATACAATTACTGCTCCTTAGGCGCAGAAGATGGCAGTGAAGACCAAAATGGCGCTTCATTTGATCGAAAAGGGTCATGGACTTGGTAATATCGTCCCTTTCCTCATCATGTACCAGGACATAGTAACGAAGGTACTCATTGCTAACCCACTGAGGGACCTTTTTGGGTCCGTTAGAAGATTCTGTGTAGAGACTCCGTAAGGTCTCGATGGGATTGGCATTTCTTGAACTGATAGCAATTACGCAGGCAACAGGGTGAGCAAATGTCTCGTGTGGTGTCAGAGGAATTCCAGATAATAGCCTGCGCAGGAAAAGGGTGTAAAAAGGAGATGTCGAATCGAGGTTGCGAGACTGTCCATCCTTGAAGTTCAGATAATCTTCTCCGTCTAGACTAGGGAACCCTTCAGCGTAACTCAAATGCCTGTCTAGTAAGGTTTCGATCTGATTGATATCTCCCCCTGTCCTTGACCGTTTGCTTTCTCTATCGCTTCCTCCAGACATGTTGCCGTTTGAAGTTAGAGTCTTACCATCTTCGCTTTTCCGGGAAATTGGTGGCTCCAAACCATCACCCAGTTGCACAAAGCGAACTGCGAAGTCTTCATAAGTCTTTCCGGATCCTGAGCTGTCTCTTATTGTTATCCTCCCTTGCACCCGCTCACCGAAGGGCCGCAGCAACTCCCATAACCCTCCATCAAAACCCTTCTCCTTCGCCAACTCATCTGTGTCGGCTGATGTATGTACTGCAATGTGGGGAATAAAGGCTTGTAATATAAGATTCCGAGGGTCGTCTGTCTGCTCTGCAGGTTGAAGTTGCTGTCCCTCCACTGGTGTACTAGCACTTATAGCGCCTGAGAGCATTCGTGATTGCGCAGTCGCTCCGCTTGGCGAAACTGATCTTGACCCAGTAGGAGTGGTGGTGGATGCAAACAAAGAGGAAACAGAAGCACTAGGAGCTCGGTAGGGTAAGGTTGATACAGAGGATGCCATTGATTGAGTATTTGGAGGGGCTCGGATCTTGGGCATCCTCAGCGAAGAGGGTACCGGCGGAGTCGTGGCATTATCAGGGGATGTCATGAAGAGCAGTAAATGCTCTTCCGCCAGAATAAAGCGGTGCCGTTGTTCCGGTCTGCACTGAGAGATATGCAAGATATCATGCGTGTCTTCCGAAGCAACGCTGTGGAGGCTGGCAGGTCAGCAACGACAGCGGATCTGGCCATGCAATAAGACTTCAGACCTGGTCTTATCAAGGAATTCCGTAGAGAAGTGGACGTGGTAGACATGTGCTTGAGTCTCTAAAGATGTAATCTCCTCAGTAGAAGCTCCGGGTTGCTGCAAGCTCCGTCGAGTCGTCTAGTCCTTCTCGCAAGCCATCTCGGAATTCATCCACTGCCGTCAATCGTTCGCGCCGAACACGTGACCATGTATACAACTGGCTCATAGCAGATTGTTTTAGGCTCTCTGCATTCTATATGAGCACAACATTAATCTGCGGTGAATATGTCTCCAAAATTTGTGCAGGATTCATCAGTACTATGAGAATCCTTTCGACGTTGACTCGACGCTCATGCCCCTCTTTACCACTCCTGTACTGGGCAGAATCTCTAGTCTGAATTTTCGAGTCACAACCGCCGTTCGACTCACGTCCTTCTCACCAACACATAACTATTCCACATGTATTCAGATGAAAAGGAAAGAACTTGAACTTGATGGCAAAGATCTCTCAAAGCCAAAAAAACTCAGAGTACCAATGGCGACTCGCAAAATCTCACTTACATTTCAAGAGGAGAAACTTAGGAGACTCTTATTAGATGTTGCAGAGTTTATCGATGGGGCCAAGGAAGTCAAGCAGGATGTCGAGCTTCGATGGGCTGGGG
This sequence comes from Proliferodiscus dingleyae, assembly GCA_003988795.1. Taxonomy (NCBI): domain Eukaryota; kingdom Fungi; phylum Ascomycota; class Leotiomycetes; order Helotiales; family Lachnaceae; genus Proliferodiscus; species Proliferodiscus dingleyae. The sequence goes on along the minus strand of QYAK01000001.1, from coordinate 874,433 downwards.
GTTGGGTTCGGGACAAACTTCTAGGTATTCCTAGCCATGATATCGATACAGCTATCAATATCATGACGGGCGAAGACTTCTGCCTTCAACTTCAAGAGTACTGCAGAGACCCGTTGAATCTCGAAAAACATTCCTTAGGACCAAAAGATTTGGGGAGTATTCACGTCATTGCTGCAAATCCCGAGAAATCTAAGCATCTTGCGACTGCTTTCAAACGAGTTCTAGGATTTGACGTTGATTTTGTCAATTTGCGCAAAGAGACGTATTCTGAAGACAGTCGACATCCGCAGGTAGAGTTCGGGACAGCAGAGGAAGACGCGTTACGCCGAGATGCTACAATCAATGCCCTTTTCTACAATCTCCGTACTGATCAAGTGGAGGATTTTTGTGGCGGGCTAGAAGACATGCTGGCAAAACGTATTAGGACCCCTTTAGAACCCCTAACTACCTTCACAGACGATCCTTTGCGAGTATTGAGGCTCATTCGATTTGCGAGCCGGCTGGGTTTCAACATTGATCCGAAGACTGAGGGTCCCATGACTAATCCTGCCGTCAATGAAGCTCTCAAGATCAAAATCAGCAGAGAGAGAGTGGGCGTTGAAGTAGAGAAGATGCTCAAGGGTGTGTAGCAACAGCTGTGGATACTAAATCAGAGGTCTACTAACCCTGATGAAGGCAAAAATCCGAAACGTGCTCTCCAACTAATTGATCGACTTGGGCTTTATCCATTCGTCTTCACGGATCCTACTATTCGAGAGATTCCTACCCCCAGCACGTCTAATTGGAGGCTGGCATATGAGTGTTTAGAGGAACTGAAAGTAAATGCGACGCCTGGCTCCATCTACGACTCATTGATTCGATCAGACGACGCGAGTTTTATTGCCTGGATCCTAGCTGCCGTCACGCCTTGGGCAAGTGTACCTACACCTCAGCCCGCAAAACCAAAGGGAAAGCCTGCAATGCCTTTTGGTACTCTGGTCGCCAGAGAAGGAATCAAGGCGAACAATAAAGTATGTGAAGTTGTCACAGGTGCTTTCAGAAATATTCAAGAAATCACAAGTCTTCGAGATGCGATCAAACGGAAGGACGCCCATATCAGAGAGCGAGATACCATCGGGATGTCAATACGGAGATGGGACTTCCAGGGGAAGAACTGGCGGCTCCAAGTACTCTTGGCAATACTCACAGAAGCCATGAACCGTGGCCAGCCTTGTTAGTTTCGTCTCCTTTATGAAAAAACCTTACTAATATTACATCAGCGTACCAAGAGATCTTTCCTTATTGGCAATTGTTCATCGATCATTTGACAGATATGGATCTCATGGATGCCCCATCATTAAGATTGCTGGTTAACGGGGACGAGCTCAAAGCGGCTCTTGGTGGAATCAAGCCCGGAATGTGGATGAAACCTGCCTTAGATGTCTGTATTGAATGGCAGTTGAGAAACCCTGGTAATGATGATAAAGACGCTGCAATCAATGCTGTCAAGTTAAGGAGAGAAGAGTTGAAGATACCCAATGCATAGGAATGGAATCACAGAATTTAATACGATAGATTTGTCAGTGAAAATGAACAGTTGCCCCATAAAAGCCGCCTTAACGATTTTCATCCACCGCTCATTATCACCGTATGCTTCCAAATTTTCCATCAAAGTGCCATTATGTTAAGAGATGAAGAGAATATTCTCAAGTGCTGGTGGTGTTATGAACCTAATCCATTTCAGTTTGGCCACTCGCTAAAATTTTGGTGGTGCAACCTTCGAAAGCCGTCTGCATGTCTAACACTACGATACATCCCTATGATGTGCCGCCGAAATGTTTGCATCAGCCCGCGAAGCTACGAGGACAAAAGCCTCTCATAAAACGGTTGACTCAGGAACTGTATTAAAGCTTCCTCTTCAGTGTATGCTACTCTCCGCTATGTATTTTACGACTTCTAATGGCAATAGGCCTCCCTGAGCAATTCTCTCTGGCCCAGCTCTATGACGAGATATGTGCCAGCGACGAAGCCTCGGATGACGAAGTAAGGCTTCTTTTTGTCTTACGGTTTCTGAAATTTAACATGGTCTTGCTGCCAGAAGATAGTCGAGAATCTTCTCATCCTTGATAGCTGTCTGAGCAAATCAGACAGGCTTTCCAGGCAAACGGGCGACCAAGATTCTAATAATAGGCTATCGCTCTGGGTCTCTAGGGCTATCCTTCCTAAGAAGCTCTTCAACGACCAAGATGAGATACCAGATGGTAAGCTCACATTCAAAAAGTGATCCCACTAAATAACACATGCACCACAGCGTTGAAACAGAAAGCCGTCACTCTCACACACCAAAAAGCTGCCCTCGGCTTACATTCCCTTCGAACGCTCATTACTCAGCTATCATCGTCTCCGCCTTCCACCTTAGATCATAGTATACTCATCTCTATCATTGCTTTCTCCTCTGCGCATGACCCATGGACAACCACAACCACAGTCACGACCTCGCGATTCCTCCTCGGCAGATACATCTCTCAAACTCACTCCCAGGACTTCATACTTACATCTGTACTAAATGCCTTTATCCGACCATTATTCTCGCGTTCAAAGCCAGACACTATTACCTCTACCGGTCGCAGAGCGATGCCCTCGTCCGCTCCACCCCCACGTGTCGATGTGGAGGCCGAGAGGAGGAGCAAGCCGTGGAAGTATGAGGTTGTGTATGCGGTGCGAGTGTTTTCATGGAGTGTAGAAAATGCAACAGTAAGTTTTTTCATCCCCAAATATTTGGAAAGAAGGGATCTTAATAAGATGAGAATACAGGAAGAAATAGTACTGAAGAACTGGCACCTCTTCATCCCACCTCTCTTAACGCTGCTTGATGAACCATCAACGTTGTTCCGCGTGGTTGGCTCTCAGCTGCTAGTTAAGGTGCTACAGCATCTTCCGGGGAGACTGTTGGAGCAGAGTGGCATCGGGGAGGTGTTCGAGGATGCTCTCATGCCTACTTTGCTTTTCCTCCCATCATTAACGCCCGTGGAAGAGTCGCTCCAGTTGTTGGGAGCGGCGTACGAAGCGTTGGGAATTTTGTGTACCGTACGATTTCAAGAGAAGGAAGAGAAGGAGAGAATTTTAATGTTAGATCGCGTTATGAGGAAGGGGGTGTTTGCAGGGTACTACCATGCATCTGAGCATCCTTCCATCGTCCAGCTACTCCTTGATCAAATGCGCAAGCTAGTGTCGGAGATGGGGATCCATGCTGTCAAGCACTTGAGGGTCCGTCTTAACTCACCGCCCTGCACATTCGATGCGCTGACATTTGCGATTCAGGAAACGATACCCATTCTCACAACAATCTTATGCAATCCCTTCGCCACTTCACAGCCTCCGTTACTACTCTCCGCCATTCTCTGCCTGCAAACCGTACTCCTGAATACTTGGCCCCAAATTTCACTCCCAGTACACCGCCTTGAAGTCACCAAAGCACTCTGTGTGTGTTGGAAGGACATCTCAGAGGCCGAGAACGTGGAGATATTAGAACCGATGAGGAAGGAGTTGAATATAATAGGGCGATTGTTCTTGAATGCTGTGACAGAGAACTCGCATGTGGATATGAGGGTAGAGCTGGCTCCCCTGGTTCAAGCACAGAGGGGGATCGGCTCATTATTTGGATTAGAGGACACTTAGTGGCACGAATGAGGCGAAAAAATAATTTGAATAGTATTGAGCTCGTTAAACTTCTCAATACCTTTATATCCTTCACGTCCCATGATACGGTATCTTCTGAAAACGCACGGGCGACAAAAAGTCCAAGTAATGCTTACTCGATAGGCTGCTGCTTAAACAAACTCTTCCCCATTAACCATTTCCTATACGCCTTGTACCTTTTCTTCGATAGGTCCTCCTCTCTTACTGTCAGAAAGTCCTCCCTCTCCCCAAGATAACCTCCGTACATTTCCACATCCTCGCTTTTGATACCTGGTATCTCCTCTGGCATATCCTGCCCTACAGTACCAATGTCCTTCCAATGCCCACCTACGAACTCCAAATCCTTCTCGTGCATTTGAGCCGGTATATCGGTAGAGAGGTTTTGTGGGTGCGAAATGTAGCGCGTATAATCACTTAGATCATCAGGAGTAATGGAGGGATTAAGTGACTCGTGGACTACTTGCTCAAATGTCCATTGCGCCTGCTTCCTTTTATCTCCACTCGTGAGTTTCTGTTTCGAAGGTTCAGGAGATAGATTCGCAGACTCTTTCATAATTCCATGGTAGCTCTTTTCGTTGATAGGTTGCAACCAGCGTTGAATAGAAATGCGTTTAGTCGGTGCGGTAGCGTTGGACATGATAGATGCGTTGTCGTCGAGTACCTCCTCCTCTTGCTCTTCAGCAGGATCGATGATCGTGACTCCCTTTCGAGATTTCTTCTTTTCTTGGACCTCTTGGTCGATTTCAGTGCGGACTTTGAAGGGTGACAAATCGTAGCGCCCTTCTTGTGTCGGGCGAACAGGTCTGTATCTGAGTGTGGAATTCAGCTTGCCTTGACCCATGTAGGCGAAGACCTTCTTGAGCGAAGAGAGGGCGAGAGGCTTGTAATATTCTAGCCAATAGTCGTCAAAGAATTCCAGAGGTCTCCCAGCCGCTGTGCCAGAGGGTGCACTATATACAGGGAGAGTTCGATCTTCGAGGAAGGATGGCGTATACCAGTCTATATAGCTTCGTCGAGCCTTGCCAGACCAGGCTCGTGGATCCGCGTGATGGAGATAGTAGTCAGTTGCCAGGTCCCACAGCATGGGTTGACCTTGAGCAAAGATGTAATTTCCCAGAAATAGATTATAAGCTTCTTGTCGCTGACCATCAAGGAATGAATTATTGTAGTATCGCTTAAAGCTCTCGACCATATCTCGTGAATGGCTTGTCCACTGATTGATCTTACGATATGTCTCCATAGTGTTGACTAGTTGAGAACCTCCATATTGAACAGCGATAGTGTCACCATGGTCATGCCACATATGAGTAAAAAGATTGACAGCATCGGTATCGTAGTCAACAGCGGTGTCACTAATTATGTTGAGCGCATGAAGCTGGTGCCCAAGAGCTCGCTTGCCAATCACAAACTGTGCCGCATTGGTACGATCCAGACAGTCAATACAATTCGTCCTAGCGACTCCATTCTGAACTTGAGGTACACTCGTGATACCATCACCATTGTGGAAGAAGCCCGTAGTAGTAACGACATCTTCAGCAATGCCCTCGAGCGTCCCAATGACATCTTGATCTCGGCTCTTCGATGCTCGACTCATATCCCAAGGGTGGTGAATGATCTGCTTGTCGGCAGGGAGAAACTGATTAAGATAATTGATTGCATTTGTGTATTCGTCGAGGAGCTTTTTCTCTCGTGGCGTACGCTCTCGTGCCTTCACCAAATTGAGGACATAGATTGGCGCGCCATACCTCTGGAAGAGATTGTCAAAGTGTAGCGCAGCGGCGACGTAGAACGGATCAACTAGGTTGAGCTCGATCGGTGGCTTTGGTGTCACCCCTGTATTATCTTGTGTCCAATATAGGGGTATGCTACCTCGATGCTGGACATAAGATGTGAAATTTGGATTCGTAAACAACTTTGAGCCTGGAGCATGGAGGGAAGTATTCAAAGCTTCGGCGACAATCTGTTCGGTTTCAACATCGTTGGCTACATAGCCCAGGTCGTTTGCACCACGTTTCAAGAACCGTGCACCAGCGAAGTATCTCGAACGTCGAGCAATGACGATGACATAGACAGTCCGGCCATAGATAGAAAGTGCTGACTGGTCTATATATCCATGGATGATGGGCAGGCACCAGTCGAAGGTGTTCTTCAATGTGGCGGTAGCAGGCTGTAGCAAATGGTGATTCCATACAAACATCGAATTAAGGTCTTCGCCGAGAGGATATGAGACCCCTCTCGCCACAGCCTCTCTTCCTTTGATGACATTATGCTGCAAAGTCTGAGTAATGTTGTAAGAGTAGCTGAAATAGAACGACCTAGTGAGATCAAGGTTGTTCAAAATCCCCAAAAAGCGCGCTTCCTCGCTATTCTTGGCATCTTGTTTGAAGCGAGAGCTAGAACCAGTAGTCAATGGTATCATTTCAGTGCCGTCGATTGAGTATGTGAAATGTCCCCCAATCATAGCCACTTGGCTTCGCTTGGTAACTAGAAGCATGTAGTACGGACCGGTAAACCTGATGAACCCAAGCAAACCCCAAGTGCTGCATTTCAGCTTCATGCCACCTGTGCTCTTGTTTCCATCATCTATGGCATTGAGCAATTGGCTCATCTCTTTCTTGGTGTAGACAATCTCATCTTCTGCAATGCTCAGACTTCCGGCATCCGCAGTCCTATCGATCTTCAGAATTCGAAAGCGCTTGTCCATCACATCGGCACCAACGATGTAGTATCGGGTCGCAGTCTCGTACAACGAGAATTTATGCATTTTACACACTCCTTGATCTCCAACCTTTTCATACACGGCACCCTTGTTCCTTTTCAGGTCGGAGCTAGGACTGCTGGTCCGTTGGAATGGCTTTGCGGTACATTCATCTTCGTCCACTTCGCCTGCAGGAAGAGACTGCCTTCTTGAATCTGCACCGGGGGATGTTTTACGAAGAGGGGGGAATTTAGGAATCGCTATGTCGTCTGGGTCATCATTTTTGAAGTCCATGCTCAAGGGCGAAGTCATGGCAGAAGTTGATCTGGAGCCATATTCGCCGGTGGAGGTGATGCTGGGGGTGTCGAAGTGGATATGCGGCGGCACATTGCTACTCGACAAGTCCGGAGGTGATACAGGTGAAGATGGAGAGCGACCACGTCGCGAGCTCCCATCTTCTTGGGCTGCCATGCTGGCCTGGTGGGAGAGGCTCTGATATTCTCATGTCCAAATGCAGTACCACTTCCATGAACGCTTGCGCTTCCGCATTTGCGTTGATGCTCTATTTCCTATTCTCGAATGTATGGAACAGATCCAGCCGACATCTGAAGCCGCCGCATATTCTGCCTGTATTGGGTGAAGTGTCGAGGTTGACGTGAACTTAGACATATGAACGCCACAAGGGACGCCAAAGCGGCGGGAAGGGATCCCTGTCCTCTTCACGTGCGCCTTGGAAAGCAACTCCGCCTCCGAGTGCTCACATGTGAAAAAAAGATCTCCCTACGACTTCGCGCCGGGGACGCTCTCACCTTTTATTTCGGACCATACAATTTCTTTTATACATTATCAGTATGCGCCCTTCTCGTATTCTGCTCTGATGACTCTATGCCAGCGCCATGTCTGATGATGACCATCGGACAGCGAGAGCTATACGGGAGAAGGATGACATAATTCAGGGTACGTGCTTCCCAATTGACATGTGACAAAGTCCTAACAATACATCAGAGATTCTCCGCGAAGAAGACGTATGTTCGGAGACACTAGATACACGATGCCACAAGGCGCGCTGATCACAAGTTAGTTGTATAAGATATTAGGCTCCCAAAGGATAGCATCACCAACAGAATTGCGTCGGTGCTACCTCGAGCGCTCTAAAATATGCCACCCGGACAAGCCCCCCTTCCACTCGCAATCAACTTGGTACTTCATCTCTCTAGTCTTGTTATGATATACTCGCCCTCTCTGACTGCATTCGCAGCGCCTTCCAGCGTCTTGGCTTTGCCTTCGACATCCTCAAGTCTCCTAGTGCACGCCGAACTTATGACCGCGCCTCCAAACCCACCTCCTCCCAACTCCCTGACAAGACGACCTTCTTAGGCGGCGAACACACTTTCCGCAGTGCCGTTGAAGCGATCCTCCACGAATTCATGACCGGTGACTTCGTGATTGTGCGGCGATGGCTTGAATCTCTACATGCTCAGTACCCGAACCTAGTAAGTCAAGAGGTAGTAGTGAATGTCGAGCGGAGCTTCATACGGATCCGAGAACTCATGCTCACGGCAAGGACTTATGCACTGTTGGTATACATTGAGTTGGGCAGGATTCAAAGGGTCCAAAAGAGGTTGATGACCTTGGGGTATCTGGATGTGGTCGGGAGAGCGAAGTTGACCATCCATCTTGTTAGAGTGACTCTGGCAGTGCCGATGCGTGTTGACCGCGCATTGAAGCAGAGGGAAGAGAAGGCCTGGAGAGCCAAGGTTGCGGGGCTGCAGGCGCGCGGCATCACGCCTACGGAAACAATGAGTCGAGCTGGGATTCTGAACGAGCGGGTTAGCAAGGTATTGGAATTTATCGTTGGTGCAGCTGGGAAAGATGAAGGTGCTGATGAGGCTTGGAGTATGAATGTGGGAAAATCGCCTTGAGATAATGTTTTGGCGTTGTAACTGTTATATTAGCGGCATTTGGGGCTAGGTGTCTAGGAGTTGTGGTGGGTTGCTTTTCTTGTGGTGGGCAGCTCATACATATGTTTTATTTGGAAATATAGAATACTTTATATTCTTCTACACTCTCGTCTCAATACTTCTAGTCTGGTTGGAGCTTAGTTGCCTTCCAGCGTTCGGTGTTGTAAAACTAAGCTCTGTGAAAGCTGATTCTTCCAAGCAATATCTACAAGACGATTCTACATATACTCAAGGGGTAAGAGATGAAACGAGATCAATTTTCAACATATCCAGGTTCATGGGCGAATTTCATGAACTATACAGGTATGGCCCTCGCTACAGTAAACATACATCGCTTCATGCATCCACCTGCCATACCTGTACTGGGATCAGCTCGCCACCTTCACTTTCTCCATCCAGTTTTGAAAAGATAAAGAAGTGTTGTATCTAGTTCTTCCACTCTGCTCAGCTCCAAATGTCGCCATCCCTCAACGGCAACGAGATGAGTACATCAGGGGATATGCCACCGAATATTCCCGCCACCTTTCAGTCCTCCAGCTTTCGTCGTCGTAGCTATTATCAAAACTGACACAAGAGTGGCAGCGTGAATGCAACGTCCAAATGCTCACTGTAAACGCACCATAGACCCTCGTTGTATAAAATCAGTACGGCAGTCTCGGGAGGTAATTCAATGTCCGCCATGAGCCACGGTGAAATGAATGTTTTGAAGACTAGCTTGAGGCGGAGAAACCAGGGGGGGTTGTAGTAGGAGTCGATGAGTAGAAGGAGGCTCAAAATGTTGATGGTTTACTCTGAAAGGAGAGGCACTTGGAAACATGCCAAAATCTATTTGATTGATTAGCAGACAAATGAGGCTTAAATCAATTGTGCCCCTCCATCACTTTCTTGTCAAGAGTCCATTTAGAGAAAGCAAGGCTAGGACTTGAGCCGTCTTCTGTGCCGCTTGAAACCTTCTGATTACGTTCCTACCTACTTGACAAGCAAATTCTCTCGACACCTTTGAGGATTTTACTCAAAGTTAGAACTCTAGAAGTCTCTTTTCGATACAGCCTAATGAGCTAAGCACCGAATACTCTCCGCATGACATGTGAACAGGGCTCTAAAGCGTATGTATAGATGCTTGCCAGTCGTCTCATGAACGACTGTCACTGCAAGACGGGAAGTTTTGTCTCTATTTGTGGAGGAAGCGTCTTCTCGGCCGAGCTGGACAACTGTTCTCGCATCTTCTTCAGAAGATCGGCAATTAGAAATGGCTTTGGAATGACAGAATCCTCAATTAGGTCAGCATGCAAATTACAGCAGACTGGGAGTAGCTTTGACGCACAATACCACTCTTTAATGCCATGGCAATCTGCTCGTCGCGAGCATTAGCGGTAGTTGCCATGATCTCAACGTGCTCAACAATTTGTCCCGTCTTTTCGAGCTTGCGGATCTCCTGAGCACAAGTAAGACCGTTCATGACAGGCATTTCCCAATCCATCAGTACAATATCTAGACCCATCCCTTTTATGTTCCCCTGGGCATTTTCACTCCATAAACGAGTTCCTTTGAGTCTTTCGAGAGCTTCTAGGCCATGGTTCGCCACTGTTACTATGCAGCCGGCTTTGGTCAACTGTTTAGCCAGGATCTGCTGATTGACAATGTTGTCTTCGACGACGAGAACATGCATGTCATTCGGACCAGGCTCTGCGGAACGTTCAGGTGCTGCTAATATTGACTTCGAACGTACTGGGAAGGGAGACTATTACAAAGTAGCAGATCAGCCTTGGCGTAGTGCAAATAATCAACCAGAAAGCTAGGGACGACTCGTCCGATACCCGCAAGAATACCATCCTCGACGTGAGCCCCAGAGTCTGATGTCAAATCTCTAAAATATAACAGGGCTAGACTATCTTACCTCTGTACTTTCCCTCCGGAATACGACCTCTTCTGGGACAGCATTGCTTGCCTCGACGTAGAAAACAAACACACTACCTTCTCCAGCTGCTGAGATGACACCAACCTCGCCGCCCATTTTTTCTGTAAGCTTTTTACATATGAAAAGACCGAGGCCAGTCCCCCCGTACTTGATTGACGTCTTGATGCTCGCTTGCTCGAATCGATGAAACAGTTGTTGTACCTGTTTCGAGGTCATGCCTTCACCTGAGTCCTCAACGGCGAAAGTTAGATACAGCCGTTCAATAGGAGCTGGTTTGTAGTTTAGGCTTAAGTTAGGAGAGGCCGCATCAACTGGCGCCCAGTTCACTGCAGCAGGGAAAGCGCTACGTGGCTCCGATACTCTAGCTCCGTACCGAACAGTAATTTCTCTTCTCAGTTCATTCTTGGTGAACTTGATTGCGTTACTAAGAAAATTTACAATGATTTGTGTTAGACGAGAAGGATCACAAGACACCCAACCAACATTGTTTGTCTCCAAGGAGGTGTCAGCACGAGCTACGGCTTGGATGCCATGCATTATAATTTGCGATTCAAACATTTTCAGACTCGATTCAACGAGCTCCTGGAGTTTTACAAGTTGTGGCTTGATCGAGAGCATCATGTACTCGAGCTTTGACAATGTCAAAACGTCGTCAACGATTCGCTTCTGGTGATTAGCACACATGATTATTGTGTGGGCAGAGTCAACATTGTTATGTAGAGCAGAGAGGAGTCGATCTTCGTTGATACCGTGGGCTTCGACTTCTGTAGCAGACTTCGTAATGGAGTCAGCACTCATGATTATAGCCGCAAGTGGATTTCTCATTTCGTGTGACACAATGTCAATAAACTCTTCTTGTTGCTTCTTGGCTTCTCGTGCCTTAGAAGCGTTGCGAGCCTCAGTTCGCTCCGCCCATTTTAGAGCCGAGACGTCAGTCATGTACATCACTAGAGCAGGATCAGCGATAGTTGGGAGGAGCCATCACACCGAAAGACGTAATTCTGTAGATCATAACATTGAACCATTGCCGAAAAATCAGATAAATGGTTAGGAACTTACTGACAGACGTGACTGTGCCGTCCTCCACATAAGGAAACAAAGTGGACTGAATAGATCGCGGTACAGGGTCACCGCTCGGAGGAATAAACAGATTCTTCAACCGGAGTTCGACTGAAACTTTCGTTGCACCACTGAGGAGCTTCTTCCAAGCTGCAGAAGCACTCTCTAGATCTTCATCATGAAAAGCGTCCAGGAAAGACAAACGCTGGCTGGCTTTTTCCACGGAAGGTGATTGCTCGGTCAATTCGTAGTATTGGTCATTTGCCCACAAAATCTTAGCCTCGACTGCTGGATCAGCCGAAAGACGTATCATCCCAATGGTAGCATTAAGGGCCATGTGTCTGATTGTTTTGTCGGTGTCAGCCAGTTGTTTCTCAAGCCGCTCATGCCGCCTCTTTGATTCTTCTGCAGTGACGAATGAGCCAGCCATTGTGGAGACCTTCCAAGTCAGATCTTGCATGAACTGCTTATGATCTTCATCTAGAGGTCGGCGCGGGTTACTTCCTACGACAAGATACCCAAGCAATTTTCCAGCCGCATGAATTGGGAGGACGCTGATGTATTTACTCTCCTCGCCGAAACCTTGCCATTCGATTCCGACGAAACGCTCGTCCACCGGTATGTCCAGAATATCAGCACCAGCCTTACGAAGCAGTGGAATAATCCCTTCTGTGCTCTCAAGACTTGCGACGTCAAGGGCTAACGGATGGTCCATTGGAACACCTATAGGACAACGAGAACGAAGCACTACAGACTCAGGAAAAGCCTCGTCATCTATCATATACATAATAGCCATGGTTATGTCCCTTCCATTGTTGGCCAGATGCTTCATGACGTGGTCTTCTAGATTTTGATCGGGTAAGCCACTAGGGATCGTCAAGCTGTTGAGCAATGCGACTCTGCGATTCATAATCTTTTGCCTGGTAACTTCGTGCACCGCATTATGAAAGCCCTCGACACGGCCGGAAAGTCCTCTGATGGGGTTGAAATTGCCGGTGAAATATGCTTCTTCCACGAAGCCATTGCGTTCCACGAAAAGCTCCACCTCATAGACGTCGTTCGCAAGCCCCGATTTTTCCGCAGCATTAAAATTTACCACTATTTCATCCACAATCTCGGGGAAGGCCTGAGAAAATGGCAGGCCCATGAGTTCGGGATGGAGCTTGCCCGCAAGAGGCGCAAAGCCTCCATTGTAGATAGCCACTTTCTGCTCACCCCTAGATACAAGTCAGAGCATATTGACCATCATGAATGGAGAGACAGACCAGTAGAGACACCCCGCTTGCGAGTCTGACAAAATAGCAAACGTTTGTAGGCGAAGGACGATACCCCATGTTGACAAAGGGCCCAGGGGTGTCGCAGCCCAGTCGACAGAGATGAAGAAGTCTATGTGTGGTGTAGAAGGAAGGTTCTTGTACCAATCATTGGCGGCGAGGGGAGAAGCTGAGAGGTCGTCCGAAGAGCTATCTTTGTTTGCACATTCGTGGGGTTGCGATAATGCAGGTGAAGGGAGGGGCATGTCGGCTGGGAGGAGGTGAAAGTACAGGGAAGGACCCTGAGCACATCAAAGTTGCATCCCAGGTCGGTCCGTTAACGTGCTGTACTGTAGATACATTCGATAACACACCACAGTTTCATGCGAGGCTGAAGATCTGAAGCCGCGTCCTTTTAAACAGTCCACGATATGTTGCGGCTCACCTAAGAATTCCCGACGACTACTGTAACAGTTATCATGAGCTAAATACCTAAGACTATGCTTTGGTACTAGGTAGATAACTAGGTAAGTATTGTGGAAAACTTTGTTTTTAGCACAACGGCAATGACGTGGTTGCCTCCCTTGCGTCTGCTTTCGTCCGACCTAGTGGACCAAATAGTGTGTGCAGTAAGTGTATATCATCAGTGATATATGATCTTTTGCTCAGCACTTTCAAATCCTCAAAGATAGTCGCAGGTTTGTCTCATGTGAAATGCTTCCATAGTACGGAGAGCTCCGGCTTCTCTTTACCCTTTGTATCGTCCTCCTGCCTGCCCACTTGCGCCCAGGATCCGGGGAATAGTCCAAGGTGAAGAAGAAGAAAAAGATACCACTCCCAGGTGGAAAGCTGCTTCTTAGCGAGCCCCAGATCACAGGCCATCACGAAGCAATGATCGATGGAACGGGATAACGCGGCTGAACACGTGGGCGATTTGAGCACTTGGCCCGAAGCTCTGCTAACTCAGATGCGACTTCTCCAGTGACATCCCTCCATTCTTGCGGATTCTCATCAGATTCGTGCATGTTGCAGGTAACAATATCGAACCGATGGCCAGCCCATATTCCGCGGTGGATACCCAGGGCAGCGTCGCGATGGCTCACGGTGCTCGTCCAACATGTACGCATCAGCAGAATATCGTTGAAGTATCCAGTTCCACGCACACGACTGCCTGGCCTCGAGTCTTTGACGTCAAGTCTCTTAGAAACCACGATCTCGCGAGCAGTGTGGTTCCGCAGGAGCCATGGCCGGTCTGCTGGGAAGAACTCTGCGCAGCGCATGTCTCGCTCGATTTCCCTCCAGCGAGCTTGAGGGATGAGGATTTGTCCCGAATGTGCAACGACCGCTCCCGCCCATTCAAGTTGCTGGGCTTCAAAAGAGTCAAGAGCGGGTAGGCACCCATTCCAGAAAAGCCGCTGTGCAAGGTGCCGCGACCTATATCCATCACTACTTATCATTTGGGGAAGATCGTGTTCCGTGATTGTTTTGGGTAGATCGTCAGAATGAGAACCTTGGAAAATGAGCTTCTTTCCGGCCCATGGAGCCGCACATTTCAATATTTGAAGCTGGATGTGCCGGCGAACTAGTAACCACAGTCTCTCAGATGACAAGCCGAGAGCGACGACATCGGACCTATCTGGAAGAAGATGCACAATGGTCATATCAATGATTTCGTTGGAAAGCCCTTCAAGTCTCGATAGATCATATTTTTGCAACCTTGTATATGAAATAGATAAGGCCGTGCGAACTTGAGATACTTGCTCTGGCCTGGCAAGTCGTGGCCAAGCATTAAATTTATCTCCTCGATTGGCGAAGACATCTTTGAGACCACCAACTGAAGTATCAACGTGTTGCGCTTGGCAATCGTCTATGCATACCATTTGCCATCTTTGCTCAAATTCCTCAGGATCGAACATTTTAAAATGAAGAAAAAAGGCGCGGAGGTGAGACTGGAAACTGGGATTGGACGCCTAGAAACACAGCGAGAGACGATCACGTGGGCCCTTCGAACTCTACTTCCTGCGTCATGTTATGGGAAGGATCATGCATTTCCGACACTATTGGGCGGACCAGCTCTGCGTTCTATCTTCAATAAATCGAGTCATTTCTCCAAGAAGACAAGTCGTCTAATCATTCAATAGCTTCTTTTGTAAGTAGTCTTCGCCAAGACTGTAAGGTTACGTTTCTTGCCCTAACAGCAGTCAATTCCGCCGAGAAAACTCAGTCCAAACTGATTGTTCAGACCATGAGGAGATCTCTGTTTGCGGCAACCCATTCCTCGAATGTCATCGGCTTCTTGACGCCGTACTTTGCAACATTACTTCTCGCCTCATCAAATACTTCCCCAACGTACAACCCGTCTCTTTCTTCGTCCCTCTCTCTCATTATCTGTACCACATGTTGTGCAAGTGGTTTTGGTAGTCCATCATCTGAGAATTGCCGCACCGCGGCTGCTTCATCGAGTCCACTAATTTTGATATCTTTGCCTAGTACGGTCCCCATAGTTGTAATCACATCACTCTGAGATTCGAGCTGAGGTCCACAGAGACGAATGACCGTGGATCCCTGCGTAGCTGAAAGACCTCCCGCGGCAAGTGTTCCGGCGACCTTCCCAATATCCTCAGGCGCAATCCAGTCCCATTTGCAGTTAGGGTACGGAATTTTTGCCTCGCCATCTTTCACTTTCCATCGCAAAACGTTGCTGGCGAACCAACCAGGCCTGATTGCTACGTAACCTTGCAAACCAAAAACTTCGTTCAAGATGACTTCCACTTGCGCATGCTTCCAAGTGGTATAGTCATGCATGGAAACATCCTTCGGGTCATCCTTGACACCAAGGCTACTCAAGAACACAACAAACTCAATGCCTGCTGCTTTGAGAGCTTCTATGCTACTTCGCATGTTATCCTCGGCCTCAAAAATGCAATAGATGAACGCATGCTTAGCTCCTGTCTTGGTCACGGCTTCGAGAATGGTGTTCGGCTTGGAGAGGTCAGCCTGGACCCTTTCAGGTGCATCGTCATAGCCAAGAGATGGAACTGCTTTCCTCGAATCTCGCATTGCAAGTGAGATTTTTGCGCCAAGTTTCTGGGCAGTACAAGCAGCTACACTACCCACAGCTCCCGTTGCGCCAAAGATGATTGTTTTGGTGGAGGTCATCGTGACTAACCAAAAGCTATAAGAAACATCAGCATCTCATGAAAAATGATCGCTTCTTCTAGACTCAGAGTGCTTGTCCTCTTATAAGAAGACAGTGCCACATCTGAGCCCTCATCCCGGACTTTCATGGATCTAGTGGAGCTCGGATTTAACTAAACGGGGATGTTCGACCTATGCAGCGTTTACCACAACTAAAGCTATGAACATATACTTTGCTTATGACTAGATTACCACTTTTGACAAAGTTCGTATATTATTAGAAATAGAAATAAATGTGAACGGGCGGCAACGTAGGGCTAAGGTTTGTAGTGCTAGCATGTGCCCGAGACAACTATTTTCATGGAGTCTGTGTTTCTATATTCTTTAACTAGCTGAAAGAATTGCAACCCTATTTTTTCACAACGAGAGATATCATCTGACTTTTCCTTGATTGAGATCAAGTTGATGTTTGGCACACCTTTGCGGACGAGATTTTGGACTCGGAAGCATGACGGACACTTGTTGACGAGAGAATCAAAGAGACAACGAAAATCGCAAATCTGCTGTACATCATCATTCATGAAATTGTCCCCTTGTTTTCATTGAGTAATTTGAAAGTTTATCTGCACAGTATCGAAGAATTTCAAGTTAATTCTCATTTTCACTATGCCCCGCTGAGCCTTGTTATTGGAATGCATGCCCCACTCCGAAATGGACGTTACTCCGAACGCCGAACTTGTCGCTGGAGCCCTGGACTATATTGGAAGGATTTAGTACCGCTATCTCCAATGTTCCATCTTGAGCAAACAAGCAATGCTTCCGGAAGTAAAATTGCAGGTTGAATGCTCGCATAGAAATGATGTGCGGACGACATAACTTCCTAAACCCGAGCCACGGGTGTGTTGGCGTTCCAAAAATTCAATGAATGGCCTATATAGTTCCTCTCGCAGCCAAGTTGGGCTGAGCTCTCAATATGCATTGCAGCTTCACAGTCTCATTCTACATATCAGTCCCTGAGCTTTGCATCAATATGGGATTTTTCCAATTTCTCCACTCACAACTATTGGTGACGCCAGCATTTCCCACAGCATCCTGCTCAGGACAAACTATCATCGTCACAGGTTCCAATGTTGGCCTTGGAAAAGAAGCAGCTGGACACTTTGCTCGTCTCGGAGCCTCCAAGGTCATTCTAGCTGTGCGTAATGTTAGAGCCGGAGAAGACGCAAAAAATGATATCGAGCTCAGCACAAAATGCAGATCTTCCGTCATCGAAGTCTGGCCTCTTGATCTTTCCTCATATGCATCCATCAGGGACTTTGCTGAACGAGCATCTAACATGCAACGTCTTGACGTTCTTCTCGAGAATGCAGGCGTTGCGAACTATCAATGGGCCATGTCCAATGGCCATGAACGTATGATTCAAATCAATGTTATCAGCACCTATTACCTGGCTCTGCTGATGCTGCCAAAGCTCAAAGCATCTGCGAAAGAATATAACATCCAGCCTCGCCTTACTATCGTTACGAGCGATGCACATGACCTAACCAAATTTCCAGAGTGGAAGGAGCCTCAAATTTTCGACGCTCTTGATGTCGAGTCCAAAGCTAGAGTATCAGAGCGATATCCAACTAGCAAGCTCCTTCAGATCCTTGTCGCTCGTCATATTGCCCCGAAGCTGGAAGGGTCGAACGTCATTCTTAATTTTGTTAACCCAGGGTTTTGCAAGTCAGAGCTTGCCCGCGATGGAGGAGCATTCATTGCTTTCATGAAGCTTCTCCTCGCGCGGACGACTGAAGTAGGAAGTCGCTGCTTAATGGCCGGCGCTCTGGCAGGGCGAAACTCACATGGCAAATATCTCACTAATGCCAAGATTGATGATAATGCGCTTTCCAAGTTTGTTAGGAGCTCGGACGGTAAGCAGACAGCTGAGAAGGTATGGAAAGAATTGAGTGCGCTTCTGGAGTCGGTTCAGCCTGGAGTTACGAACAATCTCTGATCGAGTCCTATATTTGGTTAAAATACCGACTTCGGACGTCGCTCACTCTACCAACTGGGCCAGGGAAAGGGAACACAATTAACCGCCTCGTTCCTAGAGGAGAAGAAAACTTGGTGGGCGTTACTATAACAATATGTGAATGGAGAAAGCGAGCAGTCGAAATGCTTGAAGAGCGTCGTGTGCAAAGCACGTGTGAAGGCAATTTTGAGGTCTTTGTCTACAGCAATTATTACCCACTTATTCTTCAGTAAACATGACTGCGTGTGACAATATGTGGTACAGGATAGAGAACCAAATAATCTTCTTTAGAAGGTCGAAGAAGAAAGGTGCTAATAGTTCATTATTTCTGATTTGGGAGGTTTCGCTTGACCGCATAACACCTCCAGGACTTCTACGTGGGCGCTACAGCACTAGCACCTATTGTTGTAAACCATGGCTTATGTGAAAAGATGATATCACCTTCTCGGATTGACGCTTTGCTGGCTGTGGCTGAGCCAAGGCTAGGTTCATAGACACGTGGCGCAGGTGCAGCGCGGCCCCTTTACGTTGATCGGCCTGAGTCACTAAGGTACGTAAATGGTAAATTGAATCACTTAAGTAGACTGTTAGCCTAATTGAGGACAACATCAACTTTAATCTACCACCTGAATCTCTAGTCCCTACTAACAATGTTGTATTTCTTTTTATCCAAATCAGAGAGGAGGCTGAGAAGGAAGCATGAGGTGGAACTGCTTCAGTCGGAGAAAACGAAGAAAGATGGGTCAAAAATGGCTCCTTCAAAGGGAAATTCAAGTTCTCGATGGGGCTATAATCTATGTGTCTGGCGATGGCGGCGCTATGTAAAAATTGCTCCTACGGAAAATCCCACCGATCTACTTCGATTCTACCACGATATACCGAAGGGAATGTACCAGCACAACGTTAAGGCGGCCGATCTGCACAAAATTTCACCCAGGCATTGGAATTGGCAGAGCACATTTTTGATCTATCCCCCATCGTGAGTTGCTCTCTACCATTTTCAAATAAGCATTGTCACACTATACTGATATATGATTTCTAGATTGGCATCCCAATTTGAGTCAAAACATGTGACGAAAAAACATGAGAGGGGCGCTGCTGCAATTCTAAGAAAGGGGAGTCCCGCTTCGAGAATTTATAAAAGACGTAATAGTAATAATCCAAAGATGAATAGAAGAGATATTCGTGGTCGCAAATTCGATCAGGGTTCAAAAGGTTCTAGGCTGTCTCCTAAGCCGCTGTTGCAGAAACAATCACCGTCACTTTTACCAGATGATGATGAATGGGTAGACATCCGAGATGAGGACTTGATAATACTTGCTCCTCAGCAAAGTTGTCCCGTCTTTCCAGAAGACGAGGAATATATCTTCGTATGAACAATCTTGGACTAGACGACCAATAGGCCGTGGGCTTGATGCATTCAGCAAGTGGCTTCCTGCTACACTAGCGATCTGGATATTGTATATCCAGACGAAGTGTCGCATGCAACTCCTCAACTTACAAACAAGCCAGCATTTATCAAACGTTGGCATAATTTGCTTTCGCCTAGAGAAACGGGCTCGGCTCTGCCACTACGTTACCACTACATCACACTAGTCCAGGTAATCACAGATCGAGCAATGTGTTTCATTGTTCGCAACGAAAGTGCCCAGCAGCCTTTATGCTGTCCACTAGGATGTGGAATCTAGTACTCAAACTTGATATCCCACCGACCAATCTGGTATTGAACTGGCCATTTCACTTGAACGCCAAGTGTATGTGCTACCTTCAACACAAATTCCGGCTCTCTCAAAAACTGCCTACCAACTAGAACAACATCAGCTTTAGCAATTGCACCTTTCTCATCCTCGATGTCCACCAACCCATCCTTCTCCGTCGTAGAAGTACCATTCTCGAGTACAGACTTGGCGACCTCCGCCTGCGTGATGGCTCCAACTGCTCCAATTAACAAGTCGTTAAGGCCAGCTTCGAGAAGGGCGGCACGGATTTGCCCAGCAATGGGGACTTGAAAGGCATTGAAAACTGGAATGCTTTGGGCTACGTTGTTACCACCTGAGCTAACATCTAGAAGGTCGACACCGAGAGAGGGCAGCAGTTTTGCGAGACGGATGGTGGAGGAGACATCCCAGCTTTCAGGTGCTCTTTCTTCCATCCATTCAGTGGCGCTGAGCCTAACTGACAGCGGCATCTCTTTGGGAATAACTGGTGCTCAGTTAGTCATGGCTCCCTATGAGTCGACGGCTAAGCCACATACCGCTCCTGATAGCTTCGATCACTTCGACTAGCAATCTAATCCTGTTTTCAAAACTCCCTCCGTATTTGTCTTTCCTTTGATTACTGATCGGGCTCATGAAAGAGCACAACAAATATCCATGAGCACCATGTATCTCGATTACGTCGACCCCAGCCTGGACCGCCCGAATCGCACTGTCTCTGAACGCCCCAATGACATCTCGGATATCTGACTCGGTCATTTCTCTTGGTAAAGCATAGCCGGGCCCCCAAATTATTGGACTAGGTCCCACGACATTGTCAGGCCAACCCCCACTAGATAATCCGAAGTCAGCAATTACACTTCAGCGATCTCATAAGTCAGGAATTCAGGTAGCGCTGGAACCGTTGAGCTAGTTTCTAGGATCTATTTTCTAGAAGCACATTCGATGAGGATGAGGCCAGCTCTCTGTATGCCTTACACTTTTTCCGTTGCTAATACGGTCTTGAACCCTCCCGAGATCCATGGCGAAACCGTACTAGCTTTCCTCCCACCATGAGCAAGCTGTATGCCCAATTTTTGGCCTTGGGAATGCATGAAATCCGCTATTCGCTTGATAGGTGCAATCTGGGTGTCATGCCACAATCCGCTGTCCTCAGTAGAGAGCCGTCCGTTGGGGAGGACTGATGTGGCTTCGATGAAGGTCAATGATGCTCCACGAAAGGCGAATGCGGTCAGATGCGTGTAATGGAATTCTGTCAGATGGCCTTCCGAGGCGGAATACATGCACATTGGTGAAACCCCTATAATTAGACAACCAGATTATCGGCTTGGTGTTCTTTTGTATGTAACTTGATACTGCAGCCAACCCCAGTCTACACGTGGGACCAGACAAAGTCAAGTGACGAGTGACATACAAATACGATTCTGAAATTCGACATCCCTGATCTTCAATGGCGTGAAAAGAGTTGGCGGGTCTTCGGAAAGCGCAGTTCCTACTGGTGGTGACTGTACAGGGGTGTAAAAAGAGGCTCCTGGTGCTGGAAAGTTTCTGGGCGCCATTGAGCGATAGGAGTAAGCGCTCCAAAAATGTATGCAAGTAATAAGAATATTGTGTAATGAATGTATTCAGCGAGCAGACCATACATTATGTGATAATTGTAGGCCCTACTTAGAACGCATATAGATTTGTAAGCTGTGCATAGTATCGTCGGCAGATAAAGCCGACTTTTGCCAGAATTGGATATTAAATTCGCATGGTCTGTTTTGGGACGAATCGGCTGGTGGAACATCGCCTCAAACACTTTTAGCCCGCCTACTATAACGAGCATTAAAAAGTGAAATGATTTGATGCCAAATTTGGGACTCCTGTTGACTTTTGTATTTTGGAAAAGCCAGGCTACTGTCATAATAGTTGAGGGTGTTAACTGCAAGGATTCTAACTGTAGCGGAATTGCAGTAGTTGGAGTTCAACTTTATGATCAATAGCAACCAAGAACTCACAAAATGATATTATTGAGATGATGCAGAGGTGAGTTAATAGACCAGCCGGCAGACTTGAACCTTTTTACATCTTCTGCATGCCAACTTTCTTGGCTTCATCTGAGATCAGTCAGAACATTGATACCACTAGCATGTAATGGACTTACGTCGAATGCTACCTGTACATCTCGAAAGAAAGGCTCTCCAATAATCCACACTTCTCTAAGGCTTTGTCCATCTCTGACCCCGGGTTCTTCATTCTCAATCGACATGCTTCCCACCCCCAATCTTGATTCGACAACGCTTCCAATACAGTAGCCGCTCCCTAACTCCTTTCGCCCAAGGCTGAATCTCCCTCCTGGTACAATTTTGTGTCTTATTCTCTTGAAAACCTCTACATTCCAAGCTGCGAATTCGAAATGTATTTGAGGCGGACCAAGACACGGATAGGAATAGAATTGATCGTGAGGCGGTGGCAGTTGTCTACTACCGGAGACTGAAGCGTAAAAGGAACGAGCAGCCATTGGTGGAGCGAGAATAAATGGTGTGTTGACCTGCGGTAGATGTCAGATAATAGCCAAGTCTGAGAGCTTGATCGCTTACATCTAAAATCACTAGTTGATCATATAGCGTTTTAACTCCGTCAATCCATATGCCACCCAATAGGATCTGCCACCAGCCATCCGACCCATGTACTTCAATCCATTTCCACTCTTTGCTGGGATTTATTGTCATCCCCAATTGTCTCTGTCCTCGTTTTGGACCCAACACCTCATCTCCCTTTCCCGTTTCGCCTGCATCTAAGGTAGACATGGCGTATTCTATATCCCTCTCCACTTGTCTTATAGAGGCGACAGGGGTTCCACCAAGGCTAAATAATCCTTCCTCCTTGTTCAATAGCACTATTGACCAGATAGGAGTGTCCACGAGTCCCTTTGACATCAATTGTGTAAGTAGAGAAACTGTTTTCAGCTGACTGAGAGATGCTGATGGTGCAAGCCCAAGATATCCGCCGGATGGGAGCAATGCCCGGATCCATTGTTTTGCTGGTCTACAATGCGCAAAGGAGACGGCTACCAATGCCTGATTTACCGGCAGGTGTAAAAGATCGGTAGGTTCGCGACAGGTAGGGAAAGACAAAGGTGATTCTGAATCAACTGCCATCCAATCAGCTACGGTATCAAGGCAGGCGCTAGAGAGGTTTGACCATATGTCTTGCTATTAAAATCAAGGAAGAATGAGCCTTTCCCGCTAGTCGTGGAGAATATCCACCAGTCTACAGTCAGCATATCTAAATCGATATCGATATTCTGTGGCGGTTCTCCGATATGCAAAGTCGCGTACCAATTTCCATCCCGTCCTACCTCGCCCAACAGGACCGTGGAGGCTTAAGTGCCTCGCACCCGTTTCGGCTTTCGAACGACTCGGTTCTCATTGGATGTACGCATCGTTGCCATGTATCGCATTCCGATGATTTTTATTTGCTCCGAAAGACTGGTTAGGTTCGCTATTTCAGACGTCAGAAAGCCGCCTCCTCGTCGGGAGATGGTGTAGTGAATTGGTGGAAGGCCAGAGGCGATTGACAATCCATAGGATAATGAGAGGAGTAGTCTAAAAAGATTATGGTACATGGCGGGTTCAGATGTGAAATTGTCAATCAGGAGCAAAGACAAAGGTTGTAGAAGATCAAGAGGTCTAGAAAAGCAGCAAAACAAATTTCAGGCCAGGTGCGGACGAACGAAGTGAGAGTAGTGAAACAGAGACTCCATATCAGGGCTGGTTGAATGAGTGACCTGCGACTAGAGAACGCCAACCAACTAATCTGAATAAGTCGAGTTCATGCCTTGCGATAGCTATCGGAGACCTTACTCAAACGAGCAAGTAAGCCTTCAGATTATAAATCCATCGAATACTATGATAATTTTTTTGTTAACTTATTTCACAATCAGAAAGTACCATTGCAAGCCACTCGATGATTGATTGATCCGCTAGAGATGCAACGCTTATCATCCTTGTTACCGTTTCGTGCCTCCTTGAGCCCGGCAGCCCAAACACAATCAGCCCGCAATCACAATATACGCCCTAAAGGAAATCCAGGTGAAGTCAAACAATATGGATCAAGAATGTAAGATTAGTCTACATAAGAAAGCATGCATTTTTCAAAATTCGTCATTCGTAAGGCGAGAAACTTATCAACGTCACCTCCTACGGATAACAGTATTTAAGCAGTCCAAAACCTATATCTATCGTCAGAACATGTCCAGCGGAAATGAGTTAGGGAATAGAGGAGGCTTACCCGCTCAGTTACGACGCCTTGATTGACTAAATGTTTGCTGAGGCCTTTAATCAGCTCCATTTGCTCTTCTAGAGTGAGCCCTGTGATGGCTGTCTCGATCACGCCTCCCACGGACACCTTGTATAATGCGATAAAGCTGTGATAATACATGTAGGCAAAGAAACCCATGATGAATTGGCAGTCCATGCGATCGGTAATACCGCCGTGTCCAGGAATCGAATCACCGAAGTCTTTGATCTTGAAGGTGCGTTTAAGACCAGAGGCAAAAAAGCCGCCGAAAGGAGCGATTAGGGAGGCAAAAGTAGCGAATAGCCAGATATGGATCTGCATAGGTGCCATTAAGAACGACTTGAAGTAAGGAAACCAGATTGGTAGGTGGTAGACGTGCGGAAGGAATACTGGATTAGGTGTGCACTCAAGACCTGTCCAGATATTCGCACCCAGGTCCTAGTCAATTAGTAGAATTCACGCGAGGGCTGAGCTTTTCCTTACGTTGACAGGGCAGATAAAGTACTTGTATCGCATGAGCACATTGGTCATGCCGACTCCAAAGATGACTGTGAAGATCCACGCTCCAACAAAACCTTCCACCGTCTTTTTCGGAGACAGCTTTATGAGTTGTGTCCTTCCAAACGTGATTCCGACAAGATAGGCGAAGATATCATTGCAGATGACCAACGACACGGGCAAGAAGAACCATATCATTCCTTCGAAGACGTTATTCATGATGAAATGCGCTTGGACCACAATAAGGTAGAGCGCCATATGCGTCCAGGCGAATTGCGTGAATTGGAAACGGTAATGGCCCGCCTCCAGAGACGTAACGAAGAATACGAATCCTACCTCAGTTATTCGAATGGATTCTCAACTCTTTCCTCATCAAGTCGCTTACCAATAACATAGAGCATGAAGCTGATGAATCTGTGATGGGTAGCAAATGGCAGAAGAACTTTGTCTACCAGCACGATATGCTTGAAATAATAGATGACACTCTCCCCGTAGAGAAAGTACATCGTGGTCGCCAACCAGTACCAATTGAGAGCTTTTGTAAATCGGAGCCGTCGCGCCCGGCTGGGCACATTTGCGATGGCGATGACCTCCTTGAAGGAGACCACTTGTAGGGCCGTAATGATCATGATAATATAGACGTGCCCCATGAACATGCAGAGAAAGAAGCCGCCAATCATGACAAATGTCCATATCGATCGGGTGACGAAGGTCTGCTTCTTCTTCTCGTAGTCTGAAGGTGGTTGTGGCTGGAGGTAGAGCATAAGCCAGAGCTTGAGAAATCAATATCCAGACATCTTACCTCTACGGAAGCATCGCCATTTGGGGTCTTCGTAGGAGAGCCCGGTTCGGAGGCGCCCTCACTGATATCTGAAAAGCTGCTTCTCCGGCCATCCGCACTTGAGCTATGTCCATTCCGGCGATTGAAGACGACGCTCCGACGTGGTTTTGCCATTTCGACTTGGTTAGAAAGGGTCGCAAAGGGGCCTCCGGAATTCCCTTCTCTTTCCGGTGTTTCTGCTGGTTTCGCAGACGTTGAAATCGCCAAGACTGCGCGAGATGCCCCTTTATGCCCTCCGGTGCAGAGACATGAGAAGCAGCGCGATGTGTAGAGTGATTAGGAGGCCGACGGACAAGCAAAAAAGCGCAGCTGGGAAGAAACCAGTTGACGCAGCCTCTATCTCGTGTCAAGCAGACGTGGACTTGCTTGCAGCTGCAAATGTAAGAATTTCGCGGCGCGGGTCGACCTGTGGCTTGGCGGCTTCCACGGTGACGCTGACGCTGACTGTGGATGCCTCGAGCTCGAACAGCGGCAGCTTGTGAAAGTGGATTTGGCTCCGGCATGTGTGCGGCTTGACTTGGAAAGCTTCCCACGTTCTATTATTATTATATCATTCATTGCGCAAGAATAATCTAATTACACCAAGGCTTCTAGCCAAGAATCTGAGACGGAAGCAATCTAAGCTCTCGTTCCTTACGATCCATTCGAGGCTCATACCGTTCTATCCCTTGAATTCTTCTTGCTTGTATACAGGTAGGGTAGGGTAGGGTAGGTGTGGTGATCTTAGCTGAAAGCCGGAGTAACTCTTTATCCGTGATGGAAGGCGGCTTCTAGCGGCAGAATAGAATATATCGCGTCGGCATCGCGTTGAGCAGCAGCAGCAGCAGCAGATAGCCAAGTGCCATAAAGAGTCGTTGAGTGCACGAGGAATGCAATGCAGCTGAGAGCCGCCGACTCAATGACGACGTTTGAGGATGCCGGATTTCGACTTCTCCGATGCCGAATTGGACGCGCTGCCCACCGATGCTCTCGTCGAGCTCGAGAACAACGCTATTCAGTTCACCCAGGCTCAGACACAGGCCAGAGACACCAAGCCGGCCGCCAATGTGAAAACAACCACCTCATCAGACTACGGTGATGAGATTGGGGAGGAGGATCTCGATGATGCTGTCATAATCGACGAGTCTAGGAGTACACCTGCAGCCATCCCAAGCTTTCAGCAACGTCTCAATGCAGCTGGTCCTGCAACGCAGCGAGAACGATTCCGGCAGCAACGGTACGGAACAGTTGGAAACCCACAAGTTCCGCTAGCAGATAGACAGCGGAGTCGGGCTATTGCTCCACCACCTCCAAGGTCCACCCAATCAAACCCTGTCCCCGCACGAGCTCCAGTTCCTCAGAATGATTCAATGATAGCAGAGCAGGGCAGTCAGCCCTCAGCGATTGGGGACAATAACACTACTACGGAAGAATTTCGGAGGCAATTCCAAGAGGTAACGCCCTGCTATCATGAATATAGGCAGTTCTGACGATATGAAGTTACTTAAAGAGCGGGATGCCTTGAAGTTAGATGTCAATGCCAAATCCGGTGAGATAGCCATTGTTAGGAGCAAGCATGAGCAAGCTGTCAAGAATAGCGAACGCGAGGTTGAGGCTCTTAGAAAACTACATGCGGACAGGGAAGCGAAATGGCAGAAGGAGATTGAGTCTACACGAATTGCGGAGAGAAATGCCGTCACCGAGAGGGACTTTGTCAAGCAAGATTTAGTAGAAGAAGCCGAGCGGGTCAGGAGACTGAAACGAGCGCAGGAGGCCGAGAGAAAGGGCACAGTTGTTACAACTCCCAAGCAGAAGAAGCCACTTCCTCACAGGGATGGTTTTGATGACAATGAAGTTGAACTTCTCTCCCCGTCCAAAGTCTCTCCTTCGAAATTTCAAAGGCGCCTTGCTGGCTCTCCCAGCAAGGCTACTGGTAAGCGGAAGCGCAAGACTGTAGAAAGCCCGATTGCTCCATTAGAAGTCACGAATACGGAGTATCCACCACCAGAGAAGACGAGACAACAGGATCTGGTACTGGATGGGTCCATAATTGAGATTGTGGGAAGGCAGGATGATCGACTTGATGTCAGTATTCTCTCACAAGTTCATTCAACACTGGCTGACGACTCAGTTCCTTGGGACAATGCTTGACCATAGATTCGACTCAAACCATATGCAATCGATACAGGAGCTTGGGAAATATTCTCTACCATCGTCGCCCTCCGAAAGTTTTCAATCCATTATACTAAGCAAAATACCAAGCTTTGGTTTGAAGAAACTTCAAAAGGATCTTGCCATCGACTACTGCGAAATTTTAACGTCTTTATGGTCAAAGTGTATGACAGAGAAATATGTATGTCTTAGCGTCCGAACTTTAGGCTAGTGCTCACCTATTTGATAGTATGCGCCAATTTACCTACTCATGGACATGTTAAACCTGGTACTTGAACTAAAGACGACAGCTGTTGCGCCTTCAATCGTCGATACGATAGTTCCTCTTACCCAACTGACTGCTGATATTATCATCATTCCCCGCTTTCAAACTAAGCCCACCAATGGTCATGAGAAGCATATCGATGTCGGCGCTTGTCTAGCAATTCTCCACACCACAGCCCTCGGCTGTATGTGTGAGCAACAGCACATAATCCGCTTCTGGAAGCTCATGCGTTTTGACTTTATTCTTGTCATGCTAAGCACAAATCATCCTATCCCAGAATTCGAATTGATGCTCCAGATTCTATCCACTAGCATTTTTCGAAACAGCTTCGGTGCTCTTCTAGGAGAAAGCCCGAATTCTATCGAGGTTATGCGTAATGGGATTCTGGAACGCCTCTCCTATCAACTTGCCGAAGTTCCGCTTCTGCCTGGCACATCCGAGACAATGGATCTTGCTGTGCTTTCAAGACTACGATTCAAAATTATCCAATTAATGATCAGCATGACTCGATCGCCGTATGCTGCACGAGCCATAGCAATGCATCCTGTTGCGATCGGTCGACTGGTCGTCCTCATCAGTGATGAACTAGACGAACTATACGACTACAAAGCAAGGCGTGAGGAGAGGTATCTTCCTTCCTGCTGTTACAAATTTAAGATGCTAAAATCTCTAATAGTGCGCGCATGATCAGTCACGCAACTCGCCTCTTATACCACCTTGTAACCAATTTCGACAATGAAATCGATATGCAGAGGAAACTCACCGTAATCCGCGGCGGATCACAAAAATACCTCCTCTGCCTGTCCCGCCTCAACTTCATCGAGGACGATCTAGTGCTAGAGTCAGGCATTGCCCCTGATGTAGCTAGCTGTGCGCTTGAGATGTTGGAGTTGTTTGTTACGCCGGAGGAAGGAGATGCGATACATTCCGCGTTCAGCACCTCTTAATCTATATGAGCGGTGGTTAAGTCGTAGATATGGGCTGCGCAATTTCATGATTTTAGGCATATGGGAGCAAAGATTAGCATTTTTGGACTCTTATGACCGTCGCGCCAGTTATAAGCATCACGGAGCATATTCTTTGCAATGCCATCAACTTTGTTCTTCATTATTATATTCGTCAAAGATTTATAGACCATCCAGGCTGTCTGGCGGATTGTGCATCTGTACAAATGTGTGGCATAGGTTAAATACCTATTCAACGGTGCCTATCATATTGTTTGCTCTCTACTATTGCCTGCCAAAGCTCAAAGCGTAAAATATTGCTAGCCGTCTTTCGATGCCCAATCTCCTCTCATGCTAGCATGTGGGATCTTTAACCAGCTCAAAGAGTTCTCATCGAGCTTAACTCTGTTCAGCCCAGCAAGTTCATACGCCGCACTCCGAATGAAAGCATATTCTCGTTTGTTCCAATGCGCCATTCTACCTTCTTCCTCTTTCAGAATTCCATTCGGGAGAACCTGGTTGGCTTTGACAGCGCATGACCCTATTCGTCCCCTCCAATGAAAGTAGCGAAGGAGGACACGAGTCGAAAGGCCTCTTTGGGTGACTTTGTCCGCGAGATATCTGGCAGTACTGGTTCCTCGGGCTTGTGCTTCGGCCACGGTTTCCTTCGGATCGGTCTGATTGATGACGAGGTCAAGGCCTGAAAATATGCCGAAGTACATACCGTCCTTGTCGAATTTCTCCCACTAGATGGGAGAAAATATGATGAGTACTCGGCATGGCTTAATAATAAGAAGTTGCATCATCTTACCCTCTGTTCAAAGTCATCCAAGAAAAAACCAATGCTCTCCTGAGAGGTCATTGTGATAATGGGCAATTAGCTGTGTTGACTACTTGGCTTTACTCGAGCACTTCTCTGAAGGTATAAGATCGTATCACCAGTTTAGTTGTGGCTGAAAGAAAAACGTCGTTCAAAGAGGTTGCTGTCCTGAAGAACTCAGATATTGAAAGAGATGTAAGAAACTCGTAGCTGAAGGACTTGGAACGCTCTATTTATAGGAACATATTGAGCAACAATAAACGACATGCGAACCATGCTGCACATTCACGAGTAATACAAAACCTAATATTGTGAGGCTGGGTCTCTATTCACAGACTCTAAATGGCGGAGAGCAATCGAAGATCTCGCCGCAAACGCTCCCCTTCAAATTGATTCACATCGCTTGTCCGGATGCTGGGTATGATTTGGGTGTCAAACTTTACTATTGAATCGCCGTAGATAGATGGCAATGCATATGTGAGAAGTCGATGCCCCGCCTCAGACCAACTGGCGTTTTATAAGATGATGAAAAGAGATGGCGATTCCGACGTGGATCAAAGCCTTATTTGCTCACGTTTGAGTGCAACGTCATATGCTCACCAACGGGGTTCCAGCATCGACGAGCTTGAGACTCTTCCGAACCGCTTTAAGATGCTTAGAAGACAATCAAAAGCAAGAAAAATCTTGGGCATATATTCCGAGACCACTGATTCTAATGCACTTGAGTTCAAAGCCAACAAGATCCTTGGGGCCCATCTCGGCAGTGTTACTACCCCTATTGGATTCAAAGCAAATCAAATTCTGGGTACTTGTTTCGGAGACCCCAACGAGCCTGCCTCTATGGAGAGTATTGAGAGGTTTCTTCAAGTCATCATCGAAGCAGTACTGCATTCCAATATTATTTTTTCTCCTTTTCTCTATATGCTAACTCATACGTATCAGCACTGTACTTCCTCCCTAACCCTCGAGATCTGCTAGGAAATCTTCGCGATCCTCAATACCTGGACCATCAAAGCCGAGAATCTCATTAAAGCTCCGTTTAACGATATTTCGATCGGGAACTCCCTCATAGACGCTGCTTTGAAGAGGGAGATTGGTTTAGAGAGCCTGCGTCAATGGCTGCCAGAGCTGACTAATTTGGCAAAGGAAAGAATGGAGGATGAGTTTGATGTAGAGGAAAGATTCGTATGTGCTGTTACGTGGGTGTTGGTTATCAACATTTGCAGGGCTGTAAGAGATGGTGAAGAGATAGTAGAGTAGTTTGATGGCGGGCGGGCGAGGTGAGTCTTCCGAATGGGTTTTCGGAGCACATCGACTTGGAGTATAACGGAAGTGAACTGAAGAAGAGGCGCAAGATACGTCCCATTAGTACTTAATATATCTTCATGACAATGGTGCTACTTGGTGAACGCAATAATTGCACGCTGCATCTCTGTAGTGCAAGACGAACGCCCACACTGGCAATAAAGAGAAAACCAGGATGTCCTATAATTATACTTAGAAACTTAGAAAGTCGATATAGCCTCACCAATCTGGAAGTTCTTAGGCATCTCGCCAAACATATTCTCCATTCAACCTTGCCACTTGACTCGGCCACTGCGAAAGAGGTTCACCATCCCGATCGGTAATAGTCCAGGATCGACAATCTTGAGGCCTCCAAATCTCTCCTTCATATCTGGGCCGTATAGTTGCGCAACCCACTGCATATATCCAGCATCCATATTAGCAAAGCTTTGAGAGCTATTCAGAGCCGTCACATCATCTGGATTCACATCTAAGAACTCTGGTCCTGGCTGCTTTAGAAGCTCCTGGAATACTGAAAGTAGATTACCGTCATAGTCGCATTCAAAATCTTCGCGAAACTTAGAGAACTCTTCGAAAGACATGAAGGACATTGCATCATCAGGCCTGAATCTCGGGTGATCAACACTATCACGATCAACTCTTCTCGTGTCAAATACAACTTTAGCCCGACGGTAAGCCTCTATTTCGGCTTCGACAAAGTCGTCGAGAGCTCCTGATGGCTGATCGAACACCGCATCGCGAATTTGAAGTATTCCAATAAACGGATTTTGAAGTTCAAGGCCTCCAAGGCCTGTAGGGAAATAGAGGTAACCATCTGGTATATTGTTGATGCCGAACCGGTTCGCAAGTGTCGACTTTAGGAAATCGACGACGTTACTGTCCGAGAATATACGGGTCTGAATCTGATTCATAGCTGAAAGCATCATATCAACATGTTGTCGACCGAAGCAGTTAGCAGGCTTTCCGAAATTGCTCTTGAAAAACGTGCCAGCATAAGTGTTCCAGGCCTGAATCCAGGAGAAGACGCTGGACTTCTTGTTCTCAAGCTGAGCTCTTAAGTCGTCAATATGATTATCCACCATAGCTTGGTCAATGACGAAGCGGCCAGTGTTTGACTCAAGCTTGAGAAAGCCCCATCTAATGTCACCGGCGGGAAGGGAAGGATCAGTAGGCTCGAGGTCTGCTCGGTCACCGCGTACTCGCACTGTGCCTGTCTTGGCATCATTCAAAGACACGCCCATCACGTCCGAGAAGGCGGTGATAGCGGCCCAAGCTTTGGAAACGGTCTTCTGAGAGGACGACCAAATCCAAAAATCGTCATGCATGCGGAACAGTTGAGCACCGTCTGTCTTTTGATTGACAGCGTAGTCCAAGCAGAACAGAACGACTTCACCGCAGACCAACGAGAGAGAATGTGCTGCTGGCACTCCCCTTTTCCTAACGCGTGTTGATGCGGACACACCGTCTTCTGCAAATTTGAGTGGAGCCTCCATAAATGTCTGAAAAAATTTGAGCCATTTCTCTGACAGCCCAAAGTATCCAAGCACAGAAGAGATGGTAGAATGTGGCAAAGAAGGACTCCAGGAATCAAACTCCGACCGTGCACACGTGAACTCTCCATTCAAGTGGGTGTTGATTAAGATTTCCGTCGAGACCAGATGCAGTAAGAACTGCTTTAGACCCATTGTAGATTGAGGTATAGTGATCTCGTCGTCGAACTCGCAGTAGTCTTCAACGTCGCTGGATGAACCATAAGGAGCAATAGAAGAAGTAGACGGAGCTGACTTTCGTGCAGCTTTTGAAGCTAGTTGCATCCGTGGAGCCCTGGTTCCTGCTCTATGAGGAGCTGGAGCCTGCTGCACAGGGTGCGCAGGTCTGATCTCAACCTCTTCTTCGCCATCAATATGGGAATTGGTCGAATATTCGGAATCAGGTAGCTGAGACATGAAAAACATAGTCTTATAAAGTCCATGGCGTCTACTTTGAACGCTAGGCTTCTTGTTCTGAGGGCCCAGAAAGTATTCTCTTCTTTTCTTGTCAATTGAGGAGATTGGTCGACGCAACGAAGCCCAGGCGCCCTCGTAATTCGAGAACCTAGTGAAAGCGCCCTTGAAGAAGACTGACCATTTGACTCCGATGAACTGCAGGAAGATCGATTGAAGCAAGTCCTCATCAATATACATATGAAAGGCTCCGTTCAAATGCCTACGCTGCTCGATTGGCACTTCGGTCTCCCAGGACCAAGTATGGAAAGTAGTCATGCGCATATTCAGTACGTCCGCGACCTCTCTGAAAGAGACTGATGGATCAGTACGATTACTCCAAGCTGCAAACAATTTGGAGACTTTCATAAGATTGTATTGTGACCTTCAGCATTGCCACAGCTGCATAGAAGAATAAAAAGGAGCTTGAACCTACCTTAGGATAACCGAGCTTGCGAGGAAATCTTTCAGAACAGCATTTTTCTCATCAGAGAGAAGGCTTGAGCTTAAAAGGCCATTGATGGTCCAGCGCAGGACTCGTTCGTCGAATTGGCCAGGAGAAACCAATTGAATTTCGAAAGCCTCGACCTCCTTACGTAAAGCTTGGAGCGCTTTGATAGCTTGCTTGTTCTCTCCATTGTTCCCAAACAGAATTTGTAGATAGTTCGCAATGGCGGCCTGATCTGTCTTGTGAGGCTCAAACACAAGCTGCTCCCACTCCGCACGCGATGCGTCTTTGGCTGCTGTGTTGACTTCCTCGAAATCTTCCGTAGCATCATCAGGAGAAGCATGAGAAGTAGTTGTCTTCTCGGCAGATAGCCACTCCGTCACAAGTTGTCCGTACAAGGCGGCGTATTGATATTTCAATGACTGAACATCCAGTCGCTTCGTAAGGGTCTGCTCCCAATCTGCTAAGAGCTTTGGAGAGATAGACGGGTCGTATCTCGCCTGTTCAAGGAACCGCTCGAAGTTCTTGAGCATGACCTCGAGATGTGGATCATCGGTGCTCCCACGAATGATACGGCCAGGCCCTCCATAGCGGTCACCTCTCTTGCGCTTTGCTGTCTTAACAGCGAAGCATTGTTTCAAACCATCCACTAGGATGGCCAGCCTCTGCTGCTGGTTTGTTTGAAGTTGGGCCGCTGTGAGGAGAGAGGACTTCTGGTCCTCGAAGATGGCACGCCGTCGAGATAGCTCCGAAAGCTTGGTAGTGGTAATATCTTGTAAGGTGGAAGAAAAGACGGAGGAAGACATGCTAGTTGGTGGGTATTGAATTGCGTGTGCCTTTCGATGTTTGATGTTGAGATAGGAATGGGGATAATTGACAGAGGGGTATGGCCGAGTATTTATAATCATGTCTTACAAAGGCTAGGGGAAGGGGAAATCGCAAGAAACTGCGGGTGAAAAAATACCAAATATGACTCACTGCTACGCCACATAGTGCATCCTCACTTCTAGGCAGAAGATGTGTGTGAAGTTGTTGTTGCTCGGAAGCGGTTAGCCCGGCATTGGAGGCGGCAAAGCCATGGCACGCTGCATTTCCGAGTGGCATGATAGCATACCGAGATATTCTTTCTTCGAGTAAAAGCAATCAGCTTGAATAGTTCAAGTCAGTGTACTACTCTGGTAGTGCAATTTTAGGTATGGTCATTGAGGTTGAGAAAATCTGAAGGGAGCCTAATGGTTGAGAGTAAATAATTACGTAATATAGTAACATTGGTTTTCATTAGTTGGATTGTACTTGTTGCATGTAGTATGACAGCTCCTCAAAAGTTGCAAGGTGATGGGATGAGTACGGAGGTGAGGGGAGCACGGTAACAGGAACTGGTGAAGTAGAATTGCTCTCATATTGAATTATCCGCCAATCATGAGTTTCATATATTGGCCCAGTTGGCTACTTATGTTCCTAATTATGCAGAAATTCGTAGGTTATAGGCATCCCTCCTCAAACATTCCTTCAGAAGATAGTACTGAGATAGTGAACTTGGCCTCAATGTCCTGGTAGGAAGTAAATATTGTGAATGCGTCGCAATGATGACCACTTCGACACCACCAATAGTATAGACAACCACCAAGGTGAAGCGGTAGGATTCTATGTCCATCTTGTAGAAAAGAAATCGAAGTGGATACGCCAGAACAAAAATTCCAACGTGACAAAGCTGTGTATACTCGCGAATGGGAGGCGGAAGCAAGAGCACGGTGTTGAAATCGGTCCCGAGATAGTTGCACAGTACTTGGAAATGCTTCCTGCTCGTGGGAGAAGCACGTCTATACCCCGGAAGGCATTGAAGGTGCGTTTGGGTCATCCCCCCTACTGATCTTGATGAGGGCGAAGGCCCCCTATGAGTAGATGATTAGCATTGTAGGACTGAGGCCAAATATGGTGAAGATTGATTCTCGATCAAAGGAAGTTCGTAGATAGCTGCAAATTGCCCTTAAAGATTCGGCACTACCAAACAAGGCCTAGTCTGAAGACATGAGAGACACGAGAGACATAGCTTATCCGAAATGTGGGATGAAAGGTACAGATACTCCAGAAAGAATTGCCCCGGACCGTAGCCCGGTTGGAGATAGCTTGGTGACTGTTGATTGACTTACAATTGCAACGAATGCTGCTACTGCTAGACCTAAAGACAAAACCAAAGGCATTGCTGTTCAAGGAAGGAGAACTTTGATGTAATGATTGGAGGGACGCTGCGGCAGCGTGAAGCTCGAAAAGCGAGGGATTGAGGAGAGAATTGAGAAGACGGAAAAAAATGATGGCGCGTTGGAAGAATATGAAGCAATGCAGTGGAATTGGTAGCAAGTAGAAGAGCAAGCTCACTGACTTGGGGTGTGACTAGGTCTCTATATCCTACAGCCTCTTCCCTCTTCCCCCTTCCTCAGACATTTTGAACGATATACGAAAAGCTATTTCGGGGTGGTTGCCATCAGCCCCAGCCGTCCGTGGCCATACTGACGCAGCAGGGCATAGATTCCTGAGCGGACATTGGCTATGGATATGTTCGTGTTCGACGAGGACAGTATCAAAGTGTATAGTAGCATTACTGGACGGAAGAAGCGTGAGTGGTCGTCGGCCAATGTGTCCTGGAGGTGTCCGAAGCCGCCTTTCTCAGCCAATCACGCCCACTTCTATACGTGTTATGGGTCGCACTGCCTCTCGACCCGCCTTTGCCGAAAAGGGGAATATGTACGGAGGGCAACGCATTGATTTGGGTGTTGATAGCCAGAGTCAGGGTCTGGGAGATGGAAGCGGCCGGTCACTCGGTACTCTGCTCGATATCGAGAACCAGATATGCTGGACACCAGCCCCGATGTCTTTGGAAAGGGGTAATATCACGTGACTCTCTTTATCTTATCTCGGATCTACGTGGACATGGGTGTGTAGCATGCCCCAGTCGTCGTCAGCTCCATGCCAAACGCCAGATGAAAAGGACATAAAGAGGGCATCGCGGTTCTTCAAGATGCAGTTCCATTTTGAGCTTCCTGAATATCTCCCCTTGCCCCTGAGCCTTCAACCTGGCCTCGATCGCGGCTAACATGCAGTGGCATATTCTTGCGCTCCTAGCGCTCCCAGCCTTGCCACTCGCACAGCATCAGCAAACCCCCCTTCTCCCAGCCGTTCACAGCTACGGAGCAGATGTGGATAGCGCTCGCGAGAATGCTCCTCAGATATTCAACGCTCTTCACTCATCGATGAGGCAATGGGGATCCTCTCTCAAGCACAATGGGATGTCGTTCTTTCCGGCCAGCATCCCAGCCGCAACAACTCTCTACCATGGAAGACACACCCATGAGCCAGTGACTGGGATGGAGTGGTTAGCATTTGAGATTGAACATGCTGAAATGTTCGCTTCGGCCAGATTTGGGGGTCCTCCAGGCGGGCGACGTCCGCCAGGGAAAGGGCGGCCTGGTACCCCGGGACATCGACCTCCACCGCATGAAGTGCTAGTGACTGGGACAGGATCAGAATCAGACAATCAACCAAAGGAAGGTTATCTTCATACATATCGAACCAATCGAAAACTTTCCCGGCTTCTGTAGGTTAAAAACACATCCCTTAATGTCCTCTTGGGCCCTCTGGCGTAGTGCATGCCCCAGATCAAAAATGATCCTCAACCAAAAATCGATGGCTCATTCATTATAGCTATATCGATGGGATGAGTGGTGGTAAGACGAATATGGGAACGCTCGATACGCAAGACATCGTCCTCCGGAATTCGACCAAGGAGACTGCGCCACATGGGGACTTCGATAGAGCTCAAGAATTGTGCGAGATCGGCGAAAAATGGGATGTCGAGGGCTTTGTGCGGATGGAAGCAGGCTTTGAACTGATCTTGTGCAATTTTACCAACGGCTTGGACTTTCTATCCGCGAGACAGAGGCCACGAAACGACCGACCAGAAGGATACGACGAAGTGTCCCACCTTGAATATGCGCGAGGTGTGGCCGCCCGCTACCAAGGTATCACAGCGGACAGAGTGACGATTGACTACTCTTCAATGGTGTCTGCCTTCTTCCACCCGCTCAACCTTACCAATCCTGACGAATCAAAATCCGAGCTTCCCAGACTACTTGATTCTAGCTCCGAAGGAATTGCTGATCTTAGGTCGAACTTACGTCAAGTTCTAGCTACATCTAATCATGCTCGCGTTGGTTGGCAGGGTGTCGTAGACATGATTATCTCACGTTATTCTGATCGTCTGCAATTCATGGCCGCCGAGAAGACTACACTAAAGGAAGTCCAATCGGAAGTCAACTTTCTCTTGACGCACTTCATCGACTATAATGACACTGACATCCTAGCAGCAAAGGAGTCATGTGCCATGCATTATCTAGCACCTGTGGTGTCTACAACCGCATCAGATCGCTTGATCTATGAGGCTATCGTCAGTGTCTCACAAACAATCTGCAACGCCCTATTTGGAGTCCGAGACATGCTGGATCAACAAGAAGATAGTAGTACGCTCGGCACGGTCGATCCAAAGTCGCCAATCAAGGAGCTAATCAAGTATCTGGACTGGACGACATGGCTCGAGTGCGGAAAGTGTGCCTTTGATGAAGTATGCTACACCGCGATATGGCCTTTTGGTAGCTCGGAAGATCATTATCATCCCAGTTGTCTTACCCGGGATGAGATCTCAAGTCGGCATGGATACTGGAACTTTGATGATAGGTAATCATTAAGTGCTTTATCTGCTTGTTCAGTTGTCCAAATTCCCTGCTCGCTGATTATACCCTCTCCAAAGTTTCATGGAACCGAGGATTATTAGAATACAACAAATAGTACAAGGCTTCTCTATTATCAACCAATTTTTGATATTTTGTCTTCCATCAGCTCGCTATTTTTCACGATAAAGCCCTGCACATGAGTAATAACGGACGTAGAATGGTCTCCCATCAATGGCTTGTATGAGGACTTGTCGACACTTTTAACCGCACTCCGATCTGTGACAAAGCTGCGCGATGAGAGAATGTTGTATGTCGGACTTGAAATCAAGTGCTTTCCTTTCATTTTCTAGTATATACTTACTTTTGACACGAGATTTTCTCGCACGTCCTAGCCATCAAGTTGAATTGTAAAAAGGTGGTGAAAAGCGCGACCAATGAGCAGCAGTGCTTAAGTGAGATACTCTTGTGCGCTATGTATGAGACACGCAGCCAGTTCCGTCCATACTTTACAGAATCCAGACCATTCAGAGCAAGACAAATAACGTGTCGCGCAAATATGCAGATCGTATAAGCTTCGTACAACAAAGGTGATGTGCCCAAAACCCCGCAGCGGCCCGACTTTCTCACGCCCCCTTGCATTGCGGCCCTGATGCGACTTGCAACAGACTCTTTATTGCCCAATAAGACAAGAGCGGCGTCGCAATATCATGTGTTTGGATCACTGTGAAGTTCTCAGTCGGGGTTCGCAAAGTGCAAGCCAATAACATCAAAGTTTCCTTATATATGCTCCTATGATCATCAGAAATCTTGAGACTGGTCGATTCCGACGCGGAGTAGCTGACAGCTTGCAGCCCCTGTGCGAAGCGCCTAGATATTTTGCATTGTAGGCGCTGCATGGACTTCTGCCTCTGCCTCTGCCTCTGCCTCTGCCCAACTTACTCTTCAAATTGAAAAGAGCATTTATAGTCATAAACAGCAGCTTACCGCCTCAACGGCCGATGAGGAACGCTTTAGCCAATCTATAGCCGTCATGATCAAGTCGGATATCCTTTGTTTGAAGACTGTCAAAATGTCGACATGATTTTCCAGGATGGAATAATGCGACTTGGTACTGGCCAATACTAGTAATCAAATCAGGCAAGGACCTCGGCAGCAGCGGGGTTGCGTCGGTAAAAGACCCCTGAATTACCAGGCCAGGCATCACATCTCATAAAGCACTCTATCATATATGAAACCGAGTTTCTTTGAGGTCTACATGAAGATACAAATACAAATACAAATCAGGGAGGTAGCAAACAACTCAAACAACCATCAAAATGGCTTCAGAACTCAAGAGTCAACCCCCCAAATCCTCTTCCTTTCTCCTCGCCTACCCATCCTCGGGCATCCTGCTCATCACGATCAACAAGCCCAAACAAATGAATAGTATACCCATGGCTGAGCACTGGTATGCTCAGACCCTGATGGAGTGGTTCGATGCTGAGCCTTCCTTGCGCGTAGCAGTCATCACGGGCGCGGGCGATAGAGCCTTCTGCTCTGGACAAGATCTCATCGAGCAGGGACAATGGAGGATATCTGGCCCTCCCTCTCCCTCTGCACGGCGGCATCCCCCAACCGGCTTTGCCGGCATCAGTAGACGTGTAGGCAAGAAGCCTGTCATCGCTGCTGTGAACGGATTCGCATTAGGAGGAGGCTTCGAGATCTGCTTGAATTGGTGAGATGCCTCCTTCCTGGTCACGTGTCGTATACCTATTGATATCTGTTAGCGATCTTGTAGTTGCGGCGCCCAGTGCCTCGTTCGGCCTCCCAGAAGCCACAGTCGGTCTATATGCCTCGGCAGGGGGCCTGCCCCGTGTCGTCCGCAATTGTGGCATGCAGGTCGCATCCGAAATTGCCTTGACCGGTCGCCGGCTTACTGCGCAAGAAGCCCTAGGCTTCCATCTCATCAACAAAATCTCTCAGAGCCAAGGAACAGTCGTCGACGAGGGTATCGAGCTGGCGAAGAAGATCGCCACTCTGAGCCCTGATGCTGTCATCGTCACGCGCGGCGCTTTGAGAGAAGCGTGGGAGACGGCCAGTGTGGAGCGAGCAGCGCAGATCTCTTCTGAGAGGTTCGACAAGCAGCTGTTCGAGGGCGAAAACATCAAGATTGGATTAGAAGCTTTTGCGAAGAAGAAGAAGCCTCAATGGGTCCCGAGCAAGTTGTGAAAGGCGTTTTTGGTGGGCATGCATGTGAGAACAGGACTCAAAGCGTGAGGTTCCTTGCGGCCAGATTAGTGTCAGTTCTCTTTGGCCAGTATCACTGGCTATGACTGCGCTTGCTGAGTGACGGAAAACAGAGTCTCATGGTTCTTGGAATATAGATGCCCGTTTTCGGGACTTTATCTAATCTGTCTATATTGGTTGAACGTTACATTTCTATGGCTCCATTCTATAACCTTCGTAGTCGTGATGCTAGTGCATGCATGCTTACTTGCCAGTGCAACTCCCCAACTCCCAATAAGAATGCATGAAACTAAAGAAACGCTCACATTTCTATACTGTCTTTTCATCCCCTTTCCTTGTGGCTTTCTCTTCATCGATGGTTTTTCCTTTCTCTTCGGTTGCTGTCTCTTCCTCATCATTCGTGTTGACACTCGGATCGGCACCTGGCCGTCCCAGGAGTAGCTCTTTATTGAATGGGAATAAGGTTGATTTCTTCTTCACCGGCGCTTCGTACGCGTGCCTCCAGATCATGGCTGTGCAGTGCTTACCCAGCATCTCTACAGCTGGCGTCACGATCTCCAATGATCCAAACAAGAGGAGATAACAAGCAGTAGACACAACCAACATGTTTGCCCAATATGGCAGTCCTGCTGCACTGAGATTCACACAGATAACAGAGCCCAAACTCCAGAAGACCAATCCATGCAACAGGTAGATGGTAAAGATGTGAGGGAAGACCCACAACAGTATCTTTGAGGATACAAATCTCTGAATGGGTGGACAGATTTCCACAAGGAGCTGAATAGCAAACGCGAAGACGATCCCATTGAGACGGGGCTCAGTGTAGTCAGGGTAGCCCGCGTTGTCGGTTTGCGCAAGGGGTCGACCAGTTGTATAATCAGGATGAATGCCACGTTCTATGGTGGGGAGACTGATGCCCAAATCCACCTGAATAATATCCCACGAAAGCATACCGATCGACACAATCACACACATGATTCCAAGGCCCCAATGCGCCCACCAGCGCGCATAAAGCCACTTACGATATTTGTATACAATGTCGATATCGGCCAGAAAAAGCCCAGCCCAGAAGTAGCCCCCAAAGCTTCGAGCATACCAGTTCACAACTAGACAGAAAGCGTAGTAACCGAACCGTTTCCATGGGGTTTTCATCTCTCGAATAACGAGGACGCCGAGTAGACAGATCCAGGAGCCTTGGAGAGAGACTGGTATAGTCCACAGCACACCAGTGCAATAGTTGAACGTGATTTGTGGAGCGGCGTTTGGAATGAGATAGAAGAGCTCCAAGACTTCGTTCAGAAAAGTTCCAAAATTTTCATACCGAACAACATACGGCCAAGTGGACCATGAGATGGATGGGAGATATTCAAGCCACTTTGTTGCCCCGGCATCAATGAGAAAATATTCCAGCACCACCACTCCGGTTACAGGAATCATCAAACGAAATGGTCTGGCCACAGTCTTCTCAGCGATGCTCTTGAGATTACCGCCTTTCAGATATCCACTGATCAAGAACCGTGTTGAGGTGGTAAAGAATGGTCCGAGCCAGATGGCATTCAGGGTGAACGGCCCAAATGTCTTTCTTGCCACCAGTTCGCTCTTGTAGTGTGCGTCGGTGCCGTGACTCAACGATGGGAGAAATGTGAGGGAAAAGTGGCTCCAGGTGACGATCATCGAACAAATTGCGACAAGACCGGCCATGTAATCCACTCGATTCCTCACTGGTGCGATGGGCGGAACATCAGCCCCCCGGCCAATTAGCACTCTCGTCGGGGGAGCGTCTACGACCTTCCCCTTTTCTTTAAAAAGATCATCTTTGGTGGCTGGGGTTACATCCTTCTCAATCTCATCTGTTTCTTTGGGTGGATCGACCTCGAACGGTGCGAAACCAATCGATTGGTGCTCATTGTGCTCTAGCGGCAAAGAGTAACGAGGCTCTGGTAGGGCAGGTACTGGGGTAAGATGGCCAGCCGTGGAAGCAGGCCGCGAATTCACAGCAGTATGAGTACCTGTAGATGTTTGGTGGTACGAGGTAGAGAAGGCCACAGTTGACGACACCTCAGAGGCGTGTGATGGGTTTGTTCGATGTCCATTCGACAGGTCATCAGACCTAGAGGATCTTTCCGAAGACTCCCGGTTCCCAGTGGTCGACGACGAAGAGGATGTCATCTGTGGTTTAGAAGCGGCCCGAGGGCTCGTGCACCGTCTGATGAATGCGTTGGAAACAATGACCAAACCAATGACCGTTCCGGCGGAAACGATTATGAGAGCAAATACTTTCAGGGCGTAATTAGACACCTTTTGCTTCCAAGGGATAGTGGAATCCGTTGTATAAGCAGTGCTGCCACGAAGTGTGAAGTCATTGGTAGAACATGCGGCTTCTATCGTACACTTTGCGTCGTAAGCTTCTATTTCTTCCTTGGTTTTCGTTGTAGATGCATTGAAAAATGATCGAATCCAGCCTATATGGGCACCGGTCCTAGCATAAGGCGGACCCATACTCGTATACTTGTCCCCATTGGCCCAATGTCTGAACAGAAGAGGCCCGGGTACTGATGGAATTTTCTTGTCGTGTTTGACAGAACGTGACACAACGCCTCCGATTGAAAAGTTGATTGATTTTTTGTCCCAGTCGACCTTCAGGTTGACATAGTCCCAGGGATCTGAGGTATAATTTGACAGGGAAGTATTGCCCAGGGTAGAGTAATTGACTCCCAGTTCCCGGGCAGCAAACTCGCCTCCGTACAGCGTTGTCATCCATGCATCATCGGCCTCGTTCTGGTTCAGCAAATCCATCTCCCAATTTTGGGTTTCGTTGAAGCGCAACAACATCGACATCGCGCTACCGCGATTTGATTTCGGTGGACCTCTAATTAATGCCGAGACTGATCCATACTGCACGTCTTGCCGGATACTTCTGATCTCGCTGCCCATAACAAGGTGGTTATGGTCCGAAGGGTCAAGATACATTCCCAGTGAGTTTTCAGAGAAGACGTTGGAAGGCTGAATCCGAGAGACATTTCGTACTACTACATTAGAGGAATTTGCTCCTTGTCTGTATTTTCCGTTCCAGTTCTTCTCATACTTGTGTTCATACTCT
This sequence comes from Proliferodiscus dingleyae, assembly GCA_003988795.1. Lineage (NCBI taxonomy): Eukaryota > Fungi > Ascomycota > Leotiomycetes > Helotiales > Lachnaceae > Proliferodiscus > Proliferodiscus dingleyae. The sequence goes on along the minus strand of QYAK01000001.1, from coordinate 831,411 downwards.
TCTATCGTAAAGTCACCATCTGGAAATGTTGAAGTTTCGTTGAAGTAAATTATTATTGACTCGGTGAACAAGTTCCCTGCACTGCTGTCATAGAATCCGCAGGAGCAATCTTTGTTCAGTGTCGAAGCAGCGTCTGGAACTAAAGATTCTTGTGAACTGCTGCTAAACTGGAGGAAAAGGAAGGGGAGCAGTGTCAGGATCCGAGAAGGTTTGAGGAAAGCCATGCTGCGCAGGCCCAGCACCTGGGAAGATCGTTGGTAATTAGAGTCCAAACAACAATATACAGAGGCGGCAACGCATTTAGAGGAGGACGTTCTCTCAGGCCCGAGCAACTTTTGGAATCACCGCAGCCATAAGCTCTTCAGGAGATTGTCTTCTCTAGCTGTCACGAGTCGCAAGATCTTCAAAGCCAAGAAGGTCAGCCAGGCATATGTACACATGCAAGCCGCTGTTCTGTGCGGTTCCGAGAAGAACTCGCTGTCCGCCACAAGGCTAATATCCTTTCAGAATAACGCGGGCGCGGAAGACACATCTTACTAGATCCAGAGCAGTGGCCGCTGGCGACTCAGCATGTCGACGTCCGAATCTGGTGCAGCTGATAATGCCCCAGCCAGCTCTGGGCGTAAAGTGTTGTGCTGAGATGGGACCAAGTGCTACTAGTGAGAAGACAGGGGCGACGGATTTGAAAAAGGGGGTGTTCTCGCTAATTACAGAAGCACGAAGCAGGCCTGGCATCTATTAATCTGGGCTGATCCACATCCCGCATGACTTGGCGCTACAACAATTTCTCAGCCCCACCACCTTGTAGCCGCATGCCATCCATATCGGTAGATGATCTCTGTGCTGCGTGTCAAGAATCGTCAAATACGATCTCCAGCAGAACGTGCTAATTTGATTGTCCCTGGTTCCGGGCCTGCTGGGCCTCCAGTTTCTGGACAAGCGTGCAGCAACCCTGCGGTCTCCGACAGCTGCAGCTGCTATTCCACGAGTGCGGAAGCAGCTAAACAAAAATCTACCTACCCATGATCGATGATAGGAGCCACCGCAGCGGTGGGGTTACCACTCCGATGGGAGGGCCCTGCCCAAGCCGTGGCTTGCTGAAGAATCATGTCTGGGCTCTCAAAAAGTTATCAGCTTCGTCGCTCTTTAGTTTGTTTGGTCTTAGCAAGCTTGGAGCTCAGCGCCGCTCTCTCCTGCCGGCGACTCGAGTGAAAAGAAGTGCTGTGTCGTTCTTTCCATCTCCATCATTCATTCATTACATTCGCTATGTCTTCACAATCGGGTCAGCTGTTTCCTCCTAGATACTCTGAAATTTCAGTCGCGCTTCCTCGTACATCTCCTCGAGAATCGGTTACTGAGAGAAATGATACAAAGTCTGAAGCACACCGTGACCTAGGCTCAGAAATCGCCAGCACAGCGGAACTACATTTAAATGTCGACTCAGAAAAGGGCGATGTACCAGCGGCTCATCCGGTGCGGCGACCCAGCCGGATATTACGGATTCCAGAGAAGATTTCGCTTTGGGTCTTAGAATGGGGCCCTCTGATTCTGTTGACAACATACTATCTTGTTTCCATCTTTATTTACTACATACTCCCCGAGGAAGTCTTGGAAGTTTTCTGGTTTCTCTACATGGTTTCGAACTTCTACATTGCAGGTCAGTTGGCGTGATTGTTTCAGACACCGGGGAATAGAATCATTAAGATTTTGCAGGCAATACCGTAATCGAATCATGTCTCTCTATAACGCCAAATGAACAAGCTAGAAAAGCCGTCAAGAAGGTGGAGGAAGCAAACTGGGGTTTCCCCACAAAAGACAATGACCTTCCCATAATCGATATCGTTATTGTGGCATATCTCCCAAACGAGCAAGATATCATCTTAGACCGCACTCTCTACGCTGTTCAAAAAATTGTCTATCCCACAAGCCGGCTGCGCATTAACATTGTTTACAATACCCCCAGGCCGATGCCTGAGTTGCAAAATCAACTGCATGACTTGATGGCCAAGTACTCCAATCTTCGAGTCATGCAGGTTCCCAATTCGACATCGAAAGCGGACAACGTCAACTATTTTCTTTCCCTTGATATTGAAACAGACGTGATTGCGATCTTTGATGTAAGTGCCTCAATAGTCATTCAAGAGTCAATGCTTACCTTCCCAGTGTGACCACTATCCTCACCCATATGGTCCTAGATGGGCCGCCGAGCGATTCGTGCAAAATAGAGCAGTCGACGTCGTTCAAGGCCGGTGTGTGGTTTTCAATGCAGATCATTCCTTCTTAACAAGCATGATTGCTGTGGAGTTTGATAAAATCTACGCTGTTTCGCATCCTGGACGTGCAGAAATGTGGGGCTTTGGACTATTCTGCGGTTCCAATGGCTACTGTAAGTAGATAACGCTTACTTTTGTTACACATGCTGACATTTGCCAGGGAAAGCGGAAATTCTACGAGACATCCGCATGGATGAAAGCATGTTGACAGAGGATATTGATTCGGCATTGCGAGCTCTCGGCAAGAGCGTAAATGTCATCCACGAGCTGAACGCGACATCCTACGAGCTGGCTCCGACGACCTATCGCGCCCTCTGCAAGCAACGACTTCGCTGGGCTCAGGGTTGGACTCAAGCAAGTATCAAGCACGCCAAGCTCGCCTGGTCAAAGCCGGAGGAAGGCAACCGAAAGTTTGCCGTCCGGGCTGGCATCATGTCTCTGCTTTTGGTGCGTGAATTGAGTTACTATCTGGTAACTCAATACACTTGCCTCGTCATCAATTTTATTATCATTGGATGGCCCAAGAACGGCACCGGCTTGGCGCATCTTGTCTTCTTCAAGTTCCCGGTCTCTGAGTGGTTCTTCATCCTTTGGTAGGTCTGATCATAGTCCTTTGCGATTCTGAAAGCATGCTGACGTGTGGCTCTAGCATCGTTACATTATTAATGACATTATTTATCACGAACTTTGTGCGCTCGGAGTTCGTGACGCGAACCATGATGCTAAAATTTACTATAATATACCCCTTCTACCTAATGATCAACGCGACAGTGGGGATTTACGGGAACGCGCGGCAGCTCATGGGTTATAACTCATGGAATCCCACCGCGCGGTGATTGCATTCCATCACCAGCACCTTTGATTTTGATTTTGATTTTGATTTCTCAGCGATCATAGAAATATAGAATAATGCAAGCAATTCTTTGATGACTCAGTACCTGAACTACCTTCGCTTATTGCTTCTCATGCCTAGTTTAAGGTTCATCAATTATTTGAATTTTCCTACGTCATGCCTATTTGGTATATAACCTTTATCTGCACGGCAAGGATTCTCGCCATGGATGTCACAAGGTTGCGGACAGCCAGCCTCAATTGAGTGGAGACTGGGCATTTAGTGTTCAGTACAGGCCAGGGCTCTGGGACAGCTGCAGATACGTGCCCCTTACCCCCACCCTCCTTACGAGAGGCATTCTGAAGCTCGCAATTAAAGCTGCATTCTCTATTGATCTGCATGTGAGCCTCCTCATATTCGATTATGAATCTCATAGAGCAAGGCAATGAAGTGGTAGCCTCCTGAGACGAGGGGCTTACCATAAATTGAACGTGAGAAGAATTGATGAACAAGTTTACGCTATGGTTTATCCCTTCGTCTTTCATTGCCAAGCTCATTTTACTGTTCTATATGCTTGTCTAGGTTCTTGCGCTTGATGTCCGGTTGAGTGTCACTCCATCATATGATAGTGACCTTCGGATATCGCCACTCTCGCGACAATTCATGCAGGCCCACCGAAGGCTACACTTGAGAAGATAAGATGCGAATCTGAAGGATTCTCACGACTCGACAACAGTGACGATCAGTTGGGATTTTACACAACCTTATCTTAGGGGCTTGGACCCCTACACTGAAGGGGCTCCATTAAATATGGAGATATTGACCGAGCGGACCGCCGACTAGACTTCACTCTCTGCTTGTCCAATGCAAGTAAGTTGCGATCGCCCTCCCGCTATGCTCAATCTGCCTCTTGCGGTCAGAGAGATCTTTCAGCAGCTGGCAAGTACCGGAGGCTTTGCCAGCTAAACTAATTCTTTACCTGTGCCAGATGTCTACCTCGGCCCCTCTCATCCATGTCAAATTACTCGTGTTCATGGTCTCGAACAAGAAGCCAAGCTGTTCTGCCACTGGACGAAGGGCCCAGAGATCATCTGCGTGGTGGTCTGAAAAGAATTGATTCAAACGAGCGGGCTAGGAGGGTCTCGAGGAAGCCATCAGAGCCCAAAATACCAACTCAGCGTTATGTGCTCATCTCACTGCTGCAACATGGGCGGCTTCTTTACCAACCAGACATGATGCCAGAGGCACTGATGATCGCCTCTGCTGGAGACGCATACCGGATCGGGCTGATCTGAGCAAGGTCTCTACAGGGTCCGCCCTGGATACCATTCTTACCCCCCTAGAGAGGAGCCCCTGCTTCCTAAAGCCGTGCCCCAACTAGTGAATCAACAAAATAATTTACAGCCTTTGATCTCGAGCAAATTGTCCCCATGGGCCACCAGCCTAGTAGCATTGATTTCCAGCCAGCCCTATACGGTCAAAAACGACCGACTCCATCTCCCTCTTTACGCTGGTATGACACTGAACCATTTGTTGCATTCCAAAGCCGGAAAGTGATATCACCTTCTTCAATTTTTTTTTACATGAATCTAGCGCGGAAGGATCAGCGAAATCCGAAGGACTTTCATATCACATCAGCTGGACTGATACATTCGTATCTGCAAAGTTCATTCTCGTCGCTAGGCAGCGATTGATCGGGGGTTCTGTGGCCAAAGTCTGATGCTTACGATGGAAGCCGTTCGCAGGATTATGAGATTGCCGTTCTCGAAATCTGCGGATTCGAGGCAAGAGCAAGGATACCTAATCGGACTCAAGGGGTTTTTCGCCATACAAGCTTTCGTCTGGATGTTCCTGCGCACTTTTGTCCCGACCACAGTAAACGGACATGATGCAGCGAGTAATGTGCCGGGGCCAGAATATCAGGTCATACTTCGCAAAGTACTTTCAGTCCTGTTTTGGAATGAGAATCTGATCTACTCAGCATTCATCTTGTTATCGGCTCGATGCATCAGCATTTCCTTCGTGAAGAATGCCACCGGAACTCAAGTAGCAGGCTCAGTCTTTGAGCGTGGAATTCGATTATTCTTCCCGGCGGCGACTTCGCTTGCTGTTGTTTATGTCGTTTTCACATGTATTGGGTACGACTACATCTCAGCATACAAGACCACATCAGGGAATACAATGATCGAAGATATTTACCAAATTCCGAACGCGCTCGTCTACTTCAACTCCATATTCAACCTTTTCTGGGTGACTACCAGTTATGGTACGCAGGCCGCGGCACTCGCTTTCCCGACCCAGACCTTGTGGATCATCAGCGCTATATTCCAGCAGTCCTACACGATATATATGACGGAGGTCATCATTCCATACACGCGGAACTCATGGCGAGTCAAGGCGTACCTGCTTTTCATCCTTTCGGCGTTCTGGGTCCAATCCTGGGCATGGTTTTCTATCACTGGACTCCTTCTGACAGACGTCGTGCATAATATGGACTTCAAAGCAAAGGCCCAAAGAGGCATTCTTGTTTGGGGACAACGTCGGTGCCCGACCTGGATTCCATGCATCATTGCTATGGGCGTAGGATATTTGATGCAATACATTTGGGTTGCATGGAGGCCGGAGTATCAGAATAAGGAAGTCGAGATCCATGCCGGGCTCTACTACAGTGGGTCGCTGAACTCAGACTACGACCTTCATCAACCACAGGCCAGAGACGATAATTATCTCATTCTTGCCGGGCTCATGTTCCTTTTGGAGACCTATGATGTCCTCCAATTTGTGATGAACAATCCTGTCTTGGTCTACTTCGGAAGACGGGCATTCAGTAAGTCTTGGACTCCACTTGATCTTGTGCAAAAGTTAAAGCAATAATAGGCTGGTTCCTTGTCCAGAGCATCATTGCGTACAGCGCGGGAATCAAGCTCTGGCTTCATCTGACTGGAACGAGAAATTGGCCCGCCGGCAGCGCCAATATTGCCTGCCTTGGTGTGTGTCTTGCCGCGACGATTGCATCTGCAGAAATATTCTATCGACTGGTGGATAGGCCGTCTCAATGGCTGGCCCGCCGGGCATATCAGTGGATCAAATCATAATGCCTTGGCGTCTAGAAAACTCAGTTTTTCCCCGTGTACTGTATATATCCTTATTATTTACTAGTGTAGTCGGCTGGAGCTAATTGAACCTGACGTCTCGATCTGGTCCCACCGAAGACTGCACCTATGAACACATATATCCTGAGGAGGGGAGGGGTAGGTGATCGTGCGGCGACGACCCTGACTTGTGGTCTGGCCGCCAGAGATGTTCTAGAAAACGGTCTCACGTTCGGAGCCGAGCTATGTTCGCCAACTCTCTCTCGCGGTCCGGTGTGAGAGATGTACTGTACGGGTGGCCCTCCCGTCCACAGTTTTGGCTTTTCGAAATGTGCCGTCCCAATGGCGGTCTCTGACCAGCGCTTCCGCTTCTTGACGATAACCCTCACCCAAAGAGGAGCGGCTCAAGCATTATCTGGCCCCGTCGTCAAATTTGAATCTGGTTCTAGACCGCTCTGGGTTAGATGTTGTTCCTGGTGAGCGCCGGGGAGACTAACGTTGGCCACGCTGCAGCTAGCAAAGCCCATTGGCCTTCCGGGGCTTGATCCCCTTAGCTGCCGCAGTGCGGCGACTAATGAGCGAGAAGATTGAGCGCCGCAACGTAGATGTAAACGTAGTCGTAAACGTAGTCGTAAACGTAGTCCGATTCTAATTCCTCAGATTGGTACCTTGATCCATGTTAGTCGACGTCGACTGCGCTGCGCTGCGCTGTACAACACGGGCACGAGCAAGAGCCATTGCCGGCGCGACATGGCCTAGTGGCCTGGGAAGTCCCGCGGCTTCTCGCTCTCGCTCTGGCCTGAGCCGCCTGACAGATGGAGACACCTCAGCTGGAAGAAGGGCTCTGTGGCTGCATCCCCAGTTGCTCTTCTGCCCTTCATGTGAGTCCCATCCCCTTCTCCTGAAACAACAGCAATCTGCCTCTGGTGGAAGTCCTCATGCCTCTCTGTCTGACTCGCGTAGGCCGAGGGATACTCCAGTTGTAGCCAGCTCGGAGCCAGACAGGTCGTGCGGCTTGGCAGAGTCTCTTCGTATGGGTGGGTAATTTGCGGCACCATTGCCAGGGTCTGGGGTGCAATGCTGCGTGCATCTTCCGTACAGGACTCCCACTGCATACAGCTGAGTTGGAATCAATAAATGGCTTTGGATGGTGGATGTAATGTCTTCCGCGCCGTGGCCTACTGGGATTGTGGTGGCGGCGAGGCAGGAAGCGAACCTTCCTTCTGACACTCCGGAGCCACGGCCACGGACCTTCATCTACGGCTCAGAGAGAGATGGATACCAGCCTCTCGTCTGGGTTCTAGATGGTAAACAACGATTGTCATTTTCTGGCTGCATCGTGGCTGCCGCTCTTGGTGCTTATATTTGCCGGATCAAAGTGTCCCGCTGGAACAGAACAAGTGCGCCTCATCCAGTGATATATTCGTTGACCCTGGAATGGCTGACGGATCACCAGCTGTGCTGATCGAGCAGGTATCTAAAGAAATGCAATTGAACATCTCGCTAGAAGTGTCTGCACTGCATTATAGTCAATTGTTCCTCGGGAAGCTACTAGCAGAACTACAACATCCCAATGACTCGCTCAATTCTTCGGAGGCCAGATGTCATGGACGATCGCATGGAGACAGCATTGCATCACTCTTGGCCTATCATTATAAAAACTCGCTTTGAAGCATTTTTCGCAACAAATGAAACTTGTCAGGAATATCAAATGCCAACTAATTCTCTGAAAGACGCCACCCCAGCCTGGAAACCTTCCGCCCAGTCTGTCCCTCTTTCCCTTTCTTCCATCCTCTTCAAGATCCATGCTCCAAGTAATCCAATGATATCTCCGCTGCTCTCAAAAAACACAATCGAATCTTCAAAGCCATCTTTCCAGCCCTGTGTGTAGTCTAAGAAATTACCTTCAGTGTCATGGGTATTGCCCTTGCGCTGCTCTCTATAATGCAGCCCAGCACTTTTACATTTATATTCTCGCTTGCTTCGAGCGATGGAAAGCCGAGAACGTCTCTCTTCGGGAGAGAGCAAGAGTCCGGGTGGAATGATGAGGTGTCCATCATTTATCTGCTTCTTATATCCCCATCCACCCCCGGGCATCCAGCCCTTCTTCGATGTCAGCTAAATCCACCTGTAATTATGTATGGGTGAATACACACCATCTTCCACGTCCAGAAGAAGCTCCCTCCTGTCTTCTCATACCACCTCTTGCTTTCTGCCAGCCCGAATTTCTTTGTCAAAGGACCTCTCTCCTCCTTGCCTACCTTTCCCCACGCCGTCTCTCCTAAAACACAGCTCCACTCTCCAACTACTACACTTGTTCCCCGCGTGGGATTCAAGTCCACGCCATTGAACAACTCTGGAACCTTCCTTTCTATTATCTCATTGGGAGCTAAATCTTTATGCGGGCCTCCAAAGCAAAAATACTTGTGCGTATCAATAACGACTGGATTGCTCCTGCGTTCCCTTCCGGTATTTCTCTTCTGCGCCCATTGCAAAGCGGAGCCAAGGTCCCACGCATCAGACACATAGATAGGAATATCGGGCGCTATTTTCGCAACAGCATTCAGAACAGAGTCATACCAGTCGAACATGCCCGGCGCTCTATACTTCGCCTCATTCACGATCTGTATCCCTGCCAATCCATTACCAAATTGTGCATCTTCGACAGCTTCCCGCGCAATGAATAGGACACAATCAGTAGCTTGCTTACGGTATGCTACAGAGGTCCAAAGGCCTGCTTCTTTGGAGGAGGTGCCGGAGTGGGGGGCTGCGTTTGCGCCGCCAGGTGAAGCATGTAAGTCAAGCAGAATACCAATGTTGTGCGAGGAAGCAGCCTTCACCAATTGCTTCACTGATGCCCAGGCATTCACGTAGACGTGAGAGATGTCGCTGGAAAAAGGAGTCCCGTAACAGTGCTGTTGGCCAAGTGTGTAGTGGCCAATGGGTAGGCGGATGGTAGTGCCTGCTATCTTAAGCAGCTGAACAGAAGGGAGGGGTTATGAAATCTGAGAAAGCAGCATACAATGTGCGGTGTCTCTCAGCCATTTCCAGTCCTCGAGATGGACAGCATTCTGCCAATGCTGCTCCCATTTTGCTCTCGTTGCCTCCAGCCCAATTGCAGAGATACTTGCTCGCACAGCATCAAGCTCACTTCCGCCGGCATCTTTTGGGAACAATTTCGGGAAGAGCCATTTTTCGAGTACATAAATTGAGCCAAGGTTGGTTCCATTGTGGTATCTACACGGTGTTAGAGAACTATCTAGGCTACAGCAGGGATGCCAAATCGTGTTTTGACTAGATGACCACCCGAGATACAGACCAAGCCAAGACTAACCTACCGATATCTCATAATGTCAACGAGAGTAGGTGTTGCAAAGGATGTCAGAGGCTTCTGTGACGACGACTCGGCGTCATTGATCGGCTCGTGGGCCTTCCTGCCAAGAAGTCTCTTCATGATGATCGCCGGTGGAAAATTGGTCTTGGAAGAAGCTGTCTCAAAAGCACCATTCTCGTGAGCGTTCGACTGCCGGCCGAGATGAGGCTACGCAGATCAAATGTCCCTAGCGGCGTACGACACCAAAATCCCTGGATGGACACTGGACTGGGCAGCATATCAAGCAAGCTTAGACACGTGAAGGTCCCGGGACTGGCACTGGCACTGGCACTGGGAGCCCGAGCCCACACCCACGCCCACGCCCACTAGTAGCTATCGCTACCCACTTATCGAGGAACGACAACGACCTACGCCTGCGCTGCGCTGCTCCCCCCCACGCATGCCACGCGAGCCAGCTACAGTAGGGGCTGGTCCAGCTCTGGTCACCTTGCACCCTCGATATCGATCTCCGTGCAGCTGCAGGCCGAGGTGGCGACTGAAGTCCCGACAGGGGAACAAATTTGTTGCTGCTGATTGATTGTGTAGGAAGAGCATTGTAGCACTGTACAGTATATACAGCGTGGTCTTGGATGGAGTATTCTGGGACATGAAAGGAGAGCGGCTCCGCTCCGGTGCCGTGGCGGGCTGAGACCTCTACGATCTCGGGGTCCTTCGAGGCTGAGAAGTAAGAGAGGTAAGAGAAGTAACAAGTACTGTACAGTACATGCATGACGGCAACCCCCGCTCGTCTGGATCTGCAGGATGTGAAGACTCACCTCGCTTGTTTCCTCCTTGTCGTGATAACAACACGTAGTGAGGGTTTCGCAAGTTCAACAAAGATCGATGCTGCTTTGATCTTCCGAAGTATTACGGTAAAGTAGCTCGAATGCCGCCCAGAGGCTTCCAGGGCTGGGTGAAGACGAGTCAAAGTGTCTTCGAATTAGTCTGGGCAAGTTTGATTTTCAGCATATTCATCCGTTCAGTTCTTATTCACACCATCTGTTGAGCCGTTCATGTATTATTCCGATAGGCATCAAGTGCTATGGGCCCAACACATTGAATTATCATTACTACGAAGGGCTGGACCTGATATGGAAGCGGGAACTTGAAGCTTGCCATAGGATCCCATATGAGAAGGCCTTTTTGGCTTTCATTCGTGCGTTCGTAGATGTCTTCTATAGTCGGCTGTCCGGCAGTGCATGTAGTGTAGCATGTCAGCTGCGCTGATCTAGCAGGCACCGACGCGACTTGCTGGACCGCACCACTGGTACATGCTGGGCATTGCAGATAATTACCAGCTTTGGCTCAAAGGCCTTGGGTTCGAAGAAAATCTTGATTCTCTATAAGCTAGCAGATCTCTTCAGAGGGAGTGGGCGACGATCTATAGCTGAGAAGCTGAGACCTGCATAAACACACTGCGCGGCAGCACTCATAATCTCGTGGTTCCCAGGGCTGGATCCTGGCACTTAGCGTCACATCGTTGTTGGAATTGCGCATCATGCCTTCCATAGAAAGCACCAAATCCTACGTTGTGGTGTAGTAGGGTGCCCTGATTTGGTGTACCCGTCCCATATCCGCCTTTGGCAGGCTTCTAGAAGAATCATGGAAGAATATGAGGCTGTAGTGTTCGCCTCACTTCATCTGTCATCCTCGTTGGGCTGAGGCTAAATTTTCCGATTTGATGACGGCGACACTGTGGCTTTCGCGAGCCAATCCGTATTAAATGCCGCATTGACTGGCGTGCTCCTCAATTGGAAGGAGGTGTGTTGTGGGTTGATTACATGCAGTCGGCGATGACTGGTACCGCCTGGGTTAGGCCCAACGAATGCTGTTATTGGTTTTGATATCTACATTGAAGTGCAGGAAAGCCCAAGCTTTGAGCAACGTGGTCAGCAGTTGCGGATGGGGTCTTTTACTAAGAAGATGAGGTCAGGTGTGAATAGCCCCTGGAGGGCTGCCTTCTCAAACAATTGAAATCGCGCAAGATCAGAAGTCTGAGCATGATAGTCTTATATTCAAATGTCCTTCCACTCGAATTGTTCATTCAGCGTCTCGAGTCCCATCGATTCTCAAATCAATTGGAGCGCCGCGAAATGCCACAACTCAGCCGGTCAACCTCCACAAAATGTCCAATGTAGCTACCAATGGCTCAGTATCAAGGTAATTATAAGCACACATTTCGTGCACCACCTTCCACTGCTGACGGTGCGTTGCTGATAGTCAGGACGATCATTCGCCCACTGAGCGTCCAAGATTGCATGCTTCCAATGATGCAATTGCATACGTATCGGTCGAGGAGTACTGCCGGAACTGCCAGACTTATGAGCAATTTGCCGTTGGTAGAAGTTCAATTTCGAGTGCGAACATGGCGGTCGAATACCACATAAACCAATTGAAAATGCAGCTCAAGAATATAGATATCAAGTTGACGAAGAGTCGAAATAGGATCCCTGAAGGGGGAAACAGAGAGTCAGGAATGTAGGTCACATTTTAGAATAAGCGAATAGAGTTTCTTGCAAATTGCGAAATGCTCGGGCAGGATAGATGGGGTAAGTGTCAAGGACTTTCATTTTGATCAACATCGTGGCTACTGGCCAACTTTTGTTGTACTTAGCTGGGTCACTCGCCAGTTGGAGCGTAACTCTATAATATCAGTCAGCCACGGTCATCGTAGTCTGTTATAGTCAGAGGAATCCGTCTTCTTTGTATTGCATTGTCTTTCGTTATGAATGTATTGTTCTATGACTTACCGTGCCCCCCTTCTGCTCTAATGCGGTCCAATCGATGCTCGCTGTAAGTATTGTGGTGGTTATGGCCGAGACTTTACCCCTTCAATTTCCTTTGATATCCTCACCTGAACCTCACCATTTTCCATACCAAAGTAAGCTGCAACTGGTCGTTGCCCGCCCCCTTCTTCACCAGCATTTGCAACTTGAATGCCATTTCTCCCGTGAAATAAACCCACTTCTAGGACCCCCACGATTCTCTTTAGCCGTCTGCCTAGCCGGTGGACTTCCCAGTTGCCCCTCTCTCCATCCCCAGTGTCCCCATCTTTCAGATCAGAAGCAAGCAACAGAGGTGGGAATGGCGCATCGATTATCCACATGCCATTGTCTGTTACGACTGGTCCAGCTTTCGCACTGCCTCCTTGTCGAATAATGGGTTCTGATGAACCGAGGGTTATGAGTATTCGTTTGACGGTAGGGGCGGATAAAGGCGCAACCTCAATGGGTATTGTCTTCCAATTTGTGAGCAGACGCGGTTGGAGCTTTCGTGAATCTGCAAAGCGATTAGCTCGAGAGATTTCATAGTAAGATAAGAGGCCAAACCTGCAACACATATGAACTTCTTCGCAGCTGTAGCTACAAGCTTCTCCTGGAATAAGCAGGCTCCGCCACCCTTGATACAGTTGAGGTCCTCATCTATCTCATCAGCACCATCGAATGCAACATCAAGGCTCTGGCGTTTTCCTTTTAAACCCAGGTCTTGCAGGCCGGTGGCAACATGCAAAGCAGACACGCCGTCCAGCTTTGATGAACCTACTTCGACCGGGGGCAGAGAATCAATACTACTCAACGGAAGTCCTGCTTCAATGATCAATTGCTTGCTCTGATCCCCAGTAGGAATGAATTCCATTCTAGAAGTGACATCTCTGCCCTTGGCAGCAATTGCTTCCACAACATAGACCACGGTACTGCCTGAACCAATGCCAATATATTTGTAGGAGGTATCGAAATGATCCTCTACGGCTTTATAAGCTGCTCGTCGTTTCGCGGCCTCGATAGTAGACAGAGGAGTCGCGTCAGCTTTGCGTGCAGGGAGTGCATTCTCGCTCAGTGGTATAGACGCCGTAACGGATGCCATCGAGCGTGACCGTATGCCTCCACCTCGGCCTTTCCAAAGAGGAATGATAGCAGTGATAGATCCAGAGCCACGGCCGAGAGATAGGGGTCTCTGGATCCGTAGAGCGCTTCTGCAAATTGTCTCTCGTCTGGTGTGATAGGTGAGGAATATCAAAGAAGAGATATAGTGGCGTGTAGATTCCAATGACTCGAAAGCCCAAGTCTCGGCGAAGGAAGTGAGGAAAGTATTATTCGAATTGAGCGCTATTGGTCGAGGCAGGAACCGAGAATTATGTGCCATAGACTATGAGACTTTCAGGAGGAGGGGGCGTAGGCCATATCGGGCGCTCTCAGCCGCTATTTGAGGGGTTCGAAGGGAAGGACAAGTTTGATACTGGTTTCTTTGGCGGGGTTCGAGAATTTGCTGGGCGCTGGGCCCGTGCACACGCAGCTTGATCAGCTCATCGGCTCATCAATCCCCAAACAGGGCAAGCTTCGAAGTCACGTTAGGATAAGGAGCTCTTATCGCTTATTGAGATCCCAGCCTAGGCCGCAACAGCAGACAACAACTCAGCTGGAATCTTGATGCTGTATATGTCATGCAGAGATCGGTGTGAGAAAGCAGAAAAGGATTTGGTTCACGAAACTCGCATTATTCTGTGGTTTGGGAGCTTTCAAACACCCATCGACTGCGAGAACCTACCTCAGCCACGTGGTAGACTATTACAGACATAATTCCGCTCGAACTCCAACAAGATGACTGAGGTCATTGCAAACCAGACGCCGCCCCTGATACATGGTCCTTCAGATAAGGAGAAGAAATATGACAGGCAGCTGCGTCTTTGGGCTGCTAGCGGACAGCAAGCTCTTGAGGATGCCCACATTCTCTTGCTGAACTCAGGCGCAGGTACTGTTGGCGTTGAGACATTAAAGAATCTGGTGCTCCCCGGTATACATTCCCTCAGAACCGCATCGCAAATTCCCACTAATCGATTTGAAGGTATTGGCAAGTTCACGATTGCCGACAAAGCTACTGTGGAACGAGCGGATTTGGGTGTCAATTTCTTTCTAGATGAGGACTGTTTAGGCCAGCCCAGGTCTGAATGCTGCGTAAAGCTCCTCCAGGAACTCAATCCTGATGTCAATGGGGATTGGTTTCCGCGTAGCCAGGTAATGCCATCAAGTGAGGCCAAACTAAAATGAGGAATGCTAAGCTCCAGGCCTATAGGGTGACTCTTTCCAAAGCCTCTTTGGAAACGAAAAGAAATTCACATTAATTATGTACTCTCTTCCTGTCGAAGTCGAAACGCTCGCTCTCGCCCAACAGTACGCCGACAAGTATAAAGTCCCTCTAATCTCGATACACTCAGCTGGGTTCTATTCCTATTTCAGGATCCACCTTCCGGGCACATTCCCCATCGTTGACACTCATCCTGATTCTACAGCTACCACAGACTTGAGGCTCCTCACGCCGTGGCCAGAACTCTCGCAATTTGCAGCACGTATCACAGCCGATATCGATAATCAGAGTGCCCACCAGCACGGCCACATCCCATACATTGCTCTTCTTCTGTGTTACCTTGGACAGTGGAAGGAAGTGCATGGTTCGCTGCCTGTTACCTACAAAGAGAAGATTGCTTTTAGAGACACTGTAGCCGCTGGAGCACGAAGTGACAATCCAGAAGGAGGAGAAGAGAATTTTGACGAGGCTGTAGCCGCTGTTCTGAAGACTATATCGGCCCCTAGTCTGTCTAGTTCTGTCCGCGAAGTTTTTGACTATCAGCCAAGTGAAGTATGTAGCTTTCTCCAATTCCTCTACATCTGTGGCAGATACTTATGCTTAACACCCCCAGATGGAAGCTACGTCGACCTTCTGGGTCATTTCTGATGCAATTAAGAAATTCTATACAAAATATAGCGTGCTTCCGTTGCCCGGCTCGGTCCCAGATATGAAAGCCCAGTCAACTACTTACGTCCAACTTCAAAACATCTACAAAGCTAAGGCACGCAAGGATGTCTCAGAGGTGCTTGAAATCGTCCGGTCGCACCCTAGTGGCAAAGATGTTGATGTGGCAGAAATCGAGTCCTTTTGCAAGAATGCGGCATTCATCAAGCTTATTCGTGGCATGGACAGCGCTCCACCAAGCCTTCAAGATATTGCTAGTAGGTGAAGATATTCGCAAAAGTGGAGTATACTAATATGTAGTGTAGACAAGGAATTTGAGAATGATTCAATGGCGGAGCTGACTATGATGCCGCTATCCCTCCTGCCAATTTATCTTTCACTGAATGCAACATCCCACGTACGATCCGCAAGTTCTTCTGAAATTCTTGCGACAATCAGCAAACATATACGTGACGTATCTGAAAGAAGTCGCATTGCTGAAGCCGCCGAGGAGGTAGCCCGAGCCAAGGGTGGAGAGCTTCATAATATCTCTTCCTTGACTGGTGGTATGGTTGCGCAAGAAGTGATCAAGATTATCACCAAGCAATACATTCCAATTGACAACACTTGCATTTTTGATGGCATCACAAGCAGAACACAAGTATTGAAAATTTAATTACGATTGACAAGAGCTGACGATCACATGGAACGAGAAAAACTGGGGTCATGAGAAATGTCGCATTAAATGGCGTTTGCCTGGGGGCTGAGCATCTCGATCAATGGCCTTGGCCAGGAACTTATGTTGCAAAACCTCCAGAGGAGGATGAAAAGGCACATGATCTGTGGAGCATGTGGAGATATTTGTGTACATATGTTGCGCCAGTCCCACCAAAGCAATCTGAAAAGCGATCTCATTCGAGGCAAGTCAGGCGAAGATGTCTTATCTGCATTGCTTCCTTCCCAAGCCAGGGTACGAGTCAATCTATTCCTCGTGATGACGGTAAACAAGTGTTAGCCTACAGAAGCAGGAGGCTAGTCTCCAACGTCCACCAAAATCACATGGCATGTTCGATGGCTGATCATGCGCTGTCACCCCTTCAATAACCTCAACCCTTACCTCCAAGGACCTCATTCTCCACCAGCTGACTGGATCCAAGGCAACCCCAGTTGCAAAATACCTTACCGCAGGCCTCGTCTCAAACCGTTATGTCTCCACCATCTCTGGCTGAAGGTCACTAAAATTCCAGCAGCAGCAGCACCTCCACCACCTCCACCACCATTGGTACTCCAGCCCCCAAGATCTAAAAGAGCCACCTTTCCTCAGTCTTCAAGTTGGACAGTGAAGCCATAGCATAGTATAGCATACGCCCGCGTTACGACAGCAGGACCTGAGCTGCCTTTCAGCGAGCAAGCGAGCGAGCGGCCCGGCTCTCCAGATTAACCACACCCAAACGTTCCCGATGTCCATCGCAGCACCTCATGGTACGGGTATCAGCCCGGTCAAGAAGCAGATCCTCCTCTACCCGCGGCAAGGCCAGGCGATCTTGATCGGCCTTTCGCCTTCGTATCCAGACCAGCGTATCGTCCGGCGGGGCTGGCTCTTCTGAGTGACCCAGGCTGATCCTCAAGGCGGAGCGAAACAGGAAGAGAAAGCAATGAAGAGAAACATTCTTGAGTATCTCCTTCGGTGGTGTGTGGTCTCGCCTCGTCTGGCCTCGTCTATTCTATCATTCTGTCTGTCTACCATTCCCTTCTAGCCCCAGCATGAGTCCACCCTCCCACCCGCTGCTCATAAGTTAGGGCTTTGGTCTGGGGGAGGGGGGGCCGAGCGGAAGAACTGCTTCGCTCATCCATGAACGTGGCGTCTTATGCACGCAAGCTAAATTTCCAACGGCGGTGAGGATTGTAAGCACGGACAGCATGGTGTACAGTACAGTGCTGCTGGCACCTAACGCCTGGTCGTAGCTTGTTTCGGCGATGAGATGATCCGTGGACGGAGACGCAGGGACATGTAGGTGGGCAAGGAGGGAGGGCAGGGGGGCGAGCGAAGGGGGGCGAGTTAGAGTGATGGTAGTGATGGTAGTGATGGTAGTGATGGTAGTGATGGTAGTGATGGTAGTGGTAGTAGTGGATGGTGCATGGGAAGCGTCACCGGCGGGGAAGGATGGAGGAGAGATGGGGAGATGGGGAGATGGCGGGAGGAAGGGGGGAGGAAGGGGGGAGGAAGGAGGGAAGGAGCGGGACACAGGGGGGCGTTCGGGCTTGAGTGCCGTTGAGGGTATGCGAGCATGCAGCCAAGCCGCAGGAGCGCAGGAGGGCTGGAGCGCTGGGGCCAGAGACAGCGATAGGATGATTCGAGGTCGAGGTCGAGGTCGACTTCGACTTCGACTTCGACTTCAAGGAAGTTCAAGGAACTGGTGGAGGCGAGGGCCAGCCTGGCAAGCAGGCGGACAGGGGCTTAGCGAGCGGCGCTCGGGCATATCATCTGTAGGTGATCCGGACAGATCCTGCACGCACTGGGCCCCCCCAGGTAGGGATTGAGAGATGGTACAGTACGGTACAATGGGAAGGTTCAGGTTCAGGTTCAGGTTCAGGTTCAGGGTTCAGAATTAGGTCGACCTTCAAGGGAAGCGTAGGGGTTCAAGGAAGACGATCCGGAATTATGTCGTACCGTAGTTGGGCAACATTTGGAATAGCACTCAGATTGGCTACAGCCAACAGATCATAATAGTGCTTTGACTTCTCAACACGGATCCCTAGGAGATGTGGAGGGCCGCGACCGGACTGGACTGGCGTGGACAAAGCACAATTTTCGCCCTCCCGATCTTCCGCTGTTTGTCTCTTCATTATGACTCCCGTGAGCGGAGGTTCTCGTGCTTGTGCTTGTGCTTGTGGCTGAAGAAGAGAAGAGAAAAGAGAAAAGGCTAGACAGAGTTAGACTCGCCGCTCACGACTGCTCAAAACCCGTAGTCGCGAGAAAGGTTCCAGAACTCTGTTTATCTACAGTAATCTATATTATCCTTCAACCTCAGCCCCTAGGACAGAGGATAGATTGTAGAACGTCTGAGCGCAGCTCGTGGTATATCGTAGGGAAATACGGTACTTCCGAACGCAACCAGTGCCTTGGTCCCCATTGTGTACTGTACTATACATATACATACAACTTGATAAGTACCTGGTACCCGCCTCCTTGTCATTTTCTACTTGTCGTGGTATTATTGTGCAATCTTTGGCGAGAACCTTGGTTAGCCTACCCTGACCTACCCTGACCTACTACTACTTACCATGTTTGCCGTCATAAGCCCAAAAAGTAACGTTATTTCAAGCACTTCGCATAAGTAACCTATTGCTAGTACAGAACACGAAAGCAATACATCGACGACCCCACACTGGGGAGCTCCTCATGCATCATCTATTTTCTAACTTCGTCGTAGGCAGCAGAATTTCTTCCCTCGTCCTCTCTTCTCTTCGCGGCATATTGGCCTCTGCCTATCTATAGCTCCCTCTTCGATTCAGGTTCACCTAGTCTGCATCCTGCATTCGCGTTTATCCATTGACTCCTGCTTCTTCAGCTGCCATGCTATTGCTCATCTCCTCTTGTAGTCCAGAGTCTTTCCGGTGTAACGCCAAAGAATTGGGTCGATATGCCGGCGGGTCTCCCTGTTCTCCCTGTACTTTTTCCCCCAACCCCCAGGCTTCCCCACACTCGAGAGAGATTAGCCTGAATCGCCTCCAGCGTGCAGAGACTCCACACTTCAGAGGCTCAAATGCCGCACTTTCATACGCCCGTCACGTCACGATCGTCGTTCAGCAGGTGTGTGCAGACGAGAGGGCTAATAGTCGTGGGCATCTCTGCGCATGGCGTCGTAATGGGCAATGCGTGCATACCGCACAATGTTGGTATCGGGAGAACGAGAATGGGTTGGGGCTATTTTCAGGGAAGTTCGCAAGTCTTGGTACGTTTTCATTCTTCGGTTCTCGTTTGTATGTGGGGAAGCGTCCAGGGCCCGCGAAAGTGTCAGAGCGCCCAGGGGGAAATTTGCTTGGAAGGCAAAGGAGTGAAGAAGTGTAGCAGATTTGGCTTGATTCCGGAGGACAATGATTTGCAGTACCAACATGGTCAATGTGTAAGATGAAGATCAAGCGTTCAATGAAGGAGCTGGCAACTGTGGATGGCTTCTCTCCCAACTTGATGTGAGAATTCGACTTTTAATATTGGGAATTTTATGTACCTAGATCCTATGTAACAGGGTATAATTTTGTTGTCGCAGATATGAACAAATGAGACTGTGGCTCATAATGTAATGCGAAACCATGTGTAGCGAAGCAGAATATTGTAAAAACAACACCATAATCCAGATACACTGCAAGGCCGTCCGGGTATCAATGGTTTCAATGACTCAATGCCCGCCATGCCCACCCAACCAAGTCGTGTAAAGCAACCTCACCTGAAAAATAAGAGAAGTCTAGATGAGGAATCATTATTGTTGCATCATGTAATGCCCTTCATATCCCATGCTTCCGTCGTCGAAGTCCATTGGCATGCGGTCGAACGGTACGTCAAGTCCGTCGGGAAGGTTGCCCCAAAGCATCCCATCGAGGTCCCAGATGCCTTGATGATTCACCAAGAGCATCCCCTCTTCAACCATTTCCATATGTTGAATTTCGTGTGCCTCCACTAAATTTCCGTGTATTCCTTGTCCATTCAGCATGTGTGCCCCATTGATTCCGCTCATAGAAAGCGGAGTCAACCCGTTGACAGCGCTTTCACCCTTCACCACCATGGCTCCCACCTTGGGGCTCACTGATGCAGGCAGAGGCCTCTTGCTTGCCTCGTAAATCCTCGCCAACACTTCTCTACTCCTTCTTGCAGCCAGTGACCAGTCAGCCATGCCTTCGAAAGCTTCCAGGACAGTTTCTATCTGGCTTTGGCATTCTTTCACCAGTTGTGGATTCCATGATTCCCAGAACATGCTGACAAGAGGAATCATTGAAGCCTGGTACATGAACCACACTCCGTTCCAGCCTAGTATCTGATTGGGAGTCCATTCTCGCGCAATGTCTTCTATGGTTTGCTTGGCTATGGAACGGCACCTGGCAAGCGCTGCTAGCTCCTCGTGATTTGGTGACTCCTTGTCCCCACGATTAGCAAGGTGTAAGAGAACAGGTCGGTAGAGAACAACGCGGAGGTTTTGGTATCGCCATTTCATCACGGATCGTGCCGTGTGTATCGATTCCGCACATGGCTCTGTTGATTTGAGAATCCAGGGGAGGTTATCATGCCATGCGACTAATTGATTATCTAGAATTGTGCGGTCCTCGGCACGGAGAATTGGTGATTGGGCGAGGATGTCTTGAATCTGCGTGGAGATCTTACAGAACTTGATATTTTCTATAAGAGGGATCATGCTAATGTTTTGACCTACTTGCTTCTGAAAGTTGTTAGTGTGAGGAGATAGATATCTGGCGCAAATATCACACTCACCAGGTCAAGACCCTCTTCGGGGGAGCGAATGGTGATGCCAGGGCCCCACCGCCCCATTGAAGGCCTTCCAAGGGTTGTAGATGCCCAGGTATCAAGACAGAATAAGCTCCACCACGTTCTTCTCCTCTGTTCCATTATAAAAGGAGTGCTATATTGCTCCGGCATGCTCTCTCTGTGCAAACCCATTGCACATGCCATGCGCAATGCAGCCCCCGTGATAGCATTTGCCATGTTGGGACGGTTGATGTAGTGCAAATAGTAACCGCCCATCAAAGCCAAGGCTTGCAAAGTCTCCAAATGACCACTGCCAAAACTATCAATACTCAATTGCTCCCTAGCCCGCTCGTAGAAGCTGATATGAGTGTTGTCGTCAGACTTGTTTGCGGCTACACTTCCCATCGCAAAGACCATGTTCAGGAGCGCAAGCCACGCCGCATCATGCCGTCGGCCGTTCAAATAATCTGCTCTGAAAGATGGCTCGTCGAGCATTGGCACAAAAATCTGTACCCGGTTGAAGTATGCATCGATCAAGGTCTGGCCATCTGAAGACCACGCGATTGCAACCAAGCTTTTCACAGAACTTGCAGGACGAGGAGTCGAGTAATTGCTTGCCACATTCTGCTTACCGGTTGCCGTGTGAGGCGGCGCAAGCAATGGCCGAAGCGTTGGCTCGACCTTGAGCATCACCAAGAAGGCAGCCTTGATGGAACTCGCGCCCAAATACGAAGACTGCCGGTCCATTGAAAGAGACAACGCATTAACATCGTCGGCCTCTACGGGGATCGGATCTCTGGTCCGTCGCTCCTCGTCCCATTCTGTATCTTGACTAGGTATCTGCTCAAGATTGGCCAGACTGCGGTCGTCGTCGGAGTTAGAAGCAAGGGGTGACTGAAAACCTTGAGAGACAGGGGAAGTATTTGAGCCTGTTGCAATTGGCGATAATTGGGAAGGCACGCTGTGCAGACCCGAGCGATCCAGCAAGCCAATTAGCTCCTGACGAGACAATGGGAGCAACGACTGCGCATCCCGAGAGGGAAACAGCCGTTTGAGAATAGTTCTACATTCTTCTAGAGATTGGGAGAGGGCATCGAGAGTCCTGCTTTCTCGGTCAGCAAGCGAGCCCAGGAAGTTTACCCCACCACCGCATTGGGAGTGCCGCATACTTTCGTGAGGGGATCACTCTTTGTCGATGCTTGTCATAGTAGCACGGTTTGGGCGAGCGGCACCCAAGACATTGACCACAAGGCTGGCGGCCGTCGCAACGGATCTTGCGCCTCTTGCACTCCGCACACGCATGGGGCGTGGTGATTCTCTTCGACACGCCATTTGTGGCGGGTTTTGGGGCTTCCTGAGAGTGCTCTGAGTTCGGACGAGGTGGCGCCAAGCCTTGGACTTTGAAGAAAGTCAAAGTTAGTCACGAGCAGAGACTTATACCGATCTCATGGGCATTGTCGAAGCTGGGGGCTGGCTTACACGTATGGAACATTTTGGATAACTCAAGTGAAGGAGTCATGGAGAGCTCGATGGTCCCCTGGGCTACTTCTCCACCCCTTTCTGCGAAGAGTCTGGAGAAATGCAAGCTGCCCCGTTCCTGGAGGGGGGAGAGTACAAGTTAAGTTATGCGATTAGGAGCGGCAGTGTAGTGTGCCTGCAGCAGTGGACGGTGAGGAATAAAAAATCCCCGGACGGGAATGCTGCTGGGTCTTCAGCGCAGCGCTCCCTCGCAACGGAGACGTCACGTCCACCAGAGTGAGATAATTCGGGCGCTGAGAGACTGCCTAGACGGGAGTTCCCACAGGTAGGCGTCAGCGGTAGCGGAAGGGAAGAGCAAGGGTCTTTTCGAGGTGGTGTAGCCAACCGCAGCATGTGAGGTGGTCCAACGACACAGGACGGTTGCTCCGCTGGGGCCAGCAGAAGAGGAAGCTAGCTCAACTCGAGACCGCTCGGCAGGCAGCTGCAAATATATATGAATGAATGAATGAATGTTAGAAGGAATGAAGTCTTAAAGTGGGAGTTCATGTCAGGGCTGGTCAAGCGCTGCATTCTGATTATTTTAATACGACTGCCTGGCCTTAATGGGACACATGGTACAAAACCATTATGAAGCTCGATATAATAAGTCCCATTATACCTCCCGGGGAGCTTGGGACTAAGGTGTGGAGAGGAAATATATCAGGTCGGACGAGGATTGACAATTGCAAAGGCAGGAATGCGCAGGGGCATAGAGTGCATGCCGCTGGGACATGGACGTTATTGACTGCTTTGGGCAACGGAAATCGGTGATCTCCCATAGGTGTTCTGGGGCAAAATCCAAGGGAGGGCTTCGTGAGTGGCTGGCTGGTGGTGGTATGGTATGGTATGGTACTGTACCAATAGTCAATTGACAAGAGCGCTGGGCTGTACCTGTAGCGTACAGTACACAGTACCGTATATACTGTATGTACTGTATGTACCTGCCTACCCAGACAGACACTTGGGCGAAGCCATGTTTGGGGAGGAGGCGGTAGAGGCTATAGGCGTCGTACAGTAGGCTTGCACCGGCTCGAAGATGGCTGTTGCAGGGCAGCTAGCTAGTGCGTACTGTAGTAGGTATTGGCACCGCACTGGTCGTCTTAGTCGTCTTAGTCGTCTTAGTCGTCTTGATGGTCGTGGTGGTCGTGGTTCTCCTTCTCCTTCTCCTGGGCTTCTAGTGCTCGTCCCGAAACCCCAGACTCTGCCACTCTTTGGCCAACCACCAACCATCACCAGGGCCTCGCATCTGATCGCTGCTAGGCGTTTGCGGGGCCTAGTGGCCGGCGAACCATGCGCATCTCGCCTGTCGCTTTTTCATGCTCCCCGTACTGCAGTCCTCTGCAGTCCTCTGCAGCACTCCACTCAGTCCCCCATCTCCATCGTCTGCCTCCATGCTCTCCAGACTGCACTGCAGACTCCAAACTCTGGAGGCCGTCTCCGATGTGTCTTCCCCACATCCCGGGTTCATGCGCTGCCCCTACACACCCATCCAGCCCTTAGCGTGTTACGGAGACATGGCACAGAGGTGATTTGTTGCTCCCCTTGCGGCCACAAATTTTAAGTTTGAGCTCGAGATCAGCGACGCCTCAGGGCGATTTTCCAGGGTCTCTGGACGGGACGAGAGCAGCTTGCCCCTGAGTGTTCATGTCTGACCACGTGGGGAAAAGGGTTGTGAGCCCCGACCTTGCGCGCGTTGACTGACTGACGCGTCTCCGTAGATGATTTATTCATTTTGGCAGCACCACCAGCGCATATATTGGTACCCACGATCCAGAAGCGAACTTACGAGTGTTGCGTTGGGGACTGGATCGGACCAGAGTCTGACTTTGGGCCGTTTAAATTCGCGAGGCCACTTCTTCACATGAACCCTGCCCCTTTGCCATATCATGCAGAGAATGGATGGCGTACCATGGTAGCGACAAGCCAAGCTGCCCAGGATCAACGCCAGTCACCTCATCTCGAACTATCGATCTCGCCGAAAGCTTGTGGGCCCACCACGCCCCAAAAGTTCATACAGCAAGTGGACCGCAAGCCGTGGCTGTACCTATGTTCCATTGTCCACCTTAAGGAAAGACAGGCGCGTGCCGTGCACATCAACGCCATCGCATTGCCGCTTCCCACGTCCATCGCCGCAGCTCTGGCGTCATCAATACACTCGAATGTTCGAAGATCTGGAGATGGCAGGATCCTTGATTAAATTCGTCAATCTTTTACGAGATCGAGACCTTCTTACTCAACGGTAGAGCATTTTCTAGTTGGTCAGGATACCTCTAGAGGTGGTGCCACTCTGCCAATCTTCCAACGGATGTCGCATTGTCTGCGCACTGGAGTGAGCAATTTCTCCCTGGCGAATCCGATAGATTGCGTGGTATTGTTGTTTTGGCGACTCGTTCGTTCTGCAGACAACTGCAATGTGTAAATGTAATTCGTCCGGTCAATGGAAAGTCCATTGCAGCTACGATCAAGCCCCTCTCTCTCTTCCGCTTGCTTCGAAATAAGGTAACGATACGTGAAGCCGGTCAGAGGTCATCAAGGCTTGCAACTCGAATGCCGCGAGCAAAGCCTCCACTATCACAACTGCAATCGTGAACTTTGCCGTAAGGGCGTCCTGACCAATCAACCCTAGCCACGATGAAAAATTCTCCTGCAAGCCTTCTCTGCAGGTACTGATGTAGACGAAACTATACCTGCGAACAGAACTTGTACCAGACACAATGTTGAAATGTTGTTAGTTACGACCAATGAGCATCGACTTCTAATGCACTTCCTCGTGTACCAAAAGGGACATAGCGTCTCGTTTCGCCTGCCTCAAGCCAGACATGTGAAACCAAACAAAAATGGTGGGGATTTTAAACCTCGCTCAAAAACCAAACAAGCTTCTGCTATGTTTCGTATTCTCCATCTTAGTGGCTCGACAATCATGATCATTACGTCCACAGGCTCTTGGGTATACCTAAGTGTGCGCGACAGACAAGTATTTAGCCATTGTCTTCAGGCGCCTTTACCCGAGCCGCTGATATTACCCAGCGAATCATCAGCAAGCATACGGCCTGGATTCCTTGTCCTCATAATATCCGCGATACCTTCTGACCCCCGAAGCAAGTCAACTTGCGTCAAGTCACTGTGCCTGGTTCCTCATCTTGACCAAATCTCCTTTTGAAAATGTGACAATAGAACTCACTGCAGATGGGGTTGATCGAGGAGATCCGGCTTGATCCAGCGTCAAGTGGCATTAACAGCTATATTTTGCGGGGTATGCGAATCGAGCCCGGCTCTGCCAAAATCAGAGCGTTACATTCACTGGGGAAATGACGTCCAAATGTAGGTACTGAAGGACCTGAGGAGGCTACAACGGCAGTTCTTTGACTTCTAACACCCTGACTCTCCATTGAGTTTCATTGGATCTCGATACGAAGGTTGCCTTCTCAAGATCAAAGTCATCTAGACCATTCTTAGAGACGGCTCTTCGCCCATAAGACTTGAGACATCCAAGAAAAGTTCATCCAGAAAAAGCCTGTCGCATACATTGAAACATATTGGCTTGAGCTAAGATGTCTTTGCCAAGCTTGGATTTCAAACTCGAAGTTGGAATAAGCTTGTAAAAGGGCATATTCGTTTTGGAAAACAATAGCTGGCTTGCATCTTACTGGGATATTGAAGTATATGTGTTCTACGTCACATAAAGTGAACCACCAAGACCCATGTCGGATCGGCTCACGGACTTAACACCAAAGCTGGCGGTATACTCTTATCATAACTCAGTCTCTCTTAGTGAGATATGAAGATACTATTGCATTTCTGATACGAATCCAAAGGTGCAACGCTGCATGGTGGCAAGATTCAGATGCATCATGTAGTACCTGGTGTCCGAGCGTAGCGGCCTCGATATTTTGAAATTTTGTCAAAATGGAACCCCAGCCTTCCGGTTGAGACTCTGCAAGTACTTGTCTGGAAGACTATTCGATTATCGAACTAAGTCTATCACTTTGTCAGATATATGTTGGTAGAATGATAAAAGCTAGTAGCAGACTTGCTTGCAGGTCCTGTCGTCAACATACTTTACGGCTGAGGTCTCCAGAAAAGCCTTATCAGCCCCCATTGACTCATCTTGTGACCTGTCTAGACTTTCCAAAAATTGACATACGAGAATATTGCAAGGAATGACAGCTCCTCTTCCGCGACCCACGCATCCCAACACACCCACATAGTGTAGTGTACCTGCAGATGGGATTTTAATGTTCAAAGTGGGGTAAATTCGCGACTAGATCGAACGATAAAAGCCGGTACCGTGAAACACGAGACGGAGAGACATGGACTCGTGGATGAACAAGTTTGAAACGTGCAAAATAGACTATGGCCCGACTGCTGAAATCACTGAGAACACCTCTTCTTGGTTGAATCATGAACCGAACGTTCGAGAAGCCCTTGTAGCCGCACCTCCAGGAGCTGCCAAAGCCTTGCCCAAAGATGCTTTGTCAAAGATGCTGGTGCATCAACACCTCCAAGCTCCGCACACATGGAAAGTCACCCTCCGCTCGCAAACTAGTGTTAAGCTCAAGGGAACTTCCATCATGGGTTTCGCATGCATGCAGACAGAGCCGAAATTGTGGCATGTAGAACGATTGAAAGGCGATGGGTACCGAGCAAGAGAATTATTCGTCCCGTAGGGATATTGATAGCCTTAACTGATCTGAAGAAAAGAAAGCGACGAAGTGGTTCAGGCGCTAGCCATCATAAAAGGTCCAAAAGTCAGGAGTGAGTTTCAACTTTGAGAGATGACGCTCGAAACATCGATGCCGCAGTATGGTACCAGACTATGAAATCCTATTGACATCCCGGAACTCTGAATGTAATCTGTCTGTTGATGTAAAACGTAGCGGCATAGAAGGATAAGGAGACAAGTTTCAAACTTGGCATATACTCAGATCATATCAATGATCATATTGAGTCTGAGATCCGACGGCAGCTGGCGATGTGAGAAACACAGAATATCAGGGTTTAGCCTTAGCTTATAGAGAATGAGCTAGAGGAAACAGGCAGGAAGCATATATCAAGTTGGAACGAGAAAAGGGGTCGCTTCAAGCAACATAAAGTGACTGAAGGATAACCTCAAGCTCTTTATTGGCCCACACTTCGATAATGAAGGTTGAGGTGAAGGTGGCAGGCACTGGTTCGCTGTGGAGTACCTGCCTCTACTTTCTCACGATGTCGGACATAGACGCAGACCATTCGTATCATGGCTGTGCTGACCATAGACTGAGTCATGGGTATTGATCTCCAGTCATGATAATCACCACAACACAAGTCCATGGAACGGGTAGATAGACAGAGGCCAACTCTTTTGAGAACGTGGTAGACAATACAATCTCGCTCTAAAAAGTAGATTGAGAAATGCTGAGTATCAATCTGGTGTATTATGTGGTTGCCGCCGTTGCAGGAAGTGTGAAGTAAGGCAGATAGGTTGGTAGGAAGTCAGACGAGATGAGTCGCGTTGTGGAAGGGCTAGTGCGGCGGCTAGTACTGTATAGTAGGTTCTGCACCTACCTTCACTTCACAACATTCTCCCTTTCGCCAACCATGCTCCCGGCTTCGACTCAGTGTTACGCGGCTCTGCTGCGCATGGAAAAACGAGATGGAGCACACCTTGCGCTGCAATGTGTTGAAGTGTCGCAAAGAACTTAATGATCATGCTGTAGTCACCACTTGCAGGTGGGGTTATCAAATGGCCGTAGCTCGAATTGTCGAGAGCTAACAAATCTCGTCTCCAGCCATGTCTTCTGCATAGAGTGCGCCAATGAATGCCATCTTTCCGGTCAGCGAGACGGCTCACATCCTACATGCCCTGCCTGCGATGTCCACCTCACCAATCCCGATGATGTCGTTGTCACAAATCTCAACCCGACCGAGGATTATAAGACGAGCGTCCTCAGCGGGCTGAGCCCAAATATCATAATGGAGTGTGCTGGGAGGGCACTGAGTTGGTGGGCGTACCAAACAACACAAGAGATGTTGGTTGAGAGGCCATATGTCTCGTAGCCCTTGTTGACTTGTTTGACAGCGTCTATCAAGAATATTTGTCCAAAAGTTTGTCGGAAAAATACTCTTCGCTGAATCTGCACATGGACAAAATCATCAATGATGCTAACGCCGAAATCTCAAATCTACGCAACAGAGTTTCCAGTATTTGTCCAACAGCCTCTCTAGGATTTCTGGCTGACATTTACGGCAGATATGCAGGTCGAGCAGGATACACTCAGACGTAAGAACGAAGAGCTCCTCCAAGCCTTCCGGGAAAAGAGTCGCAAGCACTTGCAAACTCAAGAGTTGTACGACAAACTGAAGCGTCGTGCCATGCTAGGGCAAGTGCAGACTGCTGCTTCCGATGCCGTTGATCATACCATACAAGCTTCAGTAGCTGCAACTCGGCTGGCTGATAGTCTTGATGACTACCCCCAGCGCCTCCCCCAGCTCCCTTATTTTCCAAGACAGCAATCGACTTCTCTACAGCAGCACAGCGCCTCTGATGCTGGAATAGAGATGGGCCCCCCTCGCCACAGACCTAGCATTAGGGAGGGTGGATGGGCTGGACCGAGCAGTCAGGAAGGTAGTCAACGTATGCATCTCCAATGCGCACAGTATTAGGATTGATGCTGATAAGCCAAGAAAATCAATCTATTCAGACGCCGTCCACTCATCGGCAACGATTTGCACCTGGGAAACAGCCTACGCCTAGTCTTGGAGCTTCACAATTGCAATTTAGTAGTTCTGTTGGAACTCCAATGTCCTCCAAAAGGCCTTCTCCTCGGCAGCCTCTTTCAAATCTCAGCGCCAATTCTGGAGCTGGTTCTGGATTCGTTGGTTATGGCATGAGTGCAGGCATGAAGGTCAGCAATCCAGCAAGTATAACTGCAATGGGCACTGCGAGGCCTATTGCCCGACCGAGTGGTATGTTTCATGCACCAAATAAGCTATTAATTGACTTTGCCGTAGCTGCTCAGCGTCCAATCCCTGAATTCAGGGTCTCCAATGACTCAAAGTTTGCCTCCCAAGCTCCAAATATGTTCTCTAACAGAAGTGGTTATTACTGATTCCAGCTGTCTCCTCATTGCTACAATACTTGCTATTCAACTAATCACCATTAGCTGACAGAAGCTCGATCATAATTTCTTTGTTCTTTGACCTGTAACATGTGGACGCTAGCACGGTGTATTTTCTTTCATGGAAGATTCTCGTCCGTGGTACAAAGGGTTTGATATGTGGTATTGTTCACAATGGCATTGTACTAAGAAAACAACTTTAGAAATTCGACATCAAATTGGAATGTTTTCCGTACCGTACTTTTTGGCCTTTTAGATACCCATATCTTTTCCATTCACCTTCTATTCTCTGATAAATATAGTAATTACTATTCGCTCACAGTCTTGAAATCTTCTTCCTTCCCGATGGAAAGTGTCCTGGTCGTCGTCAAAACCCCTAAAGAAGCAAGTACTTCCACCACGACA
Organism: Proliferodiscus dingleyae; assembly: GCA_003988795.1. Lineage (NCBI taxonomy): Eukaryota > Fungi > Ascomycota > Leotiomycetes > Helotiales > Lachnaceae > Proliferodiscus > Proliferodiscus dingleyae. Next base: position 801,615 of record QYAK01000001.1, on the reverse strand, counting down.
CCGAGAACTATCAGACGAGTACGATTTCATCATTCTCTCCCAAGCCAAAATGACTATCAGAACATGGTTTCACCGTTGACCACATCGTCTGGTCACCACAATGCAGCCTCTACGCATTCTTCTCCTCAGGCAGGGAAAAATCCCCAACCAGTTTCTCGTGAGACATCCTCAGCAAACAATCACGAGCCAGCAACAGCATATGACTCTGAATTCAGCAGCTCAACAAATGTCGTCGTTTCCAAGATGGAGCCGAGCCGGGTGATGCAACAACAGCGCTACAAGTTTAAATCACAGCAATCACCCGAGACCTTGAAGCCATACCGGGCGCATCGTGGTGAGTCGTGCTTCGGCCGAATCATAAGATCTTTGCCATGTCTGAGACGAAGGTTAGCGCCCACTAAAATGCACCCGACCATCTCTTCTCCTTTCAATCCTGTGCACACTTTCGGGCACTATATAGCTGAAGAGCAGGATATGGTCCGGTATGATACGCTTGTCAATCCAGAATCCATTTATCGGTTGTCTGCAGAGCAGTTAAGAAGCCGAGACTCGGCTTCGCAACCTCCAAGGGAGATCGCACCATCAAATAGCCATCCTAGCAGTACAACCTCCATGCTGCCCGCAATAGTTCTTCACCGTGCACCCGATGTGGATCAACGAGTACCGAACGCCTTGTTCCACGCCTTGAGTCAGATCAACGACCCCAGACAGGGAACGTCTTTAACGGTAGCTGCCAGCTGGAAGGCTCTAGGCTACGGGAAGCACAAAAGGGACACTCTCGCGATCTGTTGTTTGAAAGAAAATGACCTTCGTAGTTCTCAAAGCGTTCTGAAGCGTCATCCACTCTGCACAAGTTCGTTTGATCCAAAATGGCCACAAACCCCAACGCCCAAGAGTCCTAGCAGAGAACAGCAAGGAACAGTAGCTATGCTCCGCCGAACGAAAGTGAGCCATAGGCGACAGTTGACCAGCGACTTTACCGTGCCAACGGACATGGATAAGCCACAAAGGCGCCAAGAGATTGACGATGCTCGAAGCCTCGTGATCAGCAGACGATTAAGCGGCGACAATGCAGAGCTCTATGGTGGTGAACAGGTCCATGTCTCTGGGCTGGGTATCCATGCCGAATTTCGTACAGACTCAACTTCTATGATTAATAAAACCTCGTCGCAGAAAGACTCACATCTATCAATATCAAGGTCAGATCAAGCTCCAGTGCTTGATGAACATTGTAATAAAGAAGTAATCCATGAGCTCTGCGCCTCGGGCGGATTTTTGCAGACCATCATAGAGGGACCGCAAGAGATAGAAACCGATAGCTCTGAGTCGGTTCCTGAGGTCAAACAGAGTGACAATGTGCTGTCTCAGTCCTCGGACATCAATGCTAATTCTGTCAGCATGCAGCTGCAGCTCGAAGCGGTTCATCCTGATGCGGCTGCAACCGCTAGATCTCAGGATGACCAGAGCTTCGAGGCAACAAGAGGCTCACGCTTTCGCTTCGGTAGTCGCCGTGTCCATGAAGTGCCAGCAGTTCATCGGGTTCCCCTATCAATCGTTGCTTCGGAGCCCGCAATGGAAGGGCTTTTCAGATTGTATAATTGGGAGTGGAGCAGTAAGCCTGATATACAGTTGAAAGACCCTAGAAAGGAGTGAATGCAGACTAGGGAGAATGTTCAGCATGCTGGCATGTCTGGAAGTGCTAAATAGAGTTTGATTAGAATGAGAATGAGAGAAATGCCTGATCATAAGTCCTCCTATATGTCATCAAATATCTACCTAACCTTACTTCGCCAATCCTATTCCGCGTCGGCTTCTGCTCTGCCCAAATCAGCCGCAGAATCCCATCATCCAGGGTATCTGAGTTTGAAACAATAGCATCAAGTTGTAACACGTTCACATGCATTTCCAACGGCCCGAATCCGCAATCTATACGTCAAGATAAACTATCGCCACACCCATCTCATCTCAAACTAAGCCACCCCACTTCGTTGCCGTGCGCTTAAAAGTGTGGATTCCTTGGAGACGGGAGGCCCCGTTTTCTCGTACAGGGCCAGGCGCATGAGTTGGATCTGCTTGTAGATGCTACAACCATTCCTAGATTGGTGTCAAGGAGTTCAGGAAGCCTATGTTGACGGTGCGTTGCCTTGAAAGAGCAAAAACAGGAACGACCCACAGTCGACCTTCAGCTTTGTGTGACTTTGAATGCCAATCGTAGAGAAGAGGTATTAATAACGATGCTGCTGCTGTGTGACTTGCACAAATGCTTCGCCTCTACTGCGCAGAGGAATCGGAGCACAGGGTCTCTTCCAAATGTAGACCTTCTAAATCTGGGCAATCATAACGACGATTTTACGATTGGAAGGGTCCGAAATTTCATAGGTCTGCCAGAATTGTTTACCGGTTGGGAATTTTCTACGTGGTCTCTCGTACTTTCCCCAATGTCTGGGATGGACCCCACTCTTCAGCGTGCAGGAACAGTACGGGGTTTGGAACAGGGAGGGTGTAGTGTATTGAGACTTCATTGGTACCTGCAGGGCTATATTACGATTCCGCGAAGCGGACTTTAGGGCGCTTGCTTCGGCGATGTCCGATCATTGTGATATCAATAAAGAGTGCATATATTCCGGATCACAATTGGTGGTTTTGGGACCATCTATGGCAATGAGATGACTACCTCGCTGGAATGTTGTCTGCGTTTGGAACTAGTTTACATGATCTTCATTCAAAAATGCTACTTTTGGAGGCGGGAACAATCTTCCAGACGCGCCCGTTTGGTAGGAGATGGTGGGAAAGGAAAATATGACGTTACTGAAATAGCCTCATAAAAAAGATTCAAAGCAACGAGTATGCCCCAACAATGGATATAAGTCCCAAGGAACTTTGCGCACCAGAACATAGATCCTGAGAACCTGCAGAATATTACCAAACCCATGACCAATTTTAGGTATCTCCGTCGACTGAGAAAATAATTAATTGGGGAAGCGCCGAAGAAAGCCTCACAAGGTCCCCAAAATTGAAGGGAAAAGGCCAACACTCGATCAGCACCATGCTAATATCATAGGTCTAATTTGCACAGACTTCTTGTCGTCAGGTAACTGATGGTACATCAAGAGTTGAGGGGCCGTTAATAAGTGCGTCTAGTAGAATCAAATGTGAAAGCTTCTTCCTGATATTCGTTCTTCGGTGTATCGCTTGGATACCTGGGGAGTCCAAGACGAAGTCGCTCATCCGAACTATCTTGCCCAGACCAGGTTTGTATTGTCTCTGGATATCGGCAAGTATAGCCTCCCGACCTGTTCGTTTGAGCAGCGTGATTATATGCTGATTGTCCTCGCCAAGAGAGCTGTCGATTTTTCTGACTTGCGTGTTGGTCGTACGCGCTACTTGATTGGATGACGCTGGTAGAATCTTCTTCGAAGGTCAGCTCTACCGCGTATGTGATACTCGCTGGGTCGTATCCTTCCGTAGACCGTAGATAGTAGTCCTGATTGTTGTTGTGGATGTCGGTAGGTTGATCATCTTCTAAAGTTCTCTGGTTTTGGGACTGGGTTATATAGCTGGAATTGGCATTGCGAGAGACATGCTGAAACTGTCGTCGGTCTCCTGGATATCTGGCTTGGGCTACAGATGTCGCAGAAGCACCAGCATATGAATGTAATGGATTCTGTGAAGTCGTTTCGATGTGATAGGTGCGGCTGCTAAAGAAATGTAAGTCTTGAACCCGATGAATGAGTGCACCGGCCGAATTACCTACAGGAGCCATTCTGGGGCTCCATAGAAGAAGTCTGCGAAATCGGCGCCATAGTGGTGGTTTAAAGGATTTGAGTTGTGGGGTGATGGAGACTGTTTCGATTTGCGAAGAGACGGAGTTGGTTGATGATCTTTCGTTGGGTCGAGAGACTCAGTACAGTCTTTGAGCAAACAGGAGGCCAAAAACCGTGGATCGATTAGCTATCTTTTGGAAAGAAGCATGCAAGAACGTTGTAGCGAAATCCAAGTATGGCTATCATAGAGCCTAGGTAGACAGAAATGAGAAGTCGAGGTTTATTTCATCTTGAAATTGCAAGTGATGGTGGATTGGCATGGTCAGAGGGTTGCCTTTATACCATTGTGGCTTGCGGTATGAGACCAAGGAGTATGTCGGTTCGCAAGATGCACCAAGGCAAACAACTAGACAAAAATTTTATATAGTATAGCCTAGATTATTGTGTGTATAGAGAGACAGGGTATGAAAGGTAATTGCCTGGTCCCGTAGGAGCGGCCCACCCTCCTTGAGTGTCCACGCTCTCACTTGAAGCGGGCCAGCAGACTGCTTAGCCTACCGGCCCCCACCACTGATAATACATTCTAAGTCTTTGAGCGTCGACCAGCCATGTAATCATTCATGACTGCCCCTGCGGCCCAGGATTCCCAGGGCAGAGGGGCTCCCGGGGCCGTTTGAAGACGTGCGTCTCGGCGTACCCAGCTGGGACGACTTCCCAGAATACTGTAAGGACAGTCCCGGTATATGAAACCACTGTGCGATAACAAGAACAAAATGATATGGCAGCTGCACAACACAGCGTTTTAGATATATATATATTGGGAGACACTGTCGCGCCTTGCTCGGTACTGGCTTCCTCGCCTGTCACTGTCTGCACTAGCCTTAGGACGTTGCCCTTCCAGATATGTCGACGCTGGAACGCCAGGTTCTGGCTTGCTAGTACAGCGAATTGGGCGGAGGAATCGGGGTTAATCGTAGCACCTTTCGTGGGGAAAGAGCCACGCGATGCCAACGTTGCCTCCAGAGAGGAGTTAGCCGCTGGTGGTCGGTCGAAACCACAGCTGGGGCCCAGCCATGAAACGAAGAGACCGCGGCCAAAGAGGACAGTCAAAAGAAAGAGGGATTATTTTTGTCAGTACCGAGTGGTGCTCCAGATATGAAGATTAGTGAACACAAGGGATCAACAAATGACGTTCGAGTACAGCGCAAGTTTGCCTCCTCGACATTAATTTATTCAGGGGCTGAGGAGCATAACATCGAGCTCTCCAGCGACGCGGCACCGGGGCCCAGCCAACCACAGCGCTTGTCCAGGGTTCCAGTACCACAACACCACCAACCATCTCACCGAAGCGGACGGGCCCTGCATCGCACAGGGAACTTCGAAATCTACATTTACCTAAACCGTGCCAGAGAACTCCCTGCGCTCCAGAAATATCCTCGTGGCAACTGGGGCTGCTTGGACTACCGGCAAACTGCAGTACAGTACTGTACGTCTTCGTGCATAGCCTGCAGACAGGTGCTTGAGCACAAGTCGATGCGGGTCAGAAGCTGCCGTTGCAGATTACTGCATGCTGCCGCTGAGATTACAGAAAAGAAAGGGAGGCATGAGCTTCCGCTTCGAGCAATTCTTTCCATTGAGGAGCGGCAGTATCAGTCGATAAAAATCAAATTGCAGTGTTTCCCGCATTGGCTCAAAATTGAGTGCTACGAGGCTGAAAGCAGATTCCAGCGCCCAAGATGGTGCGCTTGGCCTCGTTCTTCCGCAAATAACGAGGAGGCAAGGAGTCTGCGGAGTGCCCGTCCCCTCGAACTCTGAAGCCACTCGGAAGATGCCAGAGAGCAGCTGCCATTATGCAGCCAGAGGCTTCTCGTGCCCCTTTCGAATGCGACAGTGTCGTGTCTAGTAGCAGTCTCTCCCATCGGCTTGGTTCGCTTCTGTTTTATGGCAATTTCTCATATATGATGTATCAAAATGACAACCCCATAGTTTTACGGCCGCCCTTGAGGCACTGTTTCAGATAAAACACCTTGAAGTTCAACCTCGAGGTGACTACCAGACACAAGGACATTCGAAGTATTTGGTACACGTGGAACTCGGCGGTTCAGGACGTCAGTTGTTCAAGTATCTGTTCTATAAAGTTGGTCACCTAGTTCTACCGGAACCCTTGTCCAATACTCAGCTTCGAGATCCAGATGCTCTACTCAATACCCTAGGATTGTTATTTCGATTCCAACCAGGTTGATTGCGCCCCTCTAGATATCAAGTCTTCCTATCGTCCCCTTACCAGGCTCCGCAGACCCGGATAGGCGCTATGTAGGATCGTTGCATTTCCGGATACGTAGCACTGGTGTTGGTTGCACGTGTCGGACAAGCATGCCTCAGCCCCTGCATCTCGTGCGAGGGACTAGCCGGTCTTCCAAACCTTCTAGAACACAATTCGCTGCATAGTACGCCTCTGGACGCCGAGTCGGATCGACCGAAGCCTCATGAAACGCTTTCAGTGTTCTCACTCGGCAGCCTTCTACAAAATACGGATATTATCCAAGTGGAAACCCTGGTCATATCTTGATAGGTCTCGGGGACCAAGCAAGTAATCCGCCACAGCCAGCATGGAGCTCTGCCCTCTCGCCTGTCTTCGGCTCGCGTCCAATATACTTGCAGATCATGTACCACACAATTGTGACCTTGCCATTTCTCAGATCATGCTTATAACCATTTGTTCCATAATTAATACACGCAGAGTGTGCCGGCGATGTTGACATGGATAGGGCCCGTATTTGAAAGGCAATTCCCCAAATACGACGTCTCGGCTACGTGCTAGATCAACGGCAGCTAAGAAATCATTCTATTCTTGTGGTCTCAATAGCTTCCTCTTTAGAGAGGGAGGAGGCCATGGGAACTTCTTCTGAGACACTATGCTAGACCCGTTGCCAAATATGCAAAACAAATATTCCTCACACCACATTTAATTGATGAGCTAGAAGACGTCTATGAAGCCGTATTCGCTCTTGTCATCACTTATCGCGACCAGTAATAGGATCAGAAGATCTCATAACTACGTTTCGTAATTTTCTCCTCATAGATATGATATACTTTTTTTGTGTGTCGTCTACGGACGTTGCACAGTAGCCACAAGCGACAATTTCGTGCCTCTGTTGATCTCCGAGATACCGCCCGAGCATAACGCTGCCGGTAGCCTCGAGGTGTTTCCCAACATTCAGACGCATCGGTCTGCAAATTACTTCAGAAATGATACTTAGAGCTACAGGAATCCTTACCTATCAAGTGATGCTGTGACAATTGTAACTGCTGAACTGACTGGGCTCATGTTGTACTATATCTGGACAACCTGTCGCAAAGTAGTAACGAAGTAGGACAGAAGTTTCGGGTTGAGAGGCTGAATGGTTGAAGTAGAAGTTTGTGAGTTATGATGGTGGCACATGTCTTACTACGCGGCTTCTGATAGAATGGAGAGTGATTGACTGGAACCGCCGCTTGTCCTTTCAAGTTTCATTTAACCGCCAACAATGAGCTTGAGAGCCTTTTATATGATAAAAAAAAATTGATACATCGAGAAATACATGGTGCATTCGTCGTTGATTGGATAGGTGATGGTATGGTCATGGAAGTATTGGCATTGCAAGGACAGGGGGATGGTGGGTCACCGCAGGAAACTCCCCTGCATGCGAATTGCAATTACTGTAGACGTCTGGATCTTACGAGACACGACCGCCGAATATTCCAGAAGTAAATATCCTCTCAAAACAAACGCTGGTATGTATGTCCAACTCTCGACTCCGGGGGCTGAAGCTTAAAGATTTCCGTCAGAAGAGATGGCTTTCCGACCTATAAGAAATATGTGTCTGCACGACGCAATTCAAAAAATAGTTCAGTGAACATCAAGCTTTAGGATGAAGCTAGACTTGTGATGAATTACTGGTCGCGTTCATCTGACGTTATCTTTATGCTAGGCTCCTTTACTAAGTAAGACTCCAGAGCACGCCTTGGTGCAGCCGTCACCATCAGCAAGAGACGAGGCACTCTCACGAACCATCACGGCAGAGCTGCAAGGCTCGGCCTGCATCCCACGCTCACTAAAGAGATCTCGAAGATGCAGTGGCACTGTCTCCCTTGAATTGCGGTTCAGGTGCAGTTCGTGGCTATGAACAACGTACTATTGGAGTCAAGAGCACAAGCCGGCGCGTTCTGTCACCCCCACGCGCCCAAGGCGATGCCACGCTGACTAGCCGTTACACACACGCAAACACGTACATGAAGCCAGCGCGGATGCACTGAACATCTTCCCCGGCGCACTTTTGAGATCTACCTGGGCTAACCTTCATGGCAGATCGCTGGTGTCCATCCATGCTCTTACCACGGCGAGGATCCCCTTTCCAGGAATGACCGCGTCATACCATCGTATTCCACGGCACGGCATTGGACTGGCCCATTGTGCCAGCTTGACGACAGGTCTAAAAACTTTTCATTGGCGAAGCAAGAGATGGGATGAGATAAAGGCTGTCAAGCAGCATTGATTGCAACAGCAGCGAAGGAGGGGAGGAGTCAACCTCAACCTCCCCACCTGCTACTTGGAGTAAGCGCGCCGCCCCCAAGATCAAGGGATCAAGGGATCAAGGGATCCAGGGGTCGCCATCCAGGGGTTTACCATGTCATGGCTGTTGGATCACGAATAGACTGCATCTACGAAGTACATCCCGTACTGTACGTACGTACAGGAGAACTATCCGCCTGCCGCCTGCACGCAATCCCGCCTCGTTCGTGTCCACTCCCACGTGGAAGATAAACCGTCATCCCCACCCACTGCTTCTCGTCTCGTAGCGAGCGAGCATGCGCCCTTTGGCTGGGCTGGGGACACGAACTGGCGCTTCTCCCACAGCCCGGGTCTCACCTACTTTTAGCTGCTCAGGCAAGGTTTTCGCTGTTGATCATTGCAGACTGCTCTGCTCATCTGACGAGATGCTCCTGCGTCCGGCACTGCAGACTCTGGCGTGTCGACCCTGCGACCTACTTCTTCCCTCTTGCTTTGAGGGCTGGTCGGTCTCCCGGAGGCTCTTCCTGTCGTCTTTCTTCTTCCCGCATTCGGTTCCATTAGATGCGTTGCGCTTCCTGTGAAAAGCTAAGAAGCGCCAGCCGCTCTGGCTCGGATGGCTTGAGCATGGCATTATTGATAGAGGCCTTTTGTCCACATACCTCAACTTGCAACCATCCGAACTTACTCAGGGCAACAATGTGGAATTTGCATGTGCAATTACGGGAAATTCGCCTCGTCGTACGCTACAGCAACTTGATGTTGTGTGTATCACAGTAGAGTAAGGGGCTTGAGGTGCGGCGGAGGCGCGTCCAAACACAATCTGTTCTGATTGGGTAGCTCGTAGCTTATACCTACTTTACCGCCGCATTCCTGGAAAGACTGCTGGGGGTCCCAAGACCAAGTGCCATCCAGAGGCTGCCAGTAAGTTCCACTAATCTGCTCCAGATTGCCTATATTCTGTTCGCACCTTCCTCTACCGTTGAGTCCCCGGTATTTGGAGGCTCCAAGTTCTGGAAATCAGAAGTCTTAGCACCCTCTCTTGCCGACTATCTGGCACTACTTTATCTGTAGTGTCACCTAGCAGAGCCACGCCTGTAGAAGCTGTGGCCATACATCATTCTTCTCTAGAGGATTTGGTAGCAGTCGTTCTCTCGACCTCGCCTATTATGGCAAGTACGTCTCCCTGAACACTGCATCGACAAAGACATACGAAACATAGTTTGATTGTATATTTGCTTCTCACCACTTGCCTCATCCTTGCCAATCATATATCTACATTGATAGACTGTCCAACTTGAGGTTTCAATTGTTCGAAACAGGGTATTCGATCAGTCGGGATGGCTCAACGAAGTCTTTTTCTTCTCTAGAGGAGGATGCGTTCGGTTGGCAATCCTCATATCACTCCCAATTGAAGGAGTATCCTATAGGCCTAGCCCATCGACTCAGGACCCAGAATTTGAGGGTTTCATGGGCAGGCTCGAAGCATTCGTGCTTCAAATGTGTTCGTTGTCTTAGCCCGTAGCAAGACCCCACTTAGCCAGCTATTCGTTTGCGAATCCAACTATCGATTGTGTAGACACGTCGCATCTCAGTATCAAACATCTCAGCCTGTGGTCGATTAAATTCCTCAATCCAGATCCCAACTCATCCAAGCCGCGATTACTCCAGAAATTCCAGCACACCTTAGTACCCAGCCAAAATCATCTTTCACTTCTAATGCTTCGAACACTTTGAAGAGACAAGCACACAATACGGCTGCAATAATCTGCGGAGCAGCTATGAAGGCGTTGTGAAGTCCGAGAGTCGTGCCCACCGCAGAAGCTTGATGATCTACACACATGTCTGTCGTTTCGTCTTGCATCTCCTCAGGACTTGAAGACCCCGTCATCTCCTGGCCAACTATCGCATATGGTACCCATTGTGTTATGGCCCAGCTTGTGCCCACTAGAGCCACTATCTCCGTGCCTCCGAACACTGTGTGGACGATGAGCGTTGAGAACATGGCTACGGCGAAAATTATATGCGACACTTTCCATAAGAGAGATAAAGTGAGAGTTTTAGAGCCGCCTGTCATTGGAGGCAGAACCAGTATACTGAATAAAGCTATTGCCGCGAAGGAAAACGACGCGAAGCTACCTGTACGAGCTGCAAGGCCTATATCGGCAGGTTTCGAGGTAGACATAGGATGCTCGTTCATTAAGGGGGGGGAGGACTCGTGCGTAATCGAGTAAAGAGACAAGCTGCCAATATACCTAACACAAGATTCAGTGAGTTGTACAACACAATGAAACGAGAATGCTGACGCTGTGTTGTAGTATAAAAACGGGAACCAGCCAAGCCACGCGAAGAACTGAATTTTACAGACTTTGCGGACTTCTGAAGGCATACGCCTTATACTTAGAGCCACATCCTTGAACACCGAGGTCGGCAAATATCCGTTTCGGCGGCGCTTGGCCGTCGAGTTGTTCTGCTTGCCAGTTGAAAGCAAAGTCAATGGTAGTAGTAGAATGAGTACTCCTGAGGTGACAACCGACATAGCCATGAATTGGGTATTTCCAAGCCACTTTGGGAAACGCTGCGAGCCAAGCAGGAATGTGAACATGCTTCCCAAGATACTAAAACGGCCTGCCCATCCACTCGCTCTGACTTGTTGTTGAGGTGGAAAGCTCTCCACTACCAATGCTCGAACACCAACCTGCAGAGGCTGAATCACCACGTTCAGGGCATATACCCAGAAGACAGCTACCAATTTGACTGCCATTCCGCAGTGCTTGCTTTGGCTCTCCTGATCTTCCTGGCTGAAGATGCCGACAATCTCTCGCGAGATCCCGAGGCCGAGCAGACAGATAATACTTCCAATGGTCCCACCTACGATGTACGGTACTCGTCGTCCATAGCGAGTACCACAACCATCGCTATGGGCACCTATAATAGGCTGAAGGAGAGTTCCGGAAAGCGGCCCAGCAATCCAGACAACTGCTGTCCATGCAGAGGAGAACCCAAGGGTGTGTAGGTATAGCGTGCCATGAGACATTAGAACGGACCAAACACACTGTATACCAAAGGTGGTGGCTGTTAGAAGCAATAGACGTAGCGTGCTCACACTACGGTTCCCTCTCAAACTGTCGGACTTTTCTAATAAACCTTCGGCACTGCAAGCTTCGGGTTCATGGTCGAAAGCTTCTGGCGATGGCAAGTCTAGTGGTGGGTACTGAAGAGATGGATCCGAGTTGGATTCTTTGACTTCCGTTTTGATTTCCGACAACTCCAGGTCTAAAGCTGGTGAGTCTGGCACCATAGATGAGCTGTCTCCCCGCTTGACTACTTCGCCGACCGAGCTTGTAGAGAAAGCCAGAGCCATTGATCAGGAGTTCAGAGGCACTGTATCAGAACATGAGTAGCTAAGTGACGCTAGAAAAGATCAGTCGGTAGAGAAAGTGTGATGTGAAATGTCTAACGTCTTTCTGGCAGATAGGATAACGGTCTTTTCCCCGCACGAGACGCTTACTCTCGAGTCAGCAGCGGTGAGTGATCTGTGCCACAGTACGATACATGCAGGGCGCTAGCTACAAGGGGCAGGAGGCTTGGAGTTTGCACACCAAAGGGAAGCAAGCAATATTTATAGATAGAAACAGAAGTAAAGGCCCCGAGGAGTCATATAAAAATTGAGTGACCCCCTCAGCTCGTTTAATTAAGATCTTTGTTCAATTCCTTGGATTTGTCGGGGTGCATAACTCGGCATCGTTTCAAGGCTCCGACTAAAGCAACAAGACTATTTAGGCGATTCTGCGGTTCTACGGTTCTACGCATCTCACAGAGCAAAGAGCCTTTCTTAAGACAGGCAAGGAATTCTACATGAGTTGAGAGACATCCTTCTTTAGGGCAAGACAGCCTCATGCACAGCTGTCTACATGGTGTGGGTTATTGTCAACACAAGAAGCGGCGTAGGATTAGTGACATTGCTAAAACTTTGGCGATCTACCCCTGAAGTATTTAGCGACAGATGCTCTATCTGGTAGCTCTACAAAGGCTTAGGGGAATTCGGTTGTTTTACCACTTACTACTTGGCATCAATCATAGCTGTGAATCTTTCCTATTTCTTGTTACCTATGTTAAGACTACGATCTTGCCATTTGCTTCATTTTCATCCATGCATCTATGAGCCTCCACTATTTCATCGATTTTGAACACCTTGCCAACTGGGATATCCATGGAACCATCCAAAATATCTTTGACTAATTCATCTAAGGGGGTGTTTACGAAGTCCTCTGCACTTCCGCTGTAGGTCGTCAGATACTTACCGGTAGGAATTACCATTGGTACGAAGTTTTCGATTGACCAACTGCCACCCACGATCCCAGCCATGCACATGATGCCATGCAGCCTGAGGCACTGCAGAGAGTCTATCATGGAGGTCGTACCAACTAGCTATGAGGAATCAGCATATAGAGTACGGCGAGTAATTTCGATATTCACGCAAGTTCAAACATCACTTGATGATTAAACAAGAGTCTTAAGTAAAGAATCATCATTTGTCTGCTAACCTCAAGGATCTTGTCGAAACCATCAGGATATCTCGCCTTCACTTGATCGGCAATTGTGCCGTTATCGATTATAACATCATCGATACCACGGTCTCTCAAGAATTTCTCGCGGTCACTCCGGCGAGTTGTCGATGTGACAAAGGCGCCATGTTTCTTAGCAATTGCAGCTGCTGCAAGGCCAACAGAAGTTGTTCCTCCTCGTATGAGTAGCTTATCACCTTTCTTGATCTGCAATGACTTGAACAATGCACCCCAAGCCGTTTGCAGCATTTCTGGAAGAGCACCAAGGATTTCCCAGGAAACTTTCGTTTTGACAGCCTGATGTGAAGATCCAGGTTCAGCACGGTCTCTCTTGGGATGCACCGAAAAGCTGCCGGAAATATACACTTACCTGGACTTGAGTTGCAGGAACAGATGTATACTCAGCATAACCGCCGTCGAATATTCTTCCCATGCCTCCCATAGCAGTCGCTACGCTATCCCCTAGCTTAAATTCTCCGCCCGGAGCTTCTTCAACCACGCCCGTAGCTTCTATTCCTAAAATACGAGGGAATACCACGCCTGCGTTTGCTGAATACCCCTGGCGAGTGAACATCTCCGAGCGATTGATTCCAAAGGCCCGCACGCGAATCAAAACATCTCCCGCTTTCGGTACCGGAACCGGACGAGACTCCAGCTTGAGCATCTCAGGCCCACCAGCTTCATGGATCACGACTGCTCGCATCATCTTGACAGCACCCTTTGCTGCTGCCATCTGAGCCTCGGATTCGGCGGGCCGAATATTGTAAGTAGATTGGGTGAGTTGTCGGATACCGAGGATGACTGCGACGAAGATGCATATGCTCGAGAGAGCAATGCGGTACATGACAAAGCCTCTAGCTAACGTGATGTGCGTACGCGAGACTTCTCACCGGCACATATGGACTAGGTTCCGATACCGATCACGTTGCACACTCTGGGATAGAGGTATCTTTCGGATTCTGGATTAAACCCGTAGATTTATTTAGAAATTACGAGTACTATTAGATAAGAAAAATACGATAGGTTATTTAGATAGATAGAAGTCTATACAAAAAGTTAGAAGTTCGAATGTTCTAGAAAGAATGACCCGAAGCATACCTCCATCATTTTGTATGGCCAAGTACTATATTGTTGTGTAGGATCTGGGCTAGAGCTGCACTTAGCGGCCGATTTGGCGCTTACTCCCCTGAAGTGATCGGCCCTCACGCTCAAAAAGATAACATCCGATTATCAAATGATCTGTGCTGATATGCTATGCCTACTCGAGTGCGAGGCCTGCGTGCTCCCCCACCGAGATATGCTGACGCATGAGATGCCCTAGCCAGATGTCGCTCTATTGCGTCTTGTTACAGGCAGATGCACACTTCCTATATCAAAGAAGTTTCGAAGTCTACAATTGACTGGCATGACTCCGAATATTAGGTACAACTCACAAGTCGAAAGTTATGAAATAAACGAGACGGCCCCAGAACGCTGTCATAACACGAGCTTACTTCGCTACAAATTCTGTGTGTCCTTTAGCAGACTCTATATAATAGATTTAGAGGGTCCAGGTTTGTCGAAGACGGCTGACAGCAATTCCTTTTTCAGAGCATGAAGAGCCCAGTCCTCTATACTCTCCATCGTTTCTACTCACATAGTAAGGCATACAATCTCGTGTTTCATGAGCTCTGGGAATAACAACCTTAAGGCTAGTTTAGTTCTCTGCTGGCTGAGACGAAGAATAGACTGAGCTTACGAGGCAGTCATGGAAATTCGTTCCCAGACTTGGAAATTTCTCTCGGCTTTCTATTAGACGGCAGAAGAACCGATGCTGGCTCCAAGCTTCCGAACCAGATGCTGTACAGTCAATTCTGTGCCCCATTTGATTGTCTCCATCTCTGATACTTGCACAAAACCGTGGGATAGGTACAACCGCCGTGCAGCATCAAGTCCTTTAAAAGTCCATAAATGTGTCTCCGGGTAGCCAAGCTTGTCCGCAAAGGTCACTGCTTCCTGGATGAGCCGCCGCCCCAGACCCCCACCCCGAACTTCACTGTCAAGAATGAACGCTCGAAAATGGGCCTTGTCAGCACCAAGGTGCTCGCCGTCAATGAAGACAGTGCCGACAATCTTTTCACCTTTCATCGCTGCCCAGACCTCGTTCTGAGGGTGGTCTAGCCTAAGTAATAGTTTCCCAACATCGACTGCAAGCTCGGATTCAAACATGGCACCGAATCCCCACTTCTTTCCATAATACTGTGTCTGCATTTCCATCGTGCGGGCGAGGATCCCCGGACGGTAGCCACGCTTGATGATCACATCTGAAGCAATCTGAATAGGCTTCCCGACTCTTTGCATCTGAAGTGCGCTAGCATATTCGCGTAGTCCGTTTAGGATGCTCTCAGCACACGCCGGAGATAACTGATTGAGGGCTTGTGTGACCTGCTCCTGGGCAAAAGCGTTTGCCTTCGCAAGCGTCTTCCAGCCCGCTGCGGTAAGTGAAAGGCGCACCTCTTTTGAACTGGGTTCTGTTGTTTCCTCTGTAACTTCTCCTGCTTGCGCAAGACTGCGAAGCGTGAGGCTCACATCTGATTCATCCGCATTTAACCTCTTGCAAAGTGCAGACACTGTGATACTTGGGGCGCCGCCAATCTCATAAAGAGTGTGAACCGCTGAGGGTGTTAGATCGGTCCCGGCGATTTTCAGCTTCATGAATCCGAGCTCACGAACTAGCTGACGTGATGCACCTCTGATAGCAGGGACCAGAGGATGGGGGCTCGTCACGGGCAGGGCCATCTTGACAGCGGTGAAAGCTTGATCGATTGATCAAACAAGATTTTGCATGAGATTAGAGATACAATAAGCATATCTGCCTAGCTTTACGTGTTCCCCGCATCTGTATACCGAAATCCCGCACCCCACAGTGGACAAGAGACCCGAAAACTCACAAAAGAAAATTGGAAAAAGAAAGAAAAGGACATTGTATACGACACCTCTCTGCTTCTACCTACAATTCGCAGGTCTAGAATATATAAAAATTGATGAGATTTGTCAGTCACGTGTCATGCGTGATAGCCTAAGCTTGTGTCGTCCAACATATCCATTGAGCCCGATGATTAGGAGGCTCTTGCAAGAAACCTGCTCTGCGCGAATGAATTTCAGATGAAAGGTTTGATTGCATGCGCTTCAACATGACTAAGGAACGACACTGACCAAATGGCAATCAACCCCATAATTGAGACTTGCGGACAGGTAATAGAAATTTGGATCAACACGTTGATTTAAAATTCTTATACTAGTGTGGATGAGCTCTTCAATTTTGTCACTCTGGAGCGAGGTTAAAATTTTGAGCCATTCCCATTTTATCTCGATTCGGCTCGTCAATCACAAGCTCTATGGGAGAGAAGCACTTGAGCCTGGTGCGCCGTTAGGTGATGTAGCACAACTTCTCTTCGTCTTGATGAATCTGAAGAGCCTCTGGGGCTTCTTTGGTGGGGAAAGGGTTTAGGCGATGAATGTTCATGCCTGGGTGCTCCATAATACGGCTCACAGCAAGACGACAGGGGGAGCCCGCCTAAAGCCCTACGCTCAAAACTACCCGTCTACACTATCTCAGTTCACGACGTCACAGGTACTCATCCGACCGCAATTTCCCACAATATTCTATACTACCTCTAGAGAATATTGAAATCAGTATGGCTACGCAATTTGGAGTGGGATATAGAGCGATGACTACTCCCCGTTTCGATCTCAGAGGGCCGTGTTGCTCTATAGTGACTATTGAGTGGTTCTAGAAGAACATCTAAATTAGTCCATTTTGTGGGAGTCTGTATCCTACACATGCATATATTGCAAAAAGGGATGTTGGAGCCATTTTGTATGTGATCCAGGCTGGTTTGGGATCTCCTGAAAACCTATCGTGAGGCAGCTGGGGTGGAAGATATATCAGAACCGACTTTGGAGGCCCAGCACTTAATATTCTGACGTAGCAGATAGTGTCATGGATATAGACGGGCTAATGCATACAAGTAATCAAGCCACGATCTGGCGCTGGAGAAACGCATACTGTATCGACTTTGCAGTTAATATGCAGTGGACACTTTCTGGGGTTTTCTCCGCAGCAAACCATCCCCCAGGCGTCTCGATCAACGGCACTTTGGGGCCCGCTTTACTATTTGTCAATTCTACTGTTGATTCAGTCATCACGCTAGATGCTTCGTCAGGTTTTCGTGAAATCTGCCAGCTTTGATCGACAATAAGAATTCATTGTAGGAATGCGAGGGAGTTACAACCAATGCCAATGCGCGAATGATGCTACCAGGAATTGAAATAACCCGAGATTTATACGACAGAAGATCTACTTCAAGAAAGTTAATAGAAAGAGAGCCCAAACATCGACAAGCATGGCTCATTTGTTCTGATATACTAAAACAGATTTGCAAAATCCCGACTAGAAAGACACCAATTTGCTCTTTACAACAATAGTCTTCGCCAGCGTCTCAATTGATCCACTGGAAAGTAACTCGAGGACCTGCAAATTTGCTTCGAATTCTCGTGTGATGAAGTTTCGCACCTCAATTGCGACCAAGGAGTCGAGGGCGTAATTTGCAAGGGACTTCGTAACGTCCATGTCTTCTTCCTCCAGCATCAGAACTGAGGGTAGCTTGCTCAAAAGACCCTTACAAACCACCTCCTCTGCGTCTTCAGCCGTCTTCGAGGCCTTGAGAGCTGCGTGGAAGGAAATAGCGGTTGCCTGATTTGCTTCATTTCCAGCAGCAGCAGCCTCCGCAGCAAGACGCAGGTGCTTGAATTTAGCGTCAGAAGTCCAAAATGGAGGCGAAGGGGTGATCCTCATGCCAGTAATCGTATGGTGATTGCATGCGCTCGCCAGGCGGCCATTAATAGCTGCCCCAAGCAATGCCAATACCTCAGCTTCGCAGATGGTATCGCTTCCAAGGTTCCTAGCCACTTCGGCGGCTGTCTCTGCATTTTCTGCGAGATAACCAGCGTCAGAAACAGCAGTAAGATCAATCGACGAGGCAGGCAGCCCAAGTCCGACGCGATATTGAACAAACCCGTTAAGGAATGTATTAGCCGCAGCATATGCCGCCTGGCCCCTATTGCCTACGGCACCAGCTGCGGACGATATTGCCACAAAGAAATCAAGAGGTTGGCTCTTGAGAGCATTGTGGAAGTTCCAGGCACCTCGGACTTTCGATTCCATCACAGTTGTATATTGATCGAAAGTCATCTTCTCGAACAGGACATCCTATCGATGTTAGATAATATCTCGGTATTATGTATGTTACTTACGTGGAGTACCATAGCTCCATGAACTAGACCTCTAACTGGAGGCAGTCCAGTGAGTTCGTTGTTGATGAGATTTGTTACTGAAACTGGATCCGTAACATCGCACCGCCGGACCACAATCTTAGCACCAACAGAAGCGAGCTCATCAATCAGCTCTTTAACCTTGCCAGTAGCGGAACCGCTCCTTGATACAAGGGCGATATGCCGAGCTCCTTTCTCAACCATCCACTTGGCCATACTTCGTCCCAGGCCACCAGTTCCGCCAATAAGGATGTATGATGCATCCGAACGGAGAAGCATATTTGCCTTCTCTGAAGGTGTTGCCTATAATGTTCTTAGTAACACGTCACAAAGTTTGGGGGCGATGACAGGCATACCTTAACCTCGTTTCCAGGCTGTGGCGTCACAATCAGCTTCCCACAGCTATCATCGCTCTGTAATGTTTTGAATGCCGTCTCAATATCTGAAATTGAGAAGGTGGTGACGGATTCGACGGGCTTGACCTTCCCAGCCTGTAGGAGATCGGATACGCCTGAGACAATACGACCCATCATACTGGGCTTTTCAGCAGCAATCGACAGGAAGTCGACGGAGCTGAAGCTTGTATTTCTCTCCAACTGAGCAGTCTCAAACCTCGCGCTTGCATCGCTTTTTACGACAGAAATGAACCGTCCAAAACTGCTCAATGATTCCCAAAGCCCTCTCAACGTGTCAGTAGTTGTTGACAGTGTGTTAAGCACTATGTCGACGCCTCGTTTATGGGTCGCTTGGCGAATAGCTGTCCCGAAGGAAGTACCACGACTGGAGAAAATATGGTCATCAGGGACATCATAAAGTCTCGCAATGAGTGCCTTCTCCTCAACGCTACCGACAGTAGCAAAAATCTCAGCTCTCGCCATCTTCGCTAAAGTTATGGCGGCTTGGCCAGTAGCACTGGCAGCACCATGGACCAACACGCTTTCGTCACTGCTCAATCGTCCCAGGTCAAGCAAGCCATAATATGCGATGCAATATGCAACAGGCATTGTTGCAGCCTCCTCGAAGGAGATATCAACACCAAGCTTAAATGCAAATGCTGCTTTGGTGCGGGCGCAGGTTGAGTACACGCCATGGGTGGTGAAAACGCCAGCGACGTGGTCACCAACTGCGAATTTGGTCTGATTTGCCCCAATCTTCGAGACAATTCCACTACACTCGACTCCAAAACCACTCGTTCCCTGAGGATCTATCGCAGTCGCAAGGTCCTCAGGGTTCATGCCAATAGCCTTGACCTCCACCTCAATCTCGTCATCAGATAGTGTTACATCTGTCGAAGGATCGTCAATGAAGTGCAGACTTTCAATCATACCAGGAGTGCCAATGGTCATCTTCAAGGGTCGTTCTTCCTGAATAAATTGGGTAGGCTCGAGAACAGACGCCTTTGTTTGTTTGTGAACATACTCATTCATTTCGGTATCATTAATTATCCTTGGCGTGAATAAGGAGCCTTGCCTCTCCTTGAATTCTAGTTCGCAATTCGCAGCGACCTTTGAACCAAATGAGGCTTTAAAGATATCAAGGATGACTTTCACCGTCAGCTCATCAGATAAAGGAGTCTTAGAATCCAGATCTAAGGTCGCGAATTTAAGCAAAGTTTCCGAGCGTATTGTTCTGCTCAATCCTGTGATCATGTTGGCATCGGGATTTTGGGAATCCGAATATGCACCCCTGACGATCCAAAGGACTCCTTGAACAGTGGTTAATACCTGCTGTAGGGCAATGAAATCCTTTTCAGAGAGCTGCGAGAGTAGGGGCCGGTCCAGTTCTGAAATGAATAGACATAATTTCTGATCGGCATCGATGGTTCCCAAAAGCCCAGTAATGGGCTTCCTTCCGGTCGAGGCTTCTAAAGCGTCCGACAGACTTGTTGCCAGGATCTGTTGTGCATCAGAGTCACCGTGAATGATCACCACCTCTTCATTAGGGTATTCGCCGATAACATCGGCATCACCTATCTCACTCGTCAGGTCAGAGTGACCATTCGTGACCGCCGTCCCGTTGACTTGCCGAGAAATACCGTTGATTTGTGGCTCAGAGTCTCTGGCTGAGTCCTCGATCGATCCATCTGCAACCTCTTTCGGGCCTCTCTTGATATCCCCTTCTGCTTTTTCAATTTCATGCTCCGGCACAGGCACAACTTGAGATGGCGAGAGCAAGCCTTGGAGGGTTGGTTCCCAATCTAGCTTGTAGCAAAGTTCTCTGTAACCTTCGGCTTCCGTGCTAAGATCTCTCTCTATAATTGGCGAAATGGTCAAGTTGTCTAACGTGATTAACGCTTCTTTGGAATCATCGCTAGCTGCAGCAAACATTGACATCTGTATGGGTTTTGGATGCGCAGAAGGCGCTTCACCCTTGCAGAAAGCGAGAAGGGTATTTCCTGGCCGCTCCGTAAGCCCAACGATGTCACGAGAGATAACCATACGGCCAATGGAAGATGGTAGATAGACCGTGTCAAGGGAGTTTCGGCCAGCACCCAGGATTGGCCAATACATCTCGATCAATTGCTCGAGGAACGCTGGATGGACAATGGTGCTTGTCTGGAAACCTTGTGGCATATCTTGTGAAGTATCAACGACTGTCATTTGGGCCTTTGAATAGCTGTCATTTGCCAGACAGTGTTCTACGTGGAACGAGGACCCGTAAGAAACCCCCAATTCGGAAAGCGAATTATACATTTTGGCCTTCTCTATGGGCAGTTTCTCGGCCTGATTGATTTCCGAGATTGTTGATCGTAAGATTGTCTCAGAATCACGAACGAGCCTAGTGCCGTCAATATCGTCAGGGTCGGTGTTGTCCTTGGTGGCAATGAGACCTTTGCAGTGTTCAGTCCAGCCTTTATTAGCCTCCCATGAATGAATTCGAAATTCATCCCAAACGGTAGAAGAGACTAGAGTTCCTTCTTGATGAGATCGGAGCTGAATAGTTAGCTCAACATCCTTGTCCGTAATCATCAGTGGCGCATTGACGGAGACTTCGCGCAGCAAGAATTCGTCAAATTGAACGTCACGCCCAATTGCTTTTTGAGATGCAGCTTCTAATGCCATTGCTACAAAACCAGACATTGGGAAAAGAGTTAAACCTTGAATCTTATGATGTTGAAGCCATGGCAGGTCATCGATTCGAATGGTGTTTCTCCAAGTTGGCTCAAGGTCGTTAGAGTAATTCGCTAGGGCGCCTAATATGTCGTTTCGAGGCGTTGAGCGATTTCTCTGTTTGTGAACAAGGCGGGACTCATGCCAGTACTTCGTTTGATGATTCCAGGGATATCGAGGCATATCGACAAGTAAAGTAGGTGGCTTTCTTGGCCTTGGGAAGTTAATAGCACCGAAGTCTAGTGTCGCTCCTTTAAGGAAAAGAGCGCCTGCCAAATCAAGAGCGGTCTCAACTGCGTCTTTCTTTCTCACCAAAGCCGGCGCATAGGGTATTTTCATTGCAGCAGATCCACATGCCTTCAGAATTTGCTTGATGGGGCCTGCAAGTGCAGAGTGAGGTCCAATTTCCACAATCATATTGACTCCAGTTTTATGGCCATCGATAGGTGCACACATATCCGTCATCGCCTCTGAGAAACGCACAGCTTGTGTTAGGTTATCAACCCAATATGAAGGTTGGAGTTGAGAGCCATCTACAAGCTGACCGAGCAGAGAGGAATAAAACCTGACGCTCGTAGATCTAGGGGGCTCGAGGGATTGAAGTGACTCATGGTATTCCTGGGCGACCAGCTTCATGTGATGCGAATGGTAAGCCACATCCACTTGTAGTTTCCTGTTGAACACTTGTTTCTCTTCAAATTTCTGCTGGAGCTCGTTGATTGCGGCTTCGTCTCCTGAGATGGTCAAACTTGAGGGACTATTGAAGCAAGCAATTCGGGCCTCTTTGGTCTTCAATTCGGCGATAAGAGGGTACACGTCCTCTTTACCACCTCCGACAGCCATCATAGCTCCTTTGAGATCCGGAAATCTTCTCTTCAATTCCACGATGGCCATACCACGTTGGTAAGAAGCTGCCATGCATGCATCAAGCGGTAAAATACCAGCGGCATACGCAGCGGCAATCTCCCCGCTCGAATGGCCAGCCACAGCTGTAGGCAAAACGCCCCAAGATCTCAGCAAGTCTGTCAGAGCGATCTGGACAGCAGTGCACGCAGGTTGGCTGATATGAGCCTGATTGACAGCTGACGTAGCTGCATCCTTGTTCAATTCAGCTGTAAGCATCTCGTTAGACTCAACTTCGTCGCTATCAACATCACTGTCTAGAACTCACCAATGACAGAGAACGTAGCTCCAAAAGATGAGAGGCACCTGTCACAAGCCTCCATCGAAGCTGCAAAAACAGGATACTGCTTATACAACTCACGGCCCATGGCATTCCATTGTGCACCCTGGCCAGTGAAGATGAAACCGATCCTTGGTGGTTCAGTCTCTCTCGTGGGGGAGATCTTCCCACTGTTCAACATTTCGATGAGCTCGAATGATGTTGGAGATGCCATGGCTACTCGCCACTGCATGAAAGATCGACGTTGTCCGAGAGTATATGCGACGTTACCCATGAGATCGCTTTGGAAAATTTCAGGCCTCTGCTCCAGATAGATGCCCATGTTCTTCATCATGGCTTCCACGGCATTCTTGTCATTGGCAGATAGCACAAATAGTTTTCTGGATTGAAATTCTTGCGAATCATCTATGTCCGTGTCATTCTTCTTCATAAAGGGCGCACGCTCAAGGACGGCATGAGCATTTGTTCCACCAAATCTAACATGCCAGTTGTAAGCATCTCTTCCAATTCCAAGAGGAAAGTTGATGCAAGAGGATTAACATCTCGTTAACGGGCGATGGAACAATGGACGGCAATCGGTAAGGAAGCAGGAGCAGAATGGCAGTGAAATGAATAACATTACCCAAAATTATTGACGCTTGCAAAACGCTTGGGTCTTGGCCAGGGGCACTGGCTTACGGGAACCTATTTCTGTCAGTTCTATGCAGAGTCACAGAATTGAAAGTCTCAAAGCTACCTTGAGATGCCATTTTGAGAAAGGAATCTTCTCGTTCGGTTTCTTGAAGTCGTAATTTGGTAGGATGAAGCCACGCTCCAGCATCATTGCTGTCTTGATCAATGAAACGATACCTGGGTTGAGAAGCTGTTCAATAATGTTGTTCCTCTGCTCTCAGATTTACGTACCCGAAGTGGCTTCTAAATGGCCAACGTTTGATTTCACGGAACCCACGAAGAGCGGCTTTCTAGCCGTCCGGTCTTCGCCAAACACGTTATGTAATGCGGTAGCTTCGATCGGGTCTCCAACCTTTGTACCAGTACCATGTGCTTCCACATAACCAGTTTCTTTTGGATCTATACCAGCACTCTTGTAGACAGATCTAATTAGGGATTCTGAGCCCCAGTCAGAATTTATTGTACACCATAAAGTGAGGATCCTACCTTGTGCGCTACCATTGGGCATGGTTATCCCAGGAGTTTTGCCGTCTTGATTGACACCACTCCCAACTATAACAGCTCTTACAGTATCATTATCTTTTAAGGCTTGCTCCAAAGGTTTCAGGATCACCATGCCACAACCTTCACCGCGGCCATATCCCGTACCTCGATTGTCGAAAGCGAAGGACCGTCCTTCCTCTCCGAACAACCTACAGTTATTAGTAATATCATATCGTTTGATGAGTGTGATTGTACCTTGACATTGACATAGATATCCACATTTCAGGAAGCGTGTTCAAATGGCAACCACCGACAATTGCCAATTTTGACTCCCCATTTTTTATACTTTGGCATGCCGTATGTATCGCTACTAGAGTCGATGAACAAGCCGTGTCCATTGTGAAGCTGGGACCTCGTAAGTCAAAAAAGTGGGAAATTCTGTTGGACTGCATTGAAAAGGCACAGCCTTAGGAGGTTAGAGGCGATACTGTCACAACATAGACTGTGAGTAACATACCTGTGGCTTGATGCATGGGAATCGTCTCACTGTCCGCGAACAATTGCGCCTCATACTCCGAAAAAGACCCTCCGATAAACACACCCACTTCCTTGCCGACAACTTCATGTTTTGGGATACCTGCGCTATCAAGGGCCTCGAATGTACATTCGAGCAACAATCGGGCTTGAGGGTCCATTGAAGTGGCCTCCTGCGCCGTAAGGCTGAAGAATGGCGCATCAAACAGGCCTAGATCTTCTTTGAGAAAGTTGCCACCGTTGGTGTTAAGACATCCGCCCTTCCCCGGATTTGGATGATAAAAACTATCGTTATCAAACCGCTCTTTTGGTATATGTGACCAGCCAGTGCGGGCTCGAGAACACAGCTCCCAGAATTCATCTGGCGTGGTGACATTTCCCGGCAGGCGACATGACATACCTACAATTGCGATAGGCATTTGTTTGGGTGTATCCGATTGTTGGGCCACGCCGCTGATGTAGCCTGTGGTGTAGCCATGTGTGTAGCCAGTCGTATAGAGAGTTGGATCCTCCACATGTCCATCCGTGTGGCCATTGGTACTATTGGTGCCATTGTTGACTTGTCCGTTAGCATGACCATCTTGGCTGGTGGTCATGGTACCATTGACGCCCTCGCCCGCGGATAGCGGGGTCGTTGCGATAGGTGCCATGGTAGTACTGCTGACCCTTAACTTGACTATGACGTGGGAGTATCAAGTCACCCCTCGATCTTCCTGAGGTGAAAACATATGGATTATATATACTCCACTTGATGAAGAGTCTCTATGCAAAGTTCCCGTCGCTACCTGAAAAAGATTTAGATGGACAGATCGGCCACGTTCCGAATGCAGTGCAGCGATGGGAAATCTTATGTTCATCCGAGACCGAAATAGAGCAAAGCGTATTGGGAAAGTAGAGAGGTTAATTGAAACCCATGTGCATATTAAAACATTAAAGACACATTCATGATGGAACAGCTAAACAAGGCGGTAAACAAGGCGGCCAGTTAAGGCAGCAGCATTTTGCATGTTATCGGATGAAGGGATTACATGAGTGGGCTGCTAAATCTCCACGAGTGGTGTGCCAGCACCGACCACAGCTTGTGATATTCATGTTGGATGATGAGATTAGATCTTCAGGGGCAGAAAGCAGCATTCGCTCTCTCTGAGCCTGCGACTCCTTATCTGAGTGTGGCTAACCCTTTGCCGAGAAGGATATTACCGGTAGATCTCCTGGCAGGCATCTGGGGTACAGGGGCCTTGGGGGAACCCTGGATTGTCGGATTGTGGGAAAGAGCTAGCAAGAGTATTGGTAGTATTACATACCATACAAGAAGCTTGATCGAAGATTCTGCAAGAGCATGGGCACCGGTCCAGTAATGATTTGTTGCAAAAGTCTGACCAAGAAAATAACAATAGCTGACCCTGCGAATCGGGAAAGAAAAAATATTGATGTGGACATCTCTCCGCAACGTGAAACATGAACATCTTCACTTAGTGACCGCAATGTCAGGTGAAACCTGGCCCAGTCAGGAAGAGGCGAGTGCTCTGTGTCGTCTCTCACTTGATCGTCGACAGAGTTTGGATAGGTACGCGCGGCGCCAAGAAGAGATAGATGAAGAGGGAAAGACGGGTCGAGAAGGAGATGGGGAGATGGGAAGATAGGAAAAATATTCATCGTAGAGAAAAAGTCAAAGATGGATGTAGAGACAGAGACAAGAAGGAGAGAGATAGGAGAGAAGACTGTGGTACACGAGCATGCGAGGAGGCGGGGGTGGAGGCGGAGGAAAGATGTTGCCTCACGGAAGAACATTGTCCGTCACGTGGCTGTGGCTCGGTCGGCCTTCGAGCACGACGACGACGACACACGACGACACACGACGACAAGCTCGACGACGTCGCCTCACTCACTCCTGCTCCCCCACCATGCCGTCTGTACTGCACTGTACTGTAGTGTACGATGTCCTCCCGGCAGCTGGGTAAGGGATTGATAGTGTATATTAAAGTGAGATAACAGAAATTATTCTGTTACATCGATCCCCCCCCGCGCTTCTACCATCCTTCTCGCCAGGCCTATACTCAAAACGGAAGCCTTGCCATCGCAGGCGTCCTGAGTGGTCGCCGGTCATGGCTGGTGCGTCGATTGGCTGCGGCTCTACAATTCACGACCGCATCTCCAGCAGCCGAACATTTCCATGTGGTTGAGCATATAGTGGCCCCAGAGTCTCGACCTTGCACCTGAATTTGCCAAGGACCAACGGCCCGTCGATGGGCTGGAGGGAAACCATGGCTAAAAACGGAGAATGGGATGTCCATCTTTCCCAATTCTCAGCAGGCTTGCTTGCTCAATTCCAGTGCTCGCCATCTTCTCAGCCTCTTGCACGCTGGGTGGACGTGATTCCTAGTTGGCAAGTAGCAAATCGCTTGCCACGGCAGCTTCCGGGCACCAGTGACTTCTGCTTTTCACTTCCCCGCAGCCGGTGCTTGGATTCATGATCCATTCAGTGCTTGATAGCCCAATAAAAGCTCTCATATGCCGTTCCTGTACGTTGTCTGGATCCAAATGGACAGTTGCCGCATATTACCCTCTAAAACGTCCTAGAGCCCTTTTTTTTCTTTCTCCATTTCAGACTTAATGTCATTCCATCTTCGACCTTGATGCGTATCAGTCTTTCCTAGAGTCGCGCATATACATCCTTTCCACCGACCTAGAAACAATAATTCCTAACGATGAAATTCCTCTGTCTTTGCGGAGCTTATGGAAGCTCAGAGGTATGTCTTAAGTACTTTTTCTACCCTTAAATTGTGACCGTAACTTGGTCTTGTGATAGATTTCAATGCATCCCTTTGGCTTTTTGCAAAATGAATGTCCTATGTCTGTCAATATTAGAATGGTAGTCAGAAAAAGAGGCTAACGACAATATAGAAATTCAAGGTCCAACTAGGTATAATGGCAAACCGTGTCAGCTGAACAAATACTATTGAACTTGCTGACATCTCGAAGCACCTCTCGTTAATGAGCTCCGTTCTGATAACACAGCCGAGCTGCATTTCGTTCATGGACCAGTTGAAGCCTTTCCTCCGGAAGGCTTTGAAGAATATTTCGGAACAGCTCCATACTTTCGATTCATTGAAGCTGCCAAGGGCGAAGGTGGCGGCGACAGCAGCGACATTCTCGAGCGCATTCGAAACTTCCCCGAAGGTGCTACTGCCGAAGATCAGATGCGGGCATTGATGAGTGTTGGTGTTACGGCAGCTGCTGTGCCTTCGGAGCAGGACAGTAACAATGGAATCAACAGCGCACAGGAAGCTATCGATTACCTGTACGATATTATGGAGAAAGATGGTCCTTTTGAGGGGATAATCGGTTATTCAGAAGGCGCCACGGTGGCAGCAACCTTATTGTTACACGAGCAACGACGACACGAGACCACAGGAATACCTCCGATGTTCAAATGTGCTCTATTCTTTGCCGGCTGGCCTCCCATGAATCCGGATCTAAATAGGATTGTCCTGGCAGATGAATCAGATCTAACAATTACAATCCCCACCTGCCACGTCAGTAAGTTTGGCATCGAAATAGCTCCCTCTGCACATATTTAACATTTGGATTAGTCGGGTCATTGGACCCTTACTTAGCAGGATCTATTTCACTTTACAATGTCTGTGATATGGATACTGCTTACCTCTTTGATCATGCAAAGGGACATACACTACCACGGCACAAAGATACTGTGAAAGAGCTCGGCGATGTACTCCGGCTCATGATCTCAGACATTGAGACCGATTCTCATCTTTCTACCGATGGTAGTGACTCCATATGAAAGACTAGATCTGGGATGACGGTGGCGTTACATGCTAATTATCTTAAATATATACGGGTTTTGGGGATGTTAGATTTTGTTTGTGTGGTTCACCAGAGTATGCCTCATTTGAATACTATGTCTTCATAGTCTTCTTCCTCATACTGCTCCGACGGTAATTTACTTCTGTTTAGATCAGGTTGTATGAAATACGTTAGCTCCTCAGGTAAAGCAAAACAAGTTCGAGCAACTGCAGTCTCTTATCGAAACTCCCAATGCATTCCTTATTTTTTGTTTCTTGCCACTAGATAATGCGAGATAAGCGGACAGCGTTTGCTCCTTGAAACCACAGTACTCCATCAAAAAATCTTGCAGCGCAACAGGGCCACTCTTGGTGGCAAGGGCGGGTAATAGCGATTTCTCACAGCTTGTTCTCTTCGCCGCGTCTGCCAGCGGCCAGATTGTTCCTGATTTAAGGCTGATATTCCTGGCCTCCAATCCAAACCCTAATCGTACATCGGTAAGTGGCGAGTGCCGGTGACAGTTCCGAGTGGGGTCGCTGATTGTCTGGTGTATAGTGGGGGTGAGTCTGTTAAAGGTTGACCTTGCAGCTATGGTTATCTGTGCCTGCAGGGCCAAATTAAACAGTACTAGAATCCTGGATGCATGAGTACCTGGCTGCTATCTTCATCTACTGTGGGCAACTGACGAGCTACATTCATAGCAGCTTGCCAAATGCTAGGATATAACATTTCGCCTCAGCCTATGCCTCGGGGTCAGGCAGCGAGATCTTTTCCCCTTTTACTAATCTACAGTAGAGGTCCACACAATCTGTAGTATTATCGGCTTGCAGCACTATGTGGTTGCGATGACGAATTAGCCTGATGACTACTTTTATTTCGACTTCTGCAGGTTCGGAACTTGCCTAGCTTCCGGACAGTTATCCTGGAGGCTTCCTGCAGGCAGGGACATTTATACCCCTGCCACTGTCCAGTCAGGGTACTTGATATCGGATTTCCCCTTTGGAAGCAAGGAACTACTATCTATATCGGTCCCTGAGTCGATCATTCCCACAGCCAGAATGTCTTTTAATGAAGTTCACATATTGCAGCTCCGGGATGCCAAGAGCTTCTCAATCTCTTGAGACCTCCTTCCGGCCCTGTGAACCCTATTATTCCCTCGTAATATTTTCCCGTCTGACGCTCTATGCTGGTGCTCGGTAGCACGTACACCGTTCTCGAAATTCCATCGGCAGAACGCCCGAAGCTTGGTATTAATCCGTTCTTGTCGCAATGTCAACCGTCCGTGGAAGAGGATCGCACGTTCTGCCATGGACAAACATATGGCTAGCGACTCTATACAGACAAAGAGGCCATCATCGCGAGGATCGACATGTCCATGGTCGACCTCTGCAACTCTGCCGGTGGGCTCTGAAACAGATGATGAGCAAATCAGGCCCAAAGATGGAACGGTAGACAGCATCGGAGAAGTCAATGACTCCACAACTCCATGGTCTACGTCCGCAACCCTCCCGGTCCCAGCAGAGACTGAA
Organism: Proliferodiscus dingleyae; assembly: GCA_003988795.1. NCBI lineage: Eukaryota > Fungi > Ascomycota > Leotiomycetes > Helotiales > Lachnaceae > Proliferodiscus > Proliferodiscus dingleyae. Next base: position 772,106 of record QYAK01000001.1, on the reverse strand, counting down.
AGCCATGAAAAGCCTTCAGAGGCTAAGCCAGCAACGCCTCCGAAAACCGCGAAGGAAAAAGGCAGTTCTTTCAGTGTGGCAAAGCACAAGACCTCCTTTATACACTTTTTGAGGATATTCTCCTATTCGACATGGGCCGACAAGTTACTAATTTTCGTTGCTACTGTTGCTTCGATATGTACCGGCGTCACCCTCCCCCTCATGAATGTTGTTTTTGGTGAGTAAGAAAAATACATGTATACCACAATATAGTCATTGAGTGAACCTAGGTCAGCTTGTGGGCGCTTTTGGCGCCCTCTACAACCCTTGGTCAGGGCAAACAAAGGCTATGTTTATTCATACCATCAACAAAAATGTGTAAACTATGCTCTGCGAAGACACGCTATAGCACAGAAGGCTGATCTGAAAATCTAGACTATACATGGTTTATCTCTTCGCGGGTAGGCTCGTCCTCGATTATATCGCAATTGTAGGTTACTCAGTCCCGTTATGAGAGTCTGTACTGCGGCTAATATGACTCTAGCTGAGCTTTCGCATGGTGAGCCTGCGAGTCTCATCAGCTATGAGGCTTGCTTATATGAAAGCTCTGCTCGCACAACCCATATCCGTCCTCGATGTGCTGCCTCCAGGTCAAACGGCGTCAATCATCACTATCACCGCCAATATCCTTCAGATAGGTATTTCTGAAAGGCTTTCTATGCTTCTTCAGGCCATATCACTTTTAGTCACAGCTCTGATCATTTCCTTCCGCTTCAGTGCGATCCTCACTGCAGTGACATGCAGTGGGCTCGTTTTCATTGCAGCCTTCTATTTCTGCACAATCACATTCTTAGTAAAGATGGTGAAACAAGTCGAGCATGCTGATAGGATGTCATCTGCGATCGCTAGCGAGACATTCAGCTCAATCAGAATGGTGGCAGCCTGCGGAGCGGAAACAAAGATGGTCAAGAAATTCGCCAATTGGGTAGAAGAGTCTAAGCGGAGAGGACTACGAATGTCCCCTCTAGTCGCGGTCCAACAAGCTCCAGGTAAGTTCTGGCATTGAGACTATCCAAATGTCGGGTTGACACCCCGAACAGTGTTTTTCGCTATCCATGCCACATTTGCTTTGTCATTTTGGTATGCTATTAAGCTATATATGGAATACAAGATGCACAGCGTGACAACGACTATCATGTAAGTTTCTATGAAATTGTGTTTGCAATATGAACGTGGTTGCTGATTATCTACAGCGTTTTGATGTGTATCATGATGATTGTATTCTCTATTGGCAGCATAGCGACTCCACTATCTGCTGCAGCCCAGGCTGCGGGGTCTGCAAGCATATTCTTTACCGTCATTGATGCACCGAAGTATCGAACTGCGGGCGTTAGCGCTCCGGAAGTGTCAGCTAATGAGGATATCGTCCTCGAGAATGTGAACTTCGCCTACCCGATCAGACCGGATGTCAAAGTGCTCGATGATTTGAGCCTACGCTTCCCAGCTGGGAAGAACACAGCCATTGTTGGAGCGTCAGGCTCAGGGAAGAGCACAATTGTTGGCTTGGTAGAGCGATGGTACGAACTCGATGGTAATACGACGGACAATATCTTGGTACCCGTACAGTCTAGAAAGTAATGGAACAGAGTCTAATATACATCCAGACACTCTTCTTTCGTACCGGCACGATCAAAACCTGCGGCAGAAGCCTACACGAGATAGACCAAAAGTGGTGGAGGAGACAGATCGGGCTCGTGCAGCAAGAACCATTTCTATTCAATGATACGATATTCAAGAACGTGGAGTACGGATTAATTGGTACAGAATGGGAACATGAGTCAAAGGAGCGCAAGAAAGAACTAGTGGAGCAGGCGTGTGCAGAGGCTTTTGCAGACGAATTCATTTCTCGTCTTCCAGAGGTATGTCGATTCGTCGCCTGGGAGTGGACTAGGTATGGAAGAATTTAGAGCAGGACTAACAGTTTGTAGGGTTATGACACAGTGGTCGGTGACGCGGGGATCAAATTGAGTGGCGGTCAGCGTCAGAGGCTGGCAATAGCGAGAAGTATTGTCAAGCATCCTAAGATTTTGATTCTCGATGAAGCGACCAGTGCCATAGATGTTCGCGGCGAAAAGATTGTTCAAGCGGCATTAGACAAGGCCTCCCAAGGTCGGACCACCATAACTATTGCTCATCGTTTATCTACCATCATGAAAGCAGACACAATTGTGGTCCTGAGGAAAGGAAAGGTTGTCCAACAAGGCACCCATGATCAACTGTTGGCAGATACAGAAGGAGCATATTGGGCTTTGGCAAATGCACAACATTTGTCCTTAGGCGATGAAGACTCGGAAGATTCAGATTCGAGTTGGTGTGATTTTGACAAGGAAAATCCCGAGGCCACCATCCTCGAGAAATTCAGTGTAGATGTTCCCACTCCTGCAAGGTTAGAGGAGCCTGAGTATCGAGAGAGGGGTTTTCTAGGCAGCTTTGGACTCCTGCTGTGGGAACAACGTCCCCGCTGGCCTTGGTATATATTAATGCTATTAAGTGCTATCGGTGCTGGTGGTAGGTTTTCAACCCTTGTGACTCCAACCGCTTGAGGTCTCGTATGAAGCCGCGCTGACTATTGACATCAGCCGCTTTCCCTCTTCAAGCATTCCTATTCGCCAAGCTGATTTCGGTCTTTGGTTTCTGGGGATGGTATTTGAAACAGCAGACCGCATGGTGGTGTCTAATGTTCACAATTTTAGCGATTGGTGTTGGTGTCAGTTATTTCGCCTTAGGGTGGTCGGCCAACACCGTCTCATTTGTAAGATGTCACACAGCGTGGTGCGAGAATAAGGCATACGAGATAGACTAACCATACCAGCATATAACATCGTCTTACCGAAAAGAGTATTTTGAAAATATTCTCAAAAAACCAATTTCATACTATGACGACGAGGATCACTCTGTCGGGGCCTTGACCGCCCGCATAGCCACCGATCCCACTCAGTTGCAACAGCTCCTTGGTATCAATATGGCTTTTGTTTTCATTTCCATTTTCAATGTTGTAGGCTGCATTGCCATGTCTTTCTATTTTGGATGGAAACTTACACTCATCACCGTATGTTCATCGGTGCCAATTATCCTGGCAGCTGGTTTCTTTCGAATTCGATTCGAGACACAATTTGAGAAAGCAAACTGGAAAGTCTTTTCTGAGAGTGCAAAGTTCGCTACTGAGTGTATCGGTGCGATCAGGACTGTTACATCTTTGACGATGGAGTCCGAGATATGTGGAAGATACGAAAATCTCTTGCAACAGCATATCAAGGATGCATTTCACAAGGCACGGTTTTCGACTCTGGTCTTCGCAATGAGCGATAGCATTGCCCTGTTATGCATGGCATTTGTATTATGGTACGTGTAGCTGGGGTGGTAAGCAGGCTGAGGACTAATTGATTTAGGTATGGAGGTGGACTTCTTGCCAGTTACGAATATTGGCCTTTCAATTACCGTACGATGGATATGTTCCTACGAGCTCCCCTTGCTAATTTCCCCATCAGTGGTTGTGTATTTGGCGGTCATTCAGGGAAGCACAAGCGCTGGACAGTGGCTAAGTTTCGGACCGAGTAAGCTGTATCTCGCTTCATATCTGCTAGAAGGCTTAACTGAAAATCTCTAGACATAGCGCAGGCCTCAGCGGCTGCGAATAGGATCAGGGCTATGAGGCCGAGAGGTGACTATGGCTACGAATCAGAACAACTGACTTTTGATGATGAAGATGGCAATGAAAAGAGACTACAGGGAGTTAAGATCGAACTGAGAAATGTTTGGTTCCAATACCCTACTCGCGATGTTCCAGTTCTTCAAGGTCTAACCATGACTGTAAGTTTGAGCCATGCCATTGTTTGATGTCCAGAAAATCTAAAAATTTGACAGATTGAGAAAGGTCAATTTGCAGCGATTGTTGGCCCTTCTGGTAAGTTAAACATAAATTGGTGCCGGCCAGTCAAATATGTTAATAGATGCAACTGTAGGCTGTGGAAAGACCAGCGTCATATCACTGCTCGAGAGGTAAACCCTCAGAATTCTGACGACTGTTTGGATCTCTGACCATTTGCTCATCTGATGATCGTAGGTTCTACCAGCCCCAGACGGGCAGAATTCTGTTCCACGGCGTCGATATAAACAACCTATCTTTGAATGACTATCGAAAGTCTCTATCTCTTGTTGCTCAGGAACCTTCGTTATTTGATGGAACAATACGTGAAAACATCCTTCTCGGGGTCGACCAAGACACAATAGAGGATGAAAGCTTACACCAAGCCTGTCGCGATGCCGAAATTCACGAGTTTATCTCGTCTTTGCCAGATGGATATGGGACTGAAGTAGGTACTAAGGGCGTTGCATTATCAGGTGGCCAGAAGCAACGCATTGCAATTGCTAGAGCTCTAATAAGGAACCCACGAGTCCTGCTGCTCGACGAGGCAACTTCAAATCTCGATTCTGAAACAGAGAAGTCAGTCCAAGCTGTATTTGAGAAGACTGGCAAAGGTAGAACTATGGTCGTTATTGCACACAGATTGGCGACAGTGCAGAACGCTGATGTGATATTTGTAATTGGGGACGGGAGGGTGGTAGAGTCAGGGAATCATGCTACATTGTTACGGCAGAGGGGTTTATACTATCAAATGGTAGGTCTATCCAAAGAAGATGGAATACGACAAGACTGACCTAATGCCATTTAGTGCCAATCGCAGGCTCTGGACAGATAAGGTTCGGGTGGTGTAAAGCTAAGACTTCCTCAATTACCATAGACTATCTGCTACATCATGAGCCCGATAGATGCAGTCCTCATATCTGAATCTCTCATGGACCTCTCATTGGGTGCGGCTGACCGGCGCAATGGGGCATTTGAAGCCCAATTTGCTACTATCGACAGATGCTCATATGATTCTGACTACTTGGACCGAATTTGTGATTTCACCCCAGCCTGATGCAGACTATTTCAAGAAAGAGTAGATAATTATGTATCGACTTCGCATTTGACACTCGTAAATTGTAATCTTTCTATGAAAATTCCAGAGCCTCCTATGCTTCGATAGACTTTTGTCAAACAATGTATGGTCCGAACGCCATGCCCTGTTGCCATCCTGATCTGATCATAAACAACGCTTGTTGATACACTACCAAGCCCAGGTCCGGGTGCTCGCATTGAAGACAGGAGGCTTCCACTGTATCTTCGCCGCTTCTATCTGTCGCTTCGGTTTGACCTTCTGCTTCTCTTTCATAGCCTCATGCCTTTTGATCAAGTGCGTCGGTATCACAATCTTATGTTCACCTTTGTGGTAGACTTGCATTCTAAGCGCCTGCAGTGTACTCTCCACATCTTGAGAAGTCATCGCCAATTGTGCAGCTAGGCCTTCAATACTGCACCTTTCCTCCCGATCATTAAGATCAAGGAGGAGCTCTACCAAGTTCTCGGTCCAGTATTGCCTGTAGGAAAGTAGACCAAGATCTGATAACGGCTTCTCGGGAGACCCATTTTTACCTTCAATCTTGGTCAATTCGTAAGAGAACTGGATGAGTAGACGTCCATAACCTTTGCGTTGGAATTGCGGCAGGGTAAGAATACAGGCAACATTATAATTATCAGCGCTTTCCTTTTCCTTTGAAAAGTACCCAACTAGATGACATCCTTTCTCATCCCGCGTCGTCATGACGTAGAAGAGGAAAGGGTCGACATCGTAGTAGAGAGTCTTATGATCAAGAAACATCTTGGAAAGGAGGCATAAATTCCGGCACCATGTTCGCTGGCGACGGCCATCAATCTCGAAGAATGAAACGTAGTCGTCCCGATAGATCTCGTTTCCAGGAGGATGTTGCATAGTACATTTTTGTCGGTGCCGGGTGAAGGACTTAGATTCACCATAATAAGATAAGCAGAACTCACAGATATACATGAGGTCCTCTTGACTAAAGGCTTCAGGATAAGGAGAAAAATACCAGGGGAACAAGTCATAGTTGCCGAATTGGACCTTTGATATGTTTCGAATGCGTGAGATCTCGGCCTGGTTCTGTGTCATGGATCCCCCAGTTCTAAGTTTTTCTATCTCCTCTTCGCGGCTGAATTGTTCGGGAGGTTCCTTCTTTGCTTTGACTGCCTCAGCAGCTGCGTCGTCAATATCCATAGCATCCTCGTCCTCTGCCCCTGGGGTCGGTTCATCAAGATCCAGTGCAAAAGTTTTGGAATCGCTGTCCACATCCGGTGTGGCTTTGCGAGACTCAAGGGAATCGTTCCATGGCCGCGGTGTCTCACCCTCCGCCGAGACAATGGAAGCCTCTCTTGTAGCAGCAGGTCGCTTCTGCACCTTTTTTGGTGCAACTGTGGTCTTCTTTGCTATAGGAGGAACAGATTTCTTGGGTTCCTTCGGCTTCTCTGGATTCGGCCACTCGACTTCCTGGTCAAAATCTATCCTCGCAACCGGAACCCATTCATCAAGACGCTTATTGAAGTTGTCGAAGTTGCAATAAAATTGCCGGCCACTTTTCGTCTCCTTAATGCTCAATACCTCTGCTCGTCGGGGTCGGCCTTCCTGAATATCGAAGTAAGTATGGCCTCGATGTAGCTAATGGGCACTTCTAGAAAATAACGATTATGCCGAAAGGCTGTGCTTACCTTCAAAACCATAGCGATACATCCGATCCTGAGAGTATCGACGGTCGCTTTGCTCTTCTGCCTTGGAGCAGGAGAGCCCACAGCGGGATCATGCGACTGTGCACCAGCCGTCATAATCGCGGCCGGGATTAATTCGATGAAAATGCGTCGCTTTGTGGCAGATTTTGATGATTGAAGATGGGAGACCTGGTTAAAAGGGCAAGTGGCGAGGGCAAGGCTGAACCCACATTTTAGCGTGAAGCCTCGTCCACTACCAACTTGAAGTCTTGTCGAAGCTTGCGGCACAACAAGACAGACATGGATCAGTAGCACAACCCTCAGAAATGGCACCTGAACTCTCTAGCAATTGGAAAAAATTGCAGACTCTCTTGAAAGAAGATACCAAAACAAGCTCAGACCAGAAGAGAGCAGCGGTCCCGACAGAAAGGCAACAGAACACCGCTGCAAAGCGCAGAAGGTTGGAAGCGAAATCGACAAAGGCAGGGGCAGGCTTGCCAAGAAGGATCTCGTTGCAGAATAAGGGAATGGGAATGGTAGCGAGCTCTGAGAGCGTGGAAATATCAGGACCAGTAGAGTCTGCGCCGTCTGCATCTCTAGCTCTCTGGGCTGAAGACAACGACATATCTGCCCAGGATCTGGCAGAGGCCTATGGAGGAGGGTTGAAAGACACTACAATCCAAGAAGCTGGAATCGGAAAGATAAACGGAGGATTATCCAAAGATCTGGGCATTGGGAAATATGTGGGCATCGACTGCGAGATGGTAGGGGTAGGCGGGGAGGAGGACAGGTCTGTCTTGGCAAGGGTCAGCATCGTCAACTTTCATGGAGCCCAGGTCTACGATTCTTTTGTCCGGCCAAAGGAGTTTGTGACGGATTGGCGAACTCATGTTAGCGGTGTGTCACCGAGAAATATGTCCTCGGCTAGGGAATTCGAAGAAGTGCAGCAGGAGGTTGCGACGATTCTGCATGATAGAATTATTGTTGGCCATGCGATCAAGAACGATTTAGCAGCGTTGATGTTGAGTCATCCAAAAAGAGATAGTCGTGATACGTCGAAATTTTCTGGGTTCAGGAAATACAATGGTGGCAAGGTGCCTAGTCTCAAGATGCTGGCTAGAGACATCTTGGGAGTCGACATTCAAGGAGGAGAACATTCTAGTATTGAGGACGCCCGGGCAGCTATGTTGCTCTTTCGACGCCACAAGCCTGCTTTCGACATTGAACACACCCAACGATTCCCTACCCATGGCAGCAGCACTTCGAAGTCTAAAGCCAAAAAGAAGAAGACCAAGCGTTGATGAGTAGTGCGACAGATCTATTAGCTTCACCTTTATGGTCTAGATACCCAGGAATCTAGAGACTCCATGTGATGCAGAAGGCAAACGAGAATGCCACCAAAGTCATCCGAATTCCATTGCTTCACGTCGTGCATGTTCGTCTCGCAGATCAGAGAGGAATACCCTCCATTAATTCGACCGCTCCCTCACGACCTACTGTGATGATGACATCTCCAAGGGTCTTGGTGGCAAATCCAGCTTCGCAATATGCAAAATAATACTGCATGGGTCAGCTTGCGTTACTGCCGGATATGGGGAACCACTCACCACCCATTTCCTTCTGAATACGTCAATCTCCCTCTCATCCATCTTATCATGTTCCAACATCAGTGCCGGCCGGATGCGAGACTCGAAATTTAGGAGGAATTTCTCCCTCCAAAGCCGCAATGTCTTCGCGTAATGGCCTCCGATGTTCTCTATGCGCTCTACAACCAGCGTGCCGTCCGAGCCTTTGGTGATATTGTCCACGAGCTGCGTGATCGAGGGGAGATGCCCCCCAGGAAATATATATCTTCGAATGAAATCCTCACCTTTCGAATAGGCTTCGTATCTTCCCTCGGGCATGGTGATGCATTGGAAAATCGCAATGCCGTCAAACTTCAGAAGCCGATGTATGCATTTGAAATATGTCTCCAGATACTCCCTTCCAACTGCTTCTAACATTTCAATGGAAACTATCTTATCGTAAAGCACTTTGGGAGTCGGAAGAGCTCGGTAGTCCATAAGCTTCACTTCGATTCGGTCCACGAACCCAGCTGCTGCAATCCTCTTCTCGGCAAGTGCTTTCTGCTCAATAGATAGTGTCAGAGACGTGACACGACATCCTGTCTTTCGCACTGCCTCTATGGCGAACGATCCCCAGCCCGTTCCAATTTCCAACACGTGGTCCGTGGATTTGATACATGCACCATCGATAAAGCGATATAATTTAGTCATCTGAGCCTTGTCTAGCGTTTCTTCCTCCTCATCCTCGCTCGATGGGGACTTCCATATAGGACATGAATAAGTCATGTCATCTGATAGAAATGCAGCAAACATCTCGTTACTAATATCGTAATGTGCCGATACATTCAGCAGTGAATTGGAAAGGGTGTTTGCGCTTCTTGCGAGCCCAGTGATCGTGGCGGCGACGGAGGAGGTCAGGGTTGTTGCATTGGCTAGCTGCGTGCGATTAAGAATGAAGAGCTGCTATCGTCAGCTACACTTAATACTTTGGGCGGTCCTGATGAGCACCTACCTGGAAGAAGCCTGTCAGATCGGCACATTCGACCTCTCCAAGCATATACGACTCCGCAAATCCCATATCGGCGAACAGAAAGAGGCGCACCCAGAAAGTCTCCCTCCGGATGAGTAATTCAACTTTACCCGCTCCCTGGCGCTCTTTCGAGTTGCCCTTTGTGCCATTCATCACCTTCACACCCTCATCCGTAGGCTTCTGTCCATAGCTTGCGGTTTGTCCCGTCATCTCATCAATTATGATCAAAGTACCATTTTCGATACGTGAAAAAAGAGATGCTACGACTGCCTTGGACACGGATAGCACAGGGCCCCAGGACACACTCCCAAGCGTATGTCGGACAAGGTCGGCGCTGCGAGCTAACGGGTGTTTGAGATATGAAGCCATTTCGAGGGTTGCGTGTACTACCATCAGCTACGTCTGGCAGTCACAGATCTACTTTGGATTGCCGCGAAATTCCAGTCAACAACCATGTGAGAAACGCCTGCGTGATATGGCAAGGACCCATACACAAAGCACAGCGTCTGGCAGCCCCAAATAGAAAGTAGTCCTAACGGAACTCAGGGCGCTCTCTTGACTGGGTTCTAGCCCACTGCCACTGGCCCAACCGCCTTTCCAAACGGCAGATCTGGAGATTCAAGTCGGTGGAGGGGACGACAGCGGAGATTGGGGGGAGGGGGATCTTGTATACGATCTAACGCGCGCAGAACTATAGGGTGGGCGACGAAGAGAGGAGGAGAGCAATTGCAGCAGCAGCAGTAGAAGAAGACAGAAAGAAAAAAGGGCAGAAGACGGCTTTACTCACACGAGAGTGACAGTAACAGCGACAGTGACAATGACAGTATGCAAAAGTCTACACGCTCAGGGTCCGAAGCAGGAGCCATGACGAAGTGTTCCAGCCTGTGCGGGCCTTACTGTATGGGGAGAGGTGGAGGGGGTGGAAGGTGGAAGGGGGGGGGGGAGAAGAGAGAGATTGTAAAATCCAACCCCACCACTAGTGCATTTTCCATATAACCTTACCTTACCTTACCCTACCTAGGTCTAGGTGCATACCTACCTACATAGGTAGTTCGAAAGCGAAAGCGAAATGCTTGTTTGTTCCTGCCTACCACCATAGACCACCACAGACCACTACTACCTTACCTAGGTGGGGACAGTACAGTACAGTACAATATAGTACCTGCCCTGTCCCTGCCCTGCTTGGACTCTGCTTTGAGCCTACTCTCACCAACCCAAGCCAGTTATGGGCAGGTTATGGGCATGCGGCTCCCATTGATTGTAGTGAGTGAGATGAAAAAGTCTCCGTGCAACCAAGGGCAAGGGACAAAGACGAGTAGTCTACTTGTCAGAAATGGATTGTGCGGTGTGTTGTCTGTCCGGTCACGTACTGTACTGTACTGTACACGTAGTTGGTAGCGATTCCGACCCTAACCACGGCCATATAGATGTCGACGAGTCTTGACATCACCACTCCTCGTGCACTCTGCCACTCACCCACTTCAAGCAGACAGACATCTTGCTGACCCAACTCGGTTCCCGGTTCCTTCGTACTCCCTTCGTGCTCCCTTCCACCGTCTCTCATCGTGTGCCTCCTCCCTCTGTCGCCTTCCTCCTCGGCCGAACAAGGCACGACGTGACCTCTGGTCTTGTTGCGGGAGGCTGGTTGGCGGAAGTGCTCACCATAACATGGCGGGCGGGCACTTGGAAACAACAGAGAAACATGCATATGTAATCTACAAGGGTGCCATGCAGCGGGAATGGGACGCCCGTGTGTGGAATCTCCTCAAACAACCTAGCTCCCGCATGAACGCTCTGAGCGGAGCGTTCAGACTCGTAGCGTCGGAAAAGTCAGGGTCAGGGTTATGGTCATGGCATTGCCTTTGTCATGGCGCCGGTACATCTGGTGGTGCACATACAGTACATGCACATGCTCCTTGTATCCTCTCCGGTGCGGAGTCACTTGAGAGCGACGCAGCAACAGCAAATCCTTCGCAGGATGATGTTAAGGCATCTAAGAAGTCGTGGCTATTGTCGTAGTAGTAGTAGTAGCATAGCATTGGTTCGCGGTACGAAATCTTTCCATCCGCAGCGAGGTAGTCAGTAGTAGACTGTACTGTACAGCAGCTCGACCTCAGATTTCCCCTTACCGTCGGACTTTAGATTAGATTACCGAGGTCGCGTAGTTATCGCGTGCGCGTGCCAATTCGCGACTTCTAGAAGAGCGAAACGCATTTGCGCGCATCTCAGATTTCTATCACGATCCCCATGACGCTCGCAATACGGAAAAGCAAACGCCATCAGGGCAAATGCACCCCAAATGTGCTCCCATGTCGTATAATCCATAATGGACCCGTCAACGCCTCCAAGCGATACTGGGATCCGCGAACAAGCTCAGGCAAGAACACCCACATCACCTGCGGCCGCTTTGCTGACGCAGAACTCCCACAGATGGCAGAACAAGCACCTACTTCCGTGGCCGAAAGCTTGATGGTAGACAGTTGAAGATCTCAAAAGGATATCGCGGGCTGGTCATCTCGTCGATGGATTGTGTCCTGCTTCAAGCTGCGCATGCCGACGGTGCTGGAGAAGAGGAGGCTGAGGAAACGCCAGAAACCAAGATAATGGAAGAGCAAGCAGAGTTTGACGAACTGATGGTTTGGGAGCACGAGGCGCTGCCGGATGACATGGCTGATCCTTTTGTGAGGGGTGTAGAAGAGTGGATCGCCTTTGCGGAACATGTAACTGTGTTAGAATGGAGGAATTTAGAACAAATTGCTAATCGTTGTATAGATCCATTCACAGTCAGATGAAGACATGAAAGCAACTCCAACAGAATAAGGTCATGTCCCAAGAGGATTCGAAAAGGCGCCATAGACCATTCATACACAGTTCAAAGCACTCTAGCCAACCTTGCGGCCCTCTCCTACCAGCGACTTCAACTCCTCGTCTCGCACTGTTTTTTCTTTTTGCTTTCCCCCTGTATAGTATCCCATTCCTTCTGGTCCTTCAAGAACTCCTTCTTAAGTCTCGCATACCCCTCATGCACCCTGCAAAGCTCCCAGTATTCCCTGAAAATATCACTCGCCTCCTGCTTTTCTTCCTTTCCCTTATGCCCCTTGCTCTTTTGCCTTTCCACCCTCTCGCCCTTTGCCTTCTGATCGCTCTTGTCTATGTACTTCCTTCCGCCCTTGTAATTCGCATACCGCTTGGCTCTTGTCATGCCCATCTGAATGAATTTACGCGCCATGTCCATACCCACGAAGTCATCCTGATCATAGAACGTCAGAAAGTGAGAGTAGAGGAGTTGTACCGAGTCCCGAGCGATAGAGGGGGTCCGGAATCGCCAGTGCGGGAGGAGGAAAGACTTATAGGGCTCATAAGTCAGAACGCCTTGTTCGCCGCGGGCAATGCGGTAGGTGAGGTAGTGGGCTTTAGGTGGGCGAGTCAGGGTCGCCATGACGAGAGAGGAGACGGGACTAGGCCCTTATCCTACCAATACCGAATCAACTGGTGTGGGCAAGAGTACCATGACTTTTCAGAATGAAAAGGGAAGCTTGAGCTCATCGTGCATCGGAAAAAGATGGTATACAATTTCTCGGTATATCTCGACAATGGAAACACGGAAGTAGAAAGGCGAAGAACAAATACAGGCCGGGTAGAAATAAATTCCTATGACGTGTGGACTAGTCGTGATATGTTCTATGAGATCCAGAAGGAGGCAAGAAATCGAATTGCCAATTTCCAAGTGGTCGAAATGGTGTCTGACGGTATTCGAAACAGTCTGATAAAAGCAGACTTGATATTAGATCCCAGTGAATGGCGGATACAAATGAGTTTTCCTACCAGATTGAAAGCATGGGCAGGGTTGCAGCATACTTGGATTATTGGGTTGGTAGGAGTGTAGATATTAGTGCATGGACATGTTCTCACTCAGCACACGCTTCTTCTCGCTCCACACCATGCACGTTCACGTTCCCCTAGGGATATGCGACCACTCTAATACGGCGACCAAGAACGCGTTAAAGTGCAGAAGACGCGTCCAGAGGCCGGGTACTTCGAGCAAGCCCACAATTATCAACTGTTCATGTTCCGAGAAGCATCAACACCACAATTTCGCAAGCCAAAGCTCCTTCTCGTTACCCAACATGGCTTCAGTTATGATGTCCGATGCTGTATCAGATTTTGGAGGCCCAAGCAGTACTCGTGGCACACCTCGTGCACGCCAAAACCAACGAGGTTCTTCAGCGCGTCCAAGAGGCCCTCCTTCAGAGAGTGTTGCGCCTCTCAGTGACGACGAAGGTTTCGCCGATGATCAGATTCCGATAGGCACAGGGCGTCCGAGGAGGAAAGATAGAGCTGTCCCTCGAGTGGAGGATGCGATCGGACAGTATGTCCAGGGCATCTTCGAAGAGTTTCTTGAGACGTGAGAACTCCCCAGTCCTGGCTGCGACAAGCCTAACAACGACTAGATATATCGAAGACCCGACATCATCTGGGGCACCTCCATCTAGTGCTATTATGACCGATAAATACTATGTGGCGCAGATTCACGGACTGAAAACTCTCCAACTCTCGACTCTCTATGTGGATTATACGCACCTGTCTCAATTCAAGGGGGGCGCGTTGGCCGAGGGCATTGTGGAGGAGTACTACAGATTTCTACCCTTCCTGACGAAAGCCCTACATAATATGATCGCCAAACATGAGCCTCGTTACTTTAGAGATCATCGTCAGCCGACTGCTTCAAGCAATCAAACTTCTTCAGGGGCCAGTAATGCCGCTTCTGCGAGTCAATCTGATTTCCAAGGAGACAAGACAACAAATCAACAGACGGATAAACTTTTCACTTTAGCGTTTTACAATTTACCTCTTGTGTCCCGCGTCCGACATCTCAGGACTGCCCACATTGGTCAGCTCCTTTCAATATCTGGAACTGTTACGAGGACCTCTGAAGTACGGCCTGAGCTGTCACTTGCCACTTTTGTTTGCGAAGCTTGCAAAAGCACAGTCCCCAATGTTGAGCAAACATTCCGATATACCGAGCCAACACAATGCCCAAACGAAACTTGCCAGAATCGCTTGGCCTGGAGGTTGGACATCAGACAAAGCACCTTTGTGGATTGGCAAAAGGTGCGAGTTCAAGAAAACAGCTCGGAGATACCTACAGGAAGCATGCCACGTACAATGGACATCATTCTACGCGGGGAGATTGTTGAAAGAGCTAAAGCCGGTGAGAAATGCATCTTCACGGGCGCACTAATCGTCATTCCGGATGTCAGTCAGCTCGGCCTACCTGGTGTCCGCCCTACGGCAGTACGAGACAATCAGAATCGAAGCGGAGATGCAAATGGTGTGACTGGTCTAAAAGCACTAGGCGTCCGTGACTTGACCTATAGACTCGCTTTCTTGGCCTGTATGGTGACTCCTGATACTTCGACTATTGGTTCGTCTGTAAGCCAACAGTTGAACGGTCAGTCGAACAATATCCTAGCATCCCTCAATCAGACCGCTCCAGTGGATCCGAATGAGCCTGGTGACCATGCCCAAGAAGCTGTTCTCGCCTCGATGACGCATGCCGAGATCGAGGATCTGCGAAAGATGGTTCATAGTGATCATATCTACTCTCGTCTAGTTAACTCACTCGCGCCTATGGTATACGGCCATGAGATTGTGAAGAAAGGCCTTCTCCTACAATTGATGGGTGGCTTGAGCAAGACTACACCAGAAGGTATGCAACTCAGAGGAGACATCAACATCTGCATAGTTGGCGACCCATCAACTTCAAAATCGCAATTCTTGAAGTACATTTGCTCTTTCTTGCCTCGTGCAGTATATACGTCTGGGAAGGCATCTTCTGCTGCTGGTCTCACAGCCGCAGTAGTCAAAGATGAAGAGACTGGAGAGTTCACCATCGAAGCCGGTGCTCTGATGTTAGCAGACAATGGAATCTGTGCTATCGATGAGTTCGACAAGATGGATATCAGTGATCAAGTCGCTATTCACGAGGCTATGGAACAACAGACTATTTCAATTGCGAAGGCTGGTATCCAAGCAACCCTTAACGCGAGGACATCTATCTTGGCAGCAGCAAACCCAGTAGGTGGTCGCTATAACCGAAAGACGACACTAAGGGCCAATATCAATATGTCGGCTCCCATCATGTCTCGTTTCGATCTCTTCTTCGTCATCTTAGATGAGTGCAACGAATCAATAGACCGACACCTCGCTGAACACATCGTTGGTATCCATCAACTACGCGATGATGCCGTGCAGCCGGAATTCTCGACGGAGCAGCTTCAGCGATACATCAGATTTGCCAGGACGTTCAAGCCTGAGTTTACTCCTGATGCTAAAGAGGTTCTGGTTGCCAAGTACAAGGAACTTCGCAGTGATGATGCTCAAGGAGGTATCGGACGCAATAGCTATAGGATTACTGTCAGACAACTTGAATCCATGATCCGGCTATCGGAAGCAATCGCAAAGGCGAACTGTGTGGACGAAATTACCCCTAGCATGGTCATCGAAGCTTTCAACCTACTCAGGCAGAGTATCATCTCAGTTGAGAAAGACGATGTAGACGTCGATGAGGAAGATGAAGATGAGATGGTTAATCCCAGCGGCCACCATAGAGATAGTGAGGGCGATTCGCCTATGGCTGATGACCACGAAGTTAGTGATAGCGGACCACATGAGGCTGTCAATGCGGCTACTTCCGTACCAGAGAGTCGCAGAACTAAGATTACGTATGATAAGTACATCAGTGTTGTCAACTTACTCGTACAGAGAGTCAATGATGATGAAACGAGTCAGGGCGAGGGTGTGGATGGCGAGAGACTTGCGCAGTGGTACTTGGAGCAGAAGGAGGCAGAGCTTGCCAGCGAGGACGATTATCATATCGAGATGACATTAGTCAAGAAGATCATCAAAAGGATGGTAAAGGTCAGTATTTCTCCGCTAATGCACTTTAGTTGCAAAGTATTAACAGTGGAATAGGAGAACATTCTTATGGCTATTCGAGGTCAAGGTCTCGTGGGTGGAGAGCGTGAGGGCAGTGCGACTGCTCCTGAGCACGTTGTCTATGTTTTGCATCCTAACTGCGCAATTGAGGACATACAATAAGTGTCGGACCAATACACACATTGGCATGATAGATAGATGGCTGAGGTCAAGTGAAACAAGAATACCTGTGCTTTGTGTATTTGGCGTTGCGGCATCGGCTGTAGGGGCGCCACGAGATGCACATTTCTGTAGGTTAAAGGAAGAAAACTAATGATATATTGCCATTAATCATGTAGAAAGATTAACTTGAGTTATTTACCCTGAGTGTTGATTAGGTAGAGGTCTGCAAAATGGTATCAAGGAATGCTGTTTCAGTCCATCAGACTTGTCTCCAAATTAGTCAACATAGCATACTCTTCCCTCTAAACTCTCGTCTATGCAACTCCTAAGCTCCCTCGCCATCTGACTAGAGAAGAATGCAACGCCCAGCTCCTGGCTTGTAAACCAGCTCGCTCTATCCATATTGCCACTGCCCAACACCGTGATCTCCTCGTCAACAACCACACACTTCAAGTGACTCTTTACTGGTCCGACGGCCGATCGTGAGCCACCTCGCGGATGAAAGTATCCTATCTTCAAGCTCCCAGGCTTCACTACCAAGCGCTCAAGGTCTGCCTCTGGTGCTCTAGCGAGAAGTGCGTTGTATTTACGCCGTAGTTTCCAAAGTTCGAATTCGGTGATCGAGCCTGCTGTCAGGAGCTGCTCGAAAATCATGAGGCCGCTACTAGTTATGAGGAGGATATCCACACCGCGCTCTAATGCTGAAGAGAGAGCTCTGATAACTGGTGTAGATGTGACATTCGGTGTCTGGATGAAGATACTGGCTTTCGCTGTGGCAAAAATTTGGAGCAGGAAGGTATTCAACGGAGTTGGGGGTGGATCAGGAGCAGGGAGCCAGAAAGGGCGGAAGCTAGGGTTCATGTGGTGTGGTGAAGGTAGAAGAATCGTTGGTGTTGGTGAGAATGACGGAGGAAAGCTGAATCTTTTGGTTCCGGGCTCCGGTTCGTGTTCTGGAGAGGTTCTTAGAGCAGAAAGTACCATGTCGTCCACAGGGAATTGCGGTAGAGGAACAGCTCCTCTAGCCCAGAACGATGTCCAGAAGTCAAAGAGCTTCTCACAGATCTCGCCACTCATCTCTACACATCCTTCGAACCAGTCCTCCCAGCTGACATTGCAGCTTGGCATGAAGGCGTAGAGCCTGTCAACAAGGACGAATTTGGGATGCATAACACTGAATGGTCGAACGAAAACACTCTTGACGATCATATCTAACCCCGAAATAGACTCCGGATCAGGTAACCCTAAAGATGTCCATGAAGAGGGTGGATATATCTTTCCATTCAGAGACGATGTCTGGAAGATTTTCTGTAGAAGAGAGCAAGACGAGAAACTGATGCGGACTTGAATCTTGCGGCTTCGAGAAACAGCCTGCGCCGACAATTTAAGCAGCATTCGCGATAAAGACTCCTGAGATGCAGACTTGGCCCAAAAGCAGGTGACGATTATGACTTCGTGGTTGGTTGCTATGCATCTTGTAAACACACTGGAGAGAATCTGACGTCCGGTACCGCAGGAAAAGCCGGAAAGCCGAGAAGTGGTGACAAGAATTTGTGGTGAGGCGGCGTAATAGGAGGGATCGTCATCTGTGTTGGTCTTTGTATGACTTTGTAGAGTTCCAAGCCAATTAGTGAGAATCGGTAAGGAGGTTGTGCCCATTATCACCGTTTCGAGTCGAAGTCAGAGTTGGTCCATGACTAGGATGACTTTTAGTTATAAGTGCGCTGTTCAGCATGCAGGCTCGTCGAGCACAAGTATACGTACGAAGGAAACCAGGCATTGCAGTGGAAACATAATAAGTGCTTCGGAAAGGAGGTATATCACGTGACAATGCATTTGTTATATATGAATCACGGGCAGTTGTAGACTGGCGATGACAGAAATAATATCCGTGCGAAGATTGAGGCTGGATCTGTAGAGTTCAATCGAGCGTACTTGTTCCGCAGGGCCCTCCAAGTGTTTCATCAAATGTCATACGCATTGCTTGTGGTATTTGTAAGAACGCAGTGTCGGTGGGGATCCGTCAAGGATTACAGTATCCACGATTCCATCCTACTGTAATCAACCTCGGCTGAGGCAGCTCCCATCATCAGGTCATAGGCCATTGAAGATAACGAACGCTTCATCGACATCGACCCCCGCTACTTCCGCACAACTTCATTGCTCCCATCAATTGGTCACTTTTCAGTCTTCACTTCGCTCTCGGGCATCTATCTTCTACATCGCTACCATAGCGCAACCCCTCGCGTGAAGCAGCCATGGCACCAGCCAGGACGGCCACGCTCCCCGTCATACCTCTGGCTAAGAACACAGTCCTCTTACCTGGCGTCGCGCTGCGCATCCCCGTACCTAGCAATCGTGCAGATGTGCCAGCTCTGCTTTCAAGCGTCTATAGTCGAGCAGCGGCGAAGACACCGAGTCAGCGACTAGACAATGTCAACATCGCCTGCGTCCCCCTCAACTCGCCACTTCTCGCTCCCAACGGGCAGAACATGATCTCACAGGACGACAAAGCTCCCACCCCCCAGGAACGTATGGACATCAATCCTGCGAGTGCTAGAAGAGATGATTTATTCGGATATGGGGTCGCTGCAAAAATATCAGGTGTTGAAGGAAGAAGAACAGGCGAATTTGCCCTGTTAGTAGAAGGAGTAGCTAGAATTAAGCTCGACAAGATTACTCAGGAGCGCCCATTCTTCGAAGCTGAGGTCACGTATCAACATGATGAAGGTGAGCAAGACTTATCACACATCTGTCTAATGAATTTTGTGTCTCAGCCACCAACTAACTTATTGAAGTCATCTCTTTAGAGGACGTTGCCATCCAAGGGCTCTTCGCCCACCTCCGGCAGTTGTCCCGCGAACTGCTCACCCTCTTGAGATTATCATCGCTTCTCCCTCGGAATTCTGGGTCATCGGGCTTGTCCCCGGTACTCGCACGGCGGCTTGAGCTATTCATTGCGAGGAAGGGGCTCCAAGATGCTGGCGTTCTGGCAGATTTCATGACGAACATTGTTGATGCCTCACTGGAAGAGAAACTGAAGATTTTGGCTGCATTGGATGTGAAAAGCCGTTTGGAAAAGGCTATTGAGTTGCTTCAACGGCAAGTCGCGGATATCAAGAATAATGTATCGATTACCACGATCACAAGCACCGGCATTCCGTCGAACATTGACTTAGATCAAATGAACAAAATTAACAACCAGAGGATGAGAAGACCGGGGATGTCCGGAGTGCCATTACCAGGAATGGGCGGCTTGGGGGCGCCCTCTGATGAGGATCAAGAACCAAATGAGATGGACGAGCTGAAAAGGAAGCTCGATGCTGCGAGAATGACGCCGGAAGCGGCAAAAGTCGCAGACAGGGAACTCAAGCGGCTGAAAAAGATGTCACCGGCCCAAGCAGAGTATCAGGTCACCCGCAACTACTTGGAGAATTTAGCAGAGATACCTTGGTCTGCAATTACAGATGATCACCTTGGATCTGACACCCTTCCCCGGGCGAGAAAGCAGTTTGACGATGACCATTATGGCTTAGAGAAAGTTAAGAAGCGATTGCTTGAATATCTTGCAGTTCTCAAACTCAAGCAAGCTATCAATGACGACGTGGATGCCCAAGTGATTAAGGCCCAAGACGATAAAGCTTTAGAGAAAGTGCAAGTTCTGAAGAGCAAGCGCATGGTCGACAAATCCCCAATCCTACTCTTGGTAGGCCCCCCAGGTGTAGGAAAGACCAGCCTGGCGAAGTCTGTAGCAACAGCATTAGGAAGAAAGTTCCATCGCATCTCACTCGGTGGAGTACGAGACGAAGCTGAGATCCGAGGGCATCGTAGAACCTACGTTGCAGCCATGCCGGGTTTGATTGTTCAAGGGCTCAAAAAGGTCGGAGTTTCCAATCCAGTGTTTCTTCTGGACGAAATTGATAAAGTTGGGTAAGTCTCGTCGACAGGGTATGGTGAGTACTACTTGAAACTAATGTCTTGTAGTACTTCAAACTTTCACGGCGACCCATCAGCGGCTATGCTTGAAGTTCTAGATCCTGAACAAAATCATACATTTACCGACCACTATGTCAACATCCCCATAGATCTCTCGAAAGTCCTTTTCATTGCCACCGCTAATAGCCTGGATACCATACCCCCACCTTTGCTGGACCGTATGGAAACTATCAATCTGTCGGGCTACACAACTCTCGAGAAACGACATATAGCACTACAGCATCTGATTCCAAAGCAAATTCGCACAAGTAAACTTTCGATATCTACAATATTACTTACAACTAACGTTGTATAGATGGTCTCGGGGAAGAGCAGGTCACGTTCAACCAAGAAGTTGTGTCTAAGATCATCGAGTCGTACACGAGGGAGTCAGGCGTCCGGAATTTAGAAAGGGAAATTGGCTCCGTGTGTCGTGCAAAAGCTGTGGAATATGCGGAAGCCAAAGATTCAGGTCACGCCGGTATATATCTCCGATTCTCAAAGCATGTGGAGGTAGCTAATGCTCTTTCTGCAGAGAAATACAAGCCGCACTTATCTGTGCAAGATATTGAAGACATTCTTGGAGTTGAAAAATTCGAGGAGGAAATCGCCGAAAGGACAAGGTATGTCCTACTATGATCTCATTACCAGCTACCACCGGTTTTCTTAGAAGATGTGATACTATCGCGCATATCAAATATGCTTGAGCGCGATGATGACGGCTATATTCAGCCAAATGCTAATATTTAAACCAGTCGTCCTGGTATCGTGACCGGTCTCGTAGCATATAGTTCCGGAGGGAACGGTAGCATACTTTTTATTGAAGTGGCTGATATGCCTGGAAGCGGATCTGTGCAGCTAACAGGGAAGCTCGGTGACGTACTCAAGGAAAGTGTCGAGGTGGCGCTTTCGTGGGTCAAAGCCCACGCCTACGAACTAGGGCTTACACATGACCCTTCGGAGAACATCATGCAAAAGCGTAGTATCCATGTTCATTGTCCATCAGGCGCAATCCCAAAGGTCAGGGACTCAACAAATTACTGGTTCTCGTAGCTGACATCGTGTAGGATGGTCCATCTGCAGGTATGGCCCACGCGATTGCGCTCATCTCGTTGTTCTCAGGCAAGCCTGTACCTCCAACCATGGCAATGACTGTGAGTCTTCTACATATGGGTTTGTACTTTCCGAAGTTGACACAGAGTAGGGCGAAATATCTCTACGTGGCCGTGTCACAGCCGTCGGGGGAATCAAGGAAAAATTAATTGGAGCCCTACGTGCAGGTGTGAAGACGGTTCTTCTTCCAGCACAAAATAGGAAGGAGTAAGTTTCGTAATCAGACTGTCTCTTCGTTTGCATACTGACAACGTCAAAGTGCCAGAGATCTCCCGCAAGAAGTCAAAGATGGCTTAGAGATTATTCATGTGAGGTAAGTCGGCCCGGGTCAACACGTGGAGCTTATTTATTCACACTATAACTGCAGGCATATTTGGGAGGCAATGCGCTATGTATGGCCCGAGGCGCACTGGCCAGGGGAAGAGAACTTCGCCGGAATCGAAAGCCAATTGTGAAATGAGAGAGCATGGCTTTCGACTCATACGACTTCCGATGTTAGGTGCCCTGAATGGTTCATCTAGCCCTTCAGGGAATGCCATACATGTGCTTGCTGGATGCCAGCGGGCTGGGAAGTAACCACGACGTCCGTTGTACATATGGACATGATCTTGTTATCTGAAAGTGCATGATACAATGCCTTATCTTATTCTACATGAGCGCTATACTATATACCACCTCACTGTCAGAATATCATCTAAATTCTCATATTGCTTTTCCAGACTCTGCTCGATACTGATGACCACCACTTGACCGTATACAAATAGGTGACACGATTGCAGCACTCGACACGCACACCACGAGCTTTTGGGTTGGAGACTTTGTGCGCATTTGAGCAGCCAATCTTCGCATTCATGAACCCCTGGTTACATGTGTGCAACTTTCCTTTCTGATCACGTGTGCGAAACGATACATTCGGGAGTATGCTGTGTAAATTTTACGGGTACATGCGTATATATTCTGCGTTGCGCGATAGCTGCATTGACTCGAAGGACTGTGCGTCTCTGCATTGCATGGGATGCTGCATATAAATATCTGCATGCAGATGCTGGGACATGGAGGTCTAGCTTCTGACCTTACTCTACTTGGCGGGCCGTTGAATGAAATTGTATCATCGGTGCATTTTCATCTATGCTTCTTATAGCCCAAAGGCTCATCTGCCCTATTTGGAAGATGTCTCTTTCCTCATCAGGTGTTTTCTTTGCTACGCACTTGTTCTGAGACAAAGAATCATCCACGATTAGCAGAGAAAATGTGCCTGCCAGGCGAGTATACCACTGATAATTGCACGCAAGCATGGTCCAATAGATTAGGTCTTCACAACGATCAGGGGGTTCATGCTAGATCTGAATGTGTGCGTCGAATAATATATGTCAGATAGTGGGAATAGGGCGACTTAGAAATCAGTGTAGCAATAGGCAGGATAAGTATTTATGAATGCCGGTCACTTCTCAAGTATCTTCAGATCATATTTCATAGTACAGATTCGCCATCAGTGATGTAGATATCTTGAAGCTATGGGCATGATGGACCGACTCATGCTTTTGCGCCGTAGGAAAACTATGTGAATATTCACTTTACTAGCTTCATATGCTTCTAGACAATGTATCTAGGTTATGAAAAGACCACAAGAGCCATTTCATCATCAATATCACCACGGTAGTTTGGAGGAATTGCTCGATCAATGCTACATCTTAGACAACTTTCTTTGAAATGTTCGTACCCCGACTCAACCGTGTCTAGAACTCTAGCATTACAGCATGGAGACTGCAAAATGTTTTGAAATCCTGTAGTCAGTTTGAATTCTCCCGTAGTCCATCGTTGGCGAACTATATTAACACCTAGCAGCTGCTGCCGGGGCATCCAGAGCTTGAAGAGCTAGGTGGAGGCTCGAATCAAGTGAGAGAGGGACCAGATTCGCCACAAGCTACGCCGCCGCAGGTCAATCCACGAAATTGTGAGAGAAACACCTAGATGGATGGATCTTTGATGACAGCTACATCTACCGTAACCGATAGGTAGATTACCGGACTGATGAGGCATAGAAAATGGAGAGGCTGCCAGTCCTTACTTTTTAAGGCTAGAACAAAAATCCATCAAGTTCCGGGTCGCAGCGTCAAAGTCTGGCATTGTTAGTAGCAGGAAGTAGTCATTGAGGAAGCGCTCGCCAGACTATCGTGTTACCCGGATCAAAAATTCTGTATGCTGCTGCACGTCATTAGTGTCGAGTGTAGTATCTCGAAATGCAGCAGTCGACTAGTTTTGATGCGCAACAGACACGGGTGCTTATCCACTGAGGCTTCCCCGAAATGGAAGGGGTGGGGGAACAGCCACCATTGCGGCACCTACAGTAGAATTGAAGGCTTGCCCCTTCCGTGGACAGTGCCAGACTATAGAGGAGTGCGAAAAACAATGGATAATTGAGAGAATGTGAAGTACTTTATCCATACGACCGTCCACCGTCCACATACGACTCTTTGTAGGTGCCCCCACGTTATTAAGTCCGCGGTCATTTGTTATCAATGTTGTCATGCTCTGTGTCTAACCCTTGGTATCACATCACTAGACTCGGAATTCTCATGACCAGCATAGGGGGGCATGGTCCAAATTCAAGCCTGAGAGAACCAAGGGATATCTCTCCTCAGATGGATCCTAACTTGTGAGAGGGGGTTGTCTCGGGACATTCGGCAGCGGAAAGTATACAGGCTCCATTCCTGGCGGAGACACGTTTCGAGACGAAATGCTGGAGAGCAGGTTTCAATCAAGACTGGCCTCCTGGCAAGTGGCCCAGCTACCTGACAAGGCTGAAAATCAGCTACTACGAATGCCAGCCTCGTCTAGTATTGTCAGTGCAGCTATTGAAATGCGGACGGTTGGTTATTGCTAAACATAGAATAGATGGCTTAGGTAATTTATCATCTGTTAGAGCCCGGCGACAAGAAGCAAGAGTATACCAGAGACTTACCACCAGGTTTAGGGAGAAAAACAAAATTCCGATGAGATGGTCCTCAGCGGTTTAGTACAGTCTGGCTTTTGCATTTGGGGAGAGAACTGACGGGGTCGGGAATTGGTAGGATGGTATGTCAGTCCGCTCGTTGCACCGTTCTATCCTCCCATTTGATGGCGTCTTGTTCCTCGTCTTATTGACGGTATTGCGATGTGCAGTTTCCAGTTTGCATTCTGCGGTTTGGAGTTTGAAGTTTGAAGTTCCATCGTAGGCATGAAATTAAATTAAACGCTGCGCGCTTTGGACTCTCCGGCCGTGCCATCACATCGCATATAGACTAGGGGGTGTAATATAGTCATGGAGACCCTCGCGAGTTGGAAACAAGTTGCTATGATCGCCAACAACGGTCTGCTTTCGCTACCAGATGCTTTGAGCTCGACCCAGCATGTCGGATAATGTAATGTCGTTGCCGCATGCTGGCTTGTCAGGATGGCAGGGGCCAATGCGAGCCCTGACTGTGCCCAGGGACCCAGGCCAGGACCATCCGGGGCGCCTCTCCCTTGTCCTAGCTACAGCATGGCACCGTGTCGTCTGATATCGAGCGGTCTTGTGTACTCTCGCATGGCTCTCTCATCTCTGATCGGGATCAAATGAATGGCAAGCATGCTGTATTGTATTGTATGAGCGTCCTGCACCGCGAATCATTACTGGACGGTCGCATGAAATGAGCTGTGCTCAGAGCTCGGGGACCGTCGGGGACCAGCAAGGGGCTCGTGTGGATTTTATTTCTCCGGAACGAAATGAATCATTATGCCTTCGTGAATCCCCTCAAACCATCTGCCATCACCCACCCACCCACCATCCAACTACCCAGCACTCAGCTACGCCTCTCTCTCCCGCGCGCTCTGTTTTCAATGCGACGTGCCCTGTGAGGCACAGACCCCGCATAGAGCGATGATATATGTCAGCGGACTTGGGATGGTTATGAGATCTACTACACTCAAGTGCGCTTGTGATCCGGGCCGGGATGGCGGGGTCTTTCGGTCGACTTACAATCGTGCTCACTCTGGCCTTGGCCGCTCAGTACTGTACAAAATTTCCTCATGGGGATAGAATCAGATGGGAAAGGTCCAGCTACGTTGAGTTCAGATGAGGCCAGATCTGATTATGAAGTCATTCTCTCAGGCCGTGCCTATCATTTCCATAGCTTTAGTAACAACGTCGTTCACCGTTACTAAATCTGCTGCAGACCTTGCTCCAGAATTCCCCGCAGGAGCCAAGTGTCTCCTGCGTAAACGGGGCAAGGTTCGCCGCAAAGTTTCTGACACCGGACATTTTGCTGAGAACGGAAAATAAGCTCATCTCGTCTTCAAACCCCTGCAGCCATCGTTCATGATCCTCTTCGGCTTTTTGTCAAAGGTGAGGAGGACCAAAGACCCCATAATTTGAAAAGGAGGTGAGGTATAAGCTTGCCAAATGAGCTGAGCGGGGCCTCACGGCAGGCGTCTGTAATTATACGCAGTGAACTAAGATGAAATGAGATCTGGACGAGAGAGAGAGAGACAATGCGCTGCCACGGACGATGTTACTCAAAGCCACGAGGCTCAGGGAAGAGAGCCCCAGGCCTCGAGGTTTGTCGCAGTCGAGATGTATGAATGGCTGCTATATGATGATTGTCGTATAGGCGAGGAACGAGTGCGGGTAGGGCGAGGCCGCGAAACCTCCCACCCATGCGAAATCAATAGTGCGCCGTCTGAGGATGGGAGGAGACCTCTTCTTCTACCACAGCATGTCGATATCTCGGTCGGCGAGATAGAAGGCGTGCATCGACCGTCTCCCATCGCCTGGAAGCCAAGCATGACTCTCCCCGGGTCAAGAACGCTGCAGTTTGGGCACGCGCGCGTTTTAGAGATGGTGTGCAGTCCTGTAGATCGGGTGTGCGGTCAGTTTCGGGCTCGCCGCGACGCGGGAGAGAAAGGGTGCACCAAAATAGCAGCTTCGTTCGACGTCCATGATGGATCTCCATGAGTCCATGGGGACATAGGCGGCGCACAACGCATGAATCGTTCCACAGGGTCGCTGACTCTGCTCGCCCCGGTGCTCGTTTTCGGATGGCTGAGAGGGGCATGGCATGCATGATGATGCTGCCTGGACCAGCCGCCGTACCCAGCTCATATTAAATCACATAAGAACCCAATGATGCCTGCAAAACGTGGGAAAATCGCACGCTTGAGGCTTGAGGCTTGAACGCTATGCTTCCCGTCCCCGTCCTCCAGGCTCCCAGGCTCTGTGGTGGAGCCAGACGCCGCTCGCGTGCCTCTGGCGACTTGGAGGCCTGCCGATTGGCGGTGGACGGGCGCCGGTATCATCGTACAGTACGTACGGTATAGCATCCTGAAAACGACCGTTTTCTCTGCAGTTGCAGTGCGCCAGACACCGGCAGACATGAGCTTGTGAGCATCTGGCCTGGGGAATATCCTGTTTCACCACACCGTATGGCACCTGCTGCTGGGAGCCTGTCTGTCTGACAGACATATGGTTGAGTCGATCGAGCTCGGCTAGATCGTATAGAGCTGCTAGTACTGGTACTGTACAGTACTGTACAGTACCATACTGTCCTTGCTGCTAGTACTGGCACTGGCACTGGCACTAGCTCTAGCTCTAGCTCCAGCATCGGCAGCCTGCCTAGGTAGCTTCTACCCCATCTGGATAGGACGTAGCGTAGCGTAGCGTAGCGTAACGTAGCGTAACGTAGCTCTCAGGCTCAGGCGCAAGAAAGGCTTTCAGCACGTATGCTGAAGATGGACCGAGGGACTGGGACTGGGACTGGTTCGCAGAGCTGCCCGAGGCTCACTCACTCACTCACTCACCTGGCCCGGAAAAAGCAGACCCAACCCAACCCAACCTGCCAGGTCGTTTCGGGCAAGTCGATGTCGATGAGCGCCAGGGCCGGGCGCGCCTTCCATGCCAGGGTAAGCTGTTACCCCTTTCATTGAACACCGCAGGCATTAGAATCAGAACTAGAACTAGAACGACCTCGTCTTCGTCTTCGTCCTAACGCGGTCCGAAGCCGAAAGACAAACCGAACGCAAGAGAGTCAATTGCTTTTATGACCTACTACTTCTCCCGCACCAAAGGAAGCATGGAAGGATCACGCGAAGTCGCAGCAGAATGGCCGACCAGCGTTGTTTTAGGTGGTCTATAAGATCCTCGTCGGATCGCCCGTTTTCGAAAAACCGGCGTCAAGCCGCCATCACCCACTCTATGCGTTGCTCGTGCGGCTGTTTGCGATCTCTTCTTGGGACGACCGTGAGCACCACTGAACTTGCTGCCAACGATGAAACACTGGATATAGATAGCGCTCAGATGTACTGATAGCATCCCGACCATGCGTCTGGAGCCACGAGAGTGGTCACCTCTTTACACATATGATTGATGTACAGTACAGTACAGTACAGCAGGCGTATGGCCCGCCCTGTTTACCAGACGGGGCCGTCTAGGGCACCTGTCGATATAGTCCTCTCTAGTCGGGGAACCGGGAGGTGGTCTCTTGGCACGACAAATTACAGTCATTGGAAATAAAATGCAAAACAGCCATCTGACATCCTTTTTTAACTTGTCACTCACTGGTGAGCATCTTGATGAGAGAGGGAAGGGATGGCCATGAGTATGGAGTTGACATTGTAGATGACAATCGCCCATGGCTCAACGGTCAGCAGGTTGTGTTCGATGCTCTGACAGGTGCAGTAGCTCTGAATAGTCGGTTAATACAGCAAGTACTATATAGTACCGCACGGTACTGTACTGTACTGTACTGTACATCAGCTTCCAAGCAGCGGAAGCTAATACCGTGCAAGATCGCATTGCGCACTTTGACGCGGCACAGCCGCCGCCGCCACTGATCTGATCTCAGACCAGCCTTCGGCAATGTTCGCTGTTCTGCGGCCCGTGCTAGTTTCTTGTCAAAGGTGGTGGGTGCATGATAACGTTTAATGGTGGGAGCTTCGAGGTGCAGGTCGAGCCGTGGCCGCGGCCGTCTCCCTGTGTGTTTGACACAAGTAGTGTTGAGCTCGAATGGCAGAGGAGCACCGTTTGATAAGCGTCTCTCCATGTCTTCAGAGATGTGGTCCGTCGGTCCTGGAGGAAATGTGAAGTACTTACCGGAGATTTTGTGGGATAGTTCGTCTTGACTTGCTCATCGTCCTTCGAGGGGCGGGACTGCATGAATGGCACTGATCACTTACCAACGTTTGCTCAAAAAGTCCCGTGGGCGTTACCTTGCCATGCAATCTACGGCATATATGCTTAACGAGATTGTGGGTTGCATTGTTTAGTCCGACGCCTCCCTACCTCCCATCATTCTTAAGATAGCTGGTGCAAGTCGTACGCTTGGCCATGAAGGGGTTCCTCTACTAGAAAGAGTCTGAGGGTTGGGATCCGTTGCTATATATCTCCTGGCAACCCACAACTTCCGCTCACGAGTATGGAGACTTAGTGCCTCCGTACAAAATTTACCGCCTCCTCTTTGGACACACATGCGTGCGAACTCGTCACGCGGACCCATCTAATCAAGCCTTTCAAAGCCGTCCAAAGCTGCAGACTCGGAGTGATACCGACGCCTTGGACGTTGTTGCTCTGCCCAGTATCGAACTTCAGAAAAGGTACGCAGTCCAATCAAACATGCGTCAACCCTACTGCTATGATCCAACCTGGTACAAAATATCAAGACATCGCCGCCTGTTCTTTTCGTCTGATTTGTACCACCTGCTCTTACGCCCGCCTGCAATTTGTTCTCCAAAACCTGACTAGGCTCTGGCACAGATGTAGGCGGCTAGTGTTGTCTCGCAAGCCTGCTGTCCAGGAGTTGCTGGAAGACTTGGGCATTCTCGTGGCCTCTGGCAAACCAACATCCAGCATGCTTGCATTACGCAGCTGCAGACGTGCAGAGGTTCGTCTGCTGAGGGCGAAATTGCCACCCGGATACCCAGTATCCAGATCGTCTCTCACAAGGGCTGTCTGTTGGCTTGCTGGTCCGGTCATGTGTCTGTCTGTCGTCTGTCTGTCTGTCTGTCTGTCTGTCTGTGCCAGGTTCGAAGCTCGAAGCTCAAAAGTCCATGACTTCCGGCTCACAGCTCCCAAGCTCAGGCTTGCTTTCCGGCATGGTGGCATCGCATGTACTGTACAGTACCCCTCGGCGGGCCTTTTCCTTTGCTGCTTTGCCGCCGCACGCTCGTGGGGCGCAAATAATTTCCTGGGACGCAATCTGAGCTAAACTTTGCAGGGACAGGCTTCGAGATCCGCCCCCTAACAACGCTACTGCACGTCCTTCCAGTGTCCCCACTCGCCATTTGACCCCCCTGTAGCTGGGCCTGGCAGGATAGCCTGCACTGGACTGCACTGGCACTACACAGGACCGTACAGTTCAGTTCAGTCCAGTTCAGTACCCACCACCACCATTACACTGCATCCCAAAGACCAAAAATCCACATTCCAGTGTCAGCAGAACAATCGCAGTGCGCCCAGCACGCCGGCTCCTCGATTGCCGTATTCGACTGTGCCTCTGCCTGGATCTGTCTTTAATACCCGCTAGCGGCCTCTCGTCAGTCCCAAGCCCAAGAGCCGTTGCGCTCTATGGCTGCCGGTGTCCAGTTCCCGCCTCAACAGCTCGTTCTTCTCCGTGGCCTCTTTGTCGTCCGGCGCTGATACAGACAGTGCTCGATCTTCTGCTACTGCTGCAGTGTGTGTACTGACCACGGCCGTTGCGACTCTGCCATCCTGTCTGGTGTTCGAGATCGGCCAGCCAAGCCGAGGGCAAGCCAGCCATACTTTGTGCGTCGTCGGCTGTAGGTTCCATTCCATCGTGACTCCCGGTGGCTGTCTCTTGCTCTAGTCTTCTTCGACAGAGACCCCTCGCCGACTGAGTTACACTACGAGCTATCTGCACCAGGACTAGGCTCACCCATGTTCACTTCTCACGTTCCGCCCAGCAATACTTACCTGATCCCTACATTCATGCCTGTCCATTGAACGACCTACCCTACTTCTCCGACCAGTATCACATTTTGGAACTTTGAGTCTTGCTATATCTTCTGCTGAAGCGGGGTTTCCTGGATTCCACAACAGTCTTTTCCACAACTTCTTCACTCTCAGGCAAGCCTTTGCTCATAGAGCTTTATTTCGAGCTGAGTGTGCACTTGCAGCTATTCCACTCCCTTCGATTGCACGAAGCAAAACGTTTTCTTCGATCATACTTGGACTTTCTCTTAAGTGAAACCCCCGAATCTTTAGTTGTTGCAGGACTCATCGAGCACGGAGCATTCCTCTGAAGACGTCAATTCTTCACGCGAGCATCCTGCTATCGCTGCTGCGGTATTACCTCAAAGACTTCATCTTTCCGGATTTGTCTTGGTTTCTGTGGAACAAACTCATTGGCGTGTTGGAAGAACAATCTCTCAAAGTGTTGGTATCTCTGACCCCGGCCTGCACAGAGTCCGACTACTAGTCAGTGTGCGGAGTCTTGGTGACTTCACCTGGTACTTAAACATGCCACCCCATAGCTGAACATGTCTGGAGTACTGATCCTCATAGACTTTTCATGATCCGTCCATCAGGCCGAAAGTTTTCCAGCACACTTCCTTGTTGAAGTCGAAGAGCATGTGGCTGTCAGACAGTATAACGGGACTGAACATCATACAATACCCTGTGTGGCGCTGTGAGATTCGTGCGAGACTGAGATAAAGCTTCCGGAACTACCTGGAGCACCGCTAACTCACTCAATTTCCATGCAATCCTCACTTCCAAATCGTGAGACCTCTTACATCTCATTCAGCGGACGGCGAAGAAAACCAGATCTGGCTCGCTTCTCTCTTGATCTCAGTTGGGCTGGTGCGGTGTCCGACAGTGCTCACTCGAGGGCATACCCGTCTCCGCCCATGTCCGATTCTCCACCACTCCCACCAAGACGAAAATTCGATTCGAGTGATCGCGGTCATGGGAATTACGGATCAAGTGGGCAAGAGTCCTATCCAGACACTCAAACTCCTCATGCAAAGGTAGCAGAAGGAAGTGGGCAGGCACCGAGAGCATTCCATTCGGCTCAGCAGTCTCCGCCATCATATTCTCCGTACGGTCTGGAAGTTATGCAAACAGGACCTCCCCTGTCGTACCAACAACGAGATCCGCATCTTCCCCAATATTTAGTGCAGCAACAGCACCCTGCATACCTACCGCAAGTTCCACAACCTCCCGCGGCCTTCTCGACATCAGAAAGAGCTGCAACTAGTGACCCCTCCGAATATGATCCATCTCCCAAAACGCAGAGAAAGACAAAAGGCCACGTCGCCTCCGCTTGTGTTCCCTGCAAGAGGGCACACCTCAGGCAAGTCTCTCCGAGTTGCTTCTACGTTCATGTTATATAGGAAAGCCAGCGCTAACTCCGTCCAGGTGTGATGGTACGTTTAGTCTCACTCACGAACATTCTGCCTTACTTTCCGTTGCAAACTTGTGCATGGACGCCGTTGCGGAACCTTGTTTTATTTTTTCTCGCTTGATATTATTGGTAGCTTTCAAAGCAAGCCGGGCTGTTCGGCCATGTTTAAGTTGGTGTGACACAACAGCTTGTAAAGTTGCGCCCAGTGCCATAGGTGATATGAGTATTATAGCGATGCTCTCATTCATTAGACTGCTCCAGTGAGCATAAACAAGCAAGTTGTTGACGCACGCTCGTCGATCTTTGTTTTTGGGCTGTTTGTGGTCTCTGGCATCAGAGAGGATTCAACAGTGAGACTCGGCGGGCACGTTCTCGGTACGCTGGATCTCAAGTTCTGATATAAGAGATATCTGCGGGTTGAACACCGGGCAATAGACATAGAAGTGGGTCTGTAAGGCTCCGGGTCCCCTCTAGATCGCCCTCAGACGCTTGATCTGGAATACCGAGCTTGACTAGAAGGGGCTGGTGTGCAAGTGTTACATCAACTCGTCTCTGCGCGATCGCTAGTGGACTTTTAGCTTTGCTAAATTTTAATATGAAAATGCCCTAGGTCTACCTAGCATTGCTTGGCTAGGGCGTCTCGAGCCGACTATGTTGTGCTGTGCGATGAATCCGAATTGGCGTCTCTGCTACCACGTATTCAATATCAGAATGTCGCATTCCGAACCAGTATCAGCGTCGTCGAACTTAAGATGGCTGTGCAGTGATGTTTGTTGGATTCTGGATTTGGCGGTGCTCGTTTTCGTACTTATCGAGGCTTTGCTGACTGCTTGGCTATAGCACAACGACCCTGCTCCCGTTGTCTGGCTAATGGAAAGGAGGACGCATGTATTGACGTACAACACAAGAAACGAGGCCGGCCACGCTTGCGAGACGAAAGGGAGCAACGATACGAAAATTTAGGACCGGGATATTCCCCTCGTGATCATGATAGCTCAATGAGACGTCCTCTGTCATCGTTGTACTCTCCAGAAGCTTCGATGGGACCAGCATTTGGAGAGCCACTGCATAGATCCGGATCGTACAGAATCCTAAAGTCGCAGGGTCCTTTGGCTCCAAGACATCTGGAGCACGCATCATCCGTGGATGCCAATATGTACGGTGGATCATCGGGAGCAGCACCGAGAATTATACCGCCAGAAGAACCCCTGTGTGCGTATCTCACCATGGATATGCAGATTGTGAAAATTACTCGAAGTCTTAGCGATGCTATCAGCTCACAGGCTGTAGTCTCGAGAGGGCTTCAAGATGTCGTGAGCGTAAATGATCGTGACAAGATCAAACGATTACACAGAATCTTCGAGGAGCAGCGACGGAATCGAGAACCAACTTATCTTCCCCCTATTTTTTCCAAATTTGAAGAGAATATGGTAATCCAATCGGTGGGATTTGGGCCCGAAGAGATGGCGCAGCTGCAGCTCGATCACCAGGAGGTGATATCGTTTCCTGGGTCCGAAGGACAACCACGAATACTCCAGGCCCGATTCGGCTTATCGAAGAAAGATTCGACATATTTCATCGCGGTGGTATTCCAAATGCCAGTGCCGACCACACCCCAGATATTTCCCCAGCCTTCGCCAGCATCTTTCGCTCGTGACCAGTATAATCGGGAGCCAAGATATGGCTATGACACGCCGCAGCCGCTATTCACCCCAAACCAAGGCCCACCGTCTTTTGTTTCTAGTCAAACTTTCAACGACTCTCGCGAGGGCTCGATGATATTCAGACCACCTGGCCCTTTAGGAATGAGTGGTCCGACGTCAGCTAGTGTCCCAAGCTTCTCTCGGGCACACACAACGCCAGATTATTCCTCCCCAAACCAGTACCCGTATCAGACCCCGCGGAGCGAAGTGCCACAGGGTCATCAGCATCGGCAACAGGATTTACAGCTACCTCCAATTCGCGATCAAAGGGGCGAGAGACGAGATGATCATACGGGTCGAGTGGATATTGGCGGTCTTTTGGAGCAACCACGCACAAGTGGTGGTAGGTGAGCCTGTTTGGACGGCCAGTCTCCCTGTGCCGTGGAGAGAAGTTCCTTCTGTTTAAGATCCATGATACTTTCGGTCTTCCTCCGACGTTGCAGTGGCGCAGACAGCACAAGCGGAGCCAGCAGAGTGTAAATTTTCGACGCAGTCATGAGCGATGAAATGCTTGTTGTAAAATTAGTAGACGGATGGTGGATCCGTCTTTCATCTTTGCGAGATACCACCATGTACAATAGTTAGCGGCTCTGCCATGCCGCGAGGGGAATTTTTCTGGCGTTTTGCATCTGGGATCATTTGGTCTATAGCCGGCACCAAGGAACTGGGACTATGACTGAGAGCGTGTTATGTATGATATTAGAGGAGGAGAGCGAACACGGAAGTCGCTGTAATGTTAGAGCATGGGAGAGATGATTGTCGGCACCGTGAAGCCATCTGGGCACGTTTGCATGGTTCTAAGCGAGCGATTGAAATGAAACCCTTCGCAACAAAATGAAACATAACATAACATCAACATGACAGGACATGATAACCCTGGATAGAAGTGCTATCATCAGTAGATGCTGAGAGAGGAGTAGGATTGAATGGATATCGAAAAAGCACTGACGCTGTCGTCGCACTTGACTGCGACGTCGGGCCGTAAAGGTCCTGCATGGTCTTGGATATCGTGTTATGCTATAAGATGTTTGTTGATATACGTTGTATCATAACATATCATCCCGTATCATACCACAAGATATCATATCATGTTATACCAGGTCAACATCGTATTATATCACGATGCTCCAGGTCCACAGCCCTAAGATAGTCGAACCCAGACTACGATGGGCGCTCCGCCTCTCCTGCATACCATCTACTACCTACTTATTCTAATTATTCCACTTATTCAAAAGGCATTGAAGATCGTAGCTACATGGAATCATGTGCCACGTAGAGCTAGCACATTCACACCACCGGCGATTGGCTAGAATGTTCCGGGATGCCTATAATAGTATATAAGCAGGAGTACAGTACTCCGACGATCGTGCATGTACTGTACCGTCTTGTACGGTACCATAACATGATCAAACAGACAGACCATGGGTCGCGGGCGGGCAGCGTGCTTCAGCCATGGAGCTGTCCCAGCAGGGCCAGATGCAATCCATCAGACGGTCTACTTACTACTGGTCATCTTCATTTTCATTCTTCATCATCAGTAATCAATAGTCAACAGTGATGCAGGCACCAATGCACCAAAAACTCAGGTAAATTGAAATATATACCACACGAGACAGTTACATCTACTTACAACGAATAAGTACGACGATGAGGACGAGGACGATCACCACCATCACCAACCCCACATACAGTAATCTTCCCTGCGCTGCCCTGCATGCTCAAGACAAAACCTCCAACGGCGATGCACCATCGGGATCCTCTCTCTCGTCCCCTCTCGTCCCCTCTCGTCGCCTTTCGTCCCATCCTATCCAATCCCAATCCCAATCCCGTTCCACCAGCGAAGCCCCGCACTAGCCCCTCATCCGCCCCTCATTCTCGAGGAACCTCATGTCATTTCTTCCACCACCACCACCATTACCATGGATGACCGTAGCTTCTTTGATCTCCCTTGTACCTCACTTGGTGCTTTCATCTTCCTTGCCCTTCTTCTCACCCTCTCTCTCCCTCCTCTCCTTTTCCTCGAGAGTAGAGAATAGGTAGAATCATTCATTGACTGACCTTCTCTGCCCCTACCTCTACCATAAACCAGTGGTCGTCGTTTTTCCCTCCCCAACAATGACCAGCTCCGCAGCTCCCGACTATCTCGCCGCCAAGACAGCTTCACTCGAGGCGCAAGCCCCCGTGCCTCCATCCCAGGTCAGTCTTGCCCGTGAATAGCATCTTTTCCCCCCAATCAAGTCCGAAATCTCCCGCCTCGAATATCTCAGCGAAACAACACTAATCCACCGTCTCAATCGAAGGCCAGAGCTGCCCAGATTCCCCTTCAAGACTTCAATCTCCCCACCTTCCCCCCCGAATCCTTTACTGCCGGTCTCACATCACTTATCCTCACCTCTGACATTAAACTTGACGAGTACACCGCCACACTAACCCAGCCTTTCTCCGTCCCCGAGCTGCCGCCATCCATTACCAGCCTCACCCTTGAGCTATTCTCCCTGGGCTACCCGCCCGGCTTCCTGACCTCCCTGGGAAAGGCCCTCCCGAACCTCAAGGCCTTAACTCTCTACTCGCAGCTCTTCGCCGGGACAACCCCCGCGTCGCAGGAAGACGCCGTCTCATTTGTTAGAGGAGCTGCTACGTTGCAAGAGCTGCATATCCTGGACGTCTTTACACCACCTGGGATCTTTGCTTCGCTTGCCTCTACGCTCCCGCCTTCGTTAAGGTTCCTAGAGATCAATTATACCTACAGGCATTCCGATCCTAATTTTCTGGCTACCTTACCCTCCAAGGAAATAGCAGATATCGTGAGCGGGGGCTTAGTGGCGTTGACGGTAGGAATTAGTGCGCCAGATATCACGCCTGACGAGGAGGATAGGGAGGGTACAGAGGTTGGTATCAAGCCCATTGGAGGGGTAGATGCAAAGGGCGTCCTTGATAAATTGATCGGCAATGGGAAGAACTTGGTTATGCTCGATGCTACCATGTTTGAGCTTAGTTTGAAGGATGCCGAAGCCCTTCTCCGTGCCTGTGGCAAGTTGAAGGTGTTGAGCCTTACTGTGGCTCTGGACGGTGGATGGGAAGAGCTTCTAATTGGTCTGGGAGCGGAAATGAAAGCAGTCGAGTCCCTTGAGATTGTGGGCGTACCAGCTGAACAGCTGGTGGAACAATGGAAGGAAGAAGGTGAAGCACATCTAACAAAAGAAACGCTAGATAAAGTATCCACGAATTTGGGTGGGCTAAAAAGCCTCAAGACTAGTGTTCTGAGGACGAAGGTCGACCAGTGGATTCATCGCGGAGAATCCTGGCAAAGAGTGAACTAAGCTTCGCGGATACAATGCAAGTCATCGATCTATATGAAAAGTAACCCCTGCATCCCACTGCATTTATCGATTGCGCTCGCCTCACTTGTGATATGTGAGTGATTAGTCGTTTTCTAGAGATATACAGTTTCCCTCCCAACTGGAATATTTGTGTTGTTTTATCTTCGAATAGATCGGCCACGGCTACGTCAATCAGACGGCACTATAGCGTACGGGAATACAGGATACAGACAGGGACGAGCCTATCTGGCTGATGTATGGTGGACTGTGGGTAGATGAATAGTTGGCAGAATTGTCACCTAGTTTGTGAAGTATGTATTGTATGTCTCAGAAGCGTGATGGTTTCCGCAAAGGTCCGATATGACTTTGGGATGCGAAATTTATACATTTTATAATCTATCATTAGATCAGGTATTGACAAGCTTACTATACAAACACAGTGAAAGGAACTATCATCATGTAATATTCAACCCATACGGATCAGAACCTCTGGTTCCAATATCCAGCAACACTCTTCTGGAGAGTCCAGATGGGCTTACATGTTTTGGTGGAGGCGTCCGCGGGATCTGGTCTGTCTTGCCTTCCTTTACCGCGATGGCTTCGTCATCCGCAGAAACAACCTTCAACATTACACGCCCTTGGGGATCCACATAAGCAGATCTTGGTTGCACGGGAACTTTACTACCACCTGACTTATTTGGCTCAATGAAGGCTAAGCCTGGATAGGGGTTTCTCGCGTTTACGTGGAAACGGTTGTATTGGCTGGGGTCATACGGAGTTGAAGTGATGAACCCTCCGACTCCTAAGGCTGCCTGCCCACTCGCCGACCTAGGTAAGACGACACGAGCTTCGACCGGAGGTTTGGTCTGCTGAGGTCCGAAAGCTGGATGATTGTACAAAGTTGAAGCTGTACGACTGTATGCGAGTCCCGCCGAAGGATGTGTTTTTGGTGGTCCAGAATCACGGTAAGGCGAAGAAGAGACTGCTGTGTCCGCTTTGGGTCCGAAAAGCATGGCAAAATTCTGAGCTGCGTCACCCTCTTTTGGTGAAGAACTTGGCGCCGGTGGCATATCTAGGAAGCTGCGAATCTGCTTGTTGAGCTCAATGGTGTCCTGACGAAGAGACATGATGTATCTTTGTAGTTGCTCATCGCTGACCTCGGTAGATGTTTGAGCATGGTTGGACGTCTCTTTCTCGCCTCCAGAAGCCCTTCGCTCTAGATACTCTTTTGCAAGTGCTTTCGAGCACGCTTGCCTCAAAAAATTCTTGAAGTCATTCTTCCTCTTCCGAATCTCCTTTTGCACATAAGTATTAAACTCTCCCTGCGTCTGTCCAGCTAACCAAGGCCCACTAAATTTCCATCTAGCGTCACTCCTTGTCGAACTCGTATGCTCCAATGCAGCAGTTGAGTCTATCTCGTCCTCGAAAACGCTCCTGCTAGGAAGTTCAAGGTCATTCTTCACCATCGTCCGGGAGTTGAGCTTCGGCGTGGTGAGCGGTATACCCATCTCATGCCATTTTTGCAGTGATAGTGTATGATCGGCAGCAGAGCCAAACTCCGTCACATGCTCAAAGGTGTCCATTCTCTCTACTCTGATCACAGGTGTAGAGGTTTTTGTCGTAGATCGGAGAGGCAAGGGTCGCTTCAAGCCCCAATCGCCCTTCACCAATGAGGACTGAGGCGTGGTGATGGACATGTTGATGGGGTGTGGGAGTGTTGCAGTTTCAGAACTGTATGCTCCAATTGACGACATTTCACTGGCTGGTCTTGGTAAAGGAGGCGGTATTGAGAACACCCTTGACGTTCGCAGAAGGGCGCCGCCAGGCGATATGATTCTTGAGGCCATTGCAAGGAGATGTGCTGAGCTAGCTGTCAAGAGTACGCCCGGGTTATGAAGCTTGGGCACCAATGGTTGAGCGCATTCAGAAATCAGTCTGTAGGGCGTTGAGTAGTGACAATGCTGGGGTTGGAACCGGGGCACTGGCGTGCGTAAGCATCTGTCAGTCTTCAGCAAAGTCTGAGGCAAACAATGGAGTGCCGCGGACTGCAGACTGCGGACTGTCACTGAGTACGGCGTCGATATCAGGTCGAGATGGTCGAGGTCGTGGTCGTGTTGCGAGCAGTTCCACCAAAAAAATTCACACTAAAATGCGGCGCCGTCCCCGCCCCTCAAAGCAGCGCAAGCACAGTCCTACAGAGGCTCCGTCGATGGGCGCAGATGTGGACTGATGCTTAGGATGTATGGAAATAAAAGGTCTGCCGAAGATACTATCTCAAAGCGCCGTAGTCGTATCATCAATTAATAGACCGCTACACTAGCACTGTCTTGCACCAGTCATGGCACAATTGTTTGGGCAGATTTGGCCTTGAATGGCGTAGGACGTCGTCACCTTCAGTCTGCTGCTGATCGGTCTCATAGCTATATCTTCGTTTAAATCTCAAGATGCTTGGAAGTAACAGAGCTGTTAATATGACACCATACAGACCAAATATCGTAGAAGCTAGTATTAGAAACTCTTGAGGTACTACTCGATGACTTCTAAAGTTTACAAGGGTCCGGGCCGGGTACCTAAGGGTCTTGCCTACTTTCAAGAGCACGGAGCAAGGATACAGATGTCTTGGGCCTGGATCTCAGTTCTCGACAGTGCTCTCCGAGTGACATTTGGGCACCTGAGGGTCGAGGTCGAGACCGTTCCGCCTGTGGTCATGGGTCCGCGGTATA
Organism: Proliferodiscus dingleyae; assembly: GCA_003988795.1. Classification (NCBI taxonomy): domain Eukaryota; kingdom Fungi; phylum Ascomycota; class Leotiomycetes; order Helotiales; family Lachnaceae; genus Proliferodiscus; species Proliferodiscus dingleyae. The sequence continues at coordinate 732,566 of QYAK01000001.1, read as the reverse complement.
TAGCCCTTCGCATGCCGAACTGCCAGTGAGGGCATGCCACGCCACAGCAGCTCTTGCACCAGCCAGGCTTCGACCGATGCAGGCAGCTGTTGAGCAAGAACTTGATCTTTTACAGCTATAGGCTGGCAAGTTTCCAGTGTCACGCGCAGCTGTGTGGCGCTTTCGATCTTGACTGGCTGCGAGAATCGCGGCGGCCACCTTTGAGAGGAAGCCCTGGAGAGACGACACGTGGGTGTGGCACAGAGGTAGACAATGACTGGACACACGAGCAGAGCAAGTGCTCCCAGGAGGTCGAGTCTTCGACATGGTTGGGCGACAGGATATGGAGGAGAATCCACAGAAGTATGCTGCTGGTCGAGACATCCTAACGACTTTGAAAAATGATCAGTCACCAGCTGAGCGCAACGACTTGCGGCTCGTACCCAAAGGCAATGGGATGGAGAGTCATACGAGTCGGACCGTTCGAGCCATGGACGAGGATCAACAGAAGGTCAAGACACAAGCAAGCACGCACGCACGCACGCACTTCTTGGACAAATACCAGTACAGTACTCCATCTATTCCAACTTCCATAGGGAAAGATGCCATGACACATTTGCAAAGCTGGATCGGACTTTTGGTTCAGCATCGGCACGTTTTCGTAAGGGTGATGCGGATGAAATTTAGTTTCTGACCTCTGGCGCCTGAAGGATGTGAACGAATCAAGTACGGTGCGGGCATCCCCGTCCCCGTCTCCGTCTCTTTTGGTCCTCTTGATCCTACCGTAAGGTGCCGGGCGGAGTCGCCAGAAAGCGGATAGAAGCGTAGAATCCTACCGTCTGGTGAGTTCAGTTTGAGATGGGCAGAGGCAGAGTCTACGAGATGTATAACACGTGTAAGGGCAGGTAGGATGCGGCAGTATCTATGTGATGCACCGACTAGAGAGAAGCTGTATTGTGTAGGTGCTGTGGTATAAATTCAAAGTCAAAACTACTGTACTGTAATCTATGCTAACCTGCGCTGCTCTGCGCTGCTCTGTTCTGCTCTATACTACATGGTAGACCATTCCATACTGTACTGCAAGCGCCGCGCCCAGCCCACTCGCCTCATCGATATCGGCCCACCTCTCTCGAGAGTACCTCCACCTCCACTTCCACTTCCATTAACTACCACCACTCATCACCCCATGGACCTCCATTAGTACTAATAAAGCCCAAGTCATATGTTGGTCCTCAGCCATCTCGACACCCACTTCACCACACTCTTGCCCGCCAGATGACTGGGATCGCAACCATGCCAAATGGACACACTGCCTAAGAAAGGCTGCTTTTGCTCTTATTGCAGAGTAAGCAACAGAGTCTGAACATTCGATCTCCCCTTTAGAATCTATCCACACCAACCCTCCTCCCCTTGTGTATACAACCCGTATCGATCAGACAAGTACACTTTTATCATTGTGGGATCTACAATACACTGCGTCCTCAAGATGCATCCATTGCGAAGCCACAACGTACCCCGAAGCACGAGGAGTACGGCCTCGTACCAGAGCGAGCGGTCCCAAGACTCGCAAAGTACTACACACAGCTCAGTCCATAGCTACAATCCATCGCCTCATGCGGCATGCGATCCTCGGTTGTCTACGGAGACATACGCATCGACTATAGCATCCCAAGACGGGTTTTGTGAAGAGCCGGACACATACGATGCTGACTACGACATACCTGAGTATCGGGACGTTGTCACTGAGACCGACTTAAGACCGACAAATCCCGAAGACTTTGCGGAATACTTTCCATCGACGAAGAGGCTGTTCATCAGGCACGATGATACTTCGTACGATGGGAACATGAACCTACGAGTTGATACAGAGGTATCTTTGTCCGACCAAAGGAGAGACAATGTACAATTATTTCACATGCGCATGCACGATTTAAAGAAACGCGAATTCTCCATCCGCCGGTACGAGCGCTCCTCTGGTAGGGAAGTCTGCCACTCCAGTCGTAAATACATCAAGCCAGCAGCAGAGCAGAGTCATACGTTCACCCGTTCGGTAGGTAGCGCCTTTGCGAGTTTCCGGAGGCCCGAATTCAAGCGGACAAATTCTGGACTGTCCACACACAGCCAAAAGAGTCGAAACAAGATAAGGAGACAAGATAGTGGGTATGCTTCGAACGAGGAGGAAGACGAAGACCAATTGGAAGATTTCTTGGTTGAGCAGAGGCCCAGCGGCAGTGCAATATCAACCAATACGACCAAGCTTGAATTCTCAAACTATGCGCAGGTTGAGGTAGAACGTCGGGGCAAGAAGCCATCGAGCAAACGATATGATTTTGAGTACTGGGGCCATAGCTACACCTGGAAGCGCATCGTGGAGAAAGATGGCTCCGAGAAAGCTATCTCGTATCACCTATACAAGGGCAACGATGGCCATGCTGTGGCGCATATAATCCCTGAGCTGCGGTCATCGGCAGAGATGCGGGATGAAGCTGCTGTCGGTGGATGGGTGCCTCCTTGCTCAATGTGGATCGGCGATCTGACTGTCTTAGAAGGGCACACTGATGTTGCTGAGTAAGTCTTGATCTCTATGGAGTCTTCAGAGTATTTGTCTAACTAAAATAGTGTTATTGTCGCCACCGGTCTCATCGCCCTGGTCGACGATAGCATCAAGAATCATTTTCAATCCAAGAAGCGACCACGCCAAGTCAATGTGCCTCTGACTCCGCTGAGCATGGAGTTTGTGACGCCGAGAGCGATGATGGAACACGTCTTTATGCGCCAGCATTCAGGTGCGTCGTGAATAAGAGAGCACCGGACTCACTCAGAGTGCGAATTCCTCGCTGCAGCTTATTGAGAGCATCCACAGAAGAGCATCGATTGATGGGATATTTCTTTGTTTACGGAACGATGTTCCTGGATTGGACATTGGAACAAGTGTTATGAAACCTGCTCGCATAGCGCAGCAGGCGAATACGTTATGATACAGCTGCGTAAATAGGGCACTGGATGGAGTGGGATTACAACTGGACCTAGACTACGGCGCATCGGCATCACATCTTATGGTAATATTGGACTTGGACCAAGACTATTGCGGTAACATATACCCTTCATGGAATATCTAAATCGAATTCTCTAGTACACGTATGACTTCTTGTATATGGACGTTGATTGATTGAGCAACTATACATACCATTCTAATCTGTAAAACCTTTCGGTAACTTAGGATCCTCCACTGAAGTTTCCACGAGAAATCTCTGTGAGCGACTTATTGTTGAGGGCTACACTACAAAGCTGGACAAATGCCGACTTTTTCATCCCTAACATGCAGTATGTTGATATCAACCGAATGCCGATATTTGAACGCCAAGATCATAATCATTCTCCCAACTCCCGAACCTCGCACTTTATCAAACAGACATCTTCATCGCAATTCCTTTGTGAGGCTCATAATGCTTCACAATGAAATCCTCGACCTTCCAGCCATCAATATCGCAGCCTATCTCCCTCGCAATCTCCAACCCTGGAAATTTTTTGGGCGCCCTTTCCAACTGCACCCGTAATGCATCCACATGATCAACATACACATGTGCATCACCCATGGTGTGTGTAAAGGTACCAGGCACCAAATCGCATACGTGTGCCAACATATGCGTCAACAGCGCGTAACTAGCAATATTGAATGGCACGCCCAGCCCCATGTCACAACTCCTCTGGTAAAGCTGGCAATGCAGTCTTCCCTTCAATTTCTTCCCACCAGTATCCTGAGGAAACGAGACATAGAATTGCGCAAACATATGGCAAGGCGGTAACGCCATGAGCTTCAAATCCTTCGGGTTCCACGCGCTCAATATGATCCTCCGATCAAAGGGGTTATTTTTTAACTTATGAATGACCTCGGCCAGCTGATCGACGCCCTTGCCAGTGTAGTCCGTTTCAGCATCGACGTACTCGGCTCCAAAGTGCCGCCACTGGAAGCCATATACGGGACCCAGGTCGCCAACAGCGCGATGTGAAAGACCAATTGAGTCGAGGTATTCGCGAGATCCATTACCGTCCCAGATCTTGATACCAGCGGCGGTGAGCGGTAGGGCAGAGGTGGAACCTGAGATAAACCAGAGGAGTTCTGCGATAACGGCGCGTAGAAAGACGCGTTTCGTGGTCAGGAGGGGTAGGATGAGCGAGCCGTCTGGGTTTGAGAGGGAAAACTTGAGGGGCCTGGGCGCAAATAGGGAATAGGTGCCTGTGCCTGTTCTACAAAATTTATTAGGTTAGAGATCAGGTGTAGATAGATTAGGGATCTTGCCTGTCTGGTCGATGTTCACCACCGTTGAGAATTTGCCGGATGAGGTCTAGGTATTGATGCTCTTCGTGTACATTTGCAGCCGTAGAAGAATTGGTAGGGTCAATCTGCTTTGCTGTAGATTGAACTTGAGAGACCGATTCGGTCTCCGTGAGCGAAGGTGTCATTCTGTTCCTATGTCCGTTCTTGGTCCAGGAACGGAGTTGTGAGAAGCAAAGATCACCTGCATAAGACGACGCGTCTTGGGGATGTGGATGTGGTAGCCTCGCGTTCCGCCCCAGAGAATACCTAGGTAGAGTAAGGCAGGGTAAGTACCTGAGTACTTAGGTGGGGGATTCCGCGACCAATCACAGATAGGGATTGTGAGGATGCATCGCATGATTCGCATGACTAGTCTAGTTTGTTACTACAAGATAACATCACATAAGCACATGCATCACCACATGCTGCATTTGATTAGTAATTGCCAGTCCTTTTCTTCTTGCTTTTAGTATATTTTTGTGGAGCGCTTTGGGTTGATTGGCCTTGAGGCCGATTATAATCATAATCCGTCTTTGATTACTACTAAGACAAGCTCAATAATTTGACCGGTTCTAGAGACTTCCTGCTCAGTCAGCGGGCTACATCTAGCCGCTACTCATGTTTACTAAATATGCCTCCTGTTCACCAGGTCTTTGGTGGAGCCGCCATCTTCCTTCTAATGGTTGGATCTATCTCGAAGCGCTGGAAATGGTATATAAAAGCTGGCCTCTCCGTCTTCCCTTCGATGCCTTCCCGTTTCTCTGAAATATTTTATAACTCTGAATTATAACCTGATTTCTTGCGAATTTTGGCCCAACCGAGCCTCAGCAATTGTATCTAATATCGGACTATCTCAAGTCGTCTCGTACAGACATGGTTCCCAAGACAGTCCTCATCACTGGCACTAGCGAGGGCGGAATTGGAGATGCCCTTGCAAAGGAGTTTCATCGAAATGGCTTTCGTGTCATTGCAACCGCTAGAAATCTTGTCAAAGTCCAGCATCTAAAGGAACTTGGCCTTGATGTTCTCCCTTTGGACGTTGTGGACCAGGATTCGATTCAAGCAACATATAAGAAGGTCGAGGCGTTGACTGGTGGGAAGCTTGATATTCTAGTAAACAACTCGGGAATTGGTTTGTCATGTCTTCTCATTTTCAGTACGAGTTTTGATGTGTCATAGGCTACAGTGAACCATTACTGGATTCGGATATTACTGTGGCAAAGGAGATGTTCGATGTCAATGTGTTTGCCGTCATCGAAGTAACGAAGGCGTTCGCTCCGCTACTCATAGCGGCCAAGGGCAAGATCGTAAATATCGGATCAATCGCAGGCATCTTTCCAGCCCCATGGCAAGGATATTACAATGCTACCAAAGCAGCCGTCAATCTTCTCTCCACGCAACTCCGCATTGAGCTTGCTCCATTTGGTGTTACAGCGATAAATGTGACGACGGGCGTCGTGAAGACGAAGTTCTTCGCTAACCTCGACAACCCGAAGCTTCCGGAAAACTCTCTGTATGCTCCGGGTAGAGATATTGTTGAAAATGCAATGAGTGGTGCTCTTCTTGAGCCTGGCGGTATGGTAGTGGACCAGTACGCCACGGCGGTCGTGAAGAACGTTCTGAAAACGAATCCCACAAAAGATCACTGGGTTGGTGGTAGTACGTTCACTGTGGTATGGTATTCTTAATTTCTTAGACAAGTTTATCGACACTGTTCAATATGTATTTGGTCTCTTCCAGACTTGTCCCCTATTTTTTGTCCGAGCTTGTGAGACTGACAGAGACTGACACAATCCATATCTAGTGGTTTGCGAGCACTTTCGGCTGGTCTGGTATTTGGGTGAGTGCTCGTCTATGACTGCTTTCGATTTCTCTTCTCACGGGATTGTAGGACTTACTTATCCCTCGCATGTTCAACATATCATTAGTCACGAGCAAGATTCAATCGGCCATGAAGTCTGAATGAAGGATGCCGTCCAAATCAAAGGTTTGCGGGGAGTCAGGCATCACGTTTCTAGAGATCTGTCTACACCATGTTAGTTATTTGTGTAGTATTTCCTAAACTCTAGAATACAGGGAAGGCCTCTTCTTATATACTAAGAGGCCACGTGTCTAAGGACATGTGAATAAGTGCAGAGCCTAGAATTCACAATGTTTAGCGTTGCTTCGTTTAATCAATGGATAATTAACGCTATCGGTACTAAAACTCTCATTATAGTTTCACTAGAGCAAGCTGCAGCCGCATAAGAGAGGTAATCAAAAGAGGTGAATTAGTATAGAGAAGAGATTACGGTGCTGGTGGAAATTCTATGTGCATTGAAACCTCTGGGTAACAGTCGCCCTGGCTGTCTAGATCTCGGTCTCTACACGTCAGCGCTATACTGGTGCTGGTGCTGGTCAACAATGATTGGTATCGGGTCGCATATACTGGAAATCAGTCGAAAGAATACAAATTAACATTACTAATGGACCGGTAGTGCGGAGTTCTACGTCAGAGTCTTTTGTGATGGAGAATCGAACACCGAGTGAACTTTTGAGAATAGCAGATAAAGTAATATGAAGTGTGCAGAATAGAACATGGCAGTACTACTGGTGGAGAAAGGACAGTAGCGAATCTGGGCTGGTCTGTACTATACTGCATGCCTTTATAGGAAGTGCGGAGTAGACCAAGCCCTTGTATATCCAGGCGCGTGAGTGGTGCCAAACGACAAAGCGTACTAAGCATAAAGTACGAGAGTCCTTGGCCGTGGTCGTGTTCACGGTGATTATGGATGCTGATTATGGATTTCAGGGGTTAATCGATGTGCATAGACGTCGACGTTACAGTATCACAGCGGAGAAAACTTCGATTACTAAACATACCACGCACCCCACCTCGTCAATGCGGCACTACGCAAGCCAATCCAATCTACCTAGGCATGATACACACACTTTGTGTCTCTATTCATGGCCTCAGCATCGCCACTGCCGGTGACGGCGACGCCTATGCCCTCTGCCTTAACATTTGAATTGATAGCCCGATGCTCCGTAAGCAAACTCTTACTGTGCCGCGAGTAACTTCGTCTCACTGCAATGATAGACAACCAAGGCCAGGGCCGCAGTCCTTACGCTCCCTCATGGGGCTGTTCAGTTACCAATGTTCATGCCCGTTGCAACACAGGCTTCACTCAAGGGATTGACCCCTGAGCAGCTGGAAGCAACAGGCTGTAGAATATGTCTCAACAATACGTATCATCTCGGGCTGAAGCCTGGACAAGAAGTGTTGGGCGCAGTTGGAGGGGCACACAAGCTACAGGGATGGCAGCATAACATCTTGACTGACAGCGGGGGGTGAGTGTGCGCTCTTGAATGATCAGAGAGACTAACAACCTCAAGTTTTCAGATGGTGAGCTTGCTGAAGCTTGCTAATATCACAGAAGAGGGGGTCAGGTTTTTAAGTCCCCACGATGGTTCGCCTATGCTCCTTACACCCGAGCACTCAATCGCCCTCCAGAATACAATCGGTAGTGATATTATAATGCAACTTGACGATGTTCTTGTCACAACTTCACCAGACTCAAAACGCATGCGAGAGGCGATGGAACGGAGCGTGAGATGGCTTGACCGTTGCATCGCTGCGCATGCAAACCCAGCCAAGCAAAATCTCTTTTGTATCATCCAAGGAGGTCTGGATCTGGAGCTGCGGAGCAAATGCTGTCTAGAGATGGTGGCAAGAGAGACACCTGGCATAGCCATTGGGGGATTGAGTGGTGGTGAAGCAAAAGCCGACTTTTGTCGTGTTGTGAATACGTGCACAAGTCTACTCCCTGAAATGAAGCCTCGATACGTTATGGGTATCGGCTATCCCGAGGACTTAGTCGTCAGCGTGGCCCTGGGGGCAGACATGTTTGATTGTGTCTGGCCAACCCGGACCGCCAGATTTGGGAACGCAATCACGAAGCACGGTGTCCTGAACCTGCGGCATGCAAGATACGCGAATGACTTTGGACCGGTCGAGGAGGGCTGTGGTTGCGTATGCTGCCGCAAAGGAGAGAGTGGATTGGGCGTAACGCGTGCGTTCGTGCATCATGTTGCAGCCAAAGAAACTGTTGGAGCGCATCTGCTCACCATGCACAATCTGTGGTACCAGCTCGCCCTGATGGGGAGCGTGCGGCAGTCAATCATTGAAGACAACTTCCCGAAATTTCTGAAGCAGTTCTTTGCAGACTTGCATGGGCAGGACAAGAGCAAATACCCCGACTGGGCTGTCGAGGCGCTGAAGACGGTGGGTGTTGATCTACTGGCGTAAATGGCAAGATGAGGCGGAAAAGCAATTTTAGAGATTTGATACCCCATAGAAGAATTTAAAATACTCTGGATCAGATTATGAGATTGTAAGACCTAATATATACTGACGGAGAGTATACGCGTGCTCTGTATCGTGCTCTGCTGCGGGTTCTTTTGACCGTGTATGGTGTATCTATGAGGGTTGAAAGGACGAGGGAAGCTACATCCTGTAAGGCTGAAACGACAGGGTTCTGGTGGTGGTTCCTGGACAAGCGCGTTTCCCCAGTCGCGTTCCGGCAGATGCTGGGCTGCGGTCTGAATGGCTTCAATGGCTCCAGCGTGTCAATAGACAAAAAGAAAGCGATCAATCCAGGTAGAGATCCGGTGAGGAGGGCGACCTGGGCTCGGGCTTCACTAGAGCGACGTCGCCATGGCGCCCTCAACAAGCAACAACAATATCAAAAACAATAGCAACAACATTAGCGTGAGCTCCTCCTTCCAAGATTCTCTCAGACGCTTCTCCATGGAAGAGAACCAGCTCCAGCGAGAGAGCAAACCCTCTCCATCTCAGATCGGTGGCAGCTCAGCCCTGCCTCCTTCGCCGCGCACTGCGACATCAAAACAGCCATTCGGACATCAGTTTGTCTCTTCGCCTCATCACCAGCTCCCTCGAAGCCCTCAGTCCTCGAATATGGATCGGCGGACACCTACACCAAGTGTAGCGCGCAAAGCCTCGACGACTTCCCTACATGGTAACGGGAGCGTCACTCCTCAGGTTCAATCCTCCCCTCATATCTAAAACGAACACCCGAAGGAAGCATACTGACGCTCTCATCCGCAGAGACCTTCTCCCTCCCGTCGATCTTCTTCTACGCCATTCATTGATGGTTCAACGATGATAGGAGGTGTGTATACTCAGCATCATAACCAGGAAAGCACGGTTTGATTTATGTAATGCATGTGGGTGCCTGACTACGTGATTTGCAGGATACAAGTCACCGCTACCGGAGACCGAAGTCGACCGTCCTCCCAGGCACACAGCAGTCTCAATCGCCCGGGCGCATTTTGAAAAGGATCTTGCATTGCATGAGGAGGGGCTATCAAAGCACGCTGAGACTGTAGTCTTCCTGCATGACGCCTGTTACGGCCATCGCTATTCCAGGCCGCGGACCTCCAAGGCGTCTCTGAGCACGATAGTGGAACGGCCAGAACGTATACAAGCGAGCATACTTGGACTATCAGTGGCATATGTTCGTCTTGGTGAGCTGCATTCTGAAGGCTCTCACCCTTTACATCCCCATGTAGATCTGTCGACCATATCGAATGCTCCATTCAGATTCCGCAAAACAACGCGTCGGCTTCCTCTCTTGTCTCAAACTGTCACAAATGTGCACGGAATTAAGTGGATGGAGGTAAGCTTCACAACATTATTGATTCCTGACCAGAAAATTTCTGAGCCAGTACGGGAATCTGTTTCGATTGGGGAATCGTATATTACATCAAATCCAGATGAGAAAGCTAACATTTTCAAGGAGCTCAAGATCATGTGTGACAATGCGGAGGCTAAGTTGGCTTCAAATGGAAAAGAATTAAGTCGGCCCGAGATGATACGGAGCCCTACGGAAGAAGCGCCGCCAAAGTTACATGAGGGTGATTTGTACCTTTGTTCTGAATCTCTCAACGCTATGGAGGGCGGGCTAGGTGCAGTGTGTGAGGGAGTGGACGCTATATTTCAAGGCGCTGCGAGTGGCAAAGGGCCACGGAGAACATTTATCGCGATCAGGCCTCCAGGACATCATTGTTCAGCCAGCTATCCGTCGGGATTTTGCTGGCTGAACAATGTCCACATTGGTATATCACATGCTGCTCTTACTCATGGTTTGACACATGCCGCCATTATCGATTTCGATCTCCACCACGGAGACGGATCTCAGGCGATTACATGGGAGCATAACAGACGTGCCTCCAGCCTCCCCAAAAATGCCCTTCCTTGGAAGAAGACGTCCATCGGCTATTTTAGTCTTCATGACATCAACTCATACCCATGTGAAGCGGGTGATGAAGAGAAGGTTAAGAATGCAAGTCTTTGCATTGAGAATGCTCACGGTCAGAGCATTTGGAACGTTCACTTACAGCCATGGAAGAGCGAAAATGAGTTCTGGGAGCTGTATGAAACTAAATACTCCATCCTTCTAGAGAAGACTCGGAATTTTCTCCGAACACAAACACAGCGCTTTGCTATGTCGACTAATGGACCTCGTCCGACAGCTGCCATATTTCTATCCGCCGGGTTCGATGCTAGCGAATGGGAGAGCTCAGGTATGCAACGTCATAATGTTAACGTGCCCACGGAGTTCTATGCTCGCTTGACGAGGGATGTGGTCAAGCTCGCAGGTGAAGATGGAACCTCTGTTGATGGTCGGATTATTAGCGTGCTCGAGGGAGGTTATAGTGATAGAGCTCTGTGTACCGGAGTCTTGAGTCACCTTAGTGGTCTGGCCGGTGAGGCTCCTACGGCTACGAAGCAGGATAGGAATCATAGTGGCCTTGGCCACGAGATGAGTAAGATACTGTCTCTATTGGTTCGGGTATCTTTTTTTGGCAACGGCTAAGGACAATGCTTCATGACTCTTGAGCTAATGTTACTTCTCTTGCAGGCCAGAGAAATGGGGCTATTAAAAATGTCGACGTCTCACTGACCGAGTCTAAATTTGATCAAGTCCCAGTATATGATCCTATGTGGTGGTCTTTGCAGAGGCTCGAACAACTTGACGCAGTTGTGAAGCCAGCGCCATCTCCTCCGGAGCCGAAGAAACCACGAGATGGCACGCCGCCGACCTATTCATCCCCAACGCAGTCATTCATCGCGAAAGTCTCGTCGCCAAGAGCGCAACGAACGGTCTCAAACATGTCGAAAATTAGCAATGGCTCCCCACGACCTGTATCTCGGGCGCCTTCTCCACCTCCTCCCCAGGTTGACTGGACTGTTGCTGCTCATGAGCTCAGCAAGCTACTCATACCTTCAAATAGACAGACAACGAGCTGTAGACCAGAGGTGAGATGGTTCCTTCTGATGTTACCTGCCGGCTCGGCGTCTATGTCAATTTCTGGAGCGTATTATACTCATTGTCACGGGACATCAAAGACTAATAAATTTCCTCCTTTAGGACCTCTCAGCGCAGGCTACACGGGCTCGTCGAGACAGACAATCGATATTAACACCACCGAGCTCCCTCCTTGACACATCCGGGGAGATTGCTGGTACAAGGATGGCTCTTCGTACTAGAAAACCCCCAAGGTCTATAGTTGAGACCACCGAGAAAGATGACAGTGGAAAGGTCTCTCCTAAAGCAAGCCGACGAAAAACAGTTGCCGGCGCGGCAATTTCAAATGATCAGGTACGCATAACCTATTTAAATTCTCTTGCTTGTGTAAGGCGATATGGCTCTAGTAGTCAACGTCCAATTTCCTTCTTAGCCCGTTGGAATTGGAGTGCCCTGAGACCTTGAAAAGTGGTTAGAGATTGTATTATTCATTCCATTCGTTATTTTGGGCGCCCTGCAGAAAGATATGCTGAGTGTTTGCGTGTAGCCCGTTTCAAGAAGCAGTACGCCAATGCCAGTGCCGAATTATACCAAGCCCACTGGTCAATCAATCCGTCGTCTGAGCCTTACATCTAATAGCGAGTCTACTGTATTGGAGACTGCTTCGTCGCAGGTGAACGCTCATGATAAGGTGAGTAGATTCCATTGAATATCCAAGTTATACCACCCCTCTAGATGAAGAGTAGAATGATAATAAGCATATCATAGACTCCATTAGATAGGCCAGCATCTTCGTCGCAGCGTCCTGGCACTTCACAAAGTACGAGGCCTAATTCAGCAACGAACTCCTGGGGACCTTCGACTGGCTCCGTGGCCGTCAAGAAAACACGAGGTCCGCCACAATCTCGAACAGAGACATCAAATGCATCTCGTATACGCCGCAAATCACCATTGAATGGGTCTGAGGGGAAATCGATCGTAAGGACCGGGACAACGGCCTCGCACGCGAGCAGTGATATATTGCCCAGCATAAAGACATCAACCTCCGAGGCTACAGATATAGACAGCTTGACATCTGGTATGAAGAAAATCAGGCTGAATCTGACAACAAAGTCTCAAAGAGAGGCAAAAGAGCAAGAAAATGCCAGGTCTAAAATCTCGACAACGGCAGCCCCAGGTAAGGCGATAAAACCTGACCCGCTCGCTCCCCCTAGGGCTCAAAAGGAATCGATCGTGCCTTCTGATAAGACATTATCTTCAAACGATAACGCACAATCTGGGGGGCTTCTGGCTGCACAGACTTTGCCGAGTTCTCTTGCCAGCGAAAATGAAATGGGCAGGAAGACTGACTGGCAACCGCTCCTTGAGTCTACACCTTTGATACCATCATCAACCGAACGTCCACAGCATATGTCTCCAGCCCAAAATGAAGACACGACCAATATTTCACTTCCTGACAGCTCTCCACCCAGCCGAATACCAGTATCTCCCACTCAACCGAATATGGAAGCCTCAGTTCCAAATATATTCGTGCCATATCAGCCAGAAGGTCCTCCACCAGACTGCGTTCCTCAACAGGAATCGATTCAATGGCTGCCTCCTAACACTACCGTGACACCGTCTCCGATGAAGCGTGGTGATCTGCCTGTGTTCACCAGTACATCGGCCATTCCTTTTGGTCCTGATCCAAGGTTCGGCATTCCTAGCGCTTCCGGAAAGACTGGGGCTATTAAGGAAGCAAAGGAGTATGATGAATCGATCTGGGACGTTCCAGATACACCCAGGAAGTGAAATCTACTTTTGCGAAGGCTTCTACTTTCAGATTTAGTTGTCTCTATGTTTGCGTACCCTTGTACGGACAATCTGCCTATACTTTTCTCGCCAGCGATTCAGATGGCATGCAGTAATTTTATGATACCCTTGGAAATCGTTTTTAGGGGAGAGCAGATCCTTTGCCTATATTATTATAATTCTATAGTGATAGTCGAATTTTGATATGAGCTATTTGTCACTGAAAGAAGAAAGAAACGCGGTTTTGTAATTACGATAATAGTGATCTAACACATTACGTCTAGAAAGAATAGATCTTAGGTAAAGTTTTATTTGTCAGTTTATTTAGATAAGTATTCTCCCTATATGATAAACGTTAATATAATCACAACTACAAACTTTCTCTAACTGCAGTTCAATCCCCATGGCGCAACTCCAATAATAAGGTAGTATATGCCTAAGTTTAATCTAGCAATTATAAGATATATTCCTAAAACAAGTACGAAACGTGTTGAAGCTTAGATAAAAACTTATATATAATATTCAATTCATATGAGATCACGTGCAGGCTCCACTAAGTTAGTTTACATATATATATATATTAGAATACTAGGGAGGGGGCGCGCTACGCGCACCCACCTAGCCTTTAGCTTTATTAATTAATATAATATATATTTGTCTTTGTGTATTTAACTTGTTAGCTTGCGCTTGACTAGTCTTACTACTATATAACAAGCCTAGTCTCCGTGCTTGCACGTGTTAGAGAAGTTGTTTGCTAAAGTCATATAAAAGTCATATAAAAGTCATATGATTTTAAAATCTTATATAAACCTAAGTAGTAAGATAGTTAACTTATAACTTTTAGCTGATACTGAAAACATATTGTTTAGTATTCTTAAATTTGACTAGTCTTACTCTTAAACGCCTCCTAGCGGGATTTATTTTTCTTGTTTTTGATTCGTTTAAGTCACATGAATGTTACATGATTTTAGAATCCTATATAAACCTAGGTAGTAGGATCGTCCGCTTGAAATCCTTTAGCTAACGCTAAAGGCATAAGATCATGTATAAGTTCTACCAAACTAGCTTGTGTTAGAAGGATAATCTGACTTGACTCTTGGAGCTTTAGGGAGGTAGTATAAGGCTATATATATATATATACATATATAATGTAAGTAGTTGTCAAAATGTGAGATCAAGTGCATGCTCTACCAGGCTGGCTGATAGTATATATATAGAAAGCTTCTCCCCCAAGATGAGGGATTAAAGAATTCATATTTTATATACTTTTACTAGGTGCTATTAGTATACTATAACGGTTCTACTCCACTACACGGTCACGTGTAGCAGGGTAAGGGACGTTAGGTTATAATAGTAGTAGTAATAAAGCATATATATAAAGTTCCGTTATAGCTTCCTAGTATAAGTAGAAAACTATATTAAGTTAAGCACGAAGCTCTTATCTAATAAGTAACTACTTCTACTTATATAAAACCTTCGTAACATAAAGTCCTAAAGGGCCTTTATAAGGGAGTCCTAGAGTTTATAGTAAGAAGGAGGGAAGTCTAACTCCTTACCATTATACTACCCTAGTATAGACTTTATTATATAACTTGGCTACTTAAGGTTCTCCTAATAGCCTTGCTATCTAAGCCTAAGGTCCTTTGGCCTTAGTTATAATACTATTCCCCTCTCTTAACATAAAGTGTCTCCTAGTACTTCCGATTCTTTTTTATCTTTTAATTATTTATTATATCTTCTTATATTAAACAAAAACTAAAAGAATATCTTATGCTCACTTGTTATATTAAAGTAATATGTTATCTTACGAAAACTTGTTTCTATTATGTCTATTAGTCCCGCGACTATTTTCTTAACCTTTCTAAATCCTTATAGTATTCTAAGTATATTCGTTCGAAAAAACATTATGATTTTATAAGTTATCGTTTAATATATATCCTTTCTTCTATTTATTATTTCTTCCTAGGTCTAAGGCTAAAACATCTAACCCCTCCTTCTGCCGTCTCTTCTCCTAACCTCTTTACTTCCTAGCTTCTAGCCTTTAAGCTTAATGTTTTTCTTAAAGGTCTTTCTTAAGTAAACCTAGATTTTAGTAATAGAACGCCTTAACCTTCTTATAGTAGCTAAGGTTAGTTTAGGGTTCCTAGGTATTTTCTATTTATAAGTATCTTAATTAGCTAATAAGGTAAAGTACCTTCTTTTTAACTTTCTTAATATTTAAGATCTCTTTTATATTATATTCCTAATTTAGGTTAACTAGTTAGATTTTCGTAATAGGTACTAGTAGTATCCTTTCTAATATTAGTTTAAGTAAGGATATATAAAATACTAAATATATGTTTATAATAGCTAGTAATATTAGCTCGTAATTAACTTTCCCTTTAATTTTCTTAATCTCAAATAATCCTAGTTTCTTATAATTTAATTTATAACTTAGTCTCTTAGTAGTAATGTTTTTTCTAAGAAGATAAACCTTATCTCCTTCTTTAAACGTAGGTTCTATATTATAAGACTTGTTATAATATATTACTAACTATTATAATATAAACTATAAGTTTATTACAAGTTCCTAATATAGTAGCTTAAGCTCTTTAGCTTATACTATAGCTTCTTAGTTATTTATATCTATAAGTAATAGTACCTTATATGCTTTTAGTATATATCTATATATTACTTATATTAAGGTAATCTTTGTTATATTTATAATAAAGGTATTATATGCGAATTATGCTATAAGTAAGAGCGAAACCTAGTTATCTTATTTATAGTTAATATAATATTATAAGTATACTTTAATTATCTAGTTTGTTCTTTTTATTTATTTATCTGTTTAAGGGTAAAACGCTATTAATAACTTCTTCTTAATTCTAAGTAAAGCTATAAGTACTTATTAAAATTTAGATATAAATAGCTTGTCCTTATTTAAGATGATTTCCTCTAGTATTCTATAATAGGCTATTACCTTATAGAAGAATACAAATACTAATTCTCCTATAATATTATATTTATGTCGCACAGACCTAATAACATGCGTTACTAACCGTTTAAACACGTGCGAGCTCCCCACCTTATGGTGGGAAGCTCGCGTACTCAAACAGGGGCTCATACTGTATTTAAAGTCACTCTTTATACCTTTCTTTTGTCTTCCCTCTTTAGATCAATACAAGACCATTTTATCTCACTTCACTACTATTCTCAATTATCCACGCGTAACTCTATGCGATAATTTATTAAATAGTATTAAGTAAATATACTTTATTAGTCTGTTTATAACTACTAGTATGCTATTATATCCCTAGCCTATAAGTAGATCCTTAAATACTAGTATCTTTATTACAAAGTCCTATGCTATTAATATTTATAGTACTTTAGGCATCTCTAGTATTTATATTATACTATATAGTATATGCTTCTCCGTTTTATTACAAATATATATGTTATATTCCTTTATGATTTCCTTTACTATTTTGCTTATTTATAAGAACTAATAATCTTGTTTAATTCTTTTTAGTGTTTTTTTATGTCTTTAGTAACTATAAGCTAGTAATAAGTAAAAATACTATATAAAATCCTTTCGTATTTTAGTAAGGATAAATATCTTCTTATTTATAACTACTTAAGGTCTCCTTTCCTTTATAAACCTTACTTTTATTATAACGTCTATCTTATAAGCTTTTATAATTTCTTTTGTAAATAATAAGTCTTAGGAGATAGCTATTACTATAAGTTTCCTTTTGCTTAGGATAAGCTTATTATCCTATTTCTAGAATATAGCAAATAACTTATATATCTTATTTCCCTTATATTTGCCTTTTTTATTAAGAGCGTTTGTTCTTATATTTTCTATTCCTTTAATATACTTAATATTTAAGTTAAAGGTTATAAGTTTTTCTACTTATCTAACTTATCTTTTATTTAACTCTTTAGTAGTAGTAAAATAAGTAAGGTTTTTGTATTTAATAAGTATTAAGATTATATACTTTACTTCTTACAAGTAAATGTAACGCCGAAGATTAATACACGTATTAAAGAGGTATATGGAAGTGCGTTTAACATCTAATAGTATTAATTGCTTATAGGTATCTAATGAGAAAGAAATCTAAATAGCCTTTAAAACAAGTATAGATATTACTTATATATATACCCTTAAAGGAATTAGGTAATACTAGGTTAGAGGGGTTCTAGACTTAACTTAGATAGGTTTTAGGTATATATGCTATTTACGTAACTACCTTTATAGATTATACTAAGCCCCTTTAGCTTCTTGTCTTCTTATAAACACTAAGCCTAAAGCTCTTAGGCGTTACATTTCCTAGGTTAGAGGTTTGTTATTTATAGTATTTAACCTATAGGCTTTAATATCTTTCTTCCTTTAGACTTAAATGTTAAACCTAGTTATAGCTTTTAGTAATATAAAGTTAGCTTATACTCTTATATTTATTATAATTTGTAAGTCCTTCTGTCGCATTCTACAGACCTGCGTATACGGTATATATACCCAAATAAGCCAGCCACTACAGAGTGGGGCCCTGCTTTTTGGTGCGACACCTTCTTATAAGCCCTTACTATTAAGGTTATATAGTAATATCTTATAATTATTATAACTTCCCTTTTAAGTAGTTTAAGTTTCTTAATCTTAGTAAACTAGTCTACTTATACCCTAACTTATTTTGTCTACTTTCTAAGTTAATATAGTATCTCTTATTATAGGTAGTCTTAAGGTAAAGTAGTAATTGTTTATCTTATATATTTATATACTTATCCTTTAATAAATCTTATTCTCCCTTATACGTAATATCTATTTCCTTAAGATTATCTAGTTTCCCTAAATAGAAAATCTCGTTCTTAATAACGTCTTTAAGGCTTATATAGTACTATACCCTTAGAGCCCCGTCGTTCTAGTTAGTCCTTATTATATACTACTAGAACTCCTTAGTAAGGTATATGTTACTACTAATCCTTTCTATTTAAGATTCTCTAGTCTCTATTCTATGGTTTAAGTATCTTCCAAATCTCTGAAAACTATTTTAATAGTATTACTAAATCTAGCTATTATCTATAATATTATAATAGTTTCTTTTTTTATAGTAGTCTAGAGCTTTCCTTCTTCTTAAATATATAGTCTTCTAAGTAAGGACTAATTTAATTAAATGCTTTGCTATAAAGGAGGATGTATATCTAGAGCATTTATTCTAATTCTAATTTAAACTTTCTTTTATTAAATAATATATAGAGTTGTCGCACAGACCTAATAACATGCGTTACTAACCGTTTAAGCACGTATAAGCTCCCTACCTTATAGTAGGAAGCTCGCGTACTTAAATAAGGGCTTATATTATATTTAAAGTTACTCTTTATACCTTTCTTTTATCTTCCCTCTTTAGATTAATATAAGACTATTTTATCTTACTTTACTACTATCCTTAATTATCCACGCGTCCCTCTACGCGATATAACCTAATAAAAGTATAACTTATATTAGGAAGTAAAGTAGGAGGTATAGCCCCCTACTTATACTTGAAGTATGCACTAACAACGTATATGTTACGACTAGGGCCAGAGGACCTTAGGCTTAGGCAGCCGAGTTATGTAATAGAGTCTATGCTAGGGTAATGCAAGGGTAAGGAGTTGGACTTCCCCCCTTCCTACTATAGACTCTAGGGCTCCCTTATAGAGGCCTTCTAAGACTCTACGTTACGAAGGTTCTATATAAGTAAGAGTAGTTACTTATTAGATAAGAGCTTCGTGCTTAACTTAATATGGTTTTTTACTTATACTAGGAAGTTATAATAGGACTTTATATATATGCTTTATTACTATTACTATTCTAATCTAACATCCCTTATCTTGCTATATATAACTATATAATAAAGTAGAACTATTATACTTTAAGTACTATTACTAGTAACTAAAGTAACACTTTCATCAGTATTAATGGTTTTTAGTATTTCTAATCCTAACTCTATACATTTAGAAGGTTAAGGTTTATTTTAGTATTATAAGAGGCATTTTAGAGGTATATCATACTGTCTAAGGAATTCGTATTCCTATCTAGCTAACGGTAGCTAGGAAATAGTCTTATTTTGATATATTTAGTGCTTATATAATCCATTCTTGGTGTTTTAGGCAACTTAGCTATTTTAATTTATACACAAGAGAAGTGCTAGGCTTATAACCTGTTAAACATATAAGATAAGCACCTAGTAGGAGTATATAAGGTATAAATTCCTTTCTCTCATGTTGGGGGAGAGGCCCTCTATATATACACCGTACACCTACCTGGTGGAGCTTGCACGTGATCTCATCTCATCTCATATTGCAACAGATATATACTCATAGGTATTAAATTAAGTATATGCGTTCAGCATTATCATGCTGTTGAACGCGCTGTTGAACGCATACTAATGGCACCTGTAGGTGTATATGATGAAGTCTTAATTCCTTACTCTCTCATCTTAGGGGAGATGCCCTCTATATATATATTGTCGCACAGGTAATAGCCTACACGTTATTAGTACTATGTAAAGCCTGTATAAGTTTGTAGTTATTAGTATATAGAGCTTGCTTAGGTATATAAGGGTTCTTATATATATTTATATATATTATTTAACTTCTTTCTTTTGTTTTCTACTAGATTAATTTAACACTTATCATCTTACTCTACTCTGACCCTTAATTATCCACGCGTTCGACTACGCGATATATATATATATATATCTATACACCGTAAACCAGCTTTGGTGGAACTTGCACGTGATCTTATATTCCAACACATGCGATATTCGGACCATAAGAGCAAATATCTTACTTTCTTAAATACGAGTGTTTTTACAACACAATAAAAAAACTATTCTAAAAAAATTCGGATGTCGAATATATAATTGATACTTATGTTGGTTGAAGTGATATGAGATCACGCGGCCTCGTGTCAAACTCATCCAGTATTTATATATATAGAGCCTCTCCCACTTTGAAAAGAATACCGATTTTTACTCTATTTTTCCTCTCTTTCACTCACTCTGATAGGGGCATGATTCAAGAAACTATAATATTGGGCAGATAGTCTCTCACAACGAAGATTATGTTCCCAGATGATAGCTATCCAATAGATACACGTAATCAAAGTATTATCCAAGCTAGTACTCGGAGCACGAATATAAAACAAGAGAACGCTTTAGAAAACCAGGAGGTCACGGGAGCTAAAGTGGAGAATTTATAGAGCTCGTAGACGATACAATTGCTTGTAGTACTTAATTTCGGATTTCTTTTTCGGGTTAAGCTCTACAGCTTACCAGAAGGCCTTTTTGTGTGGTCAGAAAGTCATCTTAGCATGCTGGAATCCGATATGGATGTATTTGGTAGCTCTCAGGACCGAAGAGTCCCAAAATGGCCTGTAAGTTCCGGGCAAAAGATGACTGTATGATTCTTCTCTCTTCTCAACCAATTAGCTCAAGGGTATGAAAGCATGTATTGAGAGCCGAGCCAAATCGTCTTATCGCAGTTTCCATTTCATCCAAAGTCGAAGAGGCGAAAGTAATCCTAAAATTCACCTCCTCCATTTCTTTGGCTGGTTCAGCTCTAAACCAACTTCCTCGTAGAACTAGCGCTCGCATTCTCAACGATTCTTCGTAGACCAAATCCTCAATGTCAATTGGCTTTAGGACTTGGGATAAAGGATGTTTTGTATGGTCAATTTGCACCCAGATCTACGACAGGCAGAGAGGTTACTGACTTGTCACCCGTGTGAAGGGGTCGGTAGACTTACGAAGAATCCTGCAGTCGGTGTGACCCAAGATACCAGGTCACTCGGGAGGTATTTCTGGCAAGCTGAAAGTAGTACATCTCGCCTTTCCTCGTAAAAGCTCTGGAGCCCCAACATCCAGTTGAGAAAACCTAATTGTCCCCATTCTTCAGCCAATAATCTGTGTACAAGAATTTGAGAGAATCCGCTCGGACTTTGAAGTGCGACTTCATGAGTGCGAAAGATACGTTCAATAATTTGTTCAGATGCCGTGATCCATGACATACGCACCCCGGGAGCAATAATCTTCGAGAAGGAATCCATTCTTAATACCCGACCATCAGTGTCAAGGCTGAGATACGATGGTGGAAGCCGAAGCTGAGTGAGCATTTCCTGGAAATCGTAGGACTTCATACGTGCGGGGATGGATTTCAGCTGGAGGTAGTAATAGGGATCATCTTCGATGATAATTATATCATGTTTTTGTGCGATAGCATAAATCTCATCCTTCCGAGCCTTGCCAGATGTACGTCCTGTAGGGTTTTGGCCTGTGGGAATGGTATAGAGGACCCGAGGCTTGGCACCACCACGAAACTCAGGGTCCCATTTCTCGAGGATCGTACTCATCTCGCGGGGAATCAAACCTTGGGTGTCCATTTTTATCCCTATGACTTGAATGCCCAGCGGTTCTGCTGTCTCGAGGGCACTCGTATACGTGTATTCCTCAGTCAGAAGGAAGCTGCCTCGCGCGTGGAACATACGCAATGCCATATCAAGAGCAAGTGTATTGCCACCTGTCAAGATACATTGCCAATCATTGTACTTGGGGCTGTGGACTTTCTTCAGTCACTGAGTCAATAACGACCGAGGTTCAACAGGAATTCATGAATACCTTCACATGTTCCGTCATGAAGTCAACCAGTTCCATGCAGCCAGTGCCATCACCGTAGGACAAAGCTTTAATCAGATCTAAAATTCTCGAGATCAGTCACAGCGAAAAAGTCTAAAGGGATTAACTACCAAACGCGCTGCCACCCTGTGTCTGTCCACTGTTTGTTGCTTTTACGTTCACCTGTGTGGTCTCCGCGTGTGTGGAAGAGAAGTGAGCAGGGCTGAGAACTCTGCTTCCAAGATCTGCGAAAGGATAGCATTCCCCTCGTGGAGCTCCAGGACCGAGGGACAGCATTCCTAACCGGTCAGCACGTGAATATAGACGTAGAATTATAACAAACCTGGGATTCCTCGCAGTAAATGCATCCCCTGCATTATTGACGGCTTCAAATCTCCTTAGTAAATTCCCAACCCATTATTCGAAGCCGGGTCAGTACTTTCCGCGTCCTCGTTTCATCGCTCAGCAGGTCTACATACCTGCAATTAGCCACATTTTTGAGTTGAGAAAACTAGCTAGAAAATATGATGACCGCAAGGAAGACTGAAAGCTTACGGTCCCATCTTTTCGCATTCATTTTGGTGTGTTGCTTGGTTCAAGAAACGATGCAGGCTCTCTCTATTTCCCCTGTACGCTTTGATTCGTGTTGATGAGCTTGCTTATCTGGTGGTGAGGTGTATTAGGATGATAGAATACGGTAGGTTGCGAAGTGTAATTATGTGTGGAATGTTTCTGGCGAATATCTTCCATTCACGATCACGGGTCTACTTGATCCACTGTGTCTTGTACTACTATCAAGGTAAAGAAAGGCACAGAGAGATAGGCAAGCCCGAGTCTTCTAGTTCACGCCGTATACTATTGTTGGACACCCGAGTGAGACTATAGATAGAGAAATGACCAGGAACTTGGGCTGGAAATATCTCTGTCTGACTACGATGGTGAAAGCAGGCATGCTGGTGCGACATTTTCCACGCAATCGGAAGACTGCAGTACTGTACGGAGTATGGGCGAAGGAAGCGCCAAGCCAAGCTTCATGCTTCCAGAATTCTTCGAGGATCAACCAGCATCAGATCCAAGGGCCGCCACACGCTCCTTCGCGGTAGTTCTACAGTATTTCAAGGGCAATACACATTGAATCCTGTCCCAGAACCGAAGCTAATACTTTCATTACTTAGGAGCCACAGGGGTATTAGTTACCTCCAATTAGACAGTACGTTTAGTTGGCTGAATAGTACTGCGCTTGGGCTAGGACATTAGTCGATGTAATTATTCCTAGAAAGGACATTTTACCGAAGATACTAGAAATAGAATTAACGGCTATGACCCTTGAACTACACTACTCTCACGTACCTAGTTAGTGCGCGGGAGCGGCGTACCGGCGTACCTGCACAAGAAAGGCGCGATGCAAGGCTGGCTGCAACTAAGCAGGATGGGGACGGGGGCTCAAGTCAAAGTCGGATTCCCCGATTAGAGAGAGGATTTGGGTAAACTTCTACCTCGTAGATATAATGAACAGAGATGACTAGCCAGCAATTAAATCACTCTATAAGATCATGATATGACCAACAGAACTTATACCGAGTGTCAAGTAGAGCTGCACAATGTCCACTAACCTTACCACTCTCAATTGCGAAGAGAAAGCCCAGGAGGATCCCCAGGATCAATTTTCCCCCACCAGAAAAGCTGCGATTGTCGGATTGCTCTCTTTCATCGGATTTTTGGCAACCTTTTCCTCTACGGCTATTCTGCCCGCGGTCCCGAATATCGCAGAAGATCTCCACACTACCCAAGTAGCAGTCAACATCAGCAATGCTGTCTACGTTGCGCTTCTTGGGGTCCCGACTGTTTTTTGGGGACAAATGGCTAGTACTGCTGGCCGCAGAATAGTCAGTACATGTTGTCCAGAGCATCAGAATCGGCCAGCTAAGCTGACGGACTATTAGTGCGTTTTGATAGCTTTGATGTTCTTCACTCTTGCAAATTTGGCCACCAGCTTCTCCCCAGAAATTGCATCTTTCACTGTTTTTCGCATCTTCGCTGCCTTTGAAGCTACCTGTTTCCTCGTGGTTGGATGTACGATTTGCGGGGACCTGTACTCGGTGGTATGCACGACTTTCCCCAATGCACATTCCAAGAGGGTGTTTAGAATTAATCGGCTAATTTATTAGACAAATCGTGCCACCGCAATTGGATGGGTGATCCTTGGCATCTTCCTTGGAACTGGCGTAGGCCCGCTCGTCACTGGAGCAATAATTACTTACAGTACATGGAGATGGATATTCTGGTCACAGACCATGAGCCTTTTCTTAGCCATGATACTAAGCTATTTCTTCCTCCCAGAGAGCAATGGCCAGCAGAAGTCTTCTTTCGACAACCTGTCAAGCATTCAGCGACTAAAGAAAATAACGAGCTGGCTATCTCCACTTCCAATCATAAAACTCTATAAATACCCCGGAATCTTGTGTACTGTAAGTTTCGCCCAGTTACCTCTGGCAATGCCCCCAGCTAAATTGGTGATCTGTTAGAGCATTGCATCAGGGGCTCTTTTATGGGGAATGTACTCCCTGCTCACTCCGATCCGACAGGTTTTGAACCCCAGGTTTCACTTGACTTCACCACTACAGAGTGGTCTTTTATACCTAGCTCCTGGTATGGGCTACATAGTAGGTTGTCCAGTAGCTGGGCGCTGGGCAGACTACATGGTCAAAAAATGGATGAATAAGACCTCTGGTGTTCCCAGACCAGAGGATAGATTGAGAGGAACAGTATTCCCTTTTTTCTTGAATGCCACATCAACACTGATTTACGGCTGGACAGTCGAGAAGGAGGTAGGAGGGATGGCTGTTCCGATAGTATTCTTATTCTTGTCTGCATTCGCTCAGATGGCCTGTTTCTCACCAATCACAGCCTACTCTGTTGATGTCTTACCCGGGCGTAGTAGTGAGGTTCTTGGTAAGGACTAAATGTCTAAGAACAACTCCTTGGATTAAGCTGACCTTAAACAGCAGCTAATTATCTGCTTCGTTACTCTGCGGGCGCTGCCGGGACTGCCTGCGTTCTCCCTGTTATCAGCAAGATCGGAGTAGGATGGTTCTCCACGCTTTCGGCGGGTCTAATCCTGCTTTCGTCAGCGTTGATGATCTTTGTTATTCAATGTGATAGAAGATGGCACCCACAGTTGAAATAAGCGTTTAATAGTATTATCTCGTGTTATGGATATTGAATTTATCGCAGATCTCAGAATTCTTCATCACAATTTAGTATCAATTGTGACGTAATTGCTGAGGCTTCTCCACGCCGCATCTAATGCTGTCGCCTCCATTACGTAAGCCAGCCAAGTTAGTAATTTCATTATAGACTACGTTAATCTTAAGATATCGCTCTTCCGTGTGTATCTATTCAGCTTGTACTGGGATCCATAGCCAAAAGTCGAACAATTTTACATTCTTGGGAGAGGAATTCTTATCGGATTGATCGCTAAAGATTTGTTCTCCTTTCTTTCTATAAACAAAATGTTACCTTGTAAGCCATTTCCATCGAAAATCCCAAGATAATAGATAACAGGCCTCATAACCTTGCGACCTCTGCAGATTCCCTATAACCCCGAACATCAATTTCTAAACATACTAGTCCAATTGTCCAAACTTTTCCTGTAGGGTCGGTCTCCGTCCAGCCACTTTTGTTCTCTTTGAATTCTTTTGCTCCGATACTTTTGTACCAATCTAAAAGAGAAAACTGGAATGCTGTCAGATCTGGACTGCTTGAACCGCTGAATTGAATGGCATTGACTGTAACGAACCTTGGGCGTTGGAACTCCGAAAGCAGCATATCTCTCACGCTGCTGGGAGCTTTCCCTTGAGATTGTTTCAATTGTCACAACATGTCCATAAAATGGAGGCCCTGCTGCTACAACTTTGAGAGCTTCAATGGCTTGCGACGCAATATGATGCTCCCTAGCCGCAGGTGAAATATACATAGCTGAAGCACCATATCGGCCATGACTTGGATTGATCATAGATTCGTCGCCTCCGTAGTGTTCAAGGTCTAGAGATATATGTCCAATAGGGATGAAGTTTTTGACCTTTGGACGCGGCGATATCATCGGTGCCGTGTCGATCAGAGCCTGATGCTCGAGGGGAAAGATAAGAACGTGTTCGCTCATTATAGATTGATATTCTGCATGCCCAGGTTTGAGAACCTGGTAAACTTGTGAGTTTTGGAATTTACACACTCAGATAAGGCCAGAATATACAATCCAGTGAAGTGCTTTCTTCCCTTCTAACTGTTGCTGTCTCCATTCATTAACGCTTTCAGCTCTCCAACCGCACACTCTTCTCTGTTGTTGTAGCCGTTCGATATGTCCTTCAGATTGAGCATCCCAGGGAATTAAATCAATATCAAAATCTCTGTAGAACATTTCGAGCGATATGATAAAAATAATGCGTTTCTTGGAAGTAAACTTGGAGATTCTAATCGACGTGCCAGCAAGATTTAACACTTTTTCTCACTTATTGAAAGCCGCTAAAGCTAGCGACGGTAAACGGTATCTTCATTCCATCGTCATTTCGAATGGCTGAAGTAATGTTCGGGGCTTCCGCCGAAGGATTCGCTAGTTAGTGAGGCTAAGCGTGGGATCGAACAAAAGGAGCCGCTATTGTGGTATCAAAATATAACTGAACTATTAGGAATACGAGTGTTGTACCTTTCGATAGAAAAATTCATTGGAGCACCAGGAAAATAACGGCTCATAATCTATTTATTTGCATTCCATTGGCCGGCTATCGGGGAGTCCGAAAGTGTATTTATTCAACTGGAAAGCCCAGGTGAGACCATAAATATTGATGCCGCACCATACCCCGCAAACTTGTACTTCGCACGTGGGTGTGATTGAAATGTATAATGATTCAGAAGCCTTGGTGTTATCATTCTGAAAGAGGTAGAGGTTGTTTTCGGCTAATTGCAATAGTGCTGTTGGTACACAACAGTGATGGATATCTCCATCAGAACTCAGTAGGTTTCAAAGTGTATTGGGTTCATAATTGCTTGATTATTCTAGTATACAATAGAGAGTATTCTGGTGTTAAGGGGAGTCTCAAATACGCTAGTACCAAATAGGAAGCGTTGATTGGTAATATGCCTCTATTCACATGAATACCAACAAGTACACGTTATCACACCTATCAGCTACGTAGAACTGCGAAAGCAACGACGGACTCATGCCAAACTTCTGAATCCAAAAATTTCATTGAAAAGCTGCTTAGGCGTAGTTGTCATACTTTCAGAATATTAGTGACATCATAATAATCCGCTCAGAAATCTGGGGAATGTGGCTGGCAATAATGTAATATTCGTAAGAGGCCCGACACAAATAAAGTTGTACACGATATAGATAGCTCAGACTACTTTCGCTGCTTCTTCCAAAGCAACCTGAACAATACCAATCAATTCCTCCCTGGACTCCAGTCCAACGCTCAGTCTTACGAGATGTTCATCTACTCCAAATTGAGCTACCTGTGTCTAGGATTAGCTCAAAGATCTTTATTTGCTTGGAAATTAACGGCGATTTACCCAGTCTAACTCCTTGAAATGTGCGAACAAAGAAAATGGGCATGCGAGTGAAAAATTTGTCCCTAAGCTTGGCCCGCGAGAGATATCCAACGCATCATAAAATCGGCGAGCAGCTGTTGCAGACTTGAAGTCAATACTTAGCAGATATCCATATCCACCAGAATTTCGCTTGCAATTATCGTATAGCGGTCTTGTCGGGCTCAACGAAGGATAGTAAACTCTTTTCACGATCGGATCATGCGATAGTAATAGAGCTATCTCTTCGGCGTTTGAGTTTATTGCTTTTACCCGGGTAGGGAAGTCACGGCTGTTTTCCTCCATGATCACCGCGTCACCAGAGAAGTAGAGGTCTTCGTAAATGCTCTGCATACTGTTCGTGATGTCTTTGTAATAACGGGACTGCGGATTGATGATAATACTATTGTCTTATTCAGTCCCTTTCTCGAGCGCCTTATCATATGCTGTGGAAGGGGCTTCATCTTACCTGCCTCCGGCTACGTCACACTTCCCGCTGAATAGTTTGGTTAGACTGTCAAATACAACGTCCGCGAAACGTAGTATATCTACATTTACAAAGGTTGCAACTGTCTCATCAACTACTACAATGAAATGATAGCGATCTGCAAGACTTCTAATACGTGGAAGATCACATGTCTGTAGCAATGGATTGTTCGGAATTTCGCAGAAGAGTGCCAGAATCTCCTCTCCATCCTCGAGCTGCTTTTCCAATGCATTCAATTCTTCGGTTGATCCTTGACCAAAGAGGATAGAATCCTTGGACCCAAGCCGTGAAAGTAGCTTGTAAGTGTCAACGTAACAGAATCCGAATGCTACTGTCTTCCTAGTTTTCTTTGC
The DNA here is from genome assembly GCA_003988795.1 of Proliferodiscus dingleyae. Lineage (NCBI taxonomy): Eukaryota > Fungi > Ascomycota > Leotiomycetes > Helotiales > Lachnaceae > Proliferodiscus > Proliferodiscus dingleyae. The sequence continues at coordinate 704,115 of QYAK01000001.1, read as the reverse complement.
TCTTTCTGTCAGAAGTATTGCTCGATACACCTCCGCGAGGGCTTGCATTCCGATCGCATATAGATAGACATCACTCGGAGTGACGGGAACACCCTCTGAAGGTATGTCTTGAGAAATCCAAGAGGCGATGCGTTCTTGAATGAGCGTCTTCGCCTTAGCGCTCGTGATGGCCTGTCCCGCTTGGGAAATTTTACTCGATATATTTGGCGACAAGAGTGCAACAAGATTATGACCTGAGTGCGGATTGACGGCGATTTGATAGGTGTCGAAGTACTGAATATAGCATTCAGCACGCCGACTGGAGATTCCTTCACCGGTGTGCTGCCAGAATTGCTTTGCGTACATGAAATCGTCTTCGGGATACACAACGGCAGACAACGACAGCTTGTCCTCTGGGTATTGGCCCTTGAACTCTCTAGAATGCGTGACGAGATGGAGAACTTGAAGTGTGGTTGTAGGGTCTGCTCTTAGAGTTAACTAGCTTGATATCAATCCAAGTATTGGTGTAGTACCATTATCCTTGATATATGAGGCACATTGTTCGGCAGAGACTCTGCGGCAGAATACCATTGCTCTGGGCGCCAGCTTTTGCATAGGCACTGTTGCAAATTTCTCAACAATCAAACTAGCCAAAGCGTTTACCATAGGATGAAGAACAAAGCGTGGATAACCTTGCGCTAATATTTTCACGATCCATGGCTCTCGTCTCGCCCATGCTAAGGTTTCGCCCCAGCTTGGAATAGAGATGCTCACGCCCTGTATTGGTATTAAAGTCAGCCCAAGATGTACATTTCCAACATCAAAATAAGAGTATTCAACGCATACGTGAGGATTCCTAGGTGGGATAGTCTCGCCCAGTTGACGATCTTCTGACGGTACCCTGAAGTTCGATCTTTGTATCTTTGAATTTTCAAGCATATTAGAGTCGCTGCAGTGCATATTGACAATCACTTTGACAGAAAGGGCACGTGAATGCCTTGGTTAATTATCGATGAGTGCTTGTCGTGGGGGAAACAATAAGGCTAAAAAAACGCCATTATTACTTGTAGTGGAATCAAGTAAATGTATTTATATCTGGTGTATGTAAGGCTGAATATCAAAGGTCGCATTCAATCTGATGGGAAGACAACACATACACGCTAGTTAATTATTGTCTTCGGCTCTGCTAGTTGATTAAGATTCCTTCAAGTATTTCTCTGAGATCAGATTCATCAAGCTTGTATATAATCTTGATTACGAACTTTTGCACTCGACTTCAACTCACCATACCTTGTTCTATGGAATCCTTATCATTCACTGCCTCTAGCCGGCTATGCAATCCTTGCGACTAATTCCGTCCTTTGGGGACAACTTAGAACTTCGAATTATTAGCTTTGGAAAATTAGGAATAGGTGAGCTATCTATCTTGAGGCTAGGCCTGGAAGTGGCGTGACCTAATGTTGCCTTGTCCACTAGACTTATTATTTAGCTGGATCGCACAAAAGCGTTTTACTAAATGTTCTGAGGACGCTAGTCCTTCTAGTAGCAAAGGAAGAGTTGTAATCAATCATAATATAAGCATTAATCGATCCACCTTGGAAATAGACCTGATCCCAGGTCTTAGCAATTTGTAATCCTAGGAATCTGGTCAAATACTTCGTATAATGAGGCAAATAAACGATTTATAAGAAAGACCTGCATCGGACGTAGCTGATATCTGTTGTCGAGATTCGTGTGAGCCTAACCTAGTCTTTGTTGAGACATTTCTGAAAATAGGTATATAGCCAAGAGCCGACTAACTAGCAACGTTTTGTAAGGGTTATAGTTCCACAGCCATTTAAAGATATCGCTAGAGCAAGCCACTCCAAGTGGCAAAAATGCTGGATTATCTGGTCACAAACACTAGCTGATACTAAATTAAGTGCATCGTTGACCATCAGAGTGCGCTATTTAGTAGTGGCAAAGTATAATGCAGGAGTTTAATTCGAAGTGGGTGGTGATTCAAATTAAGCTCCGGGCATAGCGAGAAACGGATAGCCCCCGAGCACGTTTTGATTGTTTCGTCTGTGCCAAATCCACTAGTTTTACGTGAATATGCAGCCAATCTTGGCCAAACAATCGTGTTCCTGCTACCATAACGTATGCGCACCAGGATTTCGTCTGCATATTCCTACCCCCTGGGCTACCGAGATATTTCTCAGCGCTAGTAGGGGACCTTGGGACAATTTTTGAGCCTCCTTAGAGAAGTAGACCAACCTTTCGAGATAGAGCAGGTATTTTTAACTATACCTATCAAATACTTTAGGCACCTCTTCCTAGCGCTGGGAAACGTCTCTGCAGACCCGAGGAAACTATCTGGTCTTATCTACAGCAGGCACTCGCCATTCTTATGTCAGATGTAAGGATTAACTATCTTAAGTAACGAGACTATAACTCCGGAGATTCCGTACATTGATCTAGCATGGGCAGGAGGCGGTCGATCAGGCGAAGGAACCATATTTTACGACTGCCATGAATGGTGACTGGTTTCATCATGGTAATAGTCATCATTTGTTGCAGTCATTTTTTTGTTGCCACACAGATAACAGACATATTTGAAGGAATTCTCAAAAACCCTAAAGTCGCGTCATATGCTCGCATTGTGAACCTGTTGAACCCTTTCTGACACTTTCTTTGATCTGCCGAGTCTATATTCATTGTCATGTCTCCTGCTTCGCTTGATATAGGAGCTGACGAGCAAAGCTCGACATTAACAGGTAAATATAGAGGCTATGATCATGCGACCTGGTACGTCGGAAATGCTAAACAGGCCGCCTCTTGGTACGCTGCGCGTATGGGTTTCCAGATTGTAGCCCATAAAGGCTTGGAAACAGGATCTCGAGCGGTTGCATCCTGGGTTGTCACAAATGGACAAGTAAGATTCGTCTTCATGTCTCCACTTCGAGCGACTGCCAATCTGGAAGAGAACACCTCCGAAGATGACATAGAATTGGTCAGGGAAATGCACAATCATATAGAGCAGCACGGTGATGCTGTTAAGGACGTCGCATTTGAGGTTGATGATGTGCGAGCCATATATGCAAAAGGTATTTCGCAAGGTGCCAGAAGTGTCAAACCTCCACAGTGCATCAAGGACAAAGATGGAGTGCTATATCTTGCTACCATCCAGACATATGGCGATACAACACACACTTTTGTCGAAAGGAGTAGGTATAAAGGCGTCTTTCTCCCAGGATACCGGACCTTCAATGAGCCTGATCCCATTACTCAGTTTCTGCCTCAAATCAACCTAGATGTAATGGATCATTGCGTCGGGAATCAAGACTGGGATGGGATGAATGATGCTTGCAACTAGTATGTGGTTTTACATCCATTTCAAAGTGTAGTTGAAGAATATGTCAAGCTTACTTGGCAAAGTTACGAAGAATGTCTAGGATTCCGCAGATACTGGACGGTTGATGACAAGAACATGTGTACAGAATTCTCGGCCATGAATTCGGTAGTCATGGCGTCTCCCGGGGATGTCATCAAAATGCCTATCAATGAGCCCGCGACCGGATTAAGAAAATCTCAAATCGAAGAGTTTGTTAGTGCATTTGGAGGAGCAGGTGTACAGCACATTGCCTTTCGGACCAGTGACATCATCACAACAGTGGCCAATCTCAAGAAGCGCGGAGTTCAGTTCATCGAAGTACCACATACGTATTACGTTGACTTGAAGGATCGATTGAGAAAGTCTGGCATGGAATTGGATGAAGACTTGATGGCGTTACAAAATTTAAGTATTTTGGTGGACTTTGATCAAGGTGGATATCTATTGCAAATTTTCACTAAGCCTTTGATGGACCGCCCTACGATATTTTTGGAAATAATTCAGAGGAACAATTTCGAAGGCTTTGGGGCGGGGAATTTTAAGAGTCTATTTGAGGCTGTCGAAAGAGAGCAAGCACTTAGAGGAAATCTCTAAAGAAACATTTGTATCATAGATGTAAATCATGGAGGTCTCAAGTCTATTTATTCTATGTTTATGTCCAAAACACATTGTAGCAAACGATTAGAATGCAACTTGAAACGGGAACTACATCAAAAGGCTATCATTCTCTATACTTCATGCATTGTCGAGATTTCGCTTCTGCTACTCAACTTTCTGCCAGGCTCCCTCAGCTTTTTCCATTTCCGCCATCATGGCCTCTTTCACAATACTACCACAAAGCTTAGCATAAGGATTCAAGTTTTTTGCAATGTCGCCCGCATCTCGATCCCCATATCTCCATGCCAAGTCAAACTCCATGTAGGCTAGCTCTTCGACGTCTTTCTTGTCCAATCCTTGTATTTCCACTGGAAGAACACCATATGTCTTCCCGAAGTCTTGATGGCCGCTTATAACCTTAAGTAGTAAATGCCCTCTCTGCATGTGTGCAGCTGCTAGAATTTTCCCTTGAAACGCGCAAACCCTATAGTGCGCTCCTGCCTCCGGTGTAGCAAGTTTGATTGCCTGATTCAGATCACTCCAGATCTCCCTCGTCCTTGAAAAATTCACGAAAAGCTCATGCCCATGTGATAATTTTAGTATTTGAGCGCGATTGCTATAAGCTGAGGCATAGTCTCGGTTTGATGAGATTAAAGAATTGATTCTGGACAATGCAGTCTCGGCCTGTTGAGCAGAGGGATGTGCAGTAATCAAGGGGAGAATGATGGATCTTTCTGCATCCTGGAGTGAAGAAAGAAGCTCAGAAGATGTGTGGGGAAGTGTAGTAGGGAGCTCGGGGTTGACCAAGGAGCCCTGGATGGAATTTGCGCCGGTCAACTCAGACCCAAAGACGGCAGAGAGAACACGATTGTCGTTAGATGTTAGAACACTAGCCGAGGAAGCCATTGCTGTGTTGTTTACGACTTCTGTTTATTCTTCTTTAGTGAAAGACAGTTCGGAAGCTTGAAAGGCAGAAATGTGCTCACGGTCCTGAGGGATCTTTACGGCTGTGCTCATACTGTGATTATAAAGAGAGAGTAATAAATTGTCACCTTTCTAGGTTAGGTCTAGTACTCGACTGAGTAAATACCGCTTGGACCTGGTGGATACTGTACTAGGAATCTGATTGCCTTTCGATAAGTCCTTCGTAAATATCCCTGCCCTACCTGGATCGCTTGAGGGTCGCCGTCGCCTCACTCCATTACAGTAATATGCTATTTTTCATACTCCGCGCCTGTATTTCTCCTTCAGTCTTTTTTTTATCCAAAAAAAAAACGAAAGAGAGAAATTTAGGCGCGTAATATAAAAAATACTAAAACGACACTGATTTCGTATACTAAGTAAGGTGGAGCCGAAGTGCTCTGTTGCAGTAAATAACGTGAGTTGGCAGACACTCTATCATGCGAATCACTACTTACATGTTAGAAAATGCGGCCAAACCGATCCGCCACCCATCACGGCGTTGGGGAGGGGAGAGAGAGCCTAAATTAGACGATTAGGTGGCTGCTAAATCCTTCGGCTAATGGTGTGGATCCTGTTCCTCGGCTTCCAACCTATAATTAAAATAAGGATTTCAAGGTGATATCTGAGAGAGGTTAGATTTGGACCCAAACAATCATTATTACATCTCTTATCATGTGGGGGTGGGGGCGGTCTGTAGTAAGTATCCACCGACTCCGTTGGAACCTTTGTCTCATTTCTGGAAACAGAAAAATCAACAGACGAAGAAAAACATAATTGATTTTCAAGGCTCAATCTAAAATATGAAAGACGCAAAGTTCTGGGCCGCAGAAGAAATTTCGCACCACAACACTTCAGTCGACTGTTGGATAGTGATAGAGGGACAAGTATGGGATCTCACAAGATTTGCACCTCAACATCCAGGAGGCGCTCAATGTAAACATTGTCTCGCGTCTAATTATCATCTGCTAAAATTGTCTCAGTAATTTTCAAGTATGCCGGACAAGATGCCACTCCAGTATATAATGCTTTTCACCCTCCCTCGCTGATCCGGAGAACCTTGCCGTCTTCAGATTTAAAAGGACAAGTTCACCCCTCATCACACATTTCTCTCTCAGAATCAAATGACAATCCATCAGCTGAAACCTGCAAGGAGAACGAGGATTGCCCATCGCTTGTATCTGTTCTCAGCATTCACGACTTCGAAAACGCTGCCAGTACGAAGCTCAGCCCCAAAGCATACGCCTATTTCTCCTCCGCGGCAACAGACTTGGTATCTTTCAATGCTAATAGGGACTTATGGAATCAAATTTGGTTTCGGCCTCGATTACTGCGGAATGTCGTTGATGTTGACACTACGTGCGAAGTCCAGAGTGTCAAAAGCTCAGAGCCGTTTCTTGTTGCTCCAGCTGCGTTGGCGAGATTAGCTCACCCAGAAGGAGAGATGGCCATTGCTAGAGCATGCAAGCGGAATGGTGTCATTCAGTGTGTGAGTATCAGATGAACATATAAGACCGGCCCAGTAGAAGCTGAGGGAGACTGACTGCCTGTTCAGGCCTCCATCAATGCTTCGTATCCCATCGAAGACATTGTGACGGCGGCGCCTGACCACTCATTATTCTTCCAGTTGTACGTCAACAAGGACAGAGAGGCTTCTGAGGCACTCTTGAGAAGGGTTTGGGGATTGGGGATTAGAGTGCTATTTCTGACAGTGGATGCCCCGGTTCCCGGGAAAAGAGAAGCTGATGAAAAAGTCAGAACTGAAAATTCAGTTAGCACACCTATGAGTGGGACTTCATCATCGAGTGACAAGAAAGGCAGCGGGTTAACACGCACCTTGGCTACGTATATAGATAACAGTTTGAATTGGAATGACTTGGTGTGGCTGAGGAAGGTTTGGAGGGGTAGACTCGTGCTGAAAGGGTTGCAAACTGTCGAAGACGTGAAGCTCGCGATTGAGCAGAAAGTAGATGGTGTGGTATTAAGGTATGTGGGCACCCGAGAACCATGGCCTGATAACATGTTTACGTGGACTGAAGTAACCACGGGGGAAGAAATCTCGATACTTCCCCACCAGGTTTGCTGGTGCTGTTAGAACTTCGAAAACACTTCCCTGAGGCTCTCAAAAGGATTGAAATTTATCTTGATGGTGGTATAAGTAGAGGGACTGACGTTTTGAAAGCCCTTTGTCTTGGTGCTACAGCGGTTTTGCTGGGAAGGCCCGTTTTGTATTCCCTAGCCTACGGTGAAGAGGGTGTCGATCATTTGATTAGTAGTAAGTCAATATCTGCTTCTTTGAGCTTGAAGTTTTTGAGACGAGTCTTGTTCCATTTTAGAATGCGGACTGACAGCAATTAGTCCTACGAGACGAAATAAAGACTGGGATGCGATTACTCGGAGTGACAAGACTTGGTCAGCTTCACCCTGGATTCGTTAACACCCAGGCTATTGATCATTTGGTGATCAACTCTCTCACTCTGGTAGATGATCAACAGGATTTGAGGTCAAAAATATAAAATATTCTCGTTGATGATTACCCATGGATGATTGCATTTAGTATTTGACAACCTCGACGAGATTATCTTTCAAGACCGATGTCCACATATCTAGCCACCCAAAGTAGAAACTAAAGCCCAGCGTACGTAGCAGCACAGAAATCACAGCAGCAATTGATCATTTGGTATTATAGCCACTATCTTCCCTCACTTATTCTTCTTAGAAGCATGACTGCTGTCTTGAATACCACTGGCACTACCTTTGGGAGTCATTAGGACGAGGTTCAACATCGCAGACGGATGCGAGCTCAAGCAGGGAAGAAGAGGAAGGTCAACGATCAGAGGCAGATTCCGTGAAACCTGATGGAGGATCCACGGCTCTTTCTACTGAATATTAACCTGCATACCATAAGCTGAACGCGTCAAACGTCCCAACTAGTTGAATACAATCTTGCTGTTTTTTATATCTGGTGGGTAGAAACAGACAAAGATATAATGTGAAAGCTTTTGACTCTCAGCACGCCACCTTCAAGAGAATACTGACTAGCCGACTTTGGGGTGCCCAACGACTCCCTGGAAGAGCAGGTAGCTGGCGCTCTTTGTGCTCTTCCAGGCTGTTATATCCCGCCATTTTGTTGATGCTGGCCCAATCTCCAGTCTTCCATACATAGTAGAAATGGGTTGGGAAGAAATTATCAGGGGCTGATGCTGAAATGATTGATATGAAGAAACCGATGGAGTTTGTGGCACACGAGCTTTAGCCTGAGAACCTAACAGGCGCCTCGACGTGGAGAGAACGCAGACAACTAGTTGTGGTTACCTAGTTAGAATCAATTCTGCTTTTGCGAAATGCGTAGCTTTGTATGACAAACAGCTATATGAGAAGCTTTAGTACAGTCAATCTGTGGTGAAGACTGAAAAATCAGGAGAGGCAAGTATGTATCAGACTCTGAATCTCGAGACGCGTGGTAATGGCGTAAGCGTCAAGTGTTTTTATGAAACTTATCCTATTTCATTGTCTTTTGTTGTTGAGTCCCAAGCATCCAGCGATCCTCATAGATATACAGACGGAAGAGATGTCTTCCCTTCTCACACCTAAGCCAGGAAGGCGTCGTTGCTGCAGCTATACCGAGCGGACAAAGGTCATAAGCAAGGAACGATTGCAGATATACTGGGGCAACGGGATGGCCGGATGATAGCTTGAGTTATTCATTGAGCGACTTACTGATTGCTTGTACATATACACATATACACATAGTACTGCACGGCCTAGCCGAGCTAAGGTTGAGCTAGCAGCGCAGCAGACTGCGGACGTGGGATGATGAGCAGAAGAAAGACCAGGCAGAGGGGGAGAGAGACTGGTCGACTGATGCGCGGACGCGCTGATGACTTGTGTTGGTGGGAGGCAGGTAGATCGATCATTCCTTTGGAGGGTGGCGCGTGGGGTTGCGGTTCCATCTGTCTTATGTGCTGCATCCTGCTCTGCTCCTCACACGCGCAGACACTCTCTCAGTCTCGGTCTCGGTCTCAGTAGAAGAACCGCCTTCTCTCTCCCGTTGACAGGGCCAAGGGCGCGAATGAAGAATGAAGAATGAAGAATGAAGCCCATCACCACCTCTCTTCCTCCCACCACTCCCCTCTGAACACCTGCCGGATCCCTCATGTCACTGTCAGGCTTGTCGACCGCGAAAATTGGGACCGATTGCCCGCTAAGAGGAGGGATGAGCCGCGCCGGGTTGACTAATTTCCTCCTCTTGCCCAGTAGCTGACCTCAGCCTTCCCAGGACCTGCGTGCGTATTCTTCATACTAGAAAGGAAGATAACAGAGTAATCATGTCGGACGTATTGGCAGCCCTCGAACAACTCGACAAGCAGACCAAAAAGCCCACAAACACAAAGACGAAGCGCCCAAAATCTATATCGTGAGTCTTCCACCAGCCCTGGCCTCCATCCCAATCTCCATCCCAATCCTTCTGGCCTGCTCATGCGAGAAGGACCGCCTCGTTTACAGTACACATGCTTACTCTTCTCCCCCCTCTCCAGATCTCGCCGCAACTCGTCACCTCGTAGCAATCGCCGAAGCACATTCCTCTCTCCGCCTAATACTGCCCGTTCTGACGATGCGCCCTCCCTACGCTCCGAGTCCCAGGGCCCCAGCTCCCGGAGGATATCGTTCGCGGAGCCAGCGCGCCCATCTGCCACGTCGAAACGCATCTGGATACCGACGCATAAGGACTCCCTAGCCTCTGGCTTCCCCTTCGACCCCCGGCTGCAGAAGTACGGCATCGCAGAGCCAGTGTGGGAGCGCTTTAACAGTGAGATCGTGGAGCTGGCCGACGTGCCCGGCCCCTCGCTGCTGTGGCCGATCTACCGTAAGGAGGTGATCAACAAGCTAAAGAAGGAGATGCAGTACGACGGTGACTTCAAGCGGAAACTGAAGCTCTGGAACAAGGCCTTCAAGCAGCGGGGGTTCCAGATCGAGCTGGCATTGCCGGGGGAGCAGCTCGAAGACAACAGCAACATGGATGTGGACGACGACCCGGAGTTCTTCGACCGGCGGAATACGAAGAAGGATGGGAAGAGGTTTCGCATGATCATCACGCCGAACGCAGAGAGGGGGACGAGCGTCTACTCGAGGACGAGCAGTCTGACCCGTTCTGTCACTGGTGAGGGTGCGAATCTGCAGCAGACGGCGTCAGCGAAAGCTGAAGCGGAGGAGGCAGACGACCCAGACGACCCAGACAATCCCTACTGAGACCTGATCCGAGATAAATGCAAGTTCTGTTCGATGATGCTACGGCCTACAATGTATTTTCATACTTATGATGTATATATGTATTTAAGTAGACTCCTGCCGTGATAGCGGCCAAATGGGAATATATGACCTTCGGGACCTGGCTTGTCTATCTGCCACTGCCATTCCAACGGACACCCAAGCATCTATCTCTTGAAATGGTCAGCGCACGATTAAGGCGTTTGGGGATTGACCGCGAGGTCTGGAATAAACCAGATGATTGGTGGGTATATAGTCCAAAGAGGCCAAAACTTAGGGCTAACACAGAGAGGCACATGGTATATTTGGTATATGTATTCACTTATGACTAAACTGCAGCCCTGCCCATCCTTTCACGGATCTGGCTTACTCAAGGTCTCTGCTTCTGCCCCTGCCTCCTCTCTCTTATCCTCCAAGCAAAAAAGATCAGCCGCGGAGCTTCCATGTCGGAGTTTCTCCTTTGATGATCCATTGCAGCCGCCAATCTCACTTTTGAATAAATGGCTGTAATCGGAAGCACGGCTTGCAAGCCCGTCTAGATCAAGACTCTCTCCATCCCATCCTAAAAGTGGCATGCTTGTGATATTTGGTAGATCCCCTCCAGAAGGTAATATTGTCAGCAGTGATTTCATTATGAGCGCCGCCTCCGTATGCTTCAACGACAGATGATGCTCAGGATCGGCCGTAAGCTCCCCAGTATCGGGCAGAGTGGCCGGCTGCTGCCCAACCTGGGAGTATTCCTCAGGAGGCTGGTACAGGTCGTTATGCAGCGTTGCGAGGGAATCCGATTCGAAATTTGGATACAGCATCCAGTAGCCCCGGGCACGGACAAGCTTCAAAATGTGCTCGAGCCAAGAAGGGTACGTCTTGCTGACTTGCTTCTTACTGAATGCGGGCGGTGCTGGTAGGCTACGCTGCGATTCAAACAACTGATCTATAAAATCATGAAATTCTACCCATTTTTCACCAAAGTATAAAGCAGCGTTACTGTTCGGTGCCTGCCATAGAAAGGGTGTAGCAGATGTTGGTTTTATAATTGGGGCCGTGAATGTAGCCGAATCATTCAGAAAAGTCGAGGGCAGATCGAGGCTGATACCCAGCATGTTCCCGTGGAGCCACGCTCTACTTTCTGAATACTTGTATTCGAGCACGGTGTACTTGAGGTAATGAAAGAATAGCGGTGACAGCTCTACTTGAGGTGAGAGAACAAGAACATGGGATGTGGACGGATCGGCTGGCCAGAATGCCTCAACAAAACGGATCGAATTTTCATCAGATGTCAGTCCATGCTGAGGGATGCGGTGATGTAAAGTTAAAAGGCTGCCCATATTATGTTCAGCGCTCGGAGGCCATTTGAAGCTTTCCAGGTACTTTTTAGTCGCCGAGTCTATCTTGTGCGGTAGTTCGATGGTCAGCCTTGGCATAGCAGATGAGAAGAAATCGGCCTTTCTTAGAGAATTAAGTAGTCTTAGTAATGACCCCGAAGCGGATGGCTGGGCATGAACCACAATATCAATGTTGACCCTGTTCCAAGCTGGAGAAAAAATCAGTTCCAAGTCCACGCCCATTCGTGATTTGATATACCTGATAGCGATGTACCATCTAGTAGTGTCACCCACATCAAGTACTGTTCAGTATTTTCGGGCAGTTCAATCACTGTCCTCTGTAAGGAATTAGCTCTGGCCTTGAGACTCTTGATGAAAAACTGCTCTTCTTCACCAGATCCATCAATGAACGTCGCTTGTGGGGGCACAAAATTATTGATATGATTGAATCCCGCAGAGACACTGACTTCCATACGAAAGTCTGTGCTTTGCGTAGAGAAATCGGGACGAGCATCTTTCAGAGAGTCAGAAAATCTGAATATTTGGGGGTAGAAGACGGTACCATGAAATATGATATTACACTCCTTCGTGATGCCATTGACCGATTTCAAGAGGTCCATAGATATATCATCTCTCCCCATGAATGCAAAATGTACATAATTGCGACCTCGTATTGCCATCTCACAGGCAATTGGCAACAAAGTTGCTGCGCTTTTGACACTGGCAGCTGCGAAAAGCTAAAAGACGTTAGCAATGAGTGTTCCATACGAGCACTACAACAAGCATACGCACCACATTCCGATTGATCGAATCGGCACTCCTAGCACCGGCAACCGCATGTAATGATGAGGCCAGTTGGTAGAACTTGATCGGGCCATTAAAATTGTGTAGTATCGGCTCCGAAGGTTTGCTTTGAGCCTCGCTAGATCTGGGAGCCTGTGTAGCTGGAGAAGACGATTTTTGGGGAGGAGACCCGCCAGTTTGGTAGGAGTAATGTGGTCGTGGTCGAGGGTTCTCGAGATCCGTAGGCATATTCTTGAAGAAATAGTACAGCGCGATGAGACCAAGGGCGCCCAGGGCTAAACGCTTTAGATTACGACGGTGAGGCATATGGGACAGTTGGCGTTGCTGCCAGAGTGCTGCCCAAAGGCTCTTCCCTCCCATCCCCGGCTTGTGGTCATCATCCTTCTTGCCCAGCTCTTCATCGCCGGGAAACAGTCGCGGCGGCATTACGGATGCGGGCTGTACCTCTCTCCACTTCCCACGCTCTTCGAGAGCTAAGGAGGAAATGTTGCCATGCGGAGATGGAGCGCGACTCGATCGGAGAGCTTTGCGGGGATGCGTCGTGAGAGGGACTGAGCAGTTCGCACTGCACGATCACAGGTCGTCAGCCGGTGGATCACGACGAGATCAAGAGCCGTGCCTGCGCTGTGCAGTGTGTTTTGCTTGTATGGAGTGCTGTTCAAGTTATGATGTCCGTGGCCGGCACTCTATCAACTTGACACTAGGTTCAGCCGCAGAAGAGGCGTGGCGTAATGTATACTGTACTGTATCCTCGGCGGATGTCTACAAATAAGCTTGCAACATCTCTGGTTACTGCGATCATATCTGGAATATCTGGCATATCTGGCAGACATACTGGGTCAGTATGCTTTGCTCGGGACTTTGTGTTACTTTTTCTCCTGGTTTTAATTTTACTCATATGATGAGGTATTGTGTCTGGTGTACAGATGAGTTACCTGTACCCGATATTTGAGTACACAACCACCGCGCCTTCGCTACGTTTTAATACCTGCTCTGCCTCTGCACCGCTCTCTCCATTGCACTGTATTTTCGTATATGGACTGTATAGATATATGATACATGGCTGCCCAGTTCGCTGGCAGGGGCTGGCACAGAGATGAGCATATGTAGTGCATCTAGAGCACCTCCCTCGCACGATTGGCCAGTGCTCTTTCCGTTACAACCGGGCTGTTACAGATGGGGTCTATCATCTCGAGGCTTTCAATTCAGAGTGTGAATTGGTACTGAAAGAAGGTAGAGTCTTAACCGTCTCAACCTTCTCAACCTTCTCTCCACCCTCGAAGGTCCGTTACTTGTTGATCCTTTGTTAGCCGGAGAGCATTTCCCGTTCCCAAGCCCAACAAGGTACTCCTACATACTTGCCTTTCCTTTGACTAGTCTTTATCCGTGTTTCCCCTTTATTGCTAAGTAAGAGACCTGTAGAAGAGTCAGGACTCATTTCAAAGCCAAGTTTTGCAGCTTCTTGTCCGCTCTTTTTTATTCTCTTCGTCAATCTTTGATGCATCAAAAAGCATCTCACTCCATATTTCACTGGACTTCAAGTACCATATATCCACGCTGTGTATCTAGAGCTTTCCTATACTTCTATTTGCTCAACGTAATCGACAGCAGCAAGTTGGCATCAAGCTCCGTAGCTCCACCTTGACGACCTCGAATAGTCATAAATGCACGTACCGAATATTCAGGATTATGGCTCCAGCAGCACCGCCTCTCAATGGCATCCATTACAAGAGCGTGTTGCTGAACAGGCATACCTCCTCACCGCTCTCCAGCAAGAGAATGCTAAAGCGATAGACATGTTGAGACGCATGCCGCTTCTTCAACAAAGATCAGCTCCAATTGGGGAAAGCAATTCGTCGAGAAAGGGGAAAAAACAGCTAAACTGGTTGAGATACCGGCTGGAAGAAACGAACCGACAACGAAGCGCAATACTAGGCCGTCTCGCTCAGTTGACAGACGAGATACAGTCTATCGAGAAGCATTGGCAGGTTCAGGCACAATTTGAGATGCAGTTTCTCGGCGGACTTAGTCCCGCGTGCTATAGCCTGCAAGAAATGAGTGCGAGTGCACCGTCTCCATTGCTCCAGCTGCAAGGATATCAACCCTCTTTCCAGCAACGATTCAATGAGTGGCCGCAGCAGCATCACTTGCGATACGACTAGCCAGCGTTGGAAACAAGTCCACAAGAGTATCCGTTCCCGCACATGACCAGGACCCGTGAGAATCCCGTATCTGCTTCTGATACCGCGTTTTTGAAAGACAAGGCAGCCATGATCGAGCCTGCGGAAAGGGGGCTTTTGATACATAGATCTTCCTCCATGAATAGTGCTGAAAATCTGGATGTTCTATCAACGCACAGCCGTTTCTCTTTCTTAGATGTCGCTGCCACTGCTACGGGTCGTAGTTCACCAACAAGTCTGAGAGGTTGAATCGATGGGATATCAACGCAGAAAGAAAGGGAGGGCGATTTCGGTCTTGAAGCAATATGAATCCTATTGACTTTGTAAAGTGAAGACCCTGACAAATATTATGGTAGACTCTCTTGCAAATATGAGACTTTCTGATTACCTATGGTGCAATCGAGTCTTGCCACCCAGCCTTGACTAGATCGAACACTTTGCGTGAGAGCCGGGTATCACTGGAACTCTCCAAACTCGCCATCATCGAAGCCCAAATCTTCTGGTTTCTGCACTTCAATATTCTGACTCAGTCGCTTCTGTGCCCTCACCTCTTGCGCGCTCGGCGGCGGAGAGAGAAGTATTGATCCTGCCCCAGGAGGAGGCGGCAACGAAAATCCTCCCAGGCTCGCACTAGATTCCTCATTCTTTGGCTGCTGGCTTCTCCTGCCCCTGCCTCTCCCCCCGATATTGACTGTGATCGTCTCGCCCTCCTTTAAACTATAGTCCTTCTTCTCGGGCGCCACCTCTTGCTCTTTCTCCATTGCTGCGTTCCTGCCTGCTCCGGTCGACTTCCCACTCCCATTGTTGTCTAGGCCCAGCGTCTTCCTGACCTCTTGCAACCCAACGCCGAAGTCGAAGGCCTCGCTTCGGTCCTCGAAGCCGATACCAAGCACCGCCTTCCTGCCTCCCTCCCCTTGGACCCTGATGGCGAAGAAGCGCGACGAGTCAAGCACCTGCTCCACCACGGCTGAGCTGGTGTACGGCGCCGCGGCAAACAGCTGGCCACTGCCAGGGTCCTCGAGCAGAATGTCCGTCTTCACCGACTCGTCGTGATTGGCCGTCGGAACAGCGGTCTCGAGGATGCGCAATCGAGCAGTGAAGATCTGGCGCTTGTTGTTGTCGGCGGTCCAGGAAGCAGCAACGTAGCCCTTTGTGCTGGCGAGAGGGGGGATGTTGTAGACGTGGACGGCGGGCGCGATGAAGAGAACTCGTTGGATGGCGTCGGCAGGGAGTTTCTTGCCAGTGGAAGGGTCGATGGATTCCATTTTCTTTTCAGCACTCACTCCACGACGACTCCAGCTGGGATGAGTGTGAGGAGAGGGGCGGGATTATCGGTTGAGGGTCATGATGACTCTGATGATTCTGGTGGTTCTGGTGATACGATAAGATGCGATGTGATGCGATGTAGTTCGGCAGTAGTTGGAATGACTGATTGATTGAACGAATTGCGTTCTGATACTGATGATACAGATGATACGGGAGATTCTGGTTTGTGCTGTCCAAGGAATGGGTGAAGGGTGACGGGTGATGGGGATGGGGATGGGGCACGGAAACCCCGCCATTTAGCGTAAGTATCTGCAGGTCGTGGGCCTGGAGCAAGGCACCCAGCAACAAAACCAGGTAAACGGACGATCAGCGATACTTGACTTGACTTCCTCGCCCAAAGCTTCTTCTTTCTTCTGATCCCATCATCATCACCTTCTTCGATCCTCCTTATTCTCATTCTCCTTTGTATAATCGTATCGAGAATAACAGCAACCATGGCAGGTCCAGACAGCTCTGGTAAGCATAGCGTACAGTAGTATAGATCAGCATTCGCGATTCGCCTGTCTGATTAGTGCCCACGCCGTTGGGTTCAGCCTTGTTGCCCAGCCTTTGTGCTAATGAGAATAAATTTACAGCATCCCGGCCTTCATTCGAAGGCAGCACAACACCACCTCCTCTCCCAGGCCACGCGCCCGCACTCACCAGGATGGCGACCGTGGGCAATATCCCCAATGCTATTCAGGCCAAAGACTTCGAGTACGTCCCTCTCTCAATCCCGTGCTTTCAAAGTCAAACTTCCTCCCTCTGACTCAACGTCCTCCCAGCATAGTAGAGACGTATCAGCGCCTCCTATCTGAAGATCCGGGTCTCACCATGCCCGTCGCAGCGATCGAGGCTCTTATCGAACTCCTCGTTCAGTCCCGCGCCGTCACCGTCTACGAGACGCTGGATCTGGTCAAGACACAATCCGATTACCTCAAGTCTCGCATCCCCAACTCCATCTCGCTGTCCGCAGGCACGGATCTCTTCCAACGTTACATGATTAATTCGCTCAAACCCTCGAGTACGGGCAATTTCGAGACAGTGAGACAGCATCTGTTGAGCAATGGTAGGCTGTTCGTGAGCAGAGCTAAGGCAGCACGAGACAAGATTGCAAATTATGGGCGGCACTTTGTCAGAGATGAGACGGTGGTGCTCACGCATGGAGGCTCGAGAGTGGTAGGCGAGCTGTTGTCAAAAGCTGCCGAGGCCAGTGCCAGTGGTGGGAATGTGAGGTTTAATGTCATCTACGTGATGAACGATGCTAGGCGTTCCGAGAGCAGGGCGGTAGTGTCTGCTCTGAGGTCGAAGGGCGTACCAGTTGCGACAATCTCCGAGGGTGCGGTAGGCTATGCAATGGGGAAGGTCGACCTGGTCATCATCGGTGCAGAGGGCGTAGTTGAGAATGGTGGGATCATATCTAGGTTAGGCACGTACCAGATTGCCCTCCTAGCAAAGGCTGCTGGGAAGCCCTTTTATGTCGCGGCTGAAAGTCATAAATTCGTCAGGCTGTATCCGCTGGGACAGTATGATCTAGGCATCGATCAGGAAGTCATCAAATTCAGAACAGAGGATGAGCCAGAGTTGAAAGATGAAGAGAGGACGTTCGTAAATAGGACGCCAACGACGGATGAGCGCACGGATTATTTCGATCAGAGGCCTTTGGATCTACCACAATCAAATACTGCCGTCGATGCGGTCGACTTTACGGTAAGAAACAGGACTCCTGATCCAATGTTGCAAATTAACGCTAATTCTTGACTAGCCCCCGGCTCTTGTATCAGCTTTGATCACCGAGTCTGGTGTTTTAACACCAAGCGCAGTCAGCGAGGAGCTAATTAGTCTGTGGTTTTGATGGATGAACCCTCTTCGTGCTTGTGTGATATGTCAAGGATCCGCAAAAGCTTCCGTCACAGGGAAATTGGGTTCTGAGAAGAAGCCCATGAGGAGCTCCCGGTACCTGTCATCTACATAATTATTCAGAATAGTAGAGGCAGATCTCGACTATGCGACAAATCGAGCACTGTTTGGAAGGCTGAGATACCTTGTGTCGAGGAGCAGGAATTGTATACTAATATGGAACTAATTACAAAGTAGAGTGGCTTGAGTCTCCCAGTTTAAGAAAGGAGACTCAATATCCCGGACTCGACTTTGACAGATGAGAAAGACTGCAATGAAAATCTTGAATGGTTCACGCCTAGCGAGAGATATTGCGGAAGTGAGTAGCGTCTTTGAATTATCGGCACGAGTCAAGTACGATTGTCCATGTACATAAGGGTTGTTCGCTATCTCGGATCAGACGAAACTTCAAAGGGTTGTGGGTAGTATGAGCAGATGGATGGAGTTCTATAGAAATAGAAGAAAGATTTGTATAAATTCTCCGGTTTTTCCGGCCTCGTCTATGTACATCCTACTTGCCTTCTTGCACGCCGTGCTCGGCCTATGCCTATCCCTTATTTACCTCTAATCTTACTACCAATTCATAAGATCTATCTCAAAGAATTAGCATGCAGGCCTAAAACGTTATAATCGAGTGCCACGTCAAAAATCAAATCAGAACTCACCTCTCCCAAATAGTGTCCTCTTTGCCCAGTCCATAGCGAGTAGCGCCCTGGTCCTGAAGCTCACGCTCTGAGCAAAGTAAACGCTCCGCCACGCATAGACAGCCCACAGTCCACCAGTGAAGCTCCATCCACCACCGAGGTCGAAGACCGCAGAATTGCCAATATATGCTAGGCTTCCTAGGTGATGGTACTCAAACGCTTTATACACTGCCTCGTCGACGTCGCCGTCGCGCACATCGTTCACCTTCAAGCCCGGTGCCGCCCTTGCCATCTTGTTGAATTTGTGACCTAGGTACTGGCCCTGCTGGTGCGCGCGCTGTGCCGTGGCGGGCAGGGACGTGAGCTTGCTGTCGATCTGCATCAGCAGCTCTCTCAGCTCGCCGAAGTCGAGTGTGCCCGATTGGTCTATATCGTAGGCTTGGAATAGCTTGTCTACACGTTTTAGGTGGTCTGCTGCTTGTGGAAAGCGCTTCTTCACCCGCTGCGCAACCTCGCACCACTCACCAAATGTAATGTGCACCGTTTCCGGGTCTTTGCCTTTCTCCCATGCAAGAGTGCGCAGGAAGGTCACAAGATGATCAGCGACGTTGTTCTGGACCGTGGCACAGTCGCCAATAGCGTACACGTCTCCTAGAGGTGTCCCATTAAGACGTAGGTGGGTGTCCGTTTCCAGAGCATGCCGATTCGTCTGAGCTGGACCAAGAGCTGCCGAGATCCTTTGGCAGAACTCAGTTTGCGAGACGCCCGTAGACCAAAGACAGAATCCCATCGGGATCTCCTTAGTGACAGTTTCTCCTTCGTCATTCTTCTGAGTAAAGATTATCTTGTCTGGCTGCACCTCCTTGACTCTCGAGTTGGTAAGAACTTCCACTTGATCACGGGCGAAACGGTCTTCGGCATACTTGGAAACCACTTCATCGTAAGTATTGAGGATATGACCCCTACTTTGGATCAAATGAACAGATATCTCGTTTCTCAAAATCTTTGGAAAATGCGCCGTGAGGTCTTCGTTGAGAAGATCAAAGAGCTCAGCAGCGAACTCTACGCCGGTAGGCCCGCCTCCACTGATGACAAATGAGAGTAGTCGGCGTCTCTCAGCGTCCGAAGTGGTCGGTAGACAAGCAGATTCCATGTTGGTTAGAATGTGGTTCCTAATCTTTTGCGCATCATCGATGTCCTTCAAGAAGTGACAGTTTTCCAGGCCCTTTACCCCGTGTGGATTTGTAGTTGATCCAACCGCAATGACGAGCTTATCATAAGGTAGATAGAAGCGGCATTCCTCTCCGCTGCTTGGATCTATCTGTGATACTTCGACCAATTTATGTGAGAATTCGACGTGCTGCGCTGAGGCTCTGATGAAATGTCCCCTGACCGCAGCCACTATCCTTCGAATCGGCTCCACTAAAGAACGGAATTCCAAAGTACCAACGGTGGCAGAAGGCAGCATAGGCGTGAATAGAAAATAGTTCGTTGGCGAGACGATTGTGACGTGATATTCTTCCGGAGTCAAGGTCTTGAGCAGTGCCACGCTTCCCCATCCGCCGCCTAGTATAACCAATTTTGGTTTATCCTTCTGCTTCTGCATCTCAGCACAATCATCGTCGTCAATCTGCACCTCGATGATCGGTAAGTTCTTGGGCCCTCCTCTCCGCGGACTCAATGCCATCTGCGAAACGTGGATATCCCTATAGCTCAGATCCTCCCGGTACGTCGACGCATCGTAGAGGAAGAAGGCTATCACACCAACCCCTAAGAAAACAATTGACCCTCCAAACCATGCTGCAGATCGGTAAGTGAAGTTAAGAACCCAAGAACGTCGCTGAGGGAGTGGTTTCCCGGATACAGATCGAACGGATTGTTGAAAGGAGGTCTTCCGCCATGGTGCGCGGGGGAATAGCGGCGATGTCTTGGCTAGTGGTCTATCACAATGATACAGTCGCCTTGCGCGACAGCTCTGTATAAGTGTCGATTGCTCGGACGGGATTGTAATGAGGTTCGAAGTTATGAGATTTGACCGGCCTGTCCCGAAGCGCGACAAGCACACGACGGACCGTTGCATATTCAACCTAATCACCCAAGCTCTAGTGGTAGTGCTGACAGCAATTGCTCATTTTCGCAGCGCCTCTTGTTGTCAAAGTGCTTGGGGGAACAAGGGAGAGTAATGGTCTACAGCTGGGAGGAAGTGGTGGCTGTTGATTTTCTTGGAGGGAGAGTGTGTGTGAGAGAGCGAGAGGCTCCGGACCAAGCTTTTCGACTGACGTACTGCCGTACAAGGGTGTTATACGTTAGTACGATATCGAGCAAAATCTTCTCGTTCAAAACATTCAAGGTTATCCTACAAACGATCAGCAGTGGATTGCTGTCGAGCCAACCAGAAAGAACTATCTGACGATGAAATATTCCTGAACCTTTGCAATTATTGAGGATTGTAAAAGTGGCAGTCTCCTGGTTTGGACCTTCAGCGCACAGACCTAATACCCTTGCATGATAAGTAGGTACTACTTAGGGCTGTACGGAACAGCCGGGATAGAGCTGAACTGTAGGATCTTCGTAGATCGCCAAAGAAAGATATGACAACTTAGGCAAATCAGGGCTGCGCTGGGGTACGCGGAACCTGACTTTCTACGTTGCTGCTAAAAGTCTTACTCTCGTAAAGGCAGAGGATTGAATACCAACTCGATTGCCGCCATACCATGTTGCGCAATAGCAAAAGTAGTAGGATTAATAAGCATTTAAATATGCCGCCTGCATCTCGAATTGCCATGCCCCTGTACTACACGGCCGCGGAATCCCTTTCTTGCTGCTTATGCACATCTCTATACTCCTGGACGCCGAGCATGGCAATGCTCTCCTTGTCCTACCCACCCTGAACGCCTTGCCAGTGGTCTCACTGGCTGCATTTGACTATACTGCCCATGCATCGAGATCAGAGTCAGAGCCGACACCAGACTTGAAGCACCGAATCATTCAATGAAACACATTCCAGATTCATCGACAATCATGTGATCATAGGTTCGTGGCCATTCTCCTGCCTGTCATCACTGTCCAAACCCAGGTCTATATCAACAGGCAGGTCCTTCTTCCTGTCTCTTGCTGTAGCTTCAGCCCATGCACGGAGCCGAACAAGGTTTCGGATGGCCGCATCGCGCCGCTGGTTCTGGCATGTCAAGATGGCTTTGTTGACTCTGTCTGCAACAGACCTCCGAAGATCAGGATGTATAAGGGCAGCTAGCTGGGGCTCAAGCTTATCGTGAGAGAAAAATAAAAGTGCCATCGTCCTCTCAAGATCTTCCAGGTAGTCTGGGTTTGATGCAGCTCGTTCCGCCAACTGGTTTTGGGAGAAGGTAATTGCAGGGGTGATGTCGCCACCAGGCGTGGCGACGCATGTTCGTATAAGCTCAACGAGTTGCAACCTGAGTAGGGCAAAATGTAATGAGGGATTATTATCAAGGACCTTAGCATTGAAGTTAGCATGGATGGTGGGAAATAAGTCTTGAGAACAGGAGTGTTTAAGCTATATGTTGCTCATACTGAGGACTGAAGTTTGGTATGTTTCTCATCACCAACCCGAAGGCTATATGAGTGGTGCATGAACGTGTCTAATCATAGCAAAGGAAGTGAAAAAAAGGAAGAATAAAGAACGGTGTGCGACGTACCTGAGGCTCCAGATCGTTCAATGCGTCAATGGCTTCTTGGATATTTCCTTGATGAATAGAGTGTTGAATCCGTTGGCGCGACCTAATTGAATCCTCAGGTTGCTGGGACCCAAGGTTCGCTTCTTTGGAGAATCTCGCTGCGGCTGAGGGGTAGCCCTCTGTTGTGAGATAATCCAAGATGAGCTTGTTGATATCACTATCAATACATGATGTCAGCGTCAGCGCAAGATATTCATAGGTGTAACGTCGTAGAACGCTCGCACTCGTTCAGATAGACAACTAATTGTGTTCTCCGCATTCGTAATTTTTAGGAGAGATTCCCAGTTGATATCAAATCATCATAGAGAGTATGCAACATGCCGGTCCTCGTGGGTGAGGAAGAAGCAAAGTTCATGGAGGGGGGAAGGACTAATCGTACTCTTTCACAGGTTTGACATCTTCGACCCGTCTCTCGAAGGCATGTCGAAAGGGAGTGGCTGTGGAAGCCGTTGAGGATGTCTAAGTGAGATGTACTCAGCTCGAAGGCGATGGGAAAAGACCAGAAGATAATCCGATACTGGTACTGACCATTCTTGGTGACGGGTACACATCTACTAACAAATCTCCATGTGTAGAGCTAGCAGTGTGCCGCAGGCAGCTCAAGTGTGCAGCAGGTAGAGTAAACGGATGTCTACAGATGAGGCAAACCAGCCTCAGCTTGTCAAAAGCCGCTCCCGGCTTTGAAGCTCCGGTTCAGACGTTGTAGTATGGTGTTGTATGTTGTGGTGGGATAATGGTATGAAGACAGTACTGTGTGTGGGCGAAGGGTGATGAAAAAGAGACCTCAAGCTCGGGCTCGGGAGGGCGCTAGGCGCTTTATGTATAAGCGTCAGCAAGATGCTTGTGATTGGAGAAGACCACAACCACCACGACTGCTACTAGGACTGCGACTGCGACTGCGATTTGGTCCGCACCAGCAATCGTGGGCGTCATCCTGATTCAGATCCTATACACTGACATAGACACGATTGCAGATATAAGACTGGTGTGGTGCGGAATTGTCTACGATGTGTAGACCTACCAGCTAGAGAAACGCTTTGCATCTAGCAGAGGAGCTGTGTCTTTAACCAGTTATCTGCCCTGCTTGTTTGGTCAATACCTAGCCCGGTGCATCTTACCACAACCACTGCCTTTAGAGTGCGCTGAACGGAGGGGGACGCCCACTTCGTTGACGACCTCTTGTAAGGGGCCTATTCGGGCCTCTTGACCCTCCATGTCTGATAATGACATTGTGAGCCAGCGCGCTCACTACAGCCCGCCATGGGCTGATGTATCCATCATTGGAATTGCGGGCAGCTCAGGTTCAGGTAAAAGGTAACTCCTTGGATTTGCTTCCGTGTCTAATTCTAAGAACCGGGAAGTGCTACACACAAAATCCGAAGACTGAATTGCTGGGTTTTTGTCGCACTCGATCATTGGAGAAGTAGACTGACGACTGTGTTCTTTGCCCAGTACACTGTCACATGCGATTGTCTCTGAACTAAATCTTCCATGGGTTGTCATCCTCTCTATGGTAATCACTTCGTATCTTGGCTGATTAGCTGTCTTTTCTCTTTTTTTTAAAAGAAAGAAAAGCTAATCGTTTCCCCAGGACTCGTTTTACAAGACATTGGATGAGGAGGGGTCGAGAAGAGCATTCACAAATGAGTACGACTTTGATTCTCCAGAGGCCATTGACTTTGATGTCCTCGTGGACCGTCTACGAGACTTGAAGGCTGGGTATGTGTTCCTGTCAAGATCCTTTTTGAGGCTCATGTTCCACGGACGACGAGATGCTGAACTCCCAAAGGAAGAGAGCCGAGATTCCCATTTACTCTTTCGCAAAACATGCACGGCAGAAAGAAACAACTTCTATCTACTCGCCGCACGTGCTCATATTAGAGGGAATCTTTGCCCTGTATGATCCGAGAGTCCTTCAGCTTCTTGATATGAAGGTATGTTGTGCAAGCCCAGCTAGTGAACAAATCATAACCTCAGCAAGATCTTCTGTGAAGCAGATGCAGACACTTGTCTATCTCGGAGAAGTAAGCACGCACAGCTGATTCTATGTTCGGATACTGATGTTTTACAAGTCCTCAGAGACGTAAGGGAACGAGGCAGAGATATTGATGGCTGTATCAAGCAATGGTTTGCATTCGTGAAGCCGAACTTCGAACGATACGTTGAGCCTCAAAGGAACGTCGCTGGTAGGGCCAATTCTATTCCAACGATTGAGTTCTTGGTGTTGATCGTTAATAGATATCATCGTGCCCAGAGGAGTCGAAAATAGGGTTGCCATTCGTGAGTTCAAGACCTAGTATCAAAGATTCCAGCTAAATGTACATTAAGTGATGGTGATACAATATATCGAACGCAAACTCGTTGAAAAATCTCAAAGCCATAGGACAGCCCTTAAAAAGTTAGGTCAGAGCTCGGAGAATGATGCTTTGTCCGATAAAGTGCTCCTGCTCAAGCAGACGCGTCAAGTGCGAGGAATGGTGAGTCAACCAGAAGTTGTACTCTGCCCGCTCATACAGAATTCCTGGGTTGTTTCAGCATTTGAATTCCTTCTGCCCTTTAGAGCATGGTGAGATTGTCCGATACTGACCTTGCCTGTTGTAGAATACCATTCTACAGGATATCGATACATCGACAGAAGACTTCATATTCTACTTTGACCGTATTGCTACTTTACTGGTTGAACAGTAAGTTTACGATGATATGATATTGCCAATTCATAGAGCTTACCAACGAAAGTGCTTTGAACAACGTGTATTTTAAGGAAGCGATAGTCGAAACACCAACTGGTAGCAAATACAACGGATTGCTCGCAACAGGAGAGACCAGCGCAGTAGTTCTCCTGCGAGCGGGCTCTATTTTCGAAACGGGACTAAAGCGAGTCCTACCAGATTGCAGAACTGGCCGTCTCCTCATCCAATCCAACGTTCGGACTGGCGAGCCAGAGCTGCATCACTTGAAGCTCCCGGACAATATCAAGGACCATGACGGTGTGCTTCTACTCGACCCTCAAATGTCAAGCGGCGGTGCTGCTCTTATGGCTGTACAGGTTCTGGTGGACCACTTTGTTCCAGAAGAGAGGATAACTTTTGTCACTTACTTTGCTGGTCGGATGGGATTGAATAGGCTGACGAAGGTATTCCCCAGTGTGAAAGTGGTGGTATGTGCGGTCGTGGCCGACTTTGAAGACAGGTGGATTGAGAAAAAGTATTTTGGATGTTAATAAAATGAGGCTGACTCATATCCCGCCTGTATCAATATTGCGTCGGAATGTAGACAGACGGTCTTCGCAGTCCAGATCCACCAAAACATAGTGGTCTCTAAGAATCAGCCATCCCACCAATTCCAATATATCGAAGAAGTGTAAGAGGAGCCGATTATTTCTGTATTTAAGGTCTGAAAAATTTAGGAAGAAAAAAGAATAGACTTGTTTCTCTCCAGAAATTCGATGATTAGGTGACGTGACTACGTTAGAAAGACATGGCTCTGGCAAATACCTTGTTTAGAACTTCTTCGAGGCACAGTCTTGACTCATACCATGCTAATATTTCGCTATCAGGTGGCTCAGTGTGCTATATTATCTTTTATATGGACTGTAAAAGTATACGTCAGAATATCCGAGTCTGGGAGAACTCACCAAAATTAAAGAAGAAGGAAATAGTTTATGGAGAACAATATATCCCAAACATAACAAGTCGGAGGAGTGCGAACGGCGCAGAGAGCATAGTATCATGTCTATTCAGTGTATTTTCACCTTATCTCAATGCAGCATAAAATCCTTGTGTGTCCACTTCTCCGTAGCTTTCCTCTTCGCCTTCTTCGCAAAGCTGATAGGTCTCCTGCTCTCGACTTTACCCCTGACGAGTAGATTTCTATACCTGTCTTTTAACAGGTTCCCCTCCGGCTTTAATAGCCTTAAAGAATCCTGCAATTCATCAGGTAGGACCAGCTCAAGGTCCCGTTCCGCTAACGCAATCTTCCCCAACTTACGTCTCCGCAGCTCCAATTCATCACCCTCGCTACTATCTTCATCGTCCTTTGCAAGAGCCAAAGAAGCTGTGTGGCCCTTCGCAGCAAATGCCTCCGCAAGTTTCTTCGCGTGGGCTGCCTGCTCGTGTTTCTTCTTATCATTTGCTGCCATTCTCGACTTGCGCTCGGCCTCTTTCCTACGCTTAATTTTGTTCCTTTGAGCCTGTGTCTTTCTCTCTGGCCGTTTAGCATTCAACCGCACATCCTCGGCCCCGCTCTCAATACCTTCCCACGCCGAATCCTCCTCCCATTCCGACATTTCTGCTCGAGCTTCGGCGGCCTCGGCCTCAGCTTCCGATTTTGACGCCGCTTCAAGCTTGATGCGGTCAGCTTCTGCCGTCTCCTGACGTTTCCTCTCAGCTGTGACTTCCTTTTCGCCTTCGGTCACGAGACGTTCTTCGTAATCAATGAACACGGGATTGTAGCTATAACCGCCCTCGGGTTTTTTGAGTGCTGGGATCTCCTTCCCATTAGCTGCTAGAGAAATGGGTCTCTGCTTTAGGGTCTTGGGCGCGGTCTTGTTCTTGGATCTCTCGAGGAATGAGTAACGTGGGACTTGCTTTGCCTCATCGAGTTGTTTCTGTTCGTCCCATGGGTCATAAGATGCTTCTGCTACGTCGACGAAATTCTCATCTCTTCGTCCATCGGCGACGTTACGGAGGCGAGCCAGCTCTTTGTAGGAGATATAATCCGTCTTCTGCCGTTTCGGTGCAATGATGCCATCTGTGGTGTTGTTGCTTGGTCGTTTGCGTGCTAAAATTGCTGGGACGGCCGACCGCAGGGCAATGATCTCGTCGGCCTTGAGGCGCTTGACTCCCTTCAAGAATTTTTTTGGTATTGAAGCGTCGCCGGTCGTGTCGACGGCAAATAGCTCTGCTGAATCTTTCTCGATGAGAACACCTCTGCACGCTGGTTAGCAGTGTTTTATGTCGGCTTCCAGAAAATGCATGCCCTTGTATTATCTGGTCCCTCACTTCCTCCAGCCCCTCTTGAATATCCGTGACATCCACATTCTTCCTCCAAGCTTTCTTCCCCTTTCGAGAGGTCTGCTTGTGTTGCTGGGGGGCTGCTGGGGCAAGGGTAGCAGGCTTGATTATCGGCATTGCTGTTTGATTGCAGTGATGCTGACCGTTGCCAATGGTAAAAATTTTGGCTGGGAGAAAAAGCGAAAGTGTTATCGTGGCTGATAAGATTCCATTTGCGCCACAAGTGCTGCTCCAGTCGGAGTCGGACAAACGAGAACGAGCGCTCTCCTAGTCCCCTTTTCCTCAGTGCCATTCAATCACGAACCATCATCCTACTGAATCCATGAACCCGGCGAGCGCACTGTTCTGTTGTACATAATCGTGCTGTTCTCTGACTTATCCTCTTCTTCTTCAAAGCCTCGTCCAACTCGGCGGTCTTGCTAGAGTTTACCACATCATGGCGCAAGCAGCCGGATCATACAATAATCCCTTAAAGAAATTCAAGTAAGATCTGGCCGGCCACCATTCTCCTGCGTGACAGATGGATGACTGACTGTCATACACAGACTAGTCTTCTTGGGCGAGCAGAGTGGTACGCAGGCGAATGAACCGCGGGCAAGGGCGCGATGACTGATAGACTGCAGTGGGAAAGACGTCTCTTATCACACGCTTCATGTACGATTCCTTCGACAATATGTACCAAGCTACAATAGGAATCGACTTCCTCTCCAAGGTGAGCATAGTCAGGAAGCGCCCGCGGCACTCAAGACCTGATTCTTCCATGTAGACTATGTACCTCGAGGACCGGACGGTACGGTTGCAATTGTGGGATACAGCAGGGCAGGAGAGATTCCGAAGCCTTATCCCTTCATACATTCGAGACTCCAGCGTAGCAGTGGTGGTCTACGACATATCAAGTAGGATTGCTCTCCCAAAACGACATCATCCTCTGACAATGCACAGATGCAAAGTCGTTCCAAAACACGCGGAAATGGGTAGACGACGTACGTGGCGAGCGGGGCAACGATGTCATCATTGTCTTGGTGGGCAACAAGACAGATCTGAATGATAAACGGGAGGTCACAACTCAGCAAGGGGAGGAAGAAGCAAAGAAGAACAACCTGATGTTCATCGAGACGAGTGCAAAGGTGGGCCACAACGTCAAGAATCTGTTCAGAAGGATAGCCCAAGCATTGCCAGGCATGGAGGGAGCGGAAGGAAGTGCAGCAGCGGGGAATCAGAGTGAGTGCCACCCGAGTTTTGTTTGTCGAGAATTGTATTAATGAGAACAACAGTGATCGATGTCAATATCAATCCCACCCCACAGAATCAAGAAGGGTGTGCTTGCTAGAGCGATGGAAGGTTGCCCTCCTTTCACCTTCTTGTCTTATAGTAAACGTTCCTCAGAGGTAATGAGCATAGCATTTGGCGGATTGGCAGCATTGTATAAAAAAGGCAGCGAGCTTTGTTTCACGGTACGCAGTAATGTAGTAAGATATGACTGAGATATGAACTCGGGGTTTGGGTCGACCTATTTTCAAAGTTGAGGGCTGTCAACGTCCATTACTTTGGCATAGAAATCCTTGCGTGACATTAGAGCGTTCTTAGAGACACAATTGAAAAACAATGCGATTTTGCAGTTCTGAAGTGCAGCTTTCATACTTTCGAAGCGCCCGCGGCAACCATGGTGGTTTGGCTCACCAGAGGTCAAATGGTAAGACAGACAGCGCGACCCGAAGATTAATGGATGCTGCTATCCCAATAATGTCTTATACAAGAAGGCCTGGATCATGGCTAGTCGAGGTAGAATATGAGATTCTGCGCAAATCGAAGCTTTCTCTTGTTCGGCACAGAAATAAGATTGCAATAAATTTCTGCTGGATATTAATGAATTTCCAAGGGTCAGGGCTGGAGCCGTCAGCGACCGGGATGACGAGGAGCTGGAGTGCCGAACAATCCGCAGACCGCAGCACAACCTCACCCAACCTTACAACCATCTTACTTACTGCCCATCTAAACCGATGACTTAGGATTACAACTCCACAGCAACCCCCCGTTCTTTGCACGAATTTTGAGGAGATTTCGCCTTAAAGATTTTCAAGATGGCGATGATACCGCGATGGCTGCGCTTGCGGGTGCCAAAGCCTAGAGTATGTCCCAGCCGGCATCCTCCCAGCCTCCAGAGAGAGCGACCGTTGGCCATGAAGCCACTGCTTGGCTGACAAGACGGCGCAAATGTGATGGACCTTTGGCTAACGTTTCTTCTCTTCTGATCTAGACGTTCCTCGGTTTTCTGAGCCTGCGCGTCGGCGTCGAGATGACCTTGCTCTGCATGATTTTCAACAAAGTAACTGGCTTCTACGGCCTCCTCGCCGTTCTCACCGGCCTGCGCCTATCACCCCTTCAGCTCTCTATGTACATCTACTCCGTCGGCGCCCTCATCCTGCTCGCCCTCCTAGCGCCGCACATTCGCAAGCAGAGTCCGTTCCAGAACCTGGCGCTGGCGTGGTTCTGCCTCCTCGACACCGTGGTGAACACTGCGTTCACCTCGGCCTTTGCCGTGACATGGTTCCTGGCCGTCAGCGCCAACGGCTCGAACTCGGGCATCCCCAGCAGCGCGCCGGGGAGCGGCACCATCGACGATACGGCTGGCTTCACCAATCCAAAGGTTAATACATCGCAGGTGGAGGTGGTCGCGAGGCCCGGAAGCGGGATTGCTGGGGGCCAAGAGGCAGTTGCGTACGCAGCGGCTGGAGGTGCTGCAGCGAGTGCGTCGACCCCAAGCCTTGGCCATGGAATAGTGATTGAGGAGAGCATTCCGAGCATCGTGGTTGTTGTGTTCTTGACCCTCGTCCGGGTGTACTTCATCCTGGTGGTGATGGCGTATGCCAGACAGGTGCTCCGACAGCACGTCTACTCTTCTTCCTCGACGAAGCTGACGCACACCCATGCGGATGGCGCTGCCGGTGCTCCTGACAGCAATCCCTTTGCAGAGGGCACGCCTGAAGGTCAGGGGTGGAAGGGAAAGCTGGGAAGGCTCATGGTTGGCGTGGGAAAGGGGTACTGGCTTGGTGGACAGGCGGACGAGGACTGGGCTAGGGGATTGGATGGACGTTTCAGGGCTTCGAGGGTGGCTTCTGGACCGCCAGGCACCATTGAGAGAGAACGAAGGGCGAGGAGTGGGACTGGACCTCCTCTTCCTCCCCCGAAACTGGGCAAATTCTAGAGGAGCGGAGTTGGAAGAGAGGAGGAGGGGTTTTGAGGGGTTTCTAGTGCCGAGGATGAGAATACACGTTCATATCAGCAAGCATATACTGCAATCAAGAGCAGGCGTTCTGGGGTGTTGCGGACGGCGACGTGTGTGTTCTTTTCTGGGATGTACTATTTGGGCTTATTCAGGACGTATGGATGGACTGGGTAGATGTTTTTATATAGCAAGATAGACAGAGCCGTGGTCACTTTGGATACCCGAAAATGAGAATGGACTCTGACCCGATTTGGCAGCACGAGTGACGAATTGGATGGACGGAAAGAATGAAGTGTGTATATGGAGCAGTAACGTAGGAGAGGATGTGTCCATGGCTGCGGGCTATTGTTCGATGTAGGCATGCATTCAGATAGATGGACGGCCCAGTCCCGTCCAGTCCCGTCCCGTCCAGTCTTGAGCCAAAGCATTTTGAGTTGTGCTATGGAGTCGTGCACTGTCGTGATGATTCATCCATCGAGTGATATTGAGGCACCTTGTGGTCCCTTGTCAAGTCTTATTTATACTTATGCTCATAATCATGTTCATGCTCACGTCGGACAGCTTGTTGGTTCTCCAATGCTATGCTCTCTTCTCTCTTCTCTCTTCTCTCTTCTCTCTTCTCTCTTCACTGTGTCCTCTCTTCTCTCCAGCTCTGCTAAGGTACCGAGTTCTGCTCTAGTTCTACTCTGCGCTGCCCCACCACACACACCAACGACACTGGTGCATTCTGAGCAGCTAGATTGCACCAACCAGCTCGATTGCACCTATCCAGAACCCGGCGCTGTCTAGAGAATGGCGTGCTTGTCTGCAGCTGGTGGGGATGGAGGGTGATTGGTATCTTGTCTCTCTTCGTCCCTCTCCGTCCCTCTCCGTCCCTCCGCAATCCGCGCTGCCATCCACCAGCTCCCCCACCTTCTCGACGCGCACATCTGTCGCTTTGATAGTCCAGCACCCGCCTGTTCGCACCACTCGAGCTGCTGCTGGGGTAATTGCAGCGCTTTTCGTTGGCTCGTTGATAGATTGACTGTGACTGACTGACTAACAGACTCTGCCTCTGCCTCTACCTCTGCCCTGACCTCTTGTCATCACCACCAGCTCCAGCACCAGCACCAGCCTCCGAATACGGTACGGTTACGCTTTCTTTCCCCCCGCTAGGAAGAAAGCTCCCAGGGCCCCCAGAGCCGAAAGAGAGAGAGAGAGAGAGAGAGAGAGAGAGAGAGAGGGAGGGGGGCAAACAGTCATAGAGCCATACCATACCATACCAAAAAAAATAATAAAAATAAAAAAAGAGGACCACCCTGGAATGGCCTTGTCTCTACCCTTTCTTCCTGCCTCTTCCACCTCTTTCACCTCTTTCACCTCTTCCACCTCTCTCCGCTCTCCCACCTCCCCTCACGCGCTGCGGAGGCTCAATCATCATATTGGCAGCATGGCGACCGCTTCTCTGAAGATTCGCACGCCTGAAGAGGCCGGTACGTGCTCGACAACTTCTTCCTTCGCTGGACCCTGGCTTCTCCTGCAGCAACCCCCCACCTCACCTCACCTCCCCTCCCCTCACCTCTGCCGAAACATCTCCGTACTGACATTTTCTGCGAATAGTGGCGAGAATTGCTTATCTCTCCAGCGACGTGATTGTCTCCGTGCAGCCCGCGCAGTCAATTGAGTCCGAGTTTTCTCTCCACCTGCGCCGGTATGCGGGCCGCAGAGACAAGAGCATTGTTGCTGCTGCCGAGGACGGCGTACCAGAGGTAAGACGAGATGCACATCTGTCCAGCTCCGGTCGTGAACGGTGCGAGAAGTATACTCACAGAATTCTTCCACAGATCCAAGTCACTAGACATAATGCGGACCCTCTACTCTCGGTCTTCGCCCCAATTCGAAATGGCAGACTTGTTTCTGTCACCACAAATTCCTCCATCCTCGTGCCTTCAGTACCCCACCTCTACCGACTCGCAAATCTCCCAGTCGTGATCCACGTCTCCCTACAGCCTGCCCACTACCCCGACTATTCCTCAATCACCTCAATTCGCAATTCTGGCTTCACGCTCCTCCAATCTGAGACGCTACAAGAGGCGCAAGATATTGCCTTGACGGCTCATGCGCTGGCTATCAAATCTGGGAAGGGTGTTATACACTTTTTCGACGCCGGCTCATCAGCTCACGACAATCATATTGATTTTGAGAACGCGGACCTCGTACAAGCCGTTCTCAACCTGGATGCTGTCAGGCTTTTCCAAAACAACAAGATCGGAGGTACGAGTGTATACGCCGACGATGGAAGGGTGGCGACCATTTCCGAGACTGCTCAAGCTCTGCCGACTGCCATGGACGGGGTTGAGACTACGTCGAGCCTACCTGTAGAGGCTGCCCCATCTGCAGTCTCGTCAAAAGCTTCTTCTGTTGCTTCTTCAACAAAATCCGCCAGAGAGAGCAGCGTGGAAAGTAAAGATACCGCCTCCTCCGCGACGACCGTAGAGCCAGCTACAATACGACCAGTGACATCAGATGACATCTACAATTTCGTAACTGCCATCTGGGCTCAATTGAAGCAAAGCGTTGGACGAGAATATACTCCATTCCAATATTCAGGACCAGCGAATGCTGAAAGTGCGATTTTCATTTTTGGTTCGGATGCTGGTGCTTTTGCTGAAGCTATTGATGCTGCGAAGTCTACCGAAGTTTTTGCCAAGGCTGGCATAGTTACAGCACGGTTATACAGACCATGGCTAGGATCGAAGCTGGTGGAGACAATTCCAAAGTCCATTAGGCGACTGGCTGTTTTGGAGCAGATTCGGAGGAAGACGACTAGATGGGGACCTCTGCTACTGGACCTGCTAACAACCCTGAAATCTGGACCCTCAGGTGGTGTTGATATTATAGTCGGTCATCAACTGGGCTACATTGCTCCTGATACGGTCCGACAGGCTTTGCGAGGCGTCTTCCAGAATCTAAAGTCTAAGAACCCAATTCAGAATCTCCAAGTTGGAAATCCAGAGGGGCCAACGGAGCCGCTTGAGGCCTACAATCTTTCGCAGCCGAGAATAGAGTCAGCTTATATGAAAATCTTGGATCAAGTTTTTGGTAACAGGTTATATCTGGCAAATGCCCTCAAGTCCCAACACACTGGTGTCTCTGCAACGATTGCATCAAACCCGGAATTTGGATTTGGATCTCTTATAGCGAGAAAAGAACACCGGCAACGATTCATCAACGAGGTCCAGGAAGCAGCACATTCTAATTCATTCATCACCGAAGCACCGAAATCGTGGCTCGCGAAATGGGCTGCAAATCTAGGCGATGGCAACAAAGCTAGCGAGTTTGCCGAGGAGGCTATTGCTCGCCTTGAGACAGATGGCTCTGCTCTGTCCAGAAGCCTGCTCTCCAACAAAGGTTTGTTCCACAAGGAATCTTCTTGGCTCGTGGGATCTGATGCGTGGGCTTATGATCTTGGCAATTCTGGTGTCCACCATGTTATTGCTTCCGGTGAGAACCTCAATATGCTCATCATCGACTCTACTCCATACTCCGAACGAGCAGCTGCGGACGCTATGAGGAGAAAGAAGGACATTGGACTCTATGCCATGAATTATGGCAACGTGTATGTGGCGTCGGTAGCGGTGTATAGCTCCTACACGCAGGTTCTTCAGGCGATGATCGAGGCTGATCAATTCGACGGTCCTTCAGTGGTCGTAGCTTACCTGCCTTACTTTAAGGAGAACGACTCTCCTCTGACCGTGCTTCAAGAGACGAAGAAAGCTGTTGATCTTGGGTACTGGCCGTTATACAGATGGAATCCTCAGAATGAGGAGAAAGGGGAATCAAATTTCTCCTTGGACTCTGAGCGAATAAAAACCGAGGTCAAGAACTTTCTGGCTCGTGATAATCACCTCACTCAGCTTATGAAGCGGAATCCGGAGTTCTCGTCCAATTTGGCTGAGGACCATGGAACTGAGATCAGGGCTTTGCAGAAGCGCAAGGCAAAAGACGCTTACAACCAACTGCTCGAGGGCCTTTTTGGAGCCCCTTTGACCATCCTCTTCGCATCCGACAATGGCAACGCCGAATCACTGTCCAAGAGATTGGGCAATAGAGGTAAAGCTCGTGGCCTAAAGACGCTCGTCATGGCGATGGAGGATTACCCCATTGAGGATCTACCCAACGAGGAGAACATCGTCTTTCTGACTAGTACCGCCGGCCAAGGAGAATTTCCTCAGAACGGTCGAGCCTTCTGGGACGGAGTCAAGGATAATACTGAGCTCGACCTCGTGAATGTCAACTACTCTGTTTTCGCTCTTGGCGATAGTCACTACTGGCCTCGCAAGCAGGATAAGCATTATTACAACAAGCCAGGAAAGGATCTAGATCGTATTCTGGCGAACCTTGGAGCAAAACGTCTCGCAGAAGTCGGCCTCGGTGATGATCAAGATCCTGATGGGTATCAGACAGGGTATCAAACGTGGGAGCCGCTTATTTGGCAAGCTCTGGGTGTCGACAAGGTTGAGGGCCTTCCAGAAGAGCCACCGCGTAAGTATAGATTTCATCTATAGGTGTTATGATCAAGCCCAGCGGGCTCTTTGGGATCATCCCAAGCTTTTCATATATGTCACTAACTTCGACAATAGCAATCACAAATGAGGACATCAAGCTTGCTTCTAACTACCTACGTGGTACAATCGAGGAGGGTCTGGCAGACCCATCAACCGGCGCAATCTCTGCATCCGACCAACAATTGACCAAGTTCCACGGCACGTATATGCAAGATGATCGAGATTTAAGGGATGAGCGCAAAGCCCAAGGTCTTGAGCCAGCCTACTCATTTATGATTCGGTGCAGGCTACCTGGCGGCGTTGCAACACCAAAGCAATGGATCCAGATGGATGATGTTTGCAATAACTTTGGAAATGAGACCATGAAGCTGACTACCCGTCAAACCTTCCAGTTTCACGGAGTCGTCAAGGGCAAACTGAAGTCAGCCATGCGGGGTATCAACAAAGCTTTGATGACAACGATTGCTGCTTGTGGTGATGTCAACCGAAATGTCATGTGTAGCAGTCTGCCAACAGCTTCTAAATATCACCGAGATGTTTACAAATGCTCACAGAAGATCTCTGATCACTTGCTACCTTCGACTACTGCCTACCACGAGATATGGTTGAAGGACGAGAACGACAAAAAGACCTTGATCGGAGGCGAGGCAGTACAAGATTTTGAGCCTTTGTACGGCTCTACGTACCTTCCAAGAAAGTTCAAGATCACAATTGCCATTCCTCCACACAACGACACTGATGTCTATGCGCATGACATTGGTTTGATCGCGATCAAGGGCAAGGATGGTAGGCTAAGTGGATTCAACCTGCTAGCTGGCGGTGGCATGGGCGTCACGCATAATAACAAGAAGACTTACCCCCGAACCGGAAGCATGCTCGGATACGTCTCAAAAGATGAGGTTCATGTAGCTTGTGAAAAAGTCATGCTCGTTCAGCGCGACCACGGCGACCGGAAGAACCGCAAGCATGCGCGTCTAAAGTACACCATGGACGACATGGGCGTTGATATCTTCCGCTCCAAAGTAGAGGAGCTTTGGGGCAGGAAGTTCGAGAAGCAGAGACCCTTCAAATTCCAGAGCAACATCGACACCTTCGGCTGGCAAAAAGATGAGACAGGCCTCAATCACTTTACCTTCTTTATCGAGAACGGCCGCATAGAAAACACCGCCGCCTTCCCCATGAAGGCCGGTCTACGCGAGATCGCAAAGGTCCACAAGGGCGAGTTTCGTCTAACGGGCAACCAGCACCTGATTCTTAGCAATGTTGCAGATAGCGATATGCCACAAATCACGGCGTTGATGGCTAAGTATAAATTGGATAATATCCGCTTCTCCGGCATGCGCCTCTCTTCCTCGGCGTGCGTTGCGTTTCCCACCTGTGGCCTCGCCATGGCTGAGTCGGAGCGCTATCTCCCCGAACTCATTACAAAGCTCGAGGACACCCTGGAGTCAAATGGTCTCCGCCAGGACAGCATAGTCATGCGCATGACGGGCTGCCCGAATGGTTGTGCGCGCCCTTGGCTTGCAGAGGTCGCCTTCGTCGGCAAGGCCTATGGCGCCTATAACATGTATCTCGGCGGCGGGTACCATGGCCAGCGGCTGAACAAGTTGTACCGGAGCAGCATCAAGGAAGATGAGATCCTGGAGATCATGAAGCCCCTGCTAAAGCGGTACTCGCTGGAGCGGCAGGAAGGGGAGCACTTCGGAGACTTTGTCATCAGGATCGGTATGATCAAAGAAACCACCGAGGGAAAGACCTTCCATGACGACGTGAGTCCTTTCTAATCTCTCTATCTTCTTATCTTACCCCTTCACGTCTTCTTCACTCTCGCACAAGCTCATGCTGCGATCATGAACGATATACTGATGCTTAGCTAGGTCGCCGAAGAAGAATCGGACGAGGAGTGAGGGATATATACATAAGCATTTTTTGGCATCGATTGCATTTTCGGTCTCCTCTCATCTGCATGCGTGGGCGTTTTCCAAGAAGATGAGTGCCGTAATGTGCACCTAAACCTACATTTTTGCTGCAAGAAAATATGTACATATGGGATATCACCACTTTTTTTTGAATGAAATGTTTCAAAAGTCCACGGCAGAACACTAGTTTCAAAGACGACTTTTATTGCTGTACTAGTAAATTCTACGGCATCCAGTATTGCTTAGACAGACCAGGGCAGAGAGCGGCGTACAGAGTAAGACGTATTATTAATGCATCCGAGCTAGCTAGCTGTTCATTCTATGCCAAAATATCATTCATGACCATACATACACATGATGTCCCACCGTCAAACGCCAGGGGAGAACCCCACTCCAAGATGTGCCTCCTTGTACCAATATCACTACACCTTAACTCAAATGATTATTATTGCTCCGGCATATGCAGGCCTTTTTGACTCCATCGCAGCATTTTCTTTTTATCTTCGCCAAAATCTTATAGTTGTCCAGAGAGAAGTGCTTCCGTAGCTACAATTTTGTCAGAAATAGCCCCTCTTACTTTTTCCTTTCTTGGGAAGGGGAAAGGTGAAGGTGAAGGGGATCATACCAGAATTGATATACGCTCTGCGAGCATCTAGGGAGATGCCAAACCGCTTCTCCAGCTCCATCTTGATGCTCTTCTTTGTGACCGTCATCAGGTCCGCAGTCTTAAGGATTTCCCGTATCTCCACCAGGATGCTGTCGTCGCTCGGCAGCCCCGCCAGGTTGGCAAGCTCCAGCTCCTGCTGGTTGAAGTACTGCGAGCCATGCGTGTTGTCGACCGGTATGCCGAGCATCTCCGATTGCGCCATGGACATCCGCGAGACGTTCCGCGCATCGTAGTAAGGCTGCTGCATCTGGGACATGGGCCGTGAGGGAGGATATTGATACTCGGAGACGGCTGGCTGATACTTGGTGCCGTATGAGTAGCCAGAGACCTCCGACCGGTCGTCACGGGTGTTGGAGTGCGCTTCCCAAAGCTCGGCTTGGTACTCTTCCCACTTCTTGTGTGGAATGGAGGCTGGGTCGAACTTGCCTTCGTCCGTGATGACGACTTTCTTGCCCTTCTCGCCGGTCACGACGCGCGTATTGCCCCAAGAGAAGTCATCCATGTGCCAGAAGCTGTACAAGGGGAGAGCGAAGGAGAAGACAGGGATGGCGAGGAGGTAGAGGATCATCCAGCCTATCATCTCCCACTTTCGACGGAGGATGAAGATGATGGCTTGCAGACCGTAGATGGCACCGAGGATGATGAAGGCGGTGATTGGGACTACGTTCGGGGTCCTGATGACTGTGACTATGAGATACACGATGTAGGCGAGGGTGACGGGTTGGACGAGAGTCGATAGCAGATCAATGAAGACAATGAAGCGCATACTGAAACAGCAGAAGCCACAAAGCTGGGATATGGACATGAGTTCCATCAGGTTATGGACCGTCGAGTTGATCCAT
Source organism: Proliferodiscus dingleyae (assembly GCA_003988795.1). NCBI lineage: Eukaryota > Fungi > Ascomycota > Leotiomycetes > Helotiales > Lachnaceae > Proliferodiscus > Proliferodiscus dingleyae. The sequence goes on along the minus strand of QYAK01000001.1, from coordinate 665,852 downwards.
CGACGACGTTGAGACAGGAAGATTGTCCAGGAATCGGGAGCAATGGTCCAGGCGTGTGCGTTGAAATTGTACTTCGTTTTGTACTTCGGATGATTCTTCAGAAGCAGCGTTGTCAGATAACGATCCTCTCCCAAGTGGAGAAGGTTCTTCATATGAAGAGTATCGACTCGAATATTGGCATAAGCTTCGACGACCTCTCGGCTGACGAAAAGTGGTTTTCCAGATTCCGCGGCTCGGATACGATACATGGTGAAACAACCTGGCAAACAAGTAACACTGCCAAATAAGCTCTCGAAAGCTTTCGCGAGATTGTGGGAAATGTAGTATTCGTAGACCTGAATCATAGTGACAACGGAGGATTTGGAATTCGAAAGAGACGTCTCCCCACAAACGCCGATAAGTCGAGTATCATCCAAGAACGCCGCGACCATGCGAGAAGCCGAATCCGCGGCGACAACCGTGTCTGCATCGATTTGCAACATGTATTCGTAGAAAGTTGGGTTGACACCAATGATGTTCCGGATCTGATGGTACATCTCCAGCTCCAGAGGGCTCATGGGAGCGTTGTAATGGACTCTATTCAAGAAACGCATCAAAACCATCTGGGAATCACGCTTGCCTCTATTTCCAGGACGGGAGACCTCTGAAGGCTTGCCGACCTTCACGATAACCATGAATGGTACGATATGGCCCTGTACTTCGTATAGACCAGAGTAAACTTTACCCATGTTATGCTGTTTCATACCCTCGCCTAAGGACTCAAAGCTCAGAGGTTCGGGATCGACGGTGTCAGCGACGCCTAGAATATCGAGCACGATCCGAGGAGTAGGCTTATCGTTTCCTTGGCCAATGATCATACCGTCGCAGATAACCACCAAGAGCTTGCGCTTGTCATCGTATTTCATGCGAGCGGCAGAGTCGAGCGCACGGCGGACTGAGTCTTCATCCTCAGTATACACTGGGATTTGACAAATAACGAATTTATCGAGGTTTTCAGGAACATTCTTACCGCCAAACTGAAGGGCGGCGAAGAATTTAACGAGAATCGTGCTGGCAAGAATGATCGTGATCGCTAGGATAAGGTACTCGGCGAATTGACATTTGACCGAGTTCCTCGTATCCACATTTCCAACATAGAACAGATTGTCCAAGCAAAGCTGCATTCGAGACCGCAGATCGGAGTCCAGAGGTAGAGCGTTCCAATACTTCGTGACATCATGACCCGACTTTTGCTGAAACAGATCTACAACTGTCTGATCCATAAAGTCGGTGTTGATATCCGTCGGAGTTGGATCGCCATCAGGGACTTCTACCCTGCGGCCACCTGCCAGATACTTGGTGAAGTCGTACACGCGGCCGTTGAGGCTTGCAATTACCGAATCCTTTTTAGATAAAGTGCTCAAGTACTTGGAGGTATATCCGATGGCGCCTTTACGATAGCCAGAGCTTTTCAAGTAGGTAATCTGTTCAAAGAACCAGTACGGACGGTAATCACCAGTAAACTTCCGAAAATCATGGTAGTGAGCGTTCTTATCAGCCGAGCTGATGACATTTGCGGAGCCGGTGATGTTGGTGCTTGTGTAGTCAAGTTGTACAGAGTCATCGATGGTACCATTTACACCTGCACACATGGCGCTGACCTGAACAGGGAAGAGCGAAGTCGCGTCAAGACCAGCATAGTTGAGAAGAGACTTTTCAGGAATGATTTTGGGATAGTGATCGGGCGCAAATCCAGAAAGATCGAATACCTGTCCACGAATCGAAACATATGCGTCGTTCTTCTTGCCATCGTACTTGGAGAGTTCCGCAGCGCTGTAGACATGTTGCGTGGGACAGATGAGCTTGGGGAAAATCACAATAATGAACGCGAAAGCCAGACAACTGACCCAGATCATCATGTTGATCGCAAGCTTCTCCCTCCAGGCCATGCGCACGTCTTTGCGGGGCATTCGACCAATCCATCGAATCATGAAGTCTGGGATGAGCCAGGTCAACATATAGACTATCGCCACCCATCTCTTCCGGCTGGCGCTAGTCCGCACTTCTTCGACTTCGATCATCTTCTTCTCGTTTCCCTTTTCTGCCATCTGTTCTCTTGTGTCTAGATTGCGGAACATATCGCCTTGCCCAAGGGCAGAAGCACCTGCATCAGACCGCGAGTCTTCAATGCCGCCAAAATAGCCAGACTTTTTGTCTCCCCCATAGATGTAAGCGCCTGGTGACGGAGTGAGACCGGAAGGCGAACCAAGGAGTCTTTCTTTTGACTGTCCGAAGCCGCCTTGAACATCCGGACTGAGTATACCATCTCCTCCATCATCAGAGGTGGGAGGGTATCGAGCCTGTGTGAAACCTCTTTCGCCTAGTTTTGCAACCTCTGCCCAACATCGTTCACTAAGGAAGACTCCAGTGCTGCCGATTCTGGCTTCGTTGCCGGGCCATCTCTTCTCATCCACGACCATTTCCGCTTTCTCACGCTCACTACCTATCAGAACTGTGTCTGCATCTGCCATGCCAAGGAACTCCCCGAAGGGTAGAAAGAGGCTGAAATCTGCATTTCTCAAGCGTTGACTGATTTCTGCAATACCCAACGTCTGGATCTGCGTTCGAACGCATTTGCTGTCGAATTGATTCGCTATCCGGCGATCATTGGGCTTGAGACAAAACACAAAATAAGGATTTGTGTTGGGTGCAGTGAGAGATTTCGTGACATTGTCGAGCGAGGAGAGAAATTGAGCTGCTGCTCCTTGGTCAACATTGCGTCCTCTTCGATTTTTGGATTCAGTATCCCCAGCATCAGATACGTCGTCGGCTGAGTCAGTGAAAGTCTTGTTATCTCGTCGTCCAAATCTAGGAGGCCTATCGCCTTTCTTCCGCATGACACTTGGTTGCCGCAGCGGCTTCGAGCTCACCTGTGCCTGCATGATCGTGGTCTTCTCTTGCGGATGCACAACCGTCTGCAAAGCTTCTTGACCGAACAGTTGTCCAACGAAATCGCTCTTCGTTGAAGAAATCAGATTCATTAAATCCCCAGAGATGACTTCGCCGTTCTCCTCGACAAGCCCGGGAACTAGATAGTCTACCTCTCCAGCATAATGCCTCACGGCAAAAGAGGCCGCAGCATTGCTAGTTGCAAAATTGCTACCGGGAAGTTTCGCTGTTGCACTACCAACAGCGATGGCTGGATTCTTGCCCTCAAAGCGTTTCCGAAGGCTTTCGAGTAACTGCATATCCGTCCTGTTACGCTTTGTCTGATCATCCAAGATGCTGAGAAGTCCATTTCCGTGCTTTAGAAGCCCCTTGACTGCATCGGAATTGTCGAAATAACTTGTAGCCGCGACACTGACCTCCTCATTTTCTAGCATGTCTGCCTTGCCTTCGAAGAAACTCTGCAGAGTAAAGTTGTAGATTGACTCGGTAGCAGCATTATTGAGTAACTGGTCGAGTGTGGAATCGGTAGAACGCTGTTGGGCAAAGCCAGGGAAATCCACGATTGAGATGGTGTTTGCAACAGTATCCTCCACTGCGCAAATCCTCTGGTTGATGCTCTCAATCACATATGCTACCAACAGAGAGTACAAAGTCCGAGCAAGTTCATCCGCGTTGCCTCTGGCACCCTTAGGATCAAGCATGACCGTAACTCGTTCTCGTTGAAGGATCTTAGTCTTGTAGCCCAAGGTTGCCTGGAGCTCCTGACCGCTGACGCCGAGGAACGCGGCGATGATATTGAGAACCTCCTTGTTCTTGACAGCAGTGATCATTTGGCCACCTTCGTGGGAGTAGCCCCCACTGTCGTCTCCGGTCACGGTAGTATCCGAGGTCGTCTCAAACTCAAGCTGGCCGATATGGAGAATACTGGCTAGGACCTGGCATATTTCCGCTATCTCACTTCTGGGAAATTCCAACTTCCTCAGAGCCGTCTTGAAGAGCTGAAAGCCCTCAGCATCATTGATCCCAACTTTCAACTGGGTAGGGTGCCCTAGATATCTCCATCGCTTCTGTTGGTTGCCTACAGAATTTCTTACGTTCTGTGGATTCTGAACGGCGCTTGCCAGCGCTCCAGGGGTGTCAAGGCCCAGATGTGCCTTCTCGGCAGCACTTGTACCCGCCAGAAGGTAGTACAATACGTGGAAATTTCTCTCTCCCGTGGGCACAGCTGCCACTCTGCTCCGTTCCAGTCTATGATCCAGGACCTTTCCACCGATAAGTGTTGGGTTGACAGTGGACGCGGTATCGTATTGGAGCTCGAAGAAGAGACCAGCCTTGGAAGCTGTCGGGGTTGTAGCCGTTTTTGTGGTTGTCAAGGTGTCAAATACATAAGCAGCGAGTGACAGCTTGGTCGATAATGGGGTGGAGGATTTATTGAGGAGTGCTGTAAGTAAATGGGAACGAACAGTAGTCTTTCCAGAGCCCGACTCTCCACTGGTGCACATTAGTTTGACATGTTATTGCCTGCAGCACTATAACCCGAGACTCACAGGAATACCACAGCTTGATTTTCAGAGCGTGCTCCGAGCCTCGTGAACGCCCTATCAGCCAGATCCTCGGCTCCCCCCATAGCGGAACCCTCTTTTGCACCATCTGGACCCTTGGTGGAAGAAGAGTAGGTATTTAGGGCGATCAAGGCGTAAGACGAAAGCTGTGCCGTCGGTAAGGAAACATGGAACCTGCTGGCAAGATGAGCAGTGAGATGGGTGTCGGATTGCAGATGTGCTGGGAGGGCAGGGAGAGAAGGTTGCGAATGAGCCCCTCCGCTGCCCTGATTGTTCAAAGCCATGGCGGATATGGGAGGTGTATGGGGTCGTAACCCGTCAAACGAAGGGAGAAAGGCTTGTCCGCCCGTGTCTCTTGCAGATTGCCTGAGGAATGGGTGTAATTCAGTGGTACTTTGGGGAAGGGAAACCCGTGTTGTGCTGTGTGGACAATCAAATCAACAGGTCTCCTGGCCAACAACTGCAGAGCAGAACGGATATGTCTGTTGCGGGAACGATTCCTCGAGGAAAGAAACTAGCGAACGAATTATTAAAAAGGGAGGAGCGAACGTCTAGGGCTAGAAGATGAAGAAAGACGGTAAGAAACAACGAACACAAGACACGTTCCTGAGGAGTGAGGTGAGGTGAGGTGAGGTGAAGTGAAGCCAAGCGTTGAAGATGGAGATGGATGGAGATGGAGTGGATGAAGCGGTCGCCGTAGGCCGCCGTATTCTGGTCGGCGCGGCGGATGCTTGGTGCTGGGCAGAAAAAAAAGGGGGGAGAGGAGGGGAGGGGAGGGGGAGGGTCATTCAGGGGTCCCTCTCCCTCCTGGTGGAAAATTTGCAGTCGCAGGTGAAAATCAGAGCCTCACAATAACTCTTCCTTGGTTTTTTCTCTTCCTTGCCTGCAAACAAAAGAATATTATAAGAATTTCAAACTGGAATGACTGTACATACAATAAGATTGGGCCGACACAGACTCAGTATCATACTGTCTCGTACCATACCGATAAACTCTAAATGGAGACATAGTATGGCTTACAAGTCTATCCCAATAACCCTCGACTGCGTCAACCTGAACTCCACCACTGGGCACCATAGCCTCTACGTAGGTATGACCGGCCTGGCTGGCTGGTCCTGCTGCTGCTGCATGATGCACTGCCGGCGGAACGCCACGCGGATACGAGTTGGGACTCCCTATGTTCTCATCGGCCGACAGCGACAGCTTGAATGCTATTACTGTGAGAGCTTTCCTTCTTAACATAGAGGCTGATCGCTCATCAACCTATGTCAAATCTGTGTCAAACATATCGAGCTATACTATACTCGAGTTAAAAGTGAAGTTCAAGATCCTGTTCATACGCTGTACCAAGTAAAATCTATACTGTGAGTATATAATATGGTACTGTACCGCTTGCTCCCATGTGAGAATAGCCTAGCTTCGGGTGAAGCCCTAGTGCCCAGGCCAGCAGGGAGAGGCGTGTCTGGGTCTGGGTCCGCCTAAGTCTCCCCACAGGACTTTTTCTCTCTTGGATCATGACGCCGTCAGGACTCAGGCGTGAGTATGGGGTGCGGATGAGTAGATAGAACTCCCAAGTAGTAGCACACAGTACTGTACAGTACCACAGAGTACAGTACCACAGCCAGTGCCACTGGTAGCGCTGCCTTCCGGTACTTTAGACAGTTGGGTCCGATTCCGACTGATCGCCCCTGCGCGTGCCTTGCTTGGGCTGGCCCGCACCCGGACCTGGCCTCGCTGTTCAGTGCAGTGCTCCCTGCACCTTTTTTTTCATCTCTTGTGCGAGCAATTCATCGCCGCTGAAGAGCCAGTCGATGGTCCTCATCCTCTACCCGAGCCAGTCCGCAGTTTCAGACGGGCGCTGCTCCCACCACCATGTTCAACCATTCGGTCCTCGGTCTCTCTATTTCTGCCATCTCAATCTTGCTATCTTTCTCAGACATCCGTGTCTGCTGTCTTCGGTTGATGCATTTGATAAGCTTAGCATATTGGTCTGTGGTTCCATGACGTCTGTTCCAAGCAGCCTCGAGGTTTCTCGATACGAGAAGAAAAACTATCCGGGGAGTCTTGATGTGATTCCCGAAATAGACTTGGCCGCCGCTTTGGAGAGCCCAATGCAATCCAGAGGCCATGATTGGTCTTGGTCGTCCGAGCGGGAGTAAGAGCAGGAGAGCAGGAGAGCAGGAGAGTAGAGCCCACCTCATCTAAGCAAAAGCAGCGGGCGCCTGCTGCTCGTATTGGGCGGCAGTGGTGGGCCGCTGTGCCCATGTCCTCATGTTTTGCATCGAAAAATGCGGCTTGGCCATTGATTTTTCAGCCAGGGGGTTGTGTGGTGGCGTGGTACTTCGTACGGTAGTGGAGTGGGTAGATGGATGGTTGTGGTGATCCCGTCCCCTTGTCTTTCGAGAATGCTGTCATGTGCCTTGTGGGCTGCCGTACAAGCAGTTTGGCCTGTTTGGTGCAACGACAACTTCTCCCTCCAGAGACAGCAATCCGTCAATCGTAGAACTCTCTCTCCTCCGCCAAGTTTCCTTTATTCGTTGAACCCGTTTCTCTTGTTTAACCGCCTCACTCGCTTTGGTGGTCGTTTTCTGCACTTCTACTCTTGACATTTTGCCTCCTTTTGATACGTCCCTCGCTGTCCAATACGTTCGCTGCTGACCCTGAATCTGCACCTCTGTTGCTCTGACAGCGACCGAGACCTTCAACCCGAAGTCTCCTCGAGATATCACCACTACACCTGACAGATATTCTGACGCGTTTTCCATCACCTAGCCAAACAAGTCATCGGGCATACACTTGAAAATCCTTGAGCAAGACCGGAGAGTCACACTTCATCATCGGCTGGTGCACAAACTGCAACAACCTGGCCTATAGAGCCATCGCGTGTTGGGAGAATATCCCACTCTGCCCAGCATGGCGGGAAATGCTCGTATGTCGATGTATTCGACTACATCTTCAACACTAGGAGGTATGCGGAACATCAACTCTGCTACCCAGCAGTCCACACAAGTCTCCACCACCACTCTCCTGAATGCAATCCACACCATCTACACCTCGGGCGAGCCTTATAGATTAGATGCCAGTACCAGCCTGGTTGTCAATACCTGGCTGACTGCTTCACAAACGGATCATGAAGGAAGGACTGGGGGGACGATCGATGCTGCATTGGCGGTACGAGCCTGGGAACATGCGAGACGTCGTGCTGAGGACGGCTGCATTGTTCTGGGGTAAGGAATTATTACCCTTTTCAAACTGTCAACTAACCTATAGGATAGGTCACTTCACCCATCTACCCCTTCCGTTCTGATTCCATTCCTCGGAACCATTCCTCTCTCGATCCCATCCTCTCTAATAACAGCCCTTAATGCCCTTCGACCTTTTATTCATACCGTTTCCCCACACAATCATTCGACGCCTCGGCAATCTGCGTTAGGAGTGACTCTAACCCTGACTCTTACCGGGAGCCTTACCGCAGCGACTTTGGCCTTGTCAGAAGCTGGCATTGACACTGCAAAAGGGTTGCTGAATATTCCTGCCGAGTCGGGTTACCGGGCTTTCGACGTCTTCTACTATCTTCTGACGTCTGCGTCGACACCAGCAGAAAGAGAATTCTTGGGGTTGAAACATGCCTCGAATTACGCTCTTCTGGCAAAATCTGGAACCTATGACCCTCCCTCATATCTTCCAACAGCAGACGACGCTGCATCTGCAGATGATTTCAGAGCTGCGTTGAAGGAGATCGGCATTAAGGGCGCTGCCCACAGAAATTTGATCTCGGTATTGGCTGGATTATTGAAGCTCGGTGATACTTTGAGTTTCAATATTGACGAGGAGACCCTCGAGGACGTTTGCGAAGATGTCGGCGGGTTGTTGGGTCTGGAGCCAGAAGTCTTGATCAATCAGTGCTCTACCCAGGAGCGAGAAACGTTAATCGGTGGATTATACGAGGCACTGGTCGACTGGGTTATTCTGAAAGCCAATGAGTCCATAGCAAATGAGATGCAGACGATCCGTGATGGCTCCGAGTCTAGCGATGGCGGACCTGGTGCCAGGACCCCAAACACTGATGAAGACACTGGAGATACTGTCTGCATCACAGTTTTAGAGCTCCCAGATCCTACCTTGGGCAAGGCCGCAGCTATGCAAGGCGTCTTTGATGACACACAGGGAATCAATTCGGAGATGAAGGAAGATGGTGTAGAAGTAGTCACTGCAGGGTCTTCTGTCCTTCGGGAGATGCAAAACGCCGTGGCGGAAGTTGGCCCAGATCTAGGAGTTATGTCTGGGCCCGCCGGACGAGAACGAGAGCACGAACGTGAAAGACGAGAAGTCATTTTGGAGAAAGTGGGCCACGAAGGTGAAGATGATGGCTTTCTCAAGAAGATCTTGTTCCCCGTCGAAGGTGAAGGGGTCAAGCTGGGTCGGAAGGGACGACTTGATCTCCCAGCTGTGCTTGGTAGTAGCCGAGTATGGTATCATCTTGCGCTTCACCCGACTGATGAGACCCCCGCCAGCTTGGCTGCCCTACCCTCAACTACTTCAGCCTGGTCGGCGGGTACCGTATCGCGGCAACTACGATCATGGCGACTACCTGAATGGGCCAATCGTCGCAACAAAAACCTGGACTTCACTGCTGATTTCGATCTGGACGAGTTCTGTCAACGGTACTCACTTCTGGGATGCAAGGACGGCAGAGATGGTATTGAGAGCTGGGTTCTGGAACGTGGATGGAGTAATGGTGAAGTCGTTGTTGGAAACGAACGAATATGGATGCGAGAAAGTGCCTGGTGGGAAGCAGAGTCAATGCTCGACTTGAAGCCAGCAGACGAAGGTGCCTTCTCTGGACTAGGTATGATGGGCGCGGGTAACGGCATGGAATCAGGCTACTCAGCTGGCGCAAACCAGAGCGGGTTCTTTGCTCCTATGGAAGAATTGACCCCGCATGGAAGTCGAGATCATTTGCTTCAACGAGAGCAAAGCTCGGCCACGATGGCTCGTAGCGCGTTAGCTGGTGCTCGTTCGGTTGCTCCATCGAGAAATATCAGCGCGGGCGACTATGGCCTAGGTATTAAAGGTGACGATAGGAAGGGCCAGGTATTTTACAACAGTGAGACCGGGCAGCTCATCGACAGCCTGGACCCTGAACTTGCGGACCCCAAGAGCATAGAGACCGCCACAACATCTACCAGCCGCCGTGTATGGGTCACTGTTACTTGGGCACTGACTTTCTGGATTCCTTCTTTCGTCCTACGATTCATTGGCCGCATGAAACGACCAGATGTTCGTATGGCGTGGAGAGAGAAGGTGGTCTTGGTTTTTTTTATTTTCTTGATCAATGCTACCATTATCTTCTGGATTCTTTTCTTCGGAAAAATACTCTGTCCAAATGCCGACAAGGCTTGGAACGAGAAGGAGCTGTCTGGGCACACGGCGTCGAACGATTTTTGGGTTGCAATTCATGGAAAGGTCTATGATATTTCGAAATTCTGGAAGCGAGATCATAGTGATGTGGTCGGCCTCATAACCAGCACTGATACCATGCAGCCTTTTGCCGGCTTAGTCCTCGACGAATATTTCGTTCCGCCGCTTACGCTTGCCTGTCCTGGTCTTGTCACGGATCCCACTATCGAGCTCACTTCCAATTCATCTATCCTCTATCCTGACGGTGTTCACACCTCTGGTAATCAGAGCCAGTACACAAGCAGCAAGTTATCTCAGCCTGATTGGTATGGTGAAATCTTTCTCCCAGCCATCAAGGAATTCTACCATGGCGATCTTGTCACGAAGAAATCCAAGGTCCAAAGTCAGGGCAATAACGAGAATCATTACTGGGTTATCCTCAACGGTAAAATATATGATCTGACCGATTATTTCCACACTCTTGATGTCATGAACAACCTTGCTTCGTACGTCTTCTTGGACGATACAGTCGCCAAAATGTTCAAGGACAATGCTGGTGCAGATATCACGGACACCTGGAACACAAACTATAAGAATGCAAATGCGACACAGCAAGTCCTACTTGACAACACACTAAACTGCTTCAATAATGTTTTCTACGAAGGTATTCCAGATTTCCGCGACAGTGTCAAGTGCAGGATCAACGGCTGGATCATGCTTGCTTTCACAATTATTTTGTGTGCCGTCATCCTAGTTAAGTTTTTGTCTGCTTTGCAATTCGGATCCAAGCGCCGCCCGAGTCCACAGGACAAGTTTGTCATCTGCCAGGTTCCTGCTTATACGGAAGGCGAGGATTCTCTGAGGAAAGCATTAGATTCGTTAACAGCTCTCGAGTACGATAATAAGCGGAAATTGATTTGTGTTATTTGCGATGGCATGATTGTAGGAGGTGGTAATGACAGACCAACACCCAAGATTGTACTGGACATTCTCGGCGTGGATCCAAAGATTGACCCTCCGGCGCTACATTTTAGATCTGTCGGTGAGAGCAGCGAGCAACTCAATTACGGGAAAGTCTATTCTGGCCTGTACGAGTATGAAGGAAACGTCGTGCCGTATCTCGTCGTCGTCAAGGTTGGCAAGGAATCCGAGCAATCGAAATCCAAGCCTGGTAATCGTGGAAAACGAGATTCTCAAATCCTGCTCATGAGCTTCCTAAATCGTGTACACCATCGATCACCGATGTCACCTCTCGAGCTGGAAATGTTTCACCAGATTAACAATATCATCGGTGTTGACCCTGAGCTGTATGAGTATCTACTCATGGTTGATGCCGATACCAGTGTTAGAGAGGACTCTCTCAATCGTCTTGTGGCTGCATGTGCAAACAATGCCAAGATCGCTGGCATATGCGGAGAGACGAGTCTTGAGAACGAAGAAAGATCTTGGTGGACCATGATCCAGGTCTACGAATACTATATCTCGCATCATTTGGCCAAGGCATTTGAATCGCTCTTCGGCAGCGTCACTTGCTTGCCTGGATGGTAAGTCACATTCTAGAAGTGGCACTGGGACAAAGCTGACTGTACTAGTTTCTCCATGTACCGCTTACGAACAGCTGACAAGGGCAAGCCTCTCATTATCTCTGACGCCGTCATTCACGAATATAGCGACTGTGTCGTGGACACACTGCACAAGAAGAACCTGTTAGCCCTTGGTGAAGATCGATACCTCACTACATTGATGACAAAGCACTTCCCAACCATGTCATACAAATTCATTCCGGATGCATACGCATCTACTGCTGCACCCGAGACATGGAGCGTTCTTCTCTCTCAGAGACGACGGTGGATCAATTCCACTATTCATAACTTGATGGAGCTGGTCTGGCTCAAAGATATGTGTGGCTTTTGTTGCTTCAGCATGCGATTCGTTGTCCTCATCGATCTCTTTGGAACAGTCATGCTCCCGGGAACTTGTGTGTATCTTGGATACCTAATCTACGAGGCGGCGAGACATATAGGTCCATTTCCTATAATCTCTATCGTTATGTTAGGCGCGGTCTACGCTCTCCAGGCACTGATCTTTATCCTGAAACGGCAATGGCAACACATAGGATGGATGATTATCTACATCCTTGCTTTCCCTATTTATTCCTTTGTCCTCCCAGTCTACTCATTCTGGAACCAAGACAATTTCAGCTGGGGAAATACACGTATTGTCGTTGGTGAGAAGAACGGCAAGCAAGTGATAGCTGTCGAAGATGAGGGCTTTGATCCACGCAGCATCCCTCTCCAACGCTGGGACGACTATGCCCTGACCAACAACCTTCCTGGTCGACGTGGCGTTGCCTTTGAGAAGAACTACGATTCATACGAAGACACCTACGAAATGGACGACATGAAGTCCATGTATTCCTCCGTCAAGCCCGCCTCGACCATCTTGACCGGCTTCCCAGGTCGTGGCGCCCAGTACGCGCCTCCACAATCGCCTGCTTTTGGTGGGCCAAGACAATCCGTCTACCCCACTCCCTACGCAGACCATCCCCGCCAGCAATCCATGATGTCCTTCGGCGGTGGTCTGCCAGATCGCGCGGCTTCCCCATATCAAGACTACCCAACCTCCCGCCCTAGCATGGGCATGATGCCCTCCTCTGATAACCTGCTCGGCCGCACCCCGTCACCTGGCATGCACCCCTCGCTCTCTCAATCTCGGCTTGGCTTTCAGGGTGGCGCTCGAACACCGCTATCTCACGAGGCAGCGATGCAGCGTCCGCAGTCCCAGTTCGACTTCCAACGCGGACACGCCGGGCCAGACGATATGATGATCGTGGAGGCTATACAGTCGTGTCTGCGAGAGGTAGATCTCGACACTGTCACAAAGAAGCAGGTCCGCGCGCTAGTAGAGCAGCGGCTACAGACGGAGCTTGTGGGTGAGCGAAGGACGTTTTTGGATCGCACGATCGACTCTGAACTAGCCAGCATGTAGACGACGGATAGCCTTTATTTTCATGTATCAAAATGGCCTGCCTGTTAATAATATTCTGATGAGAAAAAGATAAGACGGCTTTGGCGCTACGAGGTGTTTGCTCTGCATTTTGCTTTTACCATCTTTTGGCATTTATCGAGATAATGTGTTGGGAAAAGAAAATGGGAAAGTGCTTTATCACTTGCATAATGTGTACTATGGTACGAATACAATCTTTTGAAACAAGCTCTCACTTCCTTACCCAACTTTTGCTCTGATGTGAGCTCGCCACCAATCAGCCCACCCCTGGACGGTAGGCGGGCAATCGAAATCTCAACACTCGCGCTCTTCAGTGGTCCATGAACAAGCCTTTCTATCCGCTCTGTTGCAGCCATCAACCGTGCATAGGAACCGAAATTTTCTAAATGCACCGCAATTCTTTCTCTCATCTATGCAGGGGACTTAGACGTATGAAAGACCAAGGATATTTTCAGCAAATCGTAAGTAAACACTATCCATGCTACACAACCCAGATCAAATTGCTCAAAGACTACAAAGAACCGCACTCAAACTCCCCAAAATAGCAATGACCATCATAGATTCTCTCTTTAAGCCCACTGTCGCCCCGGAAACCTGCTGGTATGCTCCCCCACCACCAGCTGACGTTGGCGAAGCATATCCACTTCCAGTTCCACTCGGCATCAGACTTGTACTTGCCGTCGTCGCAGCCTCCGCAGGCGTTCCAAGCAAAAACCAATCTGCGGCGACCGGAGCCCCAAGCCCCGTCTCTGCCACAAAGTCCTCGAGTGAGAAGCCAATCCTGTTCAGCGGGCTTGCAGTGATGTTGGCGAAGAATGCTGCGAAGCTGCTAGGAGCGGCGAGTTTTGACGGTTGGCTGTACAAGAAGAGCCCGTAGGTGTGTGTCTGTCCTGGCGGCGGACCGGGCGGAAAGTAAGGTGCCAGAGCGGTTTGGTTAGACAGCAGGGTCTTCATTGGCGAGGAGGAGGAAGACGATGGAGACAGGCCTGGGAGGAGCCAGTGAAGGAGTGTTGTGTTCGTGGTGGCGTTTTGTGGGACGGAGAAGTCGAGCATGATCACTACATAATTACCAGATTTGGATCTCGGAAGGCTGATGGTCGGGGTGTTGTTCACAGCTGTATGAGATTAGTCACTAGAGCACATGGTGGATGAGCTGAAAGGGAGAACAACCATTTCCTGGTACAGTAATACCAGCTGGGCTGACGTTCAGACTGGTTTCGTAGACCACATTGAGATGGCTTGAGATTGCTGGTGCGAAATTTGGAGGTGTCTGGGCAGAGACGGTCTGAGAAAAATACGAGGCCACGAGAGCGCTCAGCAAAAGCGTAGAGATTTGAGTATTGTACATTTTATATGTGCAGGTAGTAAGTTTTGATGGAATGAGTGTTGGCGTAGTATTTACACAACGAAAGCGAGAAGATAGTACAAGAGTCGAAAGCAGACTTTTTGGAACCACAATATTTAAATAATGAAATCAATTGATCAATAAGAAATGCCAAACCTTATATACATCTTTTGAAATGCTCTCGACAAGGCTCCTGAAATGATCCAGCATTTCATGAATCCAACAAATGCCAGTCTGGGAAACATTATGAGACGAGACGTCTGGACTTAAACCTTGGCCGCTCAAGAGCGAAGTTCGGCCCGCGAACGCTCCGCCGTAAGAGCTTTCTACAAATACCAGATCTTACAGAAGGATTCTTCAAGAAAGAAGGGACCAGGGGGGCGAGTTTCGCGAGGGTCACATTCGGGCTGTAACGGTAGGCGAGGCGAGTCAGCTCCGCCCCTGCCTCCTGCAAGTGTCGTATATTAAATAGCCCTAAATATGTTCACTTGGCCCCCAATGAAGATTGTGTGACCTTCACAAGATCTCAGGGGGAAAACCAAAACAGGTTACATGCATACTTTCTCAATTGAACACCTGGTTGATTTTCTTAGCATCGAGATCACCAACTCCTGGGTGCTTCGATTTATGCACTGCTGCTCTAACACTTCTTAGGCTCTCGTCCAACATTTTCCCTGCGCTAGTCACAATCTATCCCCGTCTTGTTGAAGTTTGAAGTCGCCAAAATGAGACCCATAGCCACAGAAACGGGAAGTATACCTCCTGTATCCTTTCGATTTGTCTCCCAGTCCGGCCGGCTTGTAGACAAACAAACGAAATCGGCTGTCCGCTCTCACGCTATGAAAGAAGTGCGAAGCAGGAGAAAACGAGAACAAGATTTGGTGGTACGGAAACAAAGTCTTTGCCGCTGTCCAAACTCTCCCCCGACATCTTCGCTTCAAACTAAGAATGTGCTTAGAGAGGTGGACCATGATCTGCCTCCTGTAGTGATCAGTCATTGTAGACAGTGCAATGGATTGCAGTTTATGGAGGTGGAAAGGCGGAGGAGTAGTGTTACGAGACTTGCACTGGAGAAATTCGACCCATTTGAAGCAATGATAGACTTGCCGCCCATCTTGTTGAGGAGTTTCGCCCATGAGATCGAAGTAGTCAAAGCTCACGGTAAGCCTTGAATTACCCTGAACGAATCAATAATATATTGATTATCATGTGATGATCTAGCAATAGCATTTTGCTCTCCTGGGCCAGTAAAAGCAGTCATCATCCCCGAAGCAATCCGTACTCCAGCTCTTCTGACGAGCATCTTGTACATGGCATACGCAAATCTCTGTTTTCTCCGAGGGTACACTGACCAAAATCTGGCGCTGGGTCTGAAAACTGCTGCCATAGCACACATAAATAAGAAGTTAGCCCATCCGAGTACGGCGACATGTACGAACGTCATCGCCAGCATTGCTTGGCTTTCTGTCGGGATATGGGTTCGGTCTCCTCTAAGGAAAGTACGAGAAGAGACTACTGACGCAAAATAGGGCTTTGGAATGACTATTGAAGAGACAGAAACTCATATACATGGCATGGAACTCATGGTCGAGCAGCGTGGTATGAAGAGCTTGGGGTTATATAATTTTGGACGGACAGTCAGAAAGGCACTTGCAGTGTAAGCCTCGTTCCACGTCACATAGAGTTCTTCAAAGGTATTAAACTCAACGATGAAAGTCTCCACTTAGTCATGTGTGCTGTGCGCTGCCAGCATCCGAATCCGGTATTCGACCTTCCCTACTCTCAGATCCGGAGCGTTCATGCCAGACATGCCTCTCCGCTCGTCAGCATCGAACAGCTCCGCCACGCTAGAGTTTGTAGCTCAGACACGCTGGAGGTGCTGCAAGATGTAAAGGAGTTGATCGACCTTCTCATCATCTCGTATGATACTTCAGCTAAGCTGAGCATCTCGAGAACGAGAACATGTCTGGAGGCCTACCTTCCAGCCTCAGATCCACGCTGTCCGTCATACAAAGACTGGATCTACGAGGCGTGCCGTTGCACATCGCTACTCTTGCTGTCCGCAATATCGACACCGCACCCGCTCTCCTCGCCATCGCCCGCACTGTATGAGTCCCTGGGGCAGGCCATTACCCGTACAGATATTGCCGAGAACTGGGGCGACATGATGGGCGTGCTGTGTTTTGTCTTCATGGTCGGAGCTAGCTCAATGCCTGGAAGGCGAGGACACAGGATGCTGGCTCTGGACATGGCCTTTGACGGGGATGATGGTTTCAATGCCGCATATAGAGCAGCGAGGCGGTTTGTAAAGCTGCAGCTAGCGTTGACTAGCAGAGTTGAGGAAGCCGTGCGCGCGAAAGGGGGATAAGCAATACTGGGAGAACAAGCGAGATTTACAATTGCCTCGAAGAAAGGAGCTGAGCTCAAGAACGATACATTCAGGATTTGAATACTAAGCTAAAGCATAATGACACGCTATGCCAAACGCCAATATCCCATGGATCATGATTACGAGATGATACAATTTTAAACACCGAAAAATGCAAAGCACACATCCAATTCATCTCTTCTCGTCTTGATGCTGGTCTGTGTCTCTGTTATCGCCATTGCTGGTACTAGACTCCTCGCAGCCCTGTTCCTCAGCTGTTCTTGTCTCTTCTGCTTGCTTCTCCATCCTCGCTCGCCTTGCTTCTCTCCATGCTGGCCCCCACTTGAGCTCAACCCACAACAGAGGCATGGCAGCGATGCAGACTAAAGCAATGAAAGTGAAGCACCACCCCCTCCCCATATGAACAATCATGATATTGATGATACCAGTCCCTCCGGCACCAATCAGACATCTGACTAGATTGTTAGCCGCTGTAGCAGTTGAGGGGCTCTGTGGATAGAGATCCACGACTAGCGTGCTAAGAATATTGAATGATCCATTTACGGACAAGCCAATAAGAAATTGGAGGATTAGGGGAGCAGCAAGATTAGCATTCTTCTCGAGAACCCAGCCATAGCACAGGTAGCATGCCAGGCCAAAGCCCAGGAGAGGCCAGATGAGCTCCAATCGTGCTCGTTCGATAGGAAAGTGCCTAAGATCGTCACCGCGCTTTCGATCGATGGTGAAGCCAATTTGTTTGGCTACACGTTTGTAATTTCGATCCAACATCCTCCCGTTGATGAAACTTGCCAGAGCACATCCGCAACCAAAAGGGAGGTAGCATAAGCCGATTTGGAGATCATTAAAGCCGTATATATCTTGGAAGAGTTGCGGGATAGATGCCACTATGTCATAAAATGCCGTGTAGATCAAAGCGTTATAGAAGAGGACTACAGCCACGTCCTTCTCCATTATGATGTGGACCGTTTTCAGCGGATTAGGCCAGCGCAAATGTCGACGCTTTGCAAGCTCCGCCTGCTCACGACGGCGACTCTCGGCCGTGACTGACCGAGAAAGACCCTCCGTAGACTTTAGTTCTTTTCGGAAGCGAAACCACTCAAGGGCGGTCATATTCCAGCCTTGAGGAGGGACCGAGCCATTTCCGACGACGTTCCGGCCGGTTTCAGGAACGGTGAGAGCGAATGCAAGCAGGAAGACCCCAGCAAGAATGACCAAAAACCAGAATATGGAGCGCCATCCCAAGAACTGCGCAAGGATACCTCCAATGACTGGCCCAAAAGCAGGGCCCATCATTGTTCCTGCTCCGACGATTCCCATGTACTTTCCTCGCTCTGAGCTGGTTGAGATATCAGCAACAACACCATACCCTAGAGCAATGGCACCGCTGCTCCCAGTGCTCTGGAGGCATCGGAGAATGAAGAGTGCCGCATAGCTATTCTGGAGGGCAAGACCAATGTTCGCCCCTACATAGATAATGAATGCGATAATATATGCTGGCCTCCTGCCCGCCATGTCTGCTAGATCACCAAAGACTGTAGGCGCCAATCCTTGGAAGATCATATAGGACGTCAGAGTCAAATTGATCAGGGTAGTTGAGACATTTAGGTCGACTCTGAGTGGATTCAGCGCTGGGAAATAGATGTTGGCGGACGTAGGAGAGACAAATGCTGCCCATGTAACCATTAGGACAATGTATCGCTTCTTCCATGGGCTGAATGAAGAATAGGCAGGGCCTGTGGTGACGGCCGCCAGTTGCTCGAGATCGGCTCCGCCATCTTGCCCAAGGTGTCTTTCGTCCGGTTCTGTCAATGTAGCAGAAGATGCTGAGGTATGTGTCTCGGCTGTATCTTCGAGGACTGCACCCTGCATGCCCACTCCTGTTTGTTCTGCTTTCTCCGCATCTTCAAGATGATCCTTTCGAGCCATAGGGGAAGGATCCGTAGTTCATAGCAGACACGGATGAAAGAACGTATTGAGAGTGGAAAGTTCACACACACAGAGAGAGAGAGAGAATCTAGAACACGACCTGACCTACCTGGACATAGCGAAAATAAGTACTCACGATATCGGTATCGGTATCGGTATCTCCAGTGCGGAGCGTTTGCGGGCGTACAGAAGGCGAAAAGAGGAGCCCGCTCCACAGTGATTGATGGTATTTGCATGATGCTCCCACGTCAGTGGCCCATCGGGCCAGAAAAGGTTGCGCTAGGGCGCGGATGTGGTGCCGTGGACGTGGAGTTGCAAAATGGTTATCGGCCGCCCAGGTAGCGGGAGCGTAGGAGCTCCGACAGATACGGGGAAGTCATCTGCCCATGGCGTAAGAGCGCGATGCAAAGGGGAAGATCCAAAGCAGAGGAAGACGCAAGTGGTGGGTAATTTCCTGTTTCTAGAAGACCTTTGGGAGTATTATTAGCATAAGCAAGGCGGAGGAGGTGAGAGCAAGATTGAAGTTGAAGTGAAGTTAAAGACGAAGCGGAGAGGTGGAGAGGAGAGGAGAGGAGAGGAGAGTGAGTAAAAATTCCTGGCACTGTGGGTGGATGTGGGTGCACCAGCCACATCACCAGCCACAGCCACAGTCCCAACACCAAGATTTATGGCAAGCTACAAGCTGGCCTGCTTTGGAGCACACGCATACCATCAACCTGCTTCGTCAATCTGGCTGGTAGCTTGTCATATAGCTGAAGTCCCTCAAAGACCATGCGGGTATTCGCCCTCCAGTGTGTGCAACTGTAGTCCCGACACAATGACGGATCTTACGCCTCTCTTCAACGAACTCCTGAAAAGCCATAATGCTCGCCCGACTACGGACCCCTCGTTGACTCTCCGAGACATAGATAGATTCCTGCAGGAAGCATATCGAATAGTAGCATGACCCGCCCACTGTATGATGAGCTTCTGCTGATCTGTATTCTTCTCTAGAACGCACATATAGCCTCGCTCAATTCCTACCTGCGACACATCCGGCAATCTTACCTCTCGACCGCTCCTCCACCTCGGGGTCGGGCCTCGAAAGAAAGACAGTGGAAGTTCTTGACAGATCGCCAGCGGGAGGAAATCGACGCCCAAACGAAGCAGCTGCTGCGCGAGCTGAATGCTGGCATTCGGAATCTGGCAGACGCAGAACAATTACGGCAGAACACCGAGGCAACCCTCACACGCAAGAAATACGCAAGGCTAGGGTTAGGAGCTCTCGGAAACTGGGCAGCTGGTGGCGCCGCACAGTCAAGATCATACGAAGAGGAGCTCGATGAGGCAAAAGCAAATGCGATCAGCGGGCACCGAGAGAGCGTGCTGTGGTATCTACGGCAGAAGCTGCAAGAATGCGGGGGCCTACAAGCCTCGATGATGGAGAAGAGGCTCCTGCGTGAAGTGGAGAAGAACAGGAGTGTGTTGGCAAACTCGAGACCCATGGCTGTGCCAGACTTCGGATTCGACGAGAAGCCAGTGCCTTTCGCAAAGCACAGAGGAAGCACCAGTGCGCATCCAGAGCAAGAGTTGAGTCCTGAGCAGATACAGATGTTTGAGGAGCAGAACCAGGACATGCTCAAGCACTATGAGAGCACCTTGGATCAAGTCAGGTATGTTTCGAGCTCCCGCGCAACGAGTCGACGAGCAATCTGACCCTTTTGAATGTAGGACGGCCGAGAAGTCCCTGGTGGAGATCTCGGAGCTGCAGACGCAACTGGTGAACAATCTTGCCGTGCAGTCGGCCCATATCGACCAGCTGGTCGCGGATTCTTTTACCACGACGGAGAATGTGGGAGAGGGGAACAAGCAATTGAAGAAGGCTGCTGAGCGCAAGTCGACGGCGAAATACGTCTTCTATGCGTCATGCTCGCTCAGTCTCTTCTTGGTGGCGTGGGACCTGGTTTTCTGATGGGCCATGCATACACACCTACATAGTAGATATATATGTATATTATACTTACATCTATTCATACCCAATGGTATTTTTTGTACAAACTCTTGGTTGCTCTTCCTGTCCTGTCCTGTCCTGTCCTGTCCTGTGCAGTACATGCATGTGAACCCGAGATACAGTACGCCCCTGCGGTGCACCATCACCATCCTCGTCTATGATAACTCTGCACTGTAGAAAGCCGTGGAGGCACATGCGCAGCACCGATAGGAAGTTCAGGTTAAATACATCGATCATCTGTCTCGTGATCAAGGGGACGGGAGGGAAGGGGAGCTTTTCCATCACGAGAGTGCGAGGTGTAGCCGTGTCGAGCCAAAAGACTACCTCGGTCGAGGAGTGCACTCGGGAGGATATAAGGCGCCCCGTTGGCCCAGTCCAGTCCATCCCCCGTCACCCCATTTCCATTTCCATTTCCATTTCCATTTCCATTTCCATTTCCATTTCCATTTCCATTTCCATTTCCATTTCCCCATCTCTCTCGAGGAGCTGCGGAAGGTGGAAGGCGGAAGGCGGAAGGCTCCCACCCTGCTCGCTCCTGCCCTGCGCCTGCGCCTGCGCCTGACGAGTTATAACCTTACCCCCCCCAATTACAAGCGAGGCTGCGAATATCAAACATGTCTCCTCCGCTTCACCGCAATAACATCACCTCATCCTCGCATTCTTTTATTCTCTCCTCCCCCACAAATTCTTTTTCTGCTTCATCCTCCTCTCCCTCCTCCGCCTCCTCCGCCTCCTATTCCTCCCCAAATTCTAGACTCCAATCCATCTCCGGCCACATGTCTCCCGCACAACCAACCAGCTTCCCAGCAGAGGCCGTGCCTCAAGCTCCAGAAGATCCACTCTTCGGGTTGATGGCAGCATACAGAGCAGATACCTTCGACAAGAAAGTAGATCTGGGCATTGGAGCATACCGGGACAACAATGCAAAACCTTGGGTTCTACCAGTAGTTAAAAAGGTATTGTACTCATATCTCAATCCCATCCCACCTCTCCCCCTCCCCCTCTCCCTCCCCCTCTCTCTAACACACACACACACACACACACACACTCGGCTCACAATGATCATCTAGGCCGACGAAATCCTACGTCAAGATCCCGCCCTCAACCACGAATACCTCCCCATTGCCGGCCTGGCCCCCTTCACTTCTGCCGCCGCAAATCTCATCTTGGGCTCCTCCTCCCCAGCTCTCTCCGACAAGCGTACCACCAGCGTGCAAACCATCTCGGGCACCGGTGCCGTGCATCTCGGGGCTCTATTCCTCTCCAAATTCTACCCTGGCCAGAAGCCCACCGTCTACTTCAGCAACCCAACATGGGCGAATCACAATCAGATCTTTTCCAATGTCCAACTACCCATTGCCACCTACCCATACTTCTCAAAGTCCACCAAAGGCTTGGACTTTGAAGGCATGAAGAAAGCCATCGCCGATGCCCCAGATCACAGCATAATCTTGCTCCACGCTTGCGCACACAACCCCACAGGCGTCGACCCAACACAAGCCCAGTGGAAGGAACTCGCCGTCCTCCTGCGCCAAAAGTCCCATTTCCCCTTCTTTGACTGCGCATACCAGGGTTTCGCCTCGGGAGATCTGGCAAAGGACGCTTGGGCAGTACGGTACTTTGTAGAGCAGGGCTTCGAGCTATGCATTGCGCAGAGCTTTGCCAAGAATTTCGGTCTGTACGGTGAGCGCGCAGGGTGCTTCCACTTTGTGACCGGTCCCTCGCCCGACGCTCAGAAGACAATCGGTCGCATTGCCTCCCAGCTTGCGATCCTTCAGCGCTCAGAGATCTCCAATCCACCCGCCTACGGTGCTCGGATCGCCAGTACGGTCATGAATGACGAAAAGCTGTTTGCTGAGTGGGAGGATAACTTGCGGACCATGTCGGGCAGGATCATCAGCATGCGCAAGGCGCTGCGG
This sequence comes from Proliferodiscus dingleyae, assembly GCA_003988795.1. Taxonomy (NCBI): domain Eukaryota; kingdom Fungi; phylum Ascomycota; class Leotiomycetes; order Helotiales; family Lachnaceae; genus Proliferodiscus; species Proliferodiscus dingleyae. The sequence continues at coordinate 643,387 of QYAK01000001.1, read as the reverse complement.
AGTAAGCTGGAGGAGATGGGCACGCCGGGGACGTGGAACCACATCACCGATCAGATTGGCATGTTCTCCTTCACGGGACTGAGCGAGAAGCAAGTGCTGAAGTTGAGGGATGAAGCGCATGTCTACATGACGAAAAATGGACGTATCAGTATGGCGGGGCTGAATACAGGCAACGTCGACTACTTCGCCAAGGCAGTGGACAAGGTTGTGAGGGATTCGCAGTAGTTGTATGTAAGATACTGAACTAGGTTTTGAATCTTGGGTTGGCTCTTTAGGGTTTGGGGAATATCGACATAGATAGACAAAATGATCTCTTGCGCCTCTCAGCCCTTCTTGCGTTCCAATTCATATTTTTTGCCATTTTGAGTAGTCACGGCATTTTTTAACACACATGTTTACTTTGCAGGTCACAGCTCTATGGCACCTTGAGGACCACTTTTCCTTTCGTTCCTTTCATTTGTTATTTATTGGATCGCGCTCACTGACTCTGACCTCTATCTAGATTCTTAAAAAATAACTGCCAATTTGAGCTGTGAGCCTCAAAGTCCCATATGGAGAAAAGGGGGGTTGGTCACGTGGACTCGCTTTGAGAAAGGGGCAAATGTATCGGGTGGAATCTTTGAACTCAACGCATCCAGACTTACGAGGCTATAGAGGCTAGTGCCACTTGATTTGGGTAGTTCGAGACGAAATAGCGACCGGATGCTATCTTGAGCGAGCTTGGCGTTCTTGCTTGACGCGATGAATTATATATATCCTGAGTGTAAAGCCGACCCTTGGCCCCCTCACCATGATGTATGACCCCCATCACACATCAGATTTGCACCCGTCATGAAACTACTTCCATCGCTCAACAGAAACAGGATCGGGGCTCGATATTCTACCGGGTGCGAGATCCTCCCCAGCATATTTCCATCCAGCCACTGCGCCTTGACCTCTGGCCTTGCCAAAGCGCCAACAGTCAGGCGGGTGTAGATGTACCCAGGACTTATAGAATTGACCCGTATAGCGGGACTACCAATCTCGTTCCCCCACTCTGCTGCTAGAGAACGAGCAAGCTGTTGCACAGCAGCCTTTGAAGAGTTGTATGCAGCAGTATTGACTCCCTATATGTGTATGATCTTAGATTAGCTTTTGAAATGGAAAATGGAGAGAGAGAAAAAGAACTAGTCTCATAATATATACATCGAAGAGCTTGAGATACTCACCTTATTTGCTACAGAACCACTCATGCTAGCAACCAGTACCACGCTCCCCGCCGACTTCTGCTCCCGCATCACCCTAGCCGCAGCCTGTACGACAAGAAACGTCCCCACAACGTTGAGATCAAGCAAAGCCCGGAAGTCTTCAACGGGATAGTCCAGTGCATCTACTTCGCCAGATCTTCCGGCCGTGGTGACTACGCCTCGCAGAGGATAGCGAAGTTCCTTGACGGCTCGCTGCACGACTTGGCTGACCTGAGATGCATCCGTGACATTGACTGCATAGTAGAGATATCGAGTTCCATTCTTGGCTGCGATGCCATGGAAATGCTCTAGGGACATATGAGGACGCTTGTAGGCTGTAGAATTTGAGAGGTGGAACTTGCCTAGGTTTTCGGGGTTTTCAGGCAAGTCCAGACATATTACATCACCTCTTGATTCGAGTATTGATACTATTAAAGGGGATGCTAACCCCCCTAATCCACCAGTGACTACTTTACTTTAGTACTCTACAATGCTTGATTAATGGCTGAGAGACAAAAACCTAGTATTGAGCGGTTGTGGAGAGAAAATAGATCCTTGGTGGGAATATCGTAGGCTGAGCTGTCCATTCTTGTATGCTTAATAGGTATTCAGGACTTCTTTCAATTAGGCTGGACATATATCTATGACATTAATTCACGAATGCAATAAAAGAACGCGGGCCATCCCCACGCCGTGTGGCGATTAATTGCGGGCCGTCTTTCTCCCCCCCCCGCTGTCGATCTCACGTAGAGCTGACGAATCGAAGCAAAGTCTTGCTGTTTGGAACTTCGGGGAGAATCCACATAGACAACTCCCCAGAAACAAGAGAAATGAGAATCAACAAATTGCATTTAGTCTTGAATACTATAACTGGGCTGTGAAATATGCTACACGATATCAATTATAACTCTAAACTGGGCCACGGATGAGCGTCTTGATTCCCCGGCCACTTTTCGTATTTTCCCAGGCAATGGTAGCCTGCTCGAATGGAAAAGATCCTGTGATCAGCTTCTTGACCGAGACCTTTTCAGTTTCTAGGAGGTGCAGGGAAAGATCATAGTCTCCTGCGCCGTATCGAAAGCAGCCTTTCATATGGATTTCTCCCGCGCATAGCTTGAGGATGGGAAACTGAATGTCGGGCTTTCCAAGTCCCACCTGAATGAATGTGCCACCCATTCGTAGAATATCTAGTCCGATATTGATGCAGTTCTGTGACCCAGTAGCCTCGAGAACCACATCCGCACCCTCCACGAGAGAATGCACCTCTTTGATCCTCCTTGCGGCCTCCTCTGTCGAATCTTCGCGGGCTGGTAGGTAGCTTCCCGTTGCTGCAAACCCCATGGCAAACTCCAAACGCGAGGTATTGATGTCCACCGAAATGATCTTCCTCGCCCCCATAGCTTTTGCGACAGCAGCGCAGAGCAAGCCTACCGTTCCCGCTCCGAAAACCACTATATCCTGACCAACTTTGATATCAGCTAGCCGACAAGCATGCACTGCAACAGACAGTGGCTCCACCAGCACTCCTTCATCCAGTCCCACGGAGTCTGGTAGCCTGTAGCAAAAGTCTTCCGGAATTGGGTAGTACTTCCGGAGCGTGCCATGTGAAAAGGGAGGGTCGGCAGCGAAGGCCATCTTGGCGCAAAGATGGTACCGTCCCGCCTTGCAGTTTCCGCAGCGTCTGCATGGAAACCCAGGCTCTATAGCTACTCGATCTCCTTTCTTGAGGGAGGTTACGGCACTGCCTACCTCCCAGACGACGCCAGATGCTTCGTGGCCCATGATTCTGTCCCAGCAGGGTTAGTACTGACCGATCTGAAGGACCGCAAATTGCTTACAAAGGTCGCGAAGGATCAACCATATTCTTGACGCCGCCATAATTCCAAAAATGAACGTCGCTGCCACATCTGGACATGATTATTTCATTGTCAGCAGGATCTCTTTGATGAACGATCGAGAGTGGTATCTGAGTGGACGGGGTTCCGGTTTGAGAAGAGCACGCCTCAGAACTCTAATGTTGTGGGAATATGGTACTTTCGCATGAACAAAGGTCCATACTTACACGCCAACCCATTTGATTTCCAGGATGACGTCGTGCTCATCTTGAATTGATGGGTAAGGGCTGTTTTCAAACTTTGCACACCCAGGGCCATAAAGGAAACATGATGGGTTTTCCATGACTGCAACTCGTATCTATAGAAATATATCTCCAATGATAGTTCTATTGGGTGGAATTGTAAAAAAAGAATGAGGAATAAAAGTTTACAATTGTCCCAAGAGAATGAGACCTTTATATATTCTCTTGTATATCCATCACCAGAGCAAGACAAAAAGAAACGCCATGTTTCAACGAGCTTTAGCTATTTTAGATAACCGCTTCGTCCACTGGACAGCAATTACTAGCAGGTAACAATCTGCGCACTAGTCACAGAATCACACGCCCTGCAGAGACATAACAGCGCGAGAGACCACTCGCAAATGTCAACCAGAAGTCAATTAAGGTAAAAAGGTGGAAACCTTTGGAGGGAGGATACAAGACGTGTGCTAGGGATTATCTAAACAGCGCTGCCAGACGCCCTCCAAACCCTGCACAAGAGATGGGCCGAACCGGACTACAGTGCTCCGAGACGCAACGGCAACGCTAACAAGATTTGCGCTACAGGAGAATCAATTGATGATTTGACAAAGGGGGACATGCTTTGTTCGTTGGATGACATAAGAAAAATGCCATGTCTGATGCCGTAAGGCGTAGCGTTCGGATACTCCTCTTCAAGCTGCTAAGAGTTAGAGGTTGGAAGTGGGGGTGGACGTTTTATTTACCTTGAGGTGGCGATAAAGACTCGTCAAGAAATGTCGCAAGCCATCAAACATTATCATATCTCATAAGTGATACCTATCTTGGACTCCTCTTCTTTCTAAAGGAAGACATTATTCGTACTATCAAGGCTTGGTTTGCGCCTTGTCAGAGGAGGGCTTCTCGACATGCACATGATGGTGTTCCCCAGTCAACCGATATTCGAGATTTGGGCTTGAAGAAGGTCCTGAGTTTACGGCATGTAAGCCTTGTCAAGTCAGGCTTTTCCCTACTAGAAGTTGGGGCTTTGACGATAGTTTTCATCTTCTAATAATCCAGAACGCCTGAAAGGTGATTCATCAGCAGAAACGACGCAGCCACATGCATCATTGAAGACCTTCAAAGATACAATGCCTCGATGCAACCCACTTTTTGTGTGTGTGTGTGTGTGAATTTCTAGAAAGCTATATTATAGCATACTTTTTAAACAATCCATTGATATTCGCATTCCTCCCTTTAAATAATACTATCACAAGTTATGATCTGAATTTGTACAATCCGTCCACTAGGTCGGAGAACATATTTCTCTAGTCTCGCTAAGCGGGACAAGCGCCGGAAAAGATGCATTCTTTTGATAATTTTGAATAAGCGATTTCAGGAACAAAATGCTTACAATCCATAAGCTCCTTTAGCTCAGTGGTAGAGCGGAAGATTGCAGCTCTATTTGCAATTTATCTTCAGGTCAGTCGTTCGAACCGGCTAGGGAGCTGAAGCAGGACTTTTGGTGGTCCTATTTCTTTTGGTTATGGTTATCAAGTCGCCCAAGCTGGAGACTTATGGGACTGACTACCTTGCGTTGTTGATTTAAAATTCTTGTAGGATATTATTAACCTACTATCTTTTTTTATGTCCTGGTTTCTGGCATGCTTTAAACACATCAACATACCGATCGTGCCTCGACTCACAACAAGTAGACAGACAGCATCTCGGTCTTGATAGGCTGACGTACCGACCAAGGGTGCTAGACCGTGACCGAGACCGAGCATAAGCATCCAACACCAGCTGACTCAATTTTATCAACCGTCCACCGGCTATGCTCGACACAGTCCTCTACAATCTTCATTCTCAGACTCTTCCGGAGGGGTTTCCAGAATCCGGGCTCCGTCAGAAATATCTATGGCTATTGACCCATCACAGCCAAGTAAGGCAGGCGCTCGATTCTCACTTAATGAGGCCTTGACTACACTTCGACTTGAAGACCCCAGGACATACCTCATTCAGTCAGCATCGCGAGTGGTTCGTGATTGCCCGCCAATACTGCCATGGACGTCCCTTTTCCGCGACCATATCCATCGAGGGTTTTTCTTTGGGGTAAGTGGTTCGCTAGTCAGTGGTTCGCTTTTGGCTCCGATGTAAAGCTTTCCAAAGATAATTTTGTATTGATATTCCCCCAACCATTTTTGGTGCATTGCATTACGTATTTGACTCTATCTGGAGCTCCTCGCAAAGTACATCTGCTGAATTGGAGCATCTGCAGCCCACTTCGATTGCCTACTTCTTTTGGGTGCTTTCAGACAGGCACCCCGATTTGGAGATTGAGGGCAGGCGGCCAGCTGATTGGTGTGAAGTCTATCTCGATCTGGGACAAGAGACGGTGCCTCCAATGACCAAGGCGCATTGTGGGGTTACTAATGAATATCTTGCTTCCAACACACTCAAAGCTTGTTTTTACCAGAGTGAGAGCCATGCAACGAAAGTTATTGACACTTTACGCGATCTTGATACAGACCTCAGTTTCTGTGAGTGGTTGAAGGGTAGAGCTGGTTCTCTCTACCTATTGCGCCTCTTGCGACAAAATCTCCCTAGAATGGCAGCGGACATTGATTCCGTCATCTCGTCACTGATCGAGACCATGCTTCTGCAACAACCTTGGGTTTGGAGAGAGCGGCAGTACTTAGGATCGGTGCACGGCGAGGTCGGGATTTTGACGCAGATAGTTCTCAGTGATGCATCCTACGCACCCAAGTTAGAAAGCAAACTGGCAGAGCTTCTGGATCTGCAAGGCCCGGATGGTAATTGGGCTGTAGTAGATGGTAATGATATCGGACTCGTGCAGTTCTGCCATGGAGCACCAGGTGTTGTCCTCTCACTCTTAGCTATTCGATCGCATTTCCCGTCTCTGCAAGCACGTATTGACAGGGCTGTTGAGCTTGGCAGGAAGCTAATATGGGAGAGGGGTCTCTTGACAAAAGAGCCAAACATATGTCATGGGATAAGTGGGAATGCGCTGGCACTGAACCGTCAACAGCGGGAACATTTTCTTTGCCTTGTTACACCTGAGCGGATTGATGCTGGGGTTGCCAATGGTGTGTATGAGAAGGATGAGGACCCGTTTGGATTGTTCTGGGGCGAGGCAGGCAGAGCCTGGATCTGGTTGGAGGTATGGGATGGTGGGGAAGGAAAATGTGTGCTCTACACTGATGTTTGAAGACGTTTCTTGATGCGAAGAACTCCTGTGGCTGGTGGCTCTGGAGGATACTCCTTGGGCAACAAGCTCGCTAAACTCAGGGGCCGCCTCCTGAATGCCGCCCGCCAACTACCAACACCCGCCAACACATTATGGCTTGCATATCCTGTGCCGGCCAGCCTCACCAAACTCAAGTTTCAAAGCTTCCAGTTCTAGAATTGGAATATATCATGAGCCGCATATATATGCATCCTGCGAGATATACCCCCTTTAACATTGTCTTCGAAAAGAGTTATGACTATTGAGCGTCCTGCAGTAGTCAACGCCACACTTGATATCTGAAGGAGAGGTAAATTGAGCATTGCCGTCCGAGTGACCACTACCTCAAGCATAGTCCCCAAGTGCTCAAGTATAAATGCTTGTCATCTGACCGGAAAGGTACCAATCAAACATATCTCAAGATGCTTTTTTCATGTGACAATGACGAGCATCCAGAACCCACCGCCCTCTGAATCAGCCTAAGTATATTGCAGGAGCGCTTGAGGCAGCAATCGACCTTCTCTCTCGGTGAAATATGCAGTCTCCACAGTCGTGGAAGGATTGTCTTTGGGACGGTGCTCAAAATCCATGTCCCTCCACGGGGTGCGTGAGCCCCTGTGGCATCCCCCAGAGCTACCCCGCTCTCCCAATGGGACGGTCCTGCGGTGTGTGGGGCAGCCAATCACCCACAACTACTTCGCGATATTAATCGGTCCGTTGCAGCTGGCCGCAACGACGAACTAAACCTTCTTCCTGTGCAGCTCGGCGTGAGACTGTTAGACTGTCTCGGGGCTTATGTGACTTCCGGCGTGTCTGCTTCCTGGTCAATTAGACGTCGACAAAAGCCTCCGAGTTGAAGGCTAGCGAGGTAGTACCCGCGGAAGCAAAGATGCCTGCAGCAACTGCTTGTGGGCGCTGGTGTACAGTACATAGCTCCATTCACTTTGCCTCATTGCGGTAGGGCTCTAAGAGCTACAATACCACTTCTATAAAGGGGCCTGTCTCTTCTTTGTAGACGCTGGACAATATCTCTGATCATCACGACTCTTCGTTTGTATCAGCCATTTCTCACCGGTCCATCAGTATGCGTTTCCCTCTATTTCTCCTGGGACTTGTCTTTGCACTTCCCTCTCAGGTCAGTGCTGCACCACGGTATGATATTGAGGCAAGGACAGCTCTGGATGATTTTGTTTCTCGGGAAAGTACCATTGCTCTACAGGGAGCTCTCAACAATATTGGTCCCAATGGTTCAGAAGTAGCGGGAGCGGGAGCTGGCTTCGTGGTTGCAAGTCCATCCAAAGCGAACCCAAATTGTAAGAGCATTCCCTGAGTCGTCATATAATGTTTCAAACCACCTGCAGAGCATGTCGTCTAACCTCGGCCAGACTTCTATACATGGACTAGAGATTCAGCGTTGACGTTAAAGATGCTCACCGATGAGTTCATCTTCGGGAACACTAAGCTGCAATCGTATATCGACGACTATATCCATGCTCAAGCCGTGCTTCAGACAGTCTCAAATCCCTCTGGAACACTCCTTCCTGCTGGTCTTGGGTTAGGCGAGCCAAAGTTCCAGGTCACTGGGACCAGATTCAATGGAGCCTGGGGAAGGCCTCAGCGCGATGGGCCAGCGCTACGAGCAATCGCGTTGATGACTTATAGCAACTGGCTGATCAAGAATGGCCAATCAAACAAGGCAAAGACAGTCATTTGGCCGATCATATCGAATGATCTATCCTATGTAGGCCAGTACTGGAACCAGACAGGTTTCGATCTCTGGGAAGAGGTTGAGGGATCCAGTTTCTTCACCATTCAGAATCAGCATAGAGCACTTGTTGAGGGTGCTCAGCTGGCGAAGGATCTTAGAGTCACATGCACAGGTTGCGACCAGGCCCCACAAGTCCTTTGCTTTCTTCAGAGCTTTTGGAACGGCGAATATATCGTCTCCAACATCAATGTCGATAATGGTAGGACTGGCCTCGATGGAAACTCTATCTTGGGGCCTATAGCAGTCTTCGATATCGATGCGTATTGCGATAGTCCGACTTTACAGCCTTGCCATAGCAAGTCATTGGCAAATTTCAAAGTGTTGGTAGACACCTTTAGAAAGACGTATACTATCAACAATGAAATCCCTGTGGGATCTGGTGTTGCTGTTGGCAGATACGCTGAAGATGTGTACTACAATGGCAATCCCTGGCATGTTTCCCCTTCCAATTGGAGGATCTTGGCTGACGGCATTTAGGTACTTGATCACAACGGCTGCCGCTGAATTCTTATATGATGCGGTGGCTCAATGGAAGGCTCGTCACAATCTCTACGTAGATGAGACATCACTTGCCTTCTTCAAAGACCTCTATCCAGCCGTACAGGTTCGCAAATATGACAGTGGCAATGAGAATAGCCCTTTTGCTCAGATCATGAATGCCGTGACTCAATATGCAGATTCATTCCTTGCTATTGCCGAGAAATATACTCCAGCAAATGGATCGCTATCAGAACAGTTCAACCGCGATACAGGAGTGCCTCTCTCCGCATTTGATCTTACATGGTCCTATGCAGGATTTGTTACAATGAGCCAACGCAGGGCAGGGAATTATCCTACAAGTTGGGGGACTAGAAATGCAGCTGCGCCTCCATCGACTTGCTCGGCTTCATCAACCACAGGCATCTATGCGCCAGCAACTGCAGCAGGAGCACCAAACGTCACCTCGTCCTGCCAAGTCAATATTGTCTTCAACGTGAACGCCACAACCTACTTTGGTGAGAACCTTTATTTGATAGGCAATACAGATGACACTGGTGCGTGGAACATCGACAATGCCTTACCTATGGGTGCAGGAAGCTACACATCTTCTCGTCCGTTGTGGACAGTCAGCACGTATCTCAATGCTGGGGAAACGGTTAGTTACAAATATGTGAGGCAGGAGAATTGCGATCAACCGTATATCTACGAGACAGTAAATCGTACTTTGACAGTCCCTGCTTGTGGAAGTGCTGCAATCACAAAGGAGGATGCTTGGACTGGGCCAGTGGGGACGGCTGGGTCTTGCTGATGGATAGTCTGGGAATACAAAGTCTACAAACATGTATAATATCTTAGAGTCTCTAAAATAGTGTTGAATGTCTAAAACATACAGAGTCTAGCAAACCCGCTAGCTAATGGAGACCTGGATTGTCAATATAGCCTACATATTCTAATTTTTCTCCTTCAATTCCTCCGGCGTATCCTTTTGATGCCTCCAATCCCCTCTCTTGAAAGCGTCCAACCCTTTGATCGTACTATAGACTCTATTCACGGTCTTTAACCTCTCGATATCAACATCGACCCTCAGCGCAGCCTCTACCGCCGGCGCAAGCACCACATCCGCCATCGATACTTCATTTCCCACGCTATACTTCCCTGCATATCTCTCCGCAACCTGGTCATACGCTTCCAAGCCTGCGCTCATAATCTCTCTTGCCCACGCATCCGCATCCGCACCAAGCTTCTTCACACGGCGCAGCATCCTAAGGTTCGTCAGAGGCTGGATATCATTTGCGATAATGTTCACCAATTCCCTGACGCGTGCACGCCCAACGACGTCACTCGGGGAAGGAAGGAGTGGCTTCTTGTCTGGGAAGTATTCTTCTAGGAATTCAAGGATGGCTATAGATTGCCGGATGACGATTTTGTTACCGCTCTTATCGATCAGGGATAGGGTTGGCACTGAAGCAGAGGGGTTATGGGAGGTATAATCTGCAGCCAGCTGCTCTTTCTTCATCAGATGGACATATGCGTATTCGAGGGGGATCCCTTTGAGGTGTGCGGCGGTACGGACTCGAGCTGAACAGGAGGAACGGAAGAACGTGTGGAGGAGGAGCTTTGTTGATGACATATTTGATTATCCTACAAGATGCCTATTGCAAGAATTTGATAAGAATTAGTAGGTATTTTCCGTCTTTTGCGTTCACATTTGGCCGATAGACGATCCTATGCCGCGAGAAAGGGAACGCTAACAGCGTCTGTGACGAGCTCTCTGATTCGAAAAACTTCGCGTATTTGTACAAATTAGTCAAAATAGTACAAAATCAGTTCATGAGTAGATCTAGAGGGAGGAACAATACTTGAAGCTTCATCCATGAAGCGGGGTAAATGTACCCCGCCATCACGTGCAACTGTTACTATTGCTGTAGGATTGAAGAAACAGGAGCTATGTACGAGATGGGAGTATATTGGTACTAGATTGAATAGAGTATTTAAGAAAAGATAGGGATTATGTTAGGATAATTACAATTGAACTTAGTTGGGAATATAGGTCTTTCTTTGTGCAAATCATCAAAGTGGAGCAATGGGACCCTCTCAATTACGCCGAAACGCCAGGCCAGTCTAGAAATGCCAGGTTAGTAAGAGTGATCACAGATACCGTGATAGCAGTACTTACAAAATACTGTTCTTTCTTTGTTCCTCTTCGAAACGAATACCTCATCGCCTACATTCAAAACTTTCCCTTCGGAGTCCTTGCTGGCGAACCCGTACCTTCCAAATATTGGACTGTACTTGACACCTGGGTCAACTCTCCGGTCCTTCGAAAGCACTTTCAGCACTTGTCCAATCTTTCCTTTGCCGGGCGCTCCAGTCGCGTAATCCACGTTGAGGGATGTGCACCTTGAACAATTCCCGGTCAGGATAATCCTGGACTCCTTGCCAAGTGTCAACTCGCCCCAGAAATCCTCCTCGAAAGCTGTGTCAGCGCCAGAGACTACGATGTTTGCTCTGAACTTCGTCGAGTCCATCTCCATGTCGCCGTCGAATCGTTTCGTCACATCCGCGACAGAACTCTCACTGATGACGAGATACGAAGCACAGTCATTGAATGCTATAATCGCGTTGTCGTCATCATCATCTACGAAAGATTTGAGAAGGGACACTTGGCTTATAGCTTTTGTAAATGCGCTCTTCGGCTTGGGTCCCTGGTTTGCAGGCTGGCCAGGGCGGTTGCCGAGCACTTGTCGAGGATTTCCTCCCCAGTAACATAGAATGACCTTGAAGCCGAATCTTTCAGAGAACCACCTGCTACATTCCTCACCCATATCATAGGCTACCGTAGGACTCTTGTGCATTTCGATTGGTAGTTTCTCCAATTTCTGGTAGTACGCAGGTTCTATAGGAATTTTGAGCTTGTCACCTGAAGGCTCAGTAGCCCCTGGTTCTCGATAGCTGACAATGATTGAATCATCTTCAATAGATGTGTGGAAGAGAGACATGCTTGGGAATTCAGGGACGTGCATGTTCTGGAGCTTGCGAGGAGTTTGCTCGTGAATTTTCAGCAGCATATATCTCCTGTCCAGATAGAACCCCTCTCTGGTCAACAAGGCGCTCTGAACAGAGCAACCCCGAATAGATTTGATTGGATATACCCAGAGCTTGCGTCGCATCAGCTTCGTTCACAAATGCTGTCACCGGGAGACTCACTTGGCTAATCTGCATTGCACTTGACGCTCCGTCATTCTGATTTATATCAATTTACTAAGATCATGCAGCATGAGTCGGTGGCTTACTTGTTGAACATTCTTCCTTGGGGGTGAAATTCTTCCGTTCTCAATGGTCCTGAAAGCTTGCCTCATTGCCTTGGCCCGTTGCGCTTTGCTCGACGAGGGGATGGAGTGGAGCTTTGGACTGGTGAAGAAGAAGTACGAGACTATAGATAATGCAAAAGCAGCTAGGCTCCACATCATAGTCGGAAGTTCCAAATGTAAGTGGAACATGCTGGCTACGAAGCTGGAGAACGGAACCTGATTGCCACTCTGCCCGGAATTATTCATCGTTGTCGCCGTGGCCTGGATGAGCTTGCAACCACTTCACCGGTGATTGAAATAATCAACAGGATATTGAGGAGGGAATAATCGTATGTGGGTGGCCTAAACATCTGATTTTGAAGATTGTAATCAGTGGTGTCAAGAGGACGTTGAGGTTGTCCATTAGTAAGTCGGGAATGCTGCCCCACAACCCGCTTGCTAGAGCTCCTCCCCCATCTTTGTTACATATTCGCCAAACTCTCTGCAATAAGCAAAGTTCTAAACAAAGAAACTTGCAGCAGATAATCTAGCTAAGCTTACCTTCATCACATCATACCAGCACTTAATACACTCACTGACGCATAGTTACGCTATTATGAGCGTCTTTTGCCTGTCATACAGTAATGTGGTTATAACAAGACCAACATGTGCTTATCTAGTGGCTTTGAATCCATATCTACCTCCCAGAGCATCGAAAATGACCTCGAAGCCTCTATAGAAGTGTCGCCCAGTGTTTACAAATGGTCTTAGAGTAGAGGAGCGCTTCACAATCACTTGAGGAGGAGCCATCCCCCTCTCCACCAAATTCTCATTCCCAACATTGAATTTGTAACTTGCGGCATCGTTCCCTACATCTCCAAGTAGTACTTCCACCACATTTCCATCGTCTAGGACACTGACATTCGCGCCGGTGCTCCGACTTGGCTCAAGATGTGTCTTCACAGGCATCGAAAGGGGCACTGTCAAATACATCTGGTCGACTCCAGTGTCAATCAAGGCAGTACCAATTGTGTAAGGTACATCTCCAACCCGAATGGAAGCCGAAACAGGCGCCCAGTCACGTGGATCTTCTGTCCTCCCTTTGCTTAGCTTGGCAAAGCTAAAGCCAGCAGTATTATTGGCTGTTAGGCCTAGTGTAATACCTTCCCTGGTAATCTTATAGCCAGCGTGGAAAGTACTACTCGAGTTAATTGGCATGCCATTGATATTTGTGACATTCAAAAAAGGGTTCTTGTCTGGATTTCCTTGAGGTTGTCCATCAGACTGACGACCAAATCCAACTCCCATAAGTTGGATATCTTTGGGCATGTCTATAATCTCCGTTGGTGAAGTACAGTTGGGTCCATCAGTGCTTATGTTGTAACCTTGGCAAGTATATCGCTTAGAAACTGCCAAGATAGGCACAGACGTTGTCACATCTGCTTCGAGGAAATGTATGTCCTTCGGTATCCAATTCCCAATGTAAAGTCTTCTGCTACTAGATAGATACTCGTAGCCCAGTGGATACTTTTCAGCGAGTTCTGGAGTCCAATTTGGGAAATCAATTGCCGATACCATCAAGCCACATGTTCCAGTGTCTACAATGGGGCTAAAGACGTGAGAATCGATTCGAAATTTGACTCTCGGGCGATCTGTGAAAGGTTGAACTTCACAGCCATGGATCAGTCTAGCACTTAGCAATATTGAAGTATGATTAGGTTGGAAAGACTAGAGAAAGTTCATTCAAACGATTGTAGACGTGGGCAAAAGAAAGTGCATACCAGTTGACGAGCTGTTAAAGAATGGAACGAGGATTTCCGTTGCAAATTGCGAGTAGTCGACTTCACTCTGAGAGAGAAAGCGCATAGCGAAGAAGCCTCGAAGTCTTAACTGATAGATGAAGGAATACATTCCCGACTTCATGATTGTAGACCATTCATCTCTAGATCGAATGAGGTTAGAAGCACACGTGGACGTGCAGGAAGACAACAGACCTACAAGCATTACAGTTGGGACAACTCAAAGATGAAGGATTGTTCGTCTTTTCTCGATGTTCCAAAGTTTCACTGGGATCGCCCCCGAATGGCTTGGCCTCGAGGGCTTCAGCGGGGTTATACACCTGCCTGAAATGCGATGGCGATGGGATTTTGCAATTCCAGAGTCAGACCCAAATGTGTCGGCCGAACTCGTTTGACGAGCATAAATTCAGGGTTCAGCCTGTGCTGTTCAAGCTGTGTTCAAAGCGATGCCAATGGCCTATGCCTCACCGCCACTCTCGTCATTGATTCTGCACTCACTGCCAGTCTTATCTCGGACAAAGATGAATCATATGTACTGTTGCGTTGGATCAATATAAGCAACAATGAGGCAGTCTCACATGAAGGAATGCTGAATCTGTCTGGAGAGAGGAGAATAGTACACAAGTTTGATGCACCAAGCTAGATCAAGATGGAAGCTTCGACACGTGACTGATCACAAAGGGATTCTTGGGGTCCTTAAAGTAACAGCTCCTCGTGACTGGCTCAAACAAGAAGACGATGTGTCGTAATTTCTATTTCTTCTGAACTACAGTGCTCTACATGTCCACCACAAACTTTGCCTGGACCGTAACATCCAACTGCACGTCCTCGGGTTCGAACTGTAGCTCTTCAGTGCTAGTTCTACTGCCCCTCATGCCTTTTCCGTAATGTAATTGGGGTCTTGTGCTCTGCTGGTAGTAAGGCTGCTCATTCAAGGACACCGGTCGAACCTTATCCTTAAGATCATCTGGAGCAATACCAGCAAAGACTTCAGCATAGTCCCAGGCTCTTTGTATAGCATCCTGAGCAGCATTCTTTCTCGTTCCACCTTTCAGAGAATTAAAGGTGTTATTAGTCAGTGCCCAGTCGATTCTTGTTATTTTCACGTTGGCCATGCTTGAGAAGCGCGTCGCCAGAGTGTTCAAGGTTGCAAAATCTTGGAACTTGATAACAAAGTTGGCGCGGGCACTATAGAGGGAGTCAAGTGTCTTTCCATCTCTATTGCGTTGCGCGTGGCTTGTTGTGTCCATCGTGCTCATAGAGTAGTGGGAGACTGGGGCGTCTGGAAGTGTGCGACCTGTGTCCTCGTCCTGAGGACAAAAGGGCATGATGATTTCACGTAAAGCATTGGCCGTTGCCGTGACTGCTGCTGAGGCGTCTGCTGTGGTTTTGAGTTGCTCAGACTGGGCTTGAAGCGACAGGATCGCTCGTTCAGCGGCGTGAATGCTGGTGCCAGTGCCTTGAAGAGAAATTTCAAGTGGGGCCATACTGTTGTTAGACACCAAAGATTATGTTGACTTAAGGGTCATCAAAATTAATGAAGTGAGAGGTGGCGTTCCGTAATTTATAGTTGTTGACCAAAATTAGGCATACTCGTTGCCTCTGCCTTCTCTTGATGCCTCATTGCTGCCTATAACTCACCCAGCGAGTTCCTCTTTCTGATACGTATAAGAGCCAGAGACAGACTCAAGACCAATGTAGAATTGCCAAATTATTGTTGGCTGGTCCCAAGTGTGTCTGTGCTCTCTTGCTCAGCGTGCCTTGTCTACGTACTTGGGTCATTCGTAAAGTTTTTCGGATGTGTCGACCGGAGGCGAATAAAGCCGGTGTGAGGATTTCGGCGAGCGCAAGCATACTGGACTAAAGAGAATTTGAGAGAATCCCTGGAGATTTAATGTATGGGGATCTTATTGCTGATTCCTAGCTTATGAGTAATGTGGGGAATTTCAATTTTGAGTTTTGAGTTTTACTAACAGCCCCTTCCCGCAACAGATCGGTGGATATCCTACCTCATCAACACACAATCTTCAATACCAAAGCTAGGCATAAGTTTGTATCGAAAGGCTGGAATGTTTTGTTTCGGTTACATCGCGTTTTTTCAAGATTATTGCTTGTGAGACTTGTGAATATAGGATTCTGCTTATTCCTCACTCTCGCCATCTTAAAATTAGGTCTTGCAGGCTATAGTGATAGAGTCTAGTTTTAGGCTACAGTTGGCAAAATTGATGCGTTGACTATAGGGAATACCTCTAATTCTGGACGACTGCGACGGTGCTTGGATTCAACTATCCCCATAATCATACAAACACAGAAATTCTTTGATTTTGGCTAACCATTTTCAGATTATACGAAATTCCGTTCATACTGTGACTCTAGCACATTCATTGAAATTAATCCCATCCGCTACCCCAAACCTCGAACCTATCTCCTAGATTCCGGGCGCCACTCGTAATCCCTCGGTTGATTCAATCCCTCTTTCATCTGTCTTCCGCATAATGTTGTCCAAGATATATAGAAGACTTCGAGGACTTCATTTTATAAATAGGACTCGCATGAGTCGTGGTAAGATGACGATCTCGTCATTCTGCGCCTCAGAGCCTCACAGCATACAACATTGCTTGGAACTCCTCCAAGCCCCTTCGTAGGATTGGAAGCAATCAAGGTATCTTAAAACCCAATTATATATCCCCCATGTACCCCGGAAGCTGTTTCTGTTTATGGGTCAATGTCGAAATACTCGAGTTCGAACACCAAGAGAATAGAATTCATGTGGAAAGTCAGCTCCTTCAATTCCTAGGCTCTGATCACACCCATTCCATTGCACCTTTCTCATCTCGCGGGGTCCAACTCGGCATTCTACCGGACAGTTCATGTCTTTCCTCGTCTCCCAACTCGAAACACTCTTTCTCCAGTGTGGCAATCTCAGTCGGATTCTTGTCCGGAACAGGAGGACCCGGAGTAGGAGGGACAGGAAGATTCAACAGCACTGGCGGCGGCATCGTTGGTGAGGTCTTCTCAAAGGTCTGTACGGCTACTGCTGAAGTTCTGTGTCTTCTCCAACGCATGTATACCAAAGCTCCCATCGCGACCAACACTGGTAGTCCAACCCCAGCACCTATGCCTATGGCGACTTCAACAGCGCTGTGAGAGCTTCCTCCAGTTGTCGACGTCGTCGCTACTGTTGAATTACCAAAGATCAATCCTGCTGGTTGCCAGACGCCGTTGTTAAGAGTGGCTCTGACAAGTTCGCCGCCCGAGATGTAGTAGAAGTTTAGGCTGCCCTTGGCAGATGACATGCCAAAAGGAGCATTAGGCTGATCAGCAAGCGGAAAGAATTCTGAACTCTGTGCAGGCGCGACTTCCATTGTTTGCCAGTCATCTGAAGTAGTGATACTGTGGAGTGTGCTATCGGTGCCGATATAGTAAAGGGTTTTCGACGTCTTGTTGGAACCAAGTGTCGCGACCAGAGTTACGTTACTTGGGTCCCATGAGGAGAACTGCTGCGAGGAGAAGGGTGTTGCTATAATCTTTGAGCTTACTCACATAAAATGAATTGGAGGGGGATATCTTACACTCCTGCCATGTATCGTCGTCAGCCAAAGTAGAAGTCAGGATGTTTCCAGTCGCATCAATGCCATAAGCCGTCATATTCGCACCACCATCGGTCGTGATTCCAGAAAGACTCTCATTGAGCTCCCCAATAACAGAGATCTCCTCGCCCCATGTAATATTCTCGGTATATCTGACCTGGCGAGTCGACCCAGAGATATCGTGATACAATACGCGATAGCCATCATCTTCGCTTCGGATAGTAGCTGCTAGTCCTGTGCTACTGTTGACACCGGAAGTGACTGCAGCTGAGATCATCTGGGAGCTTTGTAGCGAACAATTTCCGCTATTCATGGAGCATTGGAAGTCTGCTTGCATTATGCCACCTGCGCTAGAAACATAATACACTTGCGCCTATCACAGCCTAGTAAGCCTCAAGACCGAGCGTTAAGAAGATGGTGGAAGACGGCATATGAACGTCGAGGGATTTATAAACTTACAAATACAGATCCGTCTCCAGGAGTGTAACTGCTAGAAAGTTAGTATTGTATGATGCTGCCAGATTATATGAAGATTATAGAAGCTGAGGACTGGCTAGTGACATAGTCGATTTGCTTTAGCTCGAGATGACTCTCCCAGTACAACTCGATAGCCACTCCTGGAACGCCCAATGGTTTGAAAGAAAATAAGACGAACCCTGTACCGGCTAATTTTGAGCCAGGCATTGGTGTAGTTGTCGTTGGGAGTTTTGCCCATTTCGTGAATCCGCCATCACCGGCCCCGCTGCCTGTAGCGATAGAGTAAAGTAGGTCACCAGTTGAAGAATTTTGGTAAACTAGTTGATCACCAACCCCGTTGCTCCAGGCAGCAATCGCCTGAGAAGAGATCAACGGAAAAGAAACAAAAAGAATGAAAAAGATGGCTGGATGGAACATCTTGCTATTGATTGTGTAGCCCACGTACAAAGAGGAATAAAGGACTGAACAAAGAATCCAGGCTCTGCCTCTGCATTTATTGAATGCTATCCAGCCTGAAATTGATGCTGTTCCAAAGGACTGTCCGGAGCACAGGCCCAGACCATAGTTCATCCCTGCTTCCACGTTGCACAACGGCAAGGAGAACGGATTGATGTCTGGATTGGATAACTTCCCATGTTGACATGCGCAGCCTCTACCATATTAAGGAATAATTTTCAGGCCAGGCATGCACTATGCTTGGCATAACTAAGGGGGATGAGACTTGCAAATGTGTGGGATAGCTTAATTCTGCTTTTTCTTACTAGCCTACTTTTTGAACCAAACATCAGGAAGCCAAGTCTTCGAGGTTATTGGTTGAGAGTGTTCGCCGCGAGACCTAATTAAGACTGTTTCTGCGAAAGGTATCAGCCCTGTGGAAACTCGCTTGTGGCCAGGGGGTGAAACTCGAGAGTTCCTTTGCCAAGCCTCAGAATAAACAGCGGTTCCGAGTCTCAGAAACGACCAAAGGACATCGAATGATTGGACTAGAAATGCTGGAAGGAGCTTAAAACTGTGTTGAGAGGAGTTCTTACGTGTCGAAATACGACTTCAGCTCGGAACAGCTAGCGAATGCAGGCTGCGGCTGCGTCAACATGACCAGCGGCAATGGCTCCCACGGACTTCATTCGTCTATCGGGTCTGTATAATGGCATTCATCTTGGCAATATGTTGACGTTGTTCTAAAGTGAATAAGTATACTACCTATCATAATGGACTGAGAATTCAGGACGAAAAATCCGGACCCGACTTGATGGTTTATAGAAAGTCTCGACGTGTTTCACACCCTGCCACCTGCACGACCAACGCACGTGGGTGTTCATCTCTTCTATAGCCCTGGAACAATTTAAGTTCCAGGGCTCGTTTCTGCTGTATGGCTTCTTGTATCTTTTAATACCATTTCATCTCGCACAATGCGTTCGTAACAGTGAATATTCCAACGATAGCAAAGGTCGGTAAAGGTTCGGCGATAGCAGGCCGACGTGATCTTATCGAGAGTAGCATCATGAGATGCGAACCTGGAAAACTTTCTAAACGTCATACTAGTAGTCATTTTCCTTTCGCATTCGTAGCCGATTTGGGAGGCCTAGTTTGACAAAATCGATAAATACAAAGCTACTGTAGATGAAGGCTAGATTATAGTCACGCTGGATGGATTCCTAAAATATGGACATCATTGTCTTGTACTGCACTGGCTGAGGTCGTGCCAATACGTGAACCAGGTCGAGGTTAGGATATTCAAGCCACATCCTTAAATATTGTGTGACTTGGTCGATCGTAAGCTGGCCTTCAAAGCCTCCAAATATCTGTTGCTCTTAAACTCTTGTACTGGCTGTTTGACCAGCGAGGCAAAAGACTGTTGCCCTGCCAGCATGCGAGACCCGTGACGCAAATCGGAGATGGAAAATAGTTCGTCGGTTGTCGCCTTCCGGCTTCTTGATCGTTCTTTCGAAAGGTAAATCCTCACGGGCATGATGTACGAGCTTTGCGAGGATGCGTCACCAGATGTTCCGTCTTCGCGTTGAATGGACTCTCTTTCGGGTACATCGGCCAAGTCTACCTTGATCGTCCAATCAAGCTTTGAGTTTGACAGTTTGTAAGTGGCGCCCTGGATATTGGTGTCGACGCTCTCTTCCCATATCGTCTCCAGATTTCCTGACCCTGGCCTCAGCATAATCCAACAGCGATCGTGGATTCCATCATAGCCCAATGTCAGCGTGAAGTCAGTGGAATAAGCTTTTCTTCCTCTTAATTTTGCATGGACTTGATCCACTACTCGTATGAGTAACACTGCATGCCAGCTCCAATTGTTCAGGGAGACATGTCTTTCCTGCCAGGCTGGAGCTGGGAGCTTACTCCCATCTGAGAGCCATTGATCCCGAGGCCAACAGTCTGTGATGTGTAATCCCTCTCCTTTAGAATCCGTATCGATACGAAATGCTAAGAATTTCCCGATCTGCAATATCTCACGATAGGAAGGTGTGATTCCCTCCTTTCGAATATGAATTGTTTTGTTCTCCGTTCCTTCCCACAAAACTCCTGGAAAGCGACATAACGTTCGGTTCTTGCGAGCAAAGTTGTCGCCTCCAAGCTGTCTAAGCATGATTGCGAGGTTATGATTGGGCGCATCCTGGTCGTAGCATCTTAGGTACAGGAGGTGGTCGCCTATGCCGGCGAAATTGTCTCTCTTTCTCAAAGAGTATACAGGACTGGTGATGCTCAATCCAAGTTTAGTCATTTTGAACTCATCACCAATGTTCAAGGTGGGAAGCTGGGCGATCTTGGCGCAGTTTCTGAACAGAAAGGACGATGGTGCTAACAAGTCTGTCGGATTGTTGGCGTAGTAGCTAGCGTGAGTAAGCTTTCCCCGCTTCATCGTAATCGTTACATTAGACCAGCAGAATATGGTCTGGTCGTTCGTTTCTTTGATGATATGTTCTTGTAGCCTGATGAATGCTTTTTGTTTCTCGCCGTATAAAAGAGGCATGTTGACGTTAAAGATGCCGAGCAAACAATAAGCCTGATCCTCGACTCTGGTAGTCATTCGATTCGCAGCCCATGACATCCGTTGAGCGACACTGAACATCGTTGATATCGTCTCTATGGTAGCGCCTAACGCCGATGTATGGATCCCCGTAATGCTCGATATCAAGGGCTTCATACTCTCTCTGTCCCCAAGCTTAGTCCATGCTGAGCCGTAAAGGACCACAGACCGGGGCGCAATCAATTCCTGTAGGGTCCACCTTCGTTTGAACCAATTGCTTTTCTCTAGCGCCTCCTGCAATTCTTGCTCAGACGTATCGTCCGGAACATCGGCCAAGTAAGCGTAGCAAATAGACGAGTCAGCATACCAGCGGAACATTGAGTTTATGGCTTCTGACAGTTCGGCGCTGCTGCCTTTGTTTATGCAGCAGGTGTCCACCCAAGCGTATTCATAGCCCTCTTGGGCAGCCTGACTGCAGAAGCTTCGAATCTTCGAAAACCCAGCTTTTCGTCTACCACGATGATGTGACATATCATCGAGACTGACCTCCTCGGCACCCCATCTATGGGATAGGATAGCGTAAGGAGGCACATCTTTCTCGAAATATTCTTCAAGGTCTAAGGTGCGCGTGTTCAAGAGCCTCATCTCCTGATCCAGTGGGCAGGAGGATCACGTGGAAGCGCAGCTAACAGCAATGCATCGAAGGAGGCGACAATCAGTGGAAGACTTGATAGATCTCGAGAAACCATATAGAACATCGGCAAGAAGACAGCAAGAAGACAGAAAAGACATATGAATCCTCGGAGGAGTCAGCGCTTCGTTCAGCTACCTGCTTACGTTGATTGCGAGCGGAAGTAAGCGTAGACGTGAACGAGATTTGTTCCTGTGGCGCTCCGTAGCGTATCTTTTCGAGACCAGTCATCAGCAGTACCTACCATATTAAAATGCGTTCAGGTTGCTTAAAGTTGCAACGACGACGACTTCATGAAACAACAAGTTCGTTGTAAAGAATTCGAAGAGAATGAGAGTTTGTCCCAAGCGGGGAGCTGCAGAAAGTCCGCCGCTTGCCGCTAAGAACCTTAAGCTTAAATCTAGACCTTCAACTCCAACTCCAATGCCAACATCTCCAAACCCAAATACCACAACTGAAAATCTCTACGAACGTAACGATGGCGTCAGCCAGTTCCCCACCGAGCGCAACGTACGTGTCATTGCACTCCGACACGTACAAACGCCCTGCTAATCTCGTCCTACCCTAGTGTCTACGCTCGCAACCTCGAAGAGCACATTAAAGTACCCCAAATGATCGAAGCCCTCCGCGAGCTCTTCTCCGAATATGGGACCATCATTGACATCGTCGCGAAAACCAATCTCAAAGCCAAAGGCCAAGCATTTATAGTATTTGATGAAGTAGAAGGTGCGCAAAAAGCCATCGATGAGGTCCAGGGCTTTGAGCTTTTTGGAAAAGAAATCCAACTCGCCTTTGCGAAGACAAGGTCTGATGCAACGGTGAAGAGACAAGGTACAGAGGAAGAATTTGAGAGCCACAAGCGGAGAAGGTTGGCAGAAAAGGGTATGTTGTCTTCATGGGCTGACCAGCTTGAGAGCGAAAATGGCTAAGTGTGATCAGACAAGAAAAAGGCTGCTGAACAAGCAGAATCACAAAAACTCCTTAAACGCCCTGGTGTTGTTCCCGATGCAGCTGCCGCCGCTCGCCCGATCAAAGCTTCTCGTGGTGCGGGTCTCAAGTCTTCCAACCCAGCCGGCGCCGCCGTCATTCCAGACGAGTACCTGCCTCCTAACAAGATTTTGTTTATTCAAAATTTGCCTGATGAGTATGAGGTCGAGGCTCTGACTAGTATCTTTGGACGCTTCGAGGGCTTCAGAGAAGTACGATTGGTGCCTGGCCGGCGAGGTATTGCGTTCGTAGAGTATGAGACAGAGCAAGGTGCTATCAGTGCTAAGGAGAATACGGCGGGCATGGCATTGGGCGCCGATAACCAGCTCATAAAGGTCACATACCAGAGGCAGTAGATTTTAGGCCCTGTATATTGGGTGCTTACAAAGGCGTTATTAGGCAAAAAATAACAATTATGATACGCCTCCATACGTACGCGCTAATACTACATGTTATTCGATGACCTTGCCTGTTCCACCCCTCTTGGTTATCAAGTGCTTGCATCATCCATTTAGAAAATGACATCAGCATCGTCTTGCTCCCCTAATATATCACCACCACCTGATGTGTTCTCCTTGTCACTGTCTCCCTTCTCTGCTTTTTGACTAGCTGCTCTCTTTGATGCCATTTCTGCGTCTTGTGCAGCAGTGTCTCTTTGCTTCTTGTTTTGGACCTATCTCAATTGTTAGTTCCACCTGAATGACCAAGTTTCATGGTGATTATTCACCTTCTTCAATCTGAAGAATTCTTCTCTGTCAAGTTCGTCCAACTCGGAATTGATGTCTGGGCCATGTTAGCTTCCCTTTTTACATCGGCAGCTGCAAACTTTACATTTGATAGTATTTTCTGTTCTTGGAATGATCACATGTTCGATGGCGTTTACTGTTGAATTTGTTAGCTCTTGGGTCAGCAAGAATCAGAGCATGCTTACCTCTCCTATTGACGACCTTGATAACCTCGTCCAGAATGACGAACGCAGTCTAGTGAATTAGCCGTGGTCTAGGCCGCCAGATCTAAAACTTACCTGTAAGCTCGCCAGCTCAACCAAGGTCTCTACAGCCCTAGCATAGGTCTCTCTGCACCTCTGTACCTGCTGGCCCCCCTTTCCTAGACCCGTCAAACCAAAGTCATTATTGCCGTCGGTCGTGTAGCTCTCAAACGCTGGCAGAAATACACCGGAGACGTTCTCTTGCTTTGTGCGTACTCGAAACCGTGCTGACTTCGCAGATTCTTGGACTTGATAACCAATATCTCCTCCCACGGCGTAGGTGACCTCTGCTAATGAGAATGCTGCGATCTGCATGACTCTGCCCATTTTCCGCTTGGCTTCGTCGATTCTTCGAGTGATGTCTGAGAAAATAAGTAAGATAAGTGCTCAATATTGTCCCACAAAGTGAAGTCTACCTCTAAACCGCCTATAAGAATCGGTGTTAGCTATTGTTGCAAATGGGTACTCTTAACTCCTACTTCGTGAGAGCTTCGCTCTTTCTCTTCAGCAGATCATGACCAGTCTGAGCTCCCTTGAGCTTCGACTTCATCAGTCCTAGTGACTGACGAGTAGGAAAGACAGCCTCCCGATTCTAAATGGGATCAGCAATGTATGGACCCGTCGTAAAGCTCATTATCTTACCCCGGTTCCAGACATCGTTACGGTGACGCAGCTGAGACCTCAGACGATGTGAGCAGGCACAGCGCACATTCAATGAGCCCCAAAGGAATGGAAAAGAGAGGCAAGGGACTGAAGAACATGAAATGTGAAGCTATTCCAAAGTCTTAGAATACAAGAGGGGCTTCAGAGCTCATATGGCTTTCTACGTCATGCGGTAGTGCTTGATTCCGCAGTTGTGGCTGCCTTGCGAAAAGTCAGGCCACCAAGCGCATGATTTTCAAAGCTCCTTCGCGACAGCAAGCGCGACGGCGGAGTTTTACCAACAAACCTCCCAGTGCCACCCTATCGAGCTCTCGTGGACTGCTTGCAATTGTTGCCTACAGGCAGAGGATGCCTGGTGAGCTTTTGCCCACAATGGCTACTCCCGCCGTGGTCAGAACGAAGCTCGTGAAAGGAAAGCCGGACCTATACCTTATTGTAAGGCTCCCTCAACCCTACAGAGGAGATGGCAAAGCTGACTTGTGTTCACAGTCTGAAGAAGACACTATCTACGAGCAGGATATCCTCAGAGATCCGGGCAGCGTCAAGCCTTGGTTAGTCTACGTGGAATTCAAACTTCAACATGGAAATCTTCATGAGCAGGCCTATGTACTTGAGAGAGCCTGCCGCCAGCTTCCTCGATCGTACAAATTGTGGAAGATGGTATGTCTATTGTTTTCAACAATCGTCTATAGCTAACACCTCTCAGTATCTGACTCTACGAATGAAACATCTTGGAAAATTGAACCCTGCTATTTTTGCGTCCGAATATACAAAAGTAAACGCCCTCTTTGAAAGGGCGCTGATCTTGCTGAATAAGATGCCGAGGATATGGGAAATGTATCTGTCATTCCTGCTCTTACAGCCCCTCGTTACATTGACACGACGGACATTCGACCGGGCTCTACGCGCATTACCAATCACACAGCACAATCGAATTTGGGCCCTCTATCGACCGTTTGCAAATTCGGCTTCTGGTCAGACTGCGATCAAGATATGGCGGCGATATATGCAAATTCATCCAGAGGACGCCGAAGACTTTATTGAACTCCTGATTGAGAACGAGAGGTACACCGAAGCTGTGAAGCAGTACATGAAGATCTTGAACAATCCGAAGTTTAGAAGCAAAAATAGCAAGGGCCACTATCAACTTTGGAGCGAGATGGTTGAGCTTCTGGTGGACCATGCTAAGGAGGTCGAAACGGGAGATGAGGTCGGAATTGATGTAGAGAGGATAGTACGGAGCGGCATTGATCGGTTCGCCGATCAAAGAGGTAAGTTGTGGTCTGGTTTGGCCACTTACTGGATTACAAGGGGACATTTCGAAAGAGCGCGCGATACATACGAGGAAGGAACCACGACAGTGATGACTGTACGAGATTTCACGCTCATTTTTGATTCCTATGTCGAATTCGAAGAAGCTATCACTGGAGCGTTGATGGAAGAAGCAGCGGTACGGTCGGAGAAAGGCGTTGTGAATGAAAATGCCGACTTTGACTTAGATATCCGGATGATGAGGTTTGAGCAACTCATGGACCGACGGCCATTTTTAATCAACGATGTTCTGTTAAGACAGAATCCTAGCAACGTCTCAGAGTGGAACATCCGGATTGGGCTGTGGGGAGATAATAAGAACGAAGTCGTCAAGACATACACGGATGCTATTGCGGCTATCCAGCCCAAGAAAGCCGTTGGCCGATTCCACGAACTGTGGACAAATTATGCCAAATTTTATGAGAAAGGTGGCGATTTGCGGAATGCTCGAGTCATTATGGAGAAGGCTGTCAAGGTTCCCTTCAAATCTGTGGCAGAGTTGGCGGACATGTGGATTGAGTGGGCTGAAATGGAGTTGAGGAATGAGAATTTTGATGACGCAGTCAAAATCATGGCGAAGTCTGTCCAAGCTCCAAAGCGATCGACTGTGGATTATTTTGACGAGAACCTCTCGCCCCAGCAAAGAGTCCACAAAAGCTGGAAACTGTGGAGTTTCTATCTGGATCTTGTAGAGAGTGTCAGCACACTTGAAGAAACCAAGAAGGTCTACGAAAGAGTATTCGAGCTTCGAATCGCAACACCGCAAACAGTCGTCAACTACGCCAATCTCCTGGAATCAAACAAGTACTTCGAAGAATCTTTCAAGATTTACGAACGGGGTCTAGACCTCTTTAGCTACCCTGTCGCCTTCGAAATCTGGAATCTCTATCTCACCAAAGCCGTTGACCGCAAAATTGGCATTGAGCGCTTGCGTGACCTCTTTGAGCAAGCTGTCGAAGACGTCCCTCCTAAATTCGCCAAAGTCCTCTACCTCATGTATGGGAACCTCGAAGAGGAGCGCGGTCTTGCTCGCCACGCCATGCGTATTTACGAGCGTGCAACCCGCGCCGTGTCTGATGAGGACCGTGCAGATATGTTCAACTTCTACATAACCAAATCAGCATCCAACTTTGGCCTACCCTCTACACGGCCTATTTACGAACGTGCTATCGCTGCATTGCCGGATAAAGATGCCAGGGATATGTGTCTCAAATTTGCTGATATGGAGAAGCGCCTTGGTGAAATCGACAGAGCCAGAGCGATTTATGGACATGCATCTCAATTCTGCGACCCTAGAACAAGTCCAACCTTCTGGACAAAGTGGGAGCAGTTTGAAGTGCAGCATGGAAATGAGGATACGTTCAAGGAGATGTTACGTATCAAAAGAAGCGTCCAGGCACAGTATAACACTGATGTCAACTTTATCGCTTCCCAAGCTCTTGCCCGCCAGCAACAAGCTGCAGGAGAGACCGAGAATGGCCACGAGAGCGTTGATGCTATGGCAGCGCTGGAGCGGGAGGCAAGAGCTCCGGTTGGCTTTGTGGCTGCTAGTACCGGCCCGCAAGGGGGCAATATTAAGCAGGTTGCGACAGAGGTTGTGCCAGCGAACCCGGACGCCATTGATGTGGGTGATGATTGATCAGCTCTTCTCTTTGAATGCGAGCAAGAAAAGTGCATGGAAGGCGTTTGAATTGTCACATATGCATTGGAGGCGTTGGTTTGCGATGGACTTGGACCTGATCTCGGTCCCTTCTGATATATGTTACTTCGATTTTCATTAAGAAATTTCGACGAATTCTAAAATATGTATTTTTTTTCACCATGTGCTTTGCTTCATCCAAATCAAGTCAAATCAACCCAAGTTCACAACAAATTGAAGGCAGCTTCTTGCAGTATCACTTTGTCATATCTCGTCTCTATCGGGGACTCGACACAACCTAATCTACTTCGTGGGAACTAGTCAGTCTCTTGTACGACTCGCCAATTCTCCTCTCCTCCCGTAGGTATTCTCTGCTTATCATTTTGCAGCCCTCTCCCACTTTCCAACCATCGTTCTATACAATAGCGAGTCGTGCGGAAAGCGTAAATGAGTAGCAGGAGTGTTCAGATCTTGAGCTCCACAAATAGTTCTATTGAATAGATTTACACCCTCCTGCTCTACTGCAGACACCTCGTATTGGGATCTAAGGATCTGGGAAGCATTGGGGGCAGCAGAAAATATTGTTAAATAAGTAAGACTATTGGAACCTTGTCTCCTTAGTAGATCATTTGAGCAATACCAAAAGTAGAAGAAGAGGCTAGCGCGCCGAGAACAAGATATGGAGAATGTAGTGGGTGGCTGAAGGTCCTATGATAGTCGTCGCCTTCAGCTTAGGCAGGAAATATGCAATTGGAAGCAAGATCATAGGACATTGAGGCGGGGAAAAAATCGAAATGCACAACCGAAAAGTGTGAGGCTCGAATCCATGTAGATTTCGCGAAAAGAAGCAGTCTCGATGTTATGATGCCGCCGAAACTCCAATAGTTTTCCCCATGTCTCTCACGGGCTGCAATATATCACAATGCTACTTCCCAACACGCCCCCACCATTTCTTTTCTTTCCTTTCCTTTCCTCACCCGGCTTATCTGAGGCGTCGAGCTTCAC
Source organism: Proliferodiscus dingleyae (assembly GCA_003988795.1). NCBI lineage: Eukaryota > Fungi > Ascomycota > Leotiomycetes > Helotiales > Lachnaceae > Proliferodiscus > Proliferodiscus dingleyae. The sequence goes on along the minus strand of QYAK01000001.1, from coordinate 615,193 downwards.
GTTCGGACTCTAGGAGGCACAGAATATCATCTTCGCGGACTGTTCAGAATAATTAGCCCCGACATTCATCCTTCCAGTACTACGATAACCGTACCTGGGCCCTTAACGTTGCGGATGATAGATCGAGTGGTATCGTCCATGAATTCAACGCGCACCTGGGTAACACCACCACGAGAGCCTGTTTTGTACGTTAATCTGGCGTTCTCCCACCGTGGGGCAATGTTTTCGTACCAGTTCGACCCAGGACTCTGGTCACCTTGACGAGCTTGACGGGAACCTTGGAGGAATCCATATTTGCGACAACTCTGTTTGGGGGAAGATTCTTAGTTGTGCGAAGCGCAGAGGATCGTCTTGTCTTGTCGTAGTGAGCGTGAGATCCGCGACAAAGATGTTCAGCTGGCGAATTTTTGGTGCGAGTTTCGCTCGCTTAAAGTTTGGCCTTCGGCGACGGAAAAACCGAGCTCCGACTAATTCATGAGACTGGTCATGTGATTTTGGTTTTTGGTTCTTTCTAGCCCATTCGTCTTCAGCGGTAGACTTTTGCCCGTTTCAACAGCTCTCAATTTATCTGAAGCCTAACCAAGCGGATCTCGCTCACATGCGCCATTGAAGTAAGTAATCTTTATTTTCGACATCTCTAAATATTGAACGAGAATGACTTTTACAAATTTCTTATCGTGCGTCTTAGTCGCTTCCGGGCTTTGTCAAGTGCTCCTCTGTCTATCAAGCTCTTGTCGGGATGATGAGAGGGTCTCTCATGGCCTGATGATGTGCCAAGTAGCACTTTGATCCCGGAGTTCGATCACCAAATGTGACATTACCGTCGTGGTAAACCGAAAATTTGGGCAAATTTGGTAGACTTCTTGAGCGCTCTGTCGCAGTTCGTCAAGTAAACGAGGCTGTCTTTTGAAAGGATCAAAGTTCTTAAATTTCTCGATTGTCTGTAGCAGTGATCTGCTTGTATGAAGTTGTACAAGACAGAGATATGCAAAGGGAGTATTATGGCTGTTCTCCTTTGCTAGGTGTAAGACGTAACGGCACCTAGTGTCATGCCTAAGTTGAATTCTTCAACACATCCTCTCTGAAATAGCCCATCCTGATCAGACTTCTTGCTCACCTCCTACAAGAATCGCCAGTTTGCCTCTCCATCACCATCGAAAGGTCTCTGCCATTCCGCACAATATTTCATATACTGCTAATGGTAACTTGTTTCGTTAACTATTGCTGTAGAAGCTAATTATTCTAATGTACTACGCATTATTGCTTCGACAAAGTCGTCATTCTAGTAATCATTCCAGTTGATCGTAAAGCCTACGATTACTGGCGGCTCATCATCACAATCATACAGGCCCAATGAACGAGCATCGCCCTTTCGTACCCTATCCGTTGGGAGAGGGTATAGAACGAGGATCTACACTAAGCTTATGGTGAAAACTCGCCTTGAGGAGACAGAAGCATCTCCATCAGCTGTTCGAGCTTTTACAATGATGATGAAGCCATTTTTAATCGTGGTAGTGCCAGACGCCTGTCGCCTACCGGCTGGATTGAGTGAGTTCAATTTATCGGTAGCACTGGTTAGACTTTAGACTTCGCAGATCCTCCAGAAGCTCCAGGGGGTTCTGAACGGAGAGACTTTTCAATAAGCAGCACATCTTTTCTCATTTGGCCTAGTGTGCACTGGATTCACGGACGCGGCTTGGATACCAATCTGCTGAACGTAGGAGAAGCATGTAATCGGCCCGGCACCATTGACACCGTGTGTGACAGTGGCGTTGTCGAGGCGTGATCTATCGACACATTCATGGAAGGCTGTAAGGTAGTTTGGAAGGAAGCCATGTAAAGAAATCCATTTTAGATCTTACTGCAGGGGAAACCACGAACTGGGAAGCTAGTGACGATGCCGGAGTTCTTGCAGCCGTCCTTCAGAGCGCGCTAAACAGCAGAATTACTCAATGCAGAGGCATCGAAGATAGAGCTAGATGCAGGCACGAGTTCGTATTCAATGATGCTTGAGCAGACCAGGCCGAACTGCGGAGAGGAGAGTCTGCTTCCCAACGTCAAACCACCGACCCCAACAGCTGAGTCTTCCCCAACAACTGGAAAAGACTGCTTATCCAGGACTTTAGGAACGTTCTCTCACTTGGTGCCGGTACGCGTTAGCACTCTTGATCCGTTCTCGGCAGGTATCGCTTCATGAGTAGACTAAGGTCGATCAGGACTCCTCCCTAAATACTGGCAGTACACTGGAGAGTGACCGCCACCTTTGACAGCAAGCAAACCAGTTGAACTTCTCCATTGCCGCCAGTCTCAATTCAATTCTCTCGCTCCCTTTGACCACACGCTGGTTAGGAAGCTTCACGACAGTCGAGAGTTGTTGAGTATTATGAGGGCGAACGACCTATGCTAGGACTACTTCATACTCTTACTACGCCCGTTAGGAGTCTATTGACCGCCTGAAAGCCACTTCGTAATGGGGAAGATGGCGGCGCCCGACGAGACAGATTCCGAGCTTTTCCTGCTTATCTTAAGAACTGTGTCTTAGTCTTGGAAACTCCTTGCCAAATTTAAGCCATTGAGCTGAGCCGCAGGTTTTGGCATCGAGGTGGTTCTCGCACGGCACGTAATGAGGATTGATAGAGCGAAAAGCGTTGTGGCAGTGAGTGCTTCGACCATAATTATCTTGAGAATTGTCGCCAAAGAAAGAGAGCAAAACCGCCTGTCCATGCTTATATCGGGACGCTGACCAACGGCCGATTCCGAGCATCGCAAGCCTCTGACGAGAGTAAGGGGCGGCACGGTAGAAGTTGAGGCTTAGCACGGCATGTAGGGATGATGCTGTGCAGCGGCTATGCCTGCAGGGAGTCACTCGCATAATAAGCTAGGCTACGCTTACCTATCCTAAGGCATTTACATGACAGGAACACCAGTCGGCTTCAGTTGGTGGCTTGAGCTTGCCCTGACATGGATCAATATGCATGCAAAATGATTTACCTAATTTTCCACAATCAAATTTACCTTTCTATCTAGCAGAAGAATGACGAAAGAAGAAAAGAAGCAAAGTATTCTGAACTATCTGACCTATAACGCCACGAATAGGTCACTGGTCCAGCTATACCGGATCAAGTTGCGCCTTGCAGGTCCCATTGTGCGTATGCCAAAGTGTTGTCATAAGCCGGAAAGACCAACGATGACATGTCCAACAAGAATACCTGGGAAATATAAGATATCTAGGCCTCAAAAGGCCAAGGTCGGTATATACTGTCTAAGATTTTGTAGTATCCGCTATAATTAGTAGACCTCAAAAACTTTCAGTGTCTCACTTCGAGATCTTCATGGTCATATAGCTGAGGCAGGATAATTGAGCGTAATACATACTCACCATCTGGTTCTCCTACAGATCACCTTCGATGACCCGACTATGTGCCAAGTTGACCTGTGAGTCTTCAGCTTCGAACCTTGAGCGACTGTAGTCATTTGGCCCTAAGGTTTGCATATCGTAACCGCTGATGCTTTCCGAATTTTGCAAATTGCTCCCACCCCAGCGAATATGACCAGAATCGTGATCAGGCAGCTTCGTGCGCTTGGATCTGTTCAGCAAGTGTGTGAAGCTGGATCTAAGAGATAATGCCCATGACATAGTTGAGCAATTATGGCGATTAAAAAATTGATTGACTGTGGGCATGCTGGAGGCGGTAACTCCAGCGAACATCTCGACTTGTCTAATCAGTGTTAATAATCTTACGAGTGTAGTGAGGGACCATGTGACTAACGCCCAAAGAAGAATATAACCCCCCTGCCAAGTTAGATCACTGAAGTTCTGCTGGAGCTTGGCGCGGTAGAACAGGCTAAGAACAGAGGCGATCGCAGCACTGGAGGTAAGGCCAAATTAGTCTCCATACTTTCTTTCCTTTGTGAGCCCTCAATGCTTACAAGCCTCCAGTCATAAAGATGACCAATATACCAAATTTCTCCGCACGGGATAGGTGTAAGCTCAAGACGGGCTGGATCGGGAGAACGAGGAGAAAGCAGTCAACCAAAGCGCCAACGACTCCCGTAGGAACGGAGAACTGTGAGAACTTGACCCAATGCCATGACAGTATATCTGAAATCATGGGCTCGCCTCGCCATGGACTATCCAGAACCAATGCTGCGATTGACACCAGAGCGTAGAAGGTTGCAGATGTCGTGGCTCCGATCCAGATACTGATTCTGATCCACCGGATGGACTTGAATAGTCGATAATAAAGAATGAAAAGACTGAGTTTAATGAGAGCCAAAGCTGGTGTAATCATTATGCTAGTGATGTATACCTGTTGAGATGTTAGCTTGCTTTGTAGTATAAGCTGCTCCCTAATTGCGTACGTAAAGACCACCCTTATTCAGAGCCTTTCCAAGGTACACTTCCCACTTGTGTTCACCTATTGCCCCGTTGACACATCCTTGAAGCTTGTCAATCTACCTTGCACGGACGGAGCAGCAATACTACTCACCATTAACCATCGCAACAAAATATACAATACTACACGCCTGAGACGCACAGTCAGCATCTCAAGATGTTCCAGCAATGGGTGTAGAATACTGACAAAGCCTACAGAGCAGGTCACTAATGAAGGCAGTCAGTCAGAAATCTACCAAAAAAATCGAATCTACACCCACAATCGTCCCACTTCCAGTTTTTAACAACGAAAGACTTCGTATAAATTCGAATGCAATAGCAGAATGTAGCCAAAACGAGAAAGCATATGCCAACACCTAGTATAACCGGTACTCTCGTGGCAGGGTCTCCGAAGCTCGGCACAACTCCTTTCGGGGGCTGCCCAGCTGGAATTTGTTGCAGTACGGCTGGAGGCAAGCTTTCGATAAATTTAGGATCAACCAGCAGGTCAATGCTAGTAGACATAGTTGCGATGGATGATAAAAAATTTAAAGACAATAGGAGGACTTTATAGGATGACAGACAACTTTTTCGACTCGAGACGTCGTCTCACAGCAGTATATGGCAGAACTTCATTTCGATGTGCCGTCTTTATATGTGCCATCTTAGATATGGCTCGCAACAACATAGGAGCCTGAAATCCGGCAACCCTGTGTTGTAAACAGCAGCACAGGAGGCTATACACTCACTGGACGGGCTAGGTATGACTCGCGCACTACCGGTGACACCGCAAACTGTCTCATATTCATGCTAGCAATCACGGCATGCTCTCCTCTACCAAATGTATGCATTACATAATATAGTAGAAATGTTCAAAATGTTTATATACCACTATACCCGCCACTTGGCTAATTCATTAATAATTGTATAACATAGTATGATAGTCACTGTATGGAAACACCCTTTCCTTTGAGACGTGCTCTTATCTCGTACATTTGCTATGAAGAATGCCGCAAAATAAGACATTTACCGTGGGATATCTTAGAGAATACGAGCTTTGAACATAAATAGCTCCTAGTACAGACCTCGGCTGTTACTACATCCAGAAAAGATTTCCAGTGTCGCCTAGTCAGAGAGAGTTGCAGGATTTGGCGCTTACACAACACATTCCTGCGAGTCTACCGTAAAGCAAACACTGATAGGAATAATGGCGCGGGATGAACCTACAAACGAATCCTTTTGGTTAAAGTCCATGTCACCTGAGATCAGACCACTGCTCCTGGGCGGCTCTTTGCGAAGCTTTGAGAGGAACTCCATCAACCGAGCTATTGCAACAAACTAAGCTATACCTCATATGGGGTATACATACTCGTCTGGGTTTGATGCAAAGGCTAACTTGAAGGCGGAAGTAAAAGCAAGTCCCATCGCGGCAGACATGGTGCGTTTGGTTTATTGACGGTCCAGCACTGCTTACTGTGACACGAGCGCAATTAGATTGTTCGGGACTGGCTGAGACCTTCAACCCTGTGGGTGGAAGGTGCTTTTTGAAGAGAATTCGTTGATAACCTTACGACGTGGAGCTAATAGAAAGCGGGAAGTAGAAGTTGACTGATCATTTCAACAGCGTGGGGTGCCACGCGATGCTGGAAATAGATCATACCGACATCTCACAGCGTGCCATGCAATGCAAAGCACTCCAGTAGGAGATAGCCTGGCGGTAAGCTTCACTGGGAAGGTCGCATACCCGTGACGAAGAGCGTCTTTGAAGTATAAAGATGTCGATTGATATTGTCATCAAGTCCTCGGGCACATTGCATGCGACCAGTAGGGTTACCGCTCTTGCTCAAGTACCGCCCAACTGAGCTTCCTGTTTGTCCCCCGCTCCTCTAAGACGCCCCAGAAAGCGCCTGTATAGTACATCCAAGTCGAGATTGAGAATAAGCCGGTTAGTTGAAATCCAGGCAAAATTAGGTCAAGCTATGTCAGGTATGAAGCGTGTGCACGTGGAAAGTCAGGGGACAGGATAGGAAAAGGGGCAGGAAGCGAAAGCCGCTAGCGAAGCGAATGACTATACTAGGCTAGTCTCTATTGTGACATTCCCTCGCTCCAGTTCCACTGGCCCAAAGGATGTGAATATATGCCAGCCTCTCTCAGAGATTTCGAATTACCCAAATATGATTTTTTGATTTCCCATGGACAGCTCAAAGGTTAGCCGAATGCAAACGGGCCTGGCGAATCGAGCTTGCCTCTCGTGTTCGCGGAAAAGACGATGGGTAAGTCACAAGTTATCTTTGCAGTAGGCCCTTGCAGTAATAGAATTATCTGACTTAGTGCTTGATTTGTAGTGTGATAAGTCACTACCAAATTGTCTCGCCTGTGCTAAAGCACAACGCCAATGTGAGGGATATGCCCCAAACGTGATCCGGACGTTTGTCAATCTTGACTTTACAAATGTTTCGTACCCCAACAAGAAACGACTTCTATGCGAAGCTCTTGCCGATTCCAAAAATCGGATAGTCGACAAAGCTCACAAGCTTCCTAATAATATATCGTTAACTCGTATTCCGACGTCTTCTTCCGAAAGTGAACCTCAATTAGCCGGATTACCGGTTATCTCGATGCACGCCAGCTTTTCACAGCATGTCGAAGCGCTTTGGAGAACGTTCGTACTTGGCTATTGCCAGACCAAGGACTATTGGCCGCCAGGATGCTCATTTCTCGCTCTACAGAACAGAGCTCTGGACCTCTCCTTGGTAGCGCTTAGCGCCCAACGACTAACACTAAATATGTCGGGCAATGACCTTCTTGTTCTCGGACTTACAGCGTATAATGACAGTATCATTTTGTTTAGAAGTATGTTACTACGGCAATATAGTAGCGGCTTGACTGCCATCCTCGCTGTGACTTCATCAATTTATGCCTTGATTGAAGCATCCCTGATGCAGCCTGAGGATATCGCGAATTTCGGTTGGGGCAAGTCTGGCCACTTCGATGGAGCTTTGACATTGATGCAAAAGAGTGGACCTATCTTTTTCTCGTTCGACGGCTTTCATCTCGTATTTAAGAAGATCCGGGAAATGGGAGTATGCTGAATTGTCTTTGATTGAGCGTCTACTGACGGAGTGACGTAGGTATTTCTAGCATTGACAAGGCGCCAAAAAACATTTCTCCTGACAGAAGAGTGGATGACCACCCCTTGGAAGTCTCGACCGAGGACCTGGCGTGATAAACTTTATGATCTCATAATGACATTCAGTGAAATTGTGGTTGGATCTCAAGGAAATGACCAGGCCTCAGAGTCACCAAGAACAGTCAAGAATGCGATTGACCAAGCTCTGAAAATCGAGGCTGAACTAAGTACTTGGAAATCTTCATGGCTCAATGAAGCGTATCCAAGTTATCGGATCAGTTGTCATTGCCAATCCCCAGCCCAGTTATCTTGTCTCTGCTCCTTGTCAGCATCAAAGTTTCGAAATGCCGACTTCGCCTTACTACAGGTCGAATGCTGGTCCTTGCAACTTCTAATCAGCACCACATTAAGCAAGTTATCAATTAACGAACATGTTCTTCCAGCATGGATCACACATCTCCCCCTACGGTCATTGCACCTGGCTCACTATATGGAAGAAGCGTCGTCATTTCCTGTGTTCAAGCGTACTACAGAGCGGTCTTCCGGAGTTACTGAAGGGTTCTGCCGTATGATATTTCCAGCTTGGACTCTCAGAGAATACCGGCGTGTCAATGAGGGTGATAACACAAATTCAAGTTAAGATATCTCGCCCGAAGTAGTGATGCCAAAGAACGAAGCGAAAGATATACATGAATTCTGTTGAGTTCCAACTACCATCTCAAAGAACAGAGCCATTCAAAACTGTCTTAGAAGGAATCCGGCAACGGACAGGTTTCAAACATATCCACGGCCATGTGACCTTTCAAGGTATACCCATCGACATACTTCTCCCCAAAAGTCCCTACCATATTATCGTAAGTAGTTTCCGGCTTATTCTTGCAAAATCCGCAAAACATTTCCTTCATCCCCGTAACTAGCTTCAGACGAGGATATTCCTTCACAATACCCTCATACTCCGCCCAGGTCAACGATCCCTGGGGAGAATTATCTGGCCCCGTGAAATCAGCCAAGATGCCCAGCCAGGTAGCTACTACCTCCGGCTCCTTGTACTTGACGATACCAAATGACGTATGTAGCGCAATGGCATCCCAGACAAGCTGCAGGCGTCGTTGATCCCATGATTTACCTCCCTTTTCTTGCTGAAAATGACGCAAGAAATTCCTTGCTGCCTCCGCACCGTCAACCTCAAAACGTTTGTCTTGCGAGATTAGCTCGCCGGTCGAGTCCCAGCCCAGGTCGTGCATGATTGCACTTACGGCATGAACTTCGGGGTCTCGAATTTGAAGTTCGGGGAGCTTAGAGGCAATGCAGAAGCCGAAAAGGAAGGACCGCATGATATGGTTGTATGTGAGGTCGTCAGAGTGAGCGCGGGTATAGGCTATAGCTGCTGTGATAGCTGGAGTCTTTGGGACCGTAATGCCACCAAGGATTTGCGTTGATGAATCAGAAGAAGACATCTTGAGAAGAGTAGCTTGAGTTGCGCTTGTCAAAATTGAAATTGTAAAGTGGGAATTAACGATGGGTTTAGTCTGAGGGTGGTCGCTCTATTTATCATCGAGCTGAACAGTGGCAGACCGCCCTTGGCCCGATGATCTTCGAATCTCCCGGATGAGAGAAAGGTATAGTTCTTCACTACTAAAAAGCCAGATGTGATCCGACAATGCTCGAGACCATGCAAGCGAAGCGAATGTCCGTTCTTGGAAAGGGTCTCCTTCGAGAGCGCTGCTCGAAGACTGATTGACGCTCGCTTTTGCTAGCTGCATTAGAAATTACCCCGAAGTACTTGAATCGGATATAGAGAGTCTTGTGGATTATTCATCAGCAGCTTCAGGAGCCGAGTCACAGCTGCCATCTGCCTTGTTCGCCGTGTTCGATCTTTTTGCAACAACACTGATTTCCTATTAACTCCAAATCTGATCATTGATTCCTTTGTATTTGTTGATTTCGGGGCCTTGATTCATTCCAATAAACGTGATATGAAGTATTGAAAGGAAATAGATATTGGTCCGCATTTGGACCACCTTCACTCACCTAGTTCCGAATTAACGTCTGCATAAGCTGAAGACTCCTGTATGTTGTATTACAAAATTTGTTCATGTCATAGGCTAAAGTCGACAACGAGTCATTTGTAAAGAACTGTGTTAATCCCAATTCGGCTATGAAAGTCGCTTGTAGAGTAAGGTGACTAGATGATTTGCCTCAGCAACCCCGACTAGGGCGTACAGGGCGTCGAAGTGTGACATTTAATATGCTGACTCAAGATGTTTCTAAAACTTTCAGGCTCTGATCAGGTTTGCTCACTCTCACTCCCAGTAGCACCTCCCGCTACTCAGGTCTAGATAATAGAACAGAACAAGTATGAGGGAATTCGAGAATACCGCCGCAAACACAGTCAAAATACTTCCATAAGCGTTGGACTTACTCGTTGAAATAAGAGCAGCTTTTGTATTTACAACCTTGCATATCTACAGCTCATAACGACATCACAGCAGACTGACCTGTGCTTTAATTTCCAAACTTGTTAAGAGAGCGGAACCTGTACCTGATGTTGCTCTCAAAATCCTTAGTATTCGGCCCATAAATCTGCTTGCTCAGCCTTCCCCACTCCGGATGATTGATTCCATCGATCCAATCCTGCGGCTCAACAGCTACGCACCCATTGCTCCGTACAAAGCCGTTGGTGGCCGGTCCACGCTGGCTAGCTTTCAACTGATTTACACCTATTTTCACATTAGCTTCCCTCTTGATCCTATGAAGAAAAGAAATCTTACCCCCCATCCAGTAACACGAATAAACAACCACACCAGCCTGATCACTGAACAAATCCCAGCTGATACCAGTGTAGTTACTGGATAAAGTGGCTATAGGACTTTCTTGCCAAGCTTTCGCTAGGCTCGCGGGTCGGTCGACGATCCATTGATTGTTGTACCCAGAACAATTGCTTCCTGTTCCACAGTTTCCCACCCACAGTGGATCATTGACGCTCGCCCCAAGTTGCTTTGATTTACTCCAGAAATCGTTGATACTACCCTCCTTCACCTCTGGCAACGCGCCCGTGCTCTCCGTGGATGGATCAATGCCAATCATTCTCTTGCCGTAAGGCAGGGATAGGGTGTGATTGAAAATCAAATCTGTGGCTGGGTTGGAGAAAGCATCCAAGTTCCAGTAGGGGTGGGTGGTCAGCATGAGCGGCGTGTCGTGGTCTACTGCCTTCGCTGTAAGCTTGGTGTGCCACTCATTCGCTGTGACGGAATGTGTGACGGTTCCCAGAACAAGACCAGGGAATCCCATTGAGGAGTTGGATTCATCGCGGATAGTGAAAGTTATGCTAGTGTTGGTGTATGCCGAGACATTAAAGGTACGATGAGACCAGCCGTTTAAACCAGAGTGCAGGGTTCCATTGCCATCATTGGCATCAGTAAAGTAGCGGGTGCTATTGTCAAGTAGATATGTGTGATTTGCAATGCGATTTGCGTAGCGGCCAGGCACGGCACCATAGTCAGGGTGGTTAGGGTCGACGGGGTAGAAGGAAGCGTTGTCGTAGCCAAGGATAATGTCACGCGAGATATTGTTACGGTCAGAGACTATGAGATTGGTTATACAGGCGGCGTAAGGAATGAACTTTGCGGTTATGCCTGGTGCAGAGAGTGTGTATTTTCCATCCGGACCTGGTGGAGGAACGGCGGAGAGGACGGAAAGGGGAAAGAGTAGAAAAGAAAACAGTGGCTTCATTTTGAAGTGCAATTAGAAAGACAGAATCAAGACAGGTTGTCCCGGCGTCTGGGGATCTATACATATATTTATGGGACATTAGAATGAAGAGCTGGGTGAGCTTCTCTTTATCTTAAAGATTCGCTATTGAGATCATGCTCCTCGGCAAAGTTGTTCCTGATTGCAGGGGCAACCCTGAATAGGCTGTAAACGAGCAAATTGCAACCCCTCAGGGTAAACATGAGGGATGTAAGCACGATCAACAGAGGTCTTTTGCCCCTGGACATACAATAATTGGAAGGAAATTCTCGCAAACCGATAGGCCATTGCTTCCGTGTTCGTGCCGTCGGGATTTGACATGGTTGATTTTCCGCGCATCCAGATGATCGGTAACCAGGTTCATCTTGAAACAAATACTTCGGTTCTGCAAATGATTTTTCCAGAGTGAAAGGTTCATTTCGAAAGCAATTGCCTTCGAGCCCCGTCGATCTTTCAATAAGGTTACGTAGCTGCTACATGCATATAATCAATGTAACAGCATGGGCAGAGCTTTGCTACCCCACAATAGTCAATAACTTTCTTCAATCGATGAATCAAGCTCGAGACTAGCAGGGAGACCATAACGTACTGAGTATATCAAATGAAGTAAAGAAGATATATCCTCAAACATACCATTTGGATGCGGTACTGGATAGCTCAGACATAGCACATATTTTTGAAATATCCCCGTATCAGCCACAAACGTACTACAGGGCTGGAGCACAAGTCCTTGAAAAGAATTAATGAACATCAGTGGTCTCAATCAGCATTCTTCGTACACGAATCTTTCTAAAACTGATCTCAGTCCTTCCTCTCATCGCTAACTTATACCCTCCCTCCAGACAGCCTTGATAATACGCTTTCTGACTTTCTGCACACCACTGACACGTCAAGAAGATCAAGTCAAATTCTTGCACTTGCTTAATTTCTACCAAAATATCGTGACTCGAAAACAAAGATGTATTCTTGGGAGGCCAATGTGGGACGGGGCCAGTGTGATGATCGATCGAAAAGAAAGAAAATGTTACTGACAGCTTTTGCACTTGCAAAGACTCTACTTGACACTTCAAGATCTCTAGAAGCGAATTGGACCCTTGTCATATGTCGTGTACTGTAGAGCGTCAAAAAGCCAAGAATGTCACGGGCCAACCAACCCAGAGACATAATGAAGGTCATATTTAGCTGCACGAGTTTCCCCTGACCAATATCCGGACAAATGCCATGTCCCTGGAACAACAGCGTGCAGAAGGTTTGGTTACATTGCAAGACGAGGTGCTTCATTTCTTATTGCCCACTGCTGGTGGGTATGCGGGGAGGCGGCGCAGAAGACAGCGCATAGTCCTATCGTAGACTCAAGCGAGCCCATGGGCGTCCGATTTTTTGCACTCGAGCCGCATTTGCATCCTGTATAGACGCGATGGCGAAGGCTTGGACGTAATAGCAGGTTGCGAGGCTGCGAGTAAGGAAGCCGTACATGGCAAGAAGCTTTGTACGCAGACTATTCTCTGTATATCGCTTGTTGTTTACATGAGCGGTGTAGTAGCGCGGACGACATTGCAGGAATGGGTTCTCCTCGTGGCAGGATCATGGAAGAAGACAGATTCCTGGCGGCATGCGGCGAGAACTCTGGAGCTTTGCTTTCACAATGATATTTCTTAAATCATTGGCGCAGATACTAAACAATCTGAGAGTTAATTTCTAAGATGGTTCTGATGAGGACGGAAAACTGACAGTAATGGGGGCTATCACCCGCTTCCGTTCATATGTCTGGAAGACCGACAAGCAACGTCCCTTCTATCCTTCTTCCTATTGACTTCTCTAGTGAACACCAAATGACCTAGCATAAATCTTAACTGGGCATCTGCTCAAGCAACTCCACATCCATGCATATCTTTTGACGCCATACATATCCCATTACCTGATCAATGCTGCAAATCACTGCTGTAAAAGTCGTTTCCAGCTGCTGCTTGATCAAGATCCATAAATTGATCAATATCAGACTCCACAAAAGTCATCGGAGGAGCAACTGCTACTGGCTGGGGATCTGGGAACATATCGTCGACAGCAGGCCCGTCTAAGCCTCTGCTAACTTTGAAGTCTGCTGGGACTGCTCGGCCCAGCGTGTCCTTCCTATTGCGTTTACGCTGCTCAGGGTTGTTATTCTTGTCGCGCCTTCCGTTCATCCAGGCTCCGGAATCGGTCGTAATGCCACTCACAATCTCAGTCTGGTAGGCCTGAGTTCCTCTCAGAATGGGTAGCAGAGTGCGAGTCTCGTACCAGCGGCCCTTGACGTCTGGAAGACCGCGACGAGCTGCGGGCTCAAGTAGACGCCATTCATACCATATCCCCTTTCTTGCATTATCAGCAACCTCATTCCGAAATCGCAGGTCGAATACCATCCGAGGGGGGAGCGCTGGTGTCGGCCATTCTGATCGGCTCTTGTAAGGCATAGGCATCTCAACAAATTTGTAGACATCACCGATGAATGTGACAGGTGATGTATTGGGTGGAGCAGTTCGCTCGATGAGTTTTTGAATTATCAGGACGACAATGTCGTTACCAGGAACTCGTAGGCGGACGGGCTCACCTACCCAGATCTTTTCCGCGCCTAAGAACATACCTTTGTAATGCACTTCTCCAGGTCCGGCGAGAGCACCTTCGATGCGATCGAAGAGGGAATAGCTAGAGTCAATGACTTTTGCTGCTAGGATACTACCGTCCACGACATAGTCTCGCGGTTGAGCGGCATCAAGTTCCCCTCTTACGACCTGTTCCCATGGTACTTGATCGTAGGTGAGGTTTTGGATCGATGGCACTGTAGTACTAGGCACACTCCAAGCTAGCCACGGTCTCATCGCGGCCTCATCATCTTTGATCTGGTATGGCTGGTGCTGGAAAGGGTTTGAAAGGGGCTGGAGGAGGTAGCGTGGCTTATTGTTCTGCAGCCCACGCTTCGATATCACCCCCAATCGCCAGTTGGCAATGTTGTTGAACCAGACCAATTCTCCTGGTCTATAAAGATATCTCGAATTTGGGTCACCATCGAGCTTCTGTTCCGCCGTCTTAAGATTACTGGTAGTACCCGGCAGAGCTTGGACTGCAGGCCTGGGAGGTGGTTGTGCTGCTGCGATACTACAGTTAGCTTACAGTATTGTGCTGCGTTGAAGGCTTCATACTCTTTGGTGGAGCTGCTGCTACAGGAGCAGGTTTGACTTCCTTCTTGACAGGCAACTCCGCTTTGACCGGCTCTTCTGCACCTTCGTCGTCTCCATCTGGCGAACAGATCTTACAGGAGCAGTTTCTAGGGTCATTCTCTTGATCGGTACATAGCCATAACATGTGTGGGAAGAAGTCTGCCGGACTTCTAAATCTCTTTTTCCTGCCGTGCGGATGTCCATAGAGATATGCGTCTTGACGTTCGTAGACTCCAGCAGCATGTTTGCCCTTCTCCCGCTTCTCCTCGCCCAATTTCTTAGCATTATATTTTACATGCTCCCATAATACATAGCCTTCAGGTAGCTCGCTCAGGATGTAGTTTCGGTCTGGATCGGGTCAGCATACTGGTACGGAAAGAGTGAAGTACAATACCTGCCCATTCCTTGCCGCCGAGAAGATGCATATACATGCCGCCCAGTTTTCGCCGCCAATCCACTGCTTTGGCATCTTCAGGATCAAGCTTCCTGTAGCAGTCCACATTCCCATTGGCATCAGGACTGTCGTTCAATTGTGCCGCAATAGGCTGATTGAGCTCCTTGACACCAGCACGAGTGGCGACTTCAAACTGGCCATCGGACCTGACAATTGTAAAGGGCCAATAGGGTGCCATGGCAGTTTTGAATAGAATTTGATGGACTGGTCCGATACCAAAGAGCGTTTACCAACGGATCGCTATCGTGCCATGGAGATGTTGGTCTCTCAGCTCCGCGCTCAAGCTTTATCAACTCTCATCGATAATCGGATTATAGTCGGGCCGCGTGAAAGGTCGACTTCTCCCTCCAGCAAATCTACCTCAGATTCCTACACAACGACTCGCATAGTCTCATTATCTCTGTTCCTAGTATTTTCAATCCAAATTCTCAATTACTTTCCATGTGGCAACTTCATATCTTAGGATCCTCTAGAGCGTCGCAACATATATCGACTGACGTGACCACCGTAGCATGTTCTGGATTATACACAATGGACCCTCACCCCCAACTCGTTACGATAATCAAGGCGTCTGCAAAGTCGAATGATTATATTCCTCTTATTGCTTCTCTCGTTTCTCTTATTGTCCCCTTTGTATTTCCTCCTAATGCTTGCCGTATAGAGAAGCAAGTGACTGTCGGCTAGCTGACCAGTTCCGAAACTTTGTGAATAGTAATTACTGCGATTCCATATCCTACACATTCACCATTATGCAAAACTTCAATGGGGCTAATATTGCCTCGTGCGAGTAGTTCTACATCTTCTCCGCCGCTCTGCAACCTTCAAACTTGATCTTCCAACAACTACAGTCCGCTCGTACCATACTCGTCAGGTCTTAATTTGTTTGCTCACTCCGTCCCACAAACGTACTCGAGCTCTTTCCTTTTCATATTCCCCTCACCCACATATGTGATTTTCAACATTCATTCAATTGCCTTCGATTCAACTGGTGATCCACCTGTTGTAATGCAGTTCTCAAATCCAAACAATTTCTGCACATTTGCCTAGCTCCAGTATGGAGACTGTTTCCAGCTTGCTGGCAGAGTTCGACCATGCCGCGCAAGTTACGCACAAAGTGGATGCACTCAAGGAGCGCGAGGTATCTCTGAGCGTTCCTACCACGCCGAAGAAACACTCTAGCACAATATCTGAATTTTCCCCAACCTCAACCTCACCTTCAGTTTTCACCCCTACAAGTCAAAGATCCATTGTATCAGCAGATACTATAGACGCCTCAGAAGATGAAGACGAATACATCAAAGCCACTGGGCATAGAGCCCAAGGTGATGACAGATTCGCAACCTTGTATAGCCCACTGAGCCATCGGTTGAGGAAACGAAGCCCCAGGATTTCTCCAAAAGATCCTAAGAAGGCACGATTTTCGCGGCAGCACTCAGACGTATTGGAGCACATTGCCAACATCACTGTCTCGAAGCCAAAAGTGAGTCATAGGGCTACTCTCCGGCAAGACATCATCGAGAACACCACAGCTCTCCGTGCTGCTTTTTTCATCGAGAACAAGGATTTGCTGCTTCCTCTTCTTCCACCAATCAATTACGTCCAGAAGCTACTTCAAAAACATGAACAGCTCTCACCAGAAGAGCGTTCAAAGCTTCCATGTGTTACCCCATATGAAGAGATCGAGGTAGAACCTCGCGGGATTTCCGGTAAGATGAAGCCATATCAGCTGTCCGGTCTTAGCATTCTCATATACCTGCATCGCAATGTAAGGCTCTTCCTTTCCGAGACTAGTACGTATACTCATCGTCGCAAGGGCCTTTCAGGAATTTTAGGAGATGAGATGGGTCTTGGTAAGACCCTGCAGACCATCTCGCTGATACAATATTTGAAGGAGCACGATCCCAAGGTCGGCACCGGGAAGTTGCAAAGACCGTTTCTAATCATTTGCCCGCTTTCTGTACTGAACAGCTGGATGACCGAGCTGAAGAAATGGGCCCCGGATCTAAAAGCCGTCCGATTGCATGGTTCCGTGAAAGAGCGCAATCATCTCAAAAAGGTCGTGATGGGTGATGCAGATGACTTTGGAAACCTGACCACTCAAGCTATGGCCAGGAAAAAGCCCAAACCCAGCCCAAACCTTCCCATGATGAACACCGACGACGAGGCAGAACGTGTGGATGTTGTGGTCACAACGTATGACTCTTTCAAAACAGAGCATTCTTGGATCAAGCGCGCCTTAATCTGGCGCTATGTCGTTCTGGATGAAGGCCATATAGTTAGTATCGACTCTTTTCACTGACGTGACTAACAGTTTCAGATTAAAAATCATAAGAGTCAAATGTCCACATCTCTACAGAGCATCCAAGCCGAGTATCGGTTACTCCTAACTGGCACGCCGATACAAAATAATCTTTCCGAATTATGGGCCCTATTGCACTGGCTCTATCCTGAAGTCTTTGTGAACAACTCCATGGCGCTGTTCGAGAGCTCCTTCAACTTGAGTAAAGGACAGTATTCCAAAGAAGTTATCGTTGCTTCTCGGCGTCTTCTCGAGTTAATTATGCTACGACGCATGAAAGATTCACCTGGGGTGAATCTCAATCTTCCTCCAAAGACCGAGGTACTGCTCTTTGTACCCCTGAGTCCAGAACAAAGAGTCTGGTACCAGCGCATAATTACTAGATCAGATAAGGATCTGTTTGGACAAATCTTTGAAGATTCAACTCACGGGAAGGGTGGAGAGGAAGAAGAGAAAAGAGTTGCTGTCGAGACACCTTTTGCTTTTGGTTCTTCAGGGAAAGAATTTATATCCGGAAACGAAGATTGGAAAAAACCCCAAGACATCTCGCTGACAAGTCTGAATTACCTGCAAAGTAGTCAGAGCAGCACAAAGACTAATTACCGACGTCTTTTAAATCTACTATTGCAATTACGGAAGGTGTGCAACCACCCCTACCAAATTCCGGATGCGCAGCCGGATCCTTATGAGATTAGTTCTCGGACTATTCATGCTTCTGGAAAGTTTATCGTGCTGGAGAAACTGGTGGTTGAGCTTGTCGTGAAAAAGAAAAAGAAGATAAGTGAGTATCGTGCCTCAAGTTGACCTGATCGTATATTTTGACATACTTCAGTCATATTCTCAGGTTTTACTGAAACTCTCAATCTGGTGGATGAGCTTCTATTGCTCTGCGGTGGTGATGGCTCTGAGTTCCGGTCTGCACGAATCGACGGATCCATTCCGCGAGCGAGACGCAACCTTAGTATCAGAATGTTTGAAAAACTGGATTCAACTTACAGGGTCATGCTTATTGCTACTCGAGCTGGGGGTCTGGGTATAAACCTCACCTCAGCCTCTGACGTTATCTTGCTAGATCAAGACTGGAACCCGCAGGTCATGCTTCAAGCCGAGGCTCGCGCACATAGGATTGGCCAAAAGAATCCTGTGGCGGTGTACAAGTTTATTTCTTCGGGTACCGTTGAGGAGCAGATGATAGGAAGAATTCAAAAGAAGCTTTATCTGTCTCTTAAAGTGACGGAATCCATGAGAGATATCCATACCAAATTCGGATCCGGGAGCAAGTCACAGAATGCTGGTTTTGCATACGAGGATCTCCCTCAGCTGAGCACCAAGCAATTGATACATATGGTCCGACGTGGCACTGCTACACTCAGTCGGCCTCAGATCGATGTCAAAGAAATGCTAGGCTGGTGAGTTGTGACCATATACCTGTAGTAAGTTACTAAAAGCATTTAGGGACTGGCAAACAACCTTGTCAAAGTGCAAGGATCAACCTCTAGACAAAGACGGGCAGGAAAATATTGCAGCTAACATCAATGTGGATGAAGAGGAAAACAGATGGCTCGCAGAGGAAGAACGCGTACAGTCGTATGTCTTCGAAGGCAAACGACTCAATCGCTACTCGAAGTCGTACAACGATTTAGAAAATACTGCTCTTGAGTATGCGCAGATCGATCGGGCTGAGCGCCGCCGAGGCAAGAATACCACCGTTATGGTTGATGGCTACGCAGTATCCAAAGAATCCATGGACTGCAAAGGTTGGGAGGCAGTTCCGACAATATCAAGCAAAGTCGCGGCCTTCACCACTCCTAAACGTGAGAAGGCAATCATCAGAGCACAAGACTTCTGCCAAGTCTGCTTTGATGCCGGGAACTTAGTCTGTTGCAATAGCTGCCCCCGCGCTTATCATCTTGATTGCTTAGATCGAGACTTCAAGATCAAGGCCAAGGGTTTCAATTTCGCCTGTCCTCAGCACGAATGTTTCGACTGTCGCAGAAGAGCCACTGACGCTGGTGGCATGTTATATCGCTGCCGTTGGTGTCAGCGTTCGTATTGTGAGGATCACCTGGATTTCGATGGTGCGGAGCTTATTGGAGATACACTCCCTGAGCTTGATTTGATGGACTATCCTGAAAGGGAGAATGCTTTCTACATCCAGTGCACAAGCTGCAGCGCCTTTTTAAATGAACATCCGGCTGACAAGAAGGATTGTGATGATCTGGTGGAAACTATTCGCCTTGCACATAATCGTCGATTCAAAACTGATTGCTCACCAACACCCCAGACGGCGAAAGTATCGGCACCTAAGACTTCGATGGTCATCACTTCCAATCCCAGCAATGATGAGAAAGTATATGAGCTCAAACGAGGCCCGCATGAGGTTGCATCTCAAGGCAATTTTCCTAGGTATGATCGATCTTCCACTGAGTTATCCACCGCCTCGAGTCCATCAACCCAGCGATACAGCCAGCTGATGGTCAACCAACCGAGGCTCAGACATCCACTGCCAAATGAACGTCCTTCCAAGCTTAGCTCAAAGCGTAATGATTACATCCCTAATGCTTCATCGAAGCCTCGAGTTGCCACGCGCAATCCAATCCCTTTGCAGTACAGCTATTTTGAGCACAAGTATGAGAGTCCCTATGGCCATGTCAAAGAGAAAGTTGGCCCGACTCAAGCGCAGTCCCAGATTTTAATTGCCAATGGACATGCTCTCAGTTCAAATCAAACTTTTGATCAAATTCCCACGTCAAGCGCAGCACCTTACGAAGCAAGCACCCAGGCGGCTGGCACCACGAAAGCTCATCCCTTCTTCGCCGCTCCTCCAGTCCAGTATGACGACAAGACTTCATATCTAAAGCCATCCCGCCTATCCCCGAGCAGCGCAGCGGACGAATCGATGTCAGTTTCGGTCAACCCTGCCACAGCAAGTCAAACTATTGTCGTGAGTGACAGTGATGATTCAGATGATGCGACCCACGTGGCAACCAGGAAGCGGAAGCTTTCTCCAGCCGGCACAAACGCTGCATCGCCTACGAAAAAACATCTACACGAGTCCTACAGACATGTCTTCTACTAGGGATGTTCCTTATAGGGGTTTCAAGTTACAGGCGCCTGAAACAAATACAACATGTTTCTATGTGGTTGTTTCCTCCCTTCAATATGAAGAGCGCCTTGTAGGGTCGCAGCACGTATGAGTTTCCTGCTGGTTGACAGTACCTACATGGTCGTTTCCCATGTTCTATTCTGAACCTTTGTTTGAAAAGCTTACTTCTGCGATGAATGAGCCATGAGTTCGGAGAGATCAAGGCCTGTATGACACTGCACTGAATGTTTTGCTTGTCGATTAAGTTGCTGTGTCAACCTGGCCTGCAGGAAAGGCTTTTGCAGGTTTCGGATTTGGTTGTCTGTCATATGAATCGATTTATGAAGTTGCTACCGCAATCTCTAGTTCTCATACATTACTTGGTTGCCAACTTTCTCGCTGTAGGTAGCTTTGCAATCTATAGGGTATGGGAATCCAGCGTGTTGCATGGTGAATAGGCTGGACCATATTCGTTCTTGATGAGTATAGCTAGGAGGGTGACGTTGGCGACGGCAATGAGGTGTGTCGAATAATAGACTTACGTTCACACATATGGATTGCAGACGTGATCAGTAAATTTATTCCTCGGTGGTTGTTCTAAGCTGCATGTTTTCAGGCTGGCGATCTCAACCATGCCCGCTTTCCTCAACTATACGTAAATCTTTGTGCCCATTTGAATTGACTACGTATGAGCTTTAACATGATACCTCTCGTCATACTCTAGAGATAAGTCCTGCGCAACAAAATTCAGGGTCACGCCGTTTGACCAAGTCGTCCCAGGCACTTCGTGAGGTGGGGCTCCAGTTCCTCGCCTGGGTCCGCCCCACGGCAATTTATATAAGTTTGTTTCAGTATAGCCCGATATAACCAGCATCGCATGCGATCTACTTGCCCAGAACCTTAACCTCCCCGTGGCTATTTCTCACCTTTAGGCATGCTAACGTTTTGGGGCGTTTACCGCACGGAACTCGCATAGTCCAACCTAGAAACCCCCCTACTATTGGTTGGAAGTCATGGAGCTTGGGGTAGCTCCCCAGAATATTGTCTGTTCCAACGGCAATTCTGTTCTTCCTGATAATCAAGATGATCCGGTGGCGTAGGTAGTTGTATTTATATTGGGGTAAGTAGTTGAAGCTCAATCTCTATTTCAAACGTATTGAATCCACTTTGCAAACATAATCTGAATTGCACAACACAATAGACCATGCTCTACCCCTTCCTCTTGGCTTGTCTCACGGCGACAGCAACAGCCTCACTCCCAGAATGTGACCGCCCTTTTCTCAAGAACGTCACAGACGCCTATCTCGCCGCTCAGAGCAGCGGCAAAACAACCGGTTTCTCCACCTTCACCACCTCGAATGTCACCTACACCGAGAACTTCTCCCCCGTCAGCATCAGCAAGGGCGTGCTCACCCAACCTATGAAAATTGACCACAACCAGAGCTTCTACGACACGACGCAATGCTCGACGTTCACAGAGATAATTGTGACAGACCCGCAAAAGCCATATGTCATCGGAACGAAGATGCAGTTTGCGGATACCAAGGTTTCGAAGATTGAAAGCATTGTGACGAAGCCGGGGGATTGTAAGTATTGACTTTCTCAAGGGAGATATTGCCAATCCTACAATATATGAGAGCTAGGCCATACTTTTTGTTCTAAGTATTCTCAATTGTTGCTGAATCGACCATGATTCGTAGCTTGAGAGGCAATGCTGACTCCGTGCTGTTGATGTATAGGGGCGTTTAACGCAACAGGGTAAGTAAAGAGATACTTTCTCCTTGAAGGTAGATTATCTTTAGGCTCGAGTGCTGAATTTGCTACTAGTTACCTGTACTTTGATTCTCTCGAGGACTGGAGCCCTATTCCTGAAGCAGAACGCCAGAGCAGAGCTGCTATCCAAGCGGTTGGAGACTCATATTTCAATCGCTTTGACAACGCCAGCGTCGCTGTAAGTCGATATTCCCCATTGCTGTATTTCCAGAGAACGACGTACCAACGTCTGAGTCTCTGAAACTAAAAATTCAAAGGTTCCTTGGGGTCCACCATGTGCCCGGCTCGAAGGCGGATTCTACGTAGTCGGCAACCTCACCAACAACGGCACCGACTGCGTCATGGCCTTCCCTGACACAATCGTCGAAGTCGACCGACGCTATGTCATCGATGAAGAGATGGGCGTCGTAGACATCCTATCAGGCTTTCCAGGTCTGGACGCGACCCAGGGAAATGCACCTATGCCAGACAGCCACCTGTTTAGAGTGAAAGACGGCAAGATACAGTTCTTGCATACAGTCAGTCATTGCGTGACGCCGGGGTGTGGGCAGAATGGAACTGGGCCATTTGGAAGGAGAAGGGCTTGAAGAAGTGAAGTGTATCGAGGGAATGAAATGCTCGAAAATGAGATTGCAAAAATTCATGATGTACATATAATGCATTGACGGACCTAGCTAGCTCTATATCAGAGTTTGTACAGCTACAAAGGTTGAATATTCGACTACTTCTATCACTGATGACGATTCCGGTTGGAGCAATGCAGAATATGCTGTAAGCGTCTATTCGAATCTGCCAACCCACATGTACAAAGATACAGCATAGGAATAGCCGTAAGTCGTTATCGAACTCCTGCTGATAACTACCAGTAGTCGTTGTAGCTGATCGTACAATATCGCTACCTGACTTGAAGCCTAGAGCTATTAGATGATGACAGCTTACTCGACTTTGTCGCGGAGACTTCCAGATGGCCAATGTTCTCGGCTCATTTTGATTGTTACCTGAACTGCTAGGGTGCTCTCGTG
Source organism: Proliferodiscus dingleyae (assembly GCA_003988795.1). Taxonomy (NCBI): domain Eukaryota; kingdom Fungi; phylum Ascomycota; class Leotiomycetes; order Helotiales; family Lachnaceae; genus Proliferodiscus; species Proliferodiscus dingleyae. The sequence continues at coordinate 592,111 of QYAK01000001.1, read as the reverse complement.
CTGCGATATAGAAATACCGCAATGCTGTGAAAGACTGCCTGAAGCTAGTGCAGGTTCAGCAACTTCTTGAGCTGCGTCCAGACGGAATACTCGGTGCATGCCGTGACGGGACAGTTGAAAAGGATATGCTCACGAGCAAACGGTACTGTGCCTTCCAAGTTCGAACAACATCCCTGGCACCGGGTCAAGTGTCGTACATCCGAAAAGAACTGTCGGATTTGAGTCTCATTGACCGCTCCCCATACATTTCTCGAGGCAATGCATCCCCTGTCACGCGAACCGGAGATGACTCCGTCAGCCGCCAACCAATTGGCGGAAAAAGCACTATAAAGGATTGTCTTGATCGAATGTTCATGACACTGTGACAGTGATAATCGTATGAGGAAACTGAATCATGATGCTAACAATCTCGGAGAATGGCTCCGCGGTAGCTGCGTCCTCGTGAAACTATTCGCTGAGGTGAACAGCTGCCTGTGATTAGAGACCTTATGCCCCGGGATGATTTATAAGAAGATAAGGGATCGACAGTGAGAGCCTTAGAAGATACTGATTACAAAGATAGACAACCGGACGTGAAAGCCGTTGTATTCGGGAATAACTTCGGCAGTAGATCCCGGGGGGTTTGGCAAGGAACTGTTGGATAATGGCACATACAGTATGAGTTTTCTGTCCCCAAGGCTCTGACCATAGTGGCAAACAGCTGGGTGGAACGTTAGTCCGTTGTAATGAGCCAGAGCACGCTCTGAGAGGGTAAATTTGCACAGTCAAGATCCCTCCATTGATGCAAAATAGAACATGAGCTGCAGCTACCCAGCAAGATGTGCGTCGACATATGCTGATCACCCGTTGTGTCTACCCATCCCGCTGGGTGTCTTACTCGCCAATCGTCTTGAGACAGAGACATTGCTGGCAAAACCTGAGATCTGAACCCGGAAAACACGTTTGCAATCTGCATTTGTTTATCAGAAAACTGATACAAAACCGATTTTCTCGGTAGTCAATCTTGTTATGTCCGGTGCGCGAAGACATCGATACCACTTGGACGGCACCCAGAGACCAATTAACAACTGCCGACGCCACCAGCGAACCGCAACAAACGAGATATCTACTGGTACCTGGTATACACCAAGGAACACAATCCCCCGTGTGCAGAGCCTACGTATAATTTGACTTTAGAGGTGATACTGAAGCGAGAAATACACGCCGCGATGGCTTTGAAAGCATGTTCTTAGTTTGCGAAGGTTTGCATGTACGTCCACATGAACAACACGTTTATATTTCTGGGCAACTGCGGAACTATTCGTTGACCATGGATGACCGTACAACAGAAGATATATCCCCCCTGGCTGGCATTAGCCCCTGGTAAACTCAAACCAGGGATTGCTGTTTGCCGCGAGAGAAAAGCAAAACAAAGAGGCAGAAGCGAAGACACCAATTTTGGTTGAGGCATCTGAGAGGTACACACGGCTCAAGCTACCATACGGTGAGAGCATCAACATGATGTACGGGAGCTTATAGTCCGGGAAAGCAAAATGTCTTGTTCTAGACCTTGTTGTGCCTCGAAATTTAGGGTTGGACCAGCTGGTTTCAGGCCCGACGAGGAGCTCCGTCTGCGCCACGAACACTTTCCCAGTCCACTTTCCGCCTTCCGTAGCCAAGCGGATCCCAGGGGACTCATACGCGGGGCTCAGGGAGGCGCGGAGCGCTGGACGGGCCGCAGCGCGTCGTGTTAGATGCTTTGCTTGTCTGCCCTTCGAGTTGGGACGAGTTCCGGAAGCCGGACGGGAAGGAACTTGCTTTTGTTGTTCTATGGGGCGCAGGAGATGCTGCGCTGAGAGGAAAGGGAAGGAGAATGTAAGGAAAACAGGCGATTTGATAGTCGGGGATAAGTCTCACGATTCTTTGGGGAAGTCATCCGACGAATGCACGAGGAGCGGGGGCCACAGCAGTGAGAAGACGCGAGTGACATGAGACTGCGAAGCCCACGAGAGGGTGAGGCCACGGGTATGAGTACTTAGTCTAGTACTTGGCCTAGTACCTTCGTCGGCGGAGAATAGAACATTCCAGGATACATATACAGTGAAAGCCACCGTCTTATGTGGCACAGGACTGTGCTGCCGGGATTTTATGCAGCACAACAACATGGCAACTACAACGTGCACAAAAAAGTCCCGAGGAAGATGTTGAGTAATCGGCACACATGAGCGCCCTCTCCAAGTCCCCGGATCCCAAAGGTGCTTTCCTCCTGCTGGGGAATTTGGGAAGCCAGCGGTTTGGGAATGGCACGGTCCTGGTCGCGTCCCAAACAAGAGTAGGTGCATCGGACGAGAGCCCTAAAACATCGAAATTTCCGTCTTGCCGGGAATGAGGGCATCCCTGAAGGCAGGGATGGGTGCAAGGGATTTGACCAGTAGTCGATTCCTAGTTGCCTCATAGGCGCGGGACATGAGGCATCACGTACTGTACAGATACTAAAGCCAAAGGATCCAGACAAGGGAGACCATACTGTATGAGGAATATTCTATGATCCAGAGCTGCTTTCTTTGATCGTGATCAGGAGAGGAGATAGTAAGACCAGTAAAGATCTAGTTGTTGAGTTCAGTTAAGAGCATATAGAAGAGACGATCTTGAATGCCGCAAGACATGGCGCAGGATGTACTGTACAGTTTTCGTATATCGTATTGCTTCAAAGTTCTGACGATCAATGGCTGTTCGACCTATACAGGGAAAGTTCTAAGAATATCTGGGAGATCTGCTCTAGGATGCTCGCTTCACGGCCGTCAGCGTTGCATCCTGTCAATTCCAAATACTTCGTCAAGAGGCTCTGTTCTCGGTGTGTCTGCCGACAATAAGAATCAGTTACTGTGATTGTTCTTGTTTGGCAGGCCCCCTGGCTAGGAGCGGTGGGAAAGTGAGACATGTACGCTATCAGAAAGCCGGTGGAGATAGAAACGTGCTTCCTGCGTGTCCAAGACAGGTGACAGGTCGGGCGAAAAGCCTCATTGTTAGTTCTCATACCAAGAAGCCTGTCAGCTGCGGTTGTCCGCGCACCACGTCCTATGGTTGAAGCACATAGCGGAATGCAGTAGTATCCATGGCGGCCTTGCTGGCTGCATCCTGCGTCGTGACAAGTTCATAGGGCTGCCACTTCCATGCGTAAGGGCAATCAATAGTTCCTTGTAGTAGTAGAACTACATAGGTAGAGAGCTGAACAGGTTCGAAGAATGCTATCATGCCATGCCACCGGCCAATTGGCGGAGAGGCTTGCCAACTCGTGTGATGAGATGGTGTAAGAAATCGGAAGGGCAGGATCGATCGATCAGCCTCGTGAGATCGAGCCTTTGGAGAGCTGTTCTTGCCCGTGTTTCTCTTTACGTGCCCGGTGACTGGAAAAGGATGGGCAGGGCATCTTGAAAGGGCCGCCGCCGCCGCCCACATACTTATGATGTGCAGATATCCAATATGCAGCAGGATCAGGCATGCCGGCTCGTTGGGAATTCGTGGAGCGAGACCGGTGCCGGCAAGATTGGCCGGTGCTATGTTGGTACGGCGAAGTGTACAGTAGAGTAGAGTACAGCGTCATATTCGGTACCCCTTTTCCTGGGCCTGTTCGGATGAAGCCAAACAGCACTACACTGCCGTACACTGTACTGTACTGTACAGTACAGTATCTGCATCCTTCATCAGCCCACGATCGGTGTCACGACAGACGAAGGATGAAGGCCTCCTCGCACGGAAATTGGAACTATGGACATTATGGGTTAAATTTGGCGGCACTGCACTGAGCTTGTACTAAGTAGTGCAGCCGAAGTACATACCTCCCTACTCTACGGCACGAGGGCGCTTCTAGAACACCACCAGACACCACCAGCGCGAAAGGGGGCGCCTGCGCAACTCCGCAAGCGTGGAGCTCAGACACTGAAAGCTGGCTTTTCCAAGGGAGGGGAGGGGCTGGAAGTCCAGTACCGTGCCTCGCGTGCCCTTTGCCCATTGCTCATTGCTCATCGCTCATTGCGCTCAGCCCTTGGCCAAGTGGAGAGAGGGAGAGAGTCCAAGTGGAACCTAGGCAAGAACTGCCCGTCCAGCATTGATCAGGGCTCTGCGGAGAAGCAAGCAAGCCCAATAGGATAGCTCGAACGCTCGCCCAGTTGCAGGAATTGCGAGACAACGACGTCCCAGCACTGGTGCTGACCCACGGCCCGGGTCATGAGCTCAGACACGATTCGCTATGTGTGTGGGATAATGCAAACAGCTCTACAGCAGCAGTTCATTTTATCCATCGAACCACCGCGCTGGATCTCGAAGCTGGAGCTGCACGGTCTCCACCGACCCAGCACGTTCTCCATGGCAAAAACTCACTGTCTGTCAGAGCGCTAGCTTGGCTGGGCAGAGCCCGCCCAGTCACCAGCGTTACCAGGAGACAGACTCCTGGAGTCTCCAAGCGAGATGGCAAGCAATAGATGGGCGCAGGATGTCAGGCCAGACCAGGTCAGGTCAGGGTGGTACCAGGCAAGAACCCACCAGCCCACGCCGGCACAATCCTGTGTTAATATCCACGGTAATGAAAGACGGCGCGCGCTGAGATATTAGTTAGTATCACCCGCCAGAAAGAGAGAAAGGTCGCTGCTGGGATGAGGAGGTGGAAGCAGATGAAAGACAGCGCTCTCTTCACCCTGGCCAGAGGACGACCCTGGACCTGGACTACCGGTGGATTGTATAACTACACATCTACATATGAACAAGTACTGTACACACAAGTCTCTCCTCAACATCAGCCCACTTATTACTAACTCCCCTCTGCATCCGCTCCGTTCCGCGGTGACCGTCACCGTCCCAAACAGACTCCTCTCCTGCAGCGTGCCCAACACCTTTGCTCGTGCTCTTGGATCTGCTACCTAGACCTTGCATCGGGGAGCGCATCGCTTTTTGGCCTACCACCCGTATCTGATGCTGGGGCACCGCCTGCGTCTTAGGCCGTGGCACTTGTCTAAAGAATCCCAGCCGGGCTCAGTCTCGCAGCTCTGGCGCACATCTTGATGCGATTTTTACTTCATTCCTTCGCATGCAACCCACTTCTCATCATTCATCACCCATCACCATCGTCGCCAGCGCTAAAGCTACTCTCTCCGTCTCCATCGCGATATCTGTCCACCGCCTCGCTGCTGGCTTGGGCTGAACCAAACTTTAATCCTTCACCAACAGCTTCTGTCTCCACGGCCACACTCTGTCTGCCTTGCTGTGGGCGGCAGTGTCATCGGTGTAACAGCTAGAACACGACCCTGCCTGAGAAAACGCCTTTTACGCTGGCGTGGCCCAATTAGCCTCCCGAATATCCTCTGCGACCCGCGCGATAAGTTCTTCAGGCTCCAACCGTTCCAAGTACTTGTCACTCGGTAATCCCCAACATCCACTCCGCAAGCTTACTCGACAGCGCTGCCGTCCCAAGAACCACTCTACAGGATATACCCAGTAGCCCAAGCGCAGACAAGCTCATCACATTATCATAATTACCACCGACAATCAGCATTATTCAGCACAGTCGCACGGCGCCCTCAGCCTTAGCATTGCGTATTAATTGTTGGACTTGTTTATGTGAGACGCCTAAGCGTAGAGCAAAATCGTATACGTCTGTCCTATCGCTCCAGTGACTGCACATATATCTCGCCGAGATCTTCAGCCCGTCTGGCGAACTTGTTTTGGCTGTTTTGGAGTGGAGGTTCACGATAGCTGGTTTCGAAACAATTGCATTTCCTGCGACGCAGCAAATCAAGACGAATTAATGGAGCGATAGCGTCTTTGTTGGGCCCGGTGGAATATCTCCTATTTTGAAACACACTCTTTACCACTACAATGAGTGCTCCAGCGAGAGATGGGCCGGCCGTACCAGCGGAGAAAGGCAAAAGACTGAGCTTTCTGGTGACGAGAATGAAGTCAGTGTTGAAGCGGGGCGGCTCAAAACATTTATCATCTTCTTCGAAAGCGGGACCTGCATCCTCTTTAAGCACTGATAAAAGGTAGTTACTTTCTTCAGTGGGCTTCTACCTCTGGCTAACAATTTAAATTAGCATTTCCAAGATCGAGGAGCCCGAAACTACTGCCGCTGCAGTAGAGCCAACGGCAGAGCCACCTAAACTACCAGAACCAGCGCCAGAGAGAAGTCGGCCGAAGAGAGTCGACCGTGCAGAGATTGATGCTGAACGTGCTCGGCGATTGGGGGGTCGGTTTAAGGTGACAGTTGAGCCCCCTCAATGGGCATCGGACAGAGAAGCGTACAGGATAGAGAAGCCCATACGCATGCGCATACATCGCCAATGCCACAGGTGCAAGTCAATATTCGGGGCCCCTAACATTTGTTCCACTTGCGAACATGTTAGATGCAAGAAATGTCCTAGATATCCGCCGAAAAGGGCGGAAAGCAAAGGAAAGGCACCAGCTAGAGAAGGACCAACTATTCAGCTTGATGACTTTTTCGATTTGAACGATACGCTAGGGCTGAGGAAGCCAAATCCGCGTCCTGGTGGAGCACCACTCGTGAGAAAGAAGCCTATGCAGCGGGTAAGGAGGACATGCCACGAGTGCTCCACGATGTTCGTTGCGAATGCTAGGATTTGTGCAAACTGCAATCATATTCGCTGTGTTGATTGCCCAAGAGATCCGTGAGTCCCCCAACTCTTCCGATCCTTCCGTTACTAAGACGATGCTTAGAGCAAAGAAAAGCAAATACCCTGATGGCTACCCTGGGGACGCACCATCCAGTGACATTACTAGGCCCGTCAAATACGAATGCCATCAATGCAGCAAAGGCTTTCCCCCGATTCCGCATCCTGATTCGGGCCAGGAACAACCAAAATTATCTTGTATACGTTGCGGACATGAGAGGTGCCAATATTGTCGCCGGGCGCCGCCCAGGAGAGTCGAGCCAGAGCCGGATCCAGATATAGTAAAGAGAGTGGAAGAGAAGTTGGCGGCGCTTAGTATCACCACTGAGCCGGCAGCATCATGAGAGTGCTGCACTAGACATGCCAGAGAGCATTTGAGACTACGAGGGAGAGAGATCTCTTACCTTGAAAGAAATCATCATTCAGGGAGAGTTTATACCGCACACGAAATTTGCATAGTCAAAAACGACGTCAGGACGACTGAAAGCAGCGTAGCGAGCATTTTGCTTTATCATTTCTTACTTTCCTTTGGGATACGATACCTCCTGTTCCGATCTCGAACGAGATTCAGGGGCAATGTTTATACCAATGCTGGGACTTTTTGGCGATGTTCGGACAATGGGGTATAGGGCAACCTTTTGTAGAGAGTTTGGGACAACATGGAGCTAGGAAAATCGAGCGAAGTAAAATAAGGGATTATGGGCACTGGGAAAGTGGCGAATATGGAGAGAGAGACAGAGAGTAGAGGAGTGAATAAAGAACGTCGCACCTCGCCCCCTTTCCAGTTCTATACCTTTTGATTTGCTTTCCTCATACGATCTTTTCTCTATTCCTGGATGCGTTTCGTTGTTACCTCCCCGTGAAAATCTGTTCCACTTATTTACTAACTTACAATGTTAACTTCATAGTCAGTGGGCAGCAAAAAAATTATCTGCTTGAACGCACTACACTAGATACTGGATGTCGAAAACACGCCGTGGTGTACTTGGCTAGGGGGATCCCGGATATTGGAAGGAGTATCCAGTATCTGGGGGTCGTGGAGACCAGGAAATGCAGTAATGCGGGACAGGACATGATCCAACCACAGGCCGAACGATTTGAAGGATCGAAGGAAGACTTTAAAAAACGCATGACGGGCATTAGCGACAGCTTCATTATGGATGGACGCATGTTCAGCACCTCGAGAGGCCAATACTTCTGAAGAGTTATTGCCATGATTTAAGACGGAATGCCATAGGTGCTAAACCGTTGCCTTCAGCTGCGGCGAGCCTTGGTGTCTATTACCGATCTTAATGAGTAGGAAGTGGGAGGAGTGTAATCAGGTGGCAGGGGCAACACAATCTGGAGCTCACCTTGGAGTTCCTCATGGCCAGCAAATTATTTGAAAGACAGGATATTATGACAGCGATAATGGGATCCAAAGACTATCCTGGACCGAGCTTGAAGTTGAAAATATTGCGAAGTATTGAAAGTCCACGTATGTTGTATGGCGGCAGCGTGGAGTCGGAAAACTGCAACCGGTCTGGAACGAGCACTGAACAGCATGTGAAAGAAACTCGAATGATAAGTTCTAAATACCGACTTTGGTGATAGACTTGAAGCCCTTTGACCCATCGAGTCCATCAGACTCTGGCTATAGTTGATGGAGCTACCTCAAATAAAGAGGTTGAGGAAGACGTCTCTCCCAGAGACAGGATCGAATTGAAGCGTTACTCGGCCTGCAGTGGTTCATGATCCATATTCATGGGTTACCTTATTTCACTTCGAGCCGTATCATTCAACCATACACGGCGGTTGCAAGATTCCACTCCAAGATTCGAACAAAAGGCCCATGACAGTATGCGAAGCTCTGTCTTTGGGTGCCACTGGAAATACTTCACTCATCTCGCCGCGTGTAGGCATGATGCAGACGCTTGCATGCTTCAACCATCATAGCCATGTAACCTGGTAATTCCAGTGAGGACTTTCGAATTCCTCATTGATGAGCTTCTTGAATTACCGCTGGGCGGTGGCCGAATCAGGCGAGCTGTCCAAGTCTTTTAAGATCTCCTGGTGCCTTGCATGAGCTCTAATAGACCCCTTTCCCGACACGGCGCATATGACATGCTTCTAAGCGCTTGACAGGCCGGCTTGTTGCATGCTCAATGCTAGATCGATCAAACCTGTGTTGGAAGCGGTAGTTTTTATGATTATAGATAAAATTGATTAATACTCTTACCTGTTTAACGAGTTTCGGAGAACAAGTATTCTTACTTTCTAACAAAAGAAGCTCGTCGTTGGTTATCCCTCGCTTGTCTATATTAGCTATTCATGCTGGTGATACCCTGAGCTCGACTGCTACCCCCCTGATGGAGTGGTTGCTTTACAGGCTGCCTAGACTGGAATAGCGCCGGAGATGTACCAGGGCGTATCCTCACATTTGCATGTCATCACCCAGTCTGCCCCTGATAAGCACCCCGCGATTCAGCTATCAGTGGATACCTCGAATCGCTCGAGCTTCTCGTTGTCGACCTCTTAAACTTCGGCATTGGCATCTTGGCTCATCCCCTGGTTGAAAGCTTGTCTCGTTCAAGAAGTTGAGTTGGAGAATGGCACAAAGTTGCACCTTCCATGAATTGCGATCTGCGGACAAGATGCGCGTAATGTGTGCACGCCTTGCTTGTTTACAAAATGACTGAGTTTCCCATGCCTCTGTCAAGAGGCTTCCGTAAGCTTGAATTGCTTCGTGAATTGTCTTGACGGGTTGCTTTTTGCTCGCTAAGATGAAGGCTGTGCTGCTTCCATTGACCGTTGCACTCGCGACTCTTTGCGGAGCAATTCCCGCCCCCTCCACTTACAGGCTCCATGAAAAGCGTTCTTCGCTCCCAAGACTATGGACTCGAAGCAATCGCGTGGAAAGGGATTCGATCCTCCCAGTACGAATCGGCCTAACTCAAAGTAACCTGGGAAATGGTTACGCGCATCTTATGGACGTGTGAGTCTTTTGCCTGCTTACTTGTCAAAGGTACCAAGCATCTAACAATTTGAAAGTTCTCACCCAGCTTCTCCAAATTTTGGTAAGCATTGGACTTCTGAGGAAGTCCACGAGGCGTTTGCTCCTTCCGACGAGACTGTCCAAACAGTTCGCGACTGGCTTGTTTCTTCTGGAATTGAGCCCAGCTCGATTCTTCATTCGGAAAATAAAGGCTGGATTGCCCTGGAGATTCCAGCATGGCAGGCAGAAGAACTCTTCCAAACCGAATACCACGAGCATGTGCATTCCACTTCTGGAAGTATCAGAGTTGGCAGTGACGAGTACGTCCCAGAATTGGATATCGAAAGTATTTTGCACTAATAGCTCTTTCTAGATATTACGTTCCAGAACATATCGGACTTCATATTGACTACATCACCCCTGGAGCAAAACTTTCTGCTCCTTTGAAAAAGAGAGAAGTTAAAAGGGATGTTCAAGCACGAGGCATCCATAAGCCAAGTCCTTTTAAGAAAGAGCCCCCAAAGTGGCCTTTCTCTTGGACTATGCCACCTCAGGCAGCTCAACTCCCACCAAACCTGCGGGATTGTGGAAGGAATATCACACCGACCTGCCTCAGAGCGCTCTATGACATCCCGCCCGCTTATCTTAAAGATGACGTGAACGCTTTGGGCTTGTATGAGGCAGGAGATAAATATTCTCAGGAAGATCTTAACTTATTCTTCGCCCAATATGCTCCGAATGTTCCTCAAGGAACTCATCCAACTCTGGACTCGGTTGATGGTGGAACGGCGCCAGTCCCGCCCGACAGTGAATTCAACACTGGAGAATCGGATATCGATATGGATATTGCATACTCCTTGACTTATGTAGGCCAAACCATCTTTCCTGATTCAACATATTCGCACTGACCAAAACTAGCCACAATCTGTTATATTATATCAAGTCGATGATGATATTGAGGCTTTGACCGATGGTGGTTTCAACACATTCCTTGATGCGCTTGATGGATCATACTGTAACTATACAGCATACGGTATTACCGGCGACAGTCCTGGAGTAGACGCAGAATACCCAGATCCTGCTCCTGGCGGCTACAAGGGACCTCTTCAGTGCGGCACCTATAAACCAACTAGGGTGATCAGCGTATCCTATGGTGTGTCTGAGTACGATGCGCCAGTCAACTACACCAGACGCCAGTGCAATGAATTGCTGAAGCTCGGCCTCCAAGGACACACCTTACTTTGGGCATCTGGGGACTATGGTGTCGCCTCTTTCCCCGGTGATGATAACGACAACGGTTGTCTTGGTGCTGACCAGACGGTCTACAACCCGAGCTTCCCAACATGCCCATACGTGACTGACGTTGGCGCCACGCGTCTATACGATAACCAGACAGTTCTTGATCCAGAGTCAGCCCTTCAAGCCAACCTGGGTCCTGGTGCCGAACTCTTTGCCTCGGCCGGAGGCTTCGCCAACTACTTCCCTGTCCCTGACTACCAGAAGTCAGCCGTGGGCAACTATTTCAAGTATCACGACCCCAAACTTCCCTACTACATCGCGAACGATGACGCTACGAATATTGGCGAGAATGGGGGTGTATACAACCGTGCTGGTCGTGGATTTCCTGATGTCTCTGCTAATGGCGCCCAATTCCGTGCCTACAATGATCTGACCGATTATCATTTTTATGGTATGCCTCAAACTTCCATACAGAAATCTGTTATATGCCCAGTCCTTGCTGTTCAACATGCTGATATTTTTGAAGGTACGAGCCTGGCAAGCCCTATTTGGGCAAGTATAATTACGCTCATCAACGAAGAACGGACGGTCATTGGAAAGGGTCCAGTCGGGTTTTTGAACCCCACCCTCTATGCAAATACATGGGTATTCAATGATATCAAAAACGGGAGCAATCCTGGATGTGGAAGTGAGGGATTTAGTGCTGTTGATGGCTGGGATCCTGTCACTGGGTTGGGGACACCGAACTATCCTAAGCTGTTGGCCCTGTACCTAGGCCTACCATAATGAGGAGATGGCCGACCTGTCGGATTTTAATTAATACACAAGATAAAAATTAAAAGATAATACACGCATTTAAGTTAAAGACATAGCACTTGAAGAAGCGTGGAACATTTAAATGGTTTAGGACCTTGCTTATGGGGGTCTTTATGAGCCTGCATAGAAAGGGACACCTTCCGATCTTCGCTTTTATCCTAAAATCTATGAAAGACCTTCACACGACTTCCAAATGCCAATGAAAAGCCTCACATGTTTTACGGTTCATTTTCCAAGTCTCTCGAACATGAAAGCGTGACCAAATAGCTCCTCCTGGCAGACCGAGGCTCCAGTGGGGTCAGGTTACAGTACGGCCCAGCAAGCCGAGAAGCGGGGACTCACCCGCACCTACGTCCCCGCCATGCTTTCCAGCGTAGTATCTTCTTATCATTAGCTTGTAGTGCAGCAGGACTTCACAACTCCTGGAAACCCCTAAATATCTAGCAGTCTAAGCCTCTGATTTTGTTTATCTGGAGTTTCTGGCATCCCTTACAAGATCATGGCTGCTGGACGGCCGATCCCGATCGTGGTTGGAGTTGGAGACGTCAAAAATAGATCCCAGACGGTTGAAGATGCGATCGAGCCTATGCGACTTATGCTTCAGGCAACGCTAGATGCTATCAGAGATACTGGGCTTTTGGAGACGAAGGCCAGAAAGCTCCAAGCATCGATCGATAGTGTTTCCGTGGTGGCGACATGGACGTGGAACTATCCTGACCTCCCGGGCCTTTTATCAGAACAGCTCGGTGTAGAGCCTGGATACAAAATTCTGAGTGAGCATGGTGGTAACTCACCCGCAAAGCTATTCGACGAAGCCGCTCGCAGGATTTCACTTGGGGAAAGCAAGGTTGCTGTTGTGACGGGTGGGGAGGCTTTGGCGTCATGTGAGTTTCACCTAAGAGCTTTCTTCTCATGGTCTCAGTATACCAATATCAAGACTAGTGAGTGCATGTGCGGCAGCTGGGAAATTGCCGCCGCCTGGCTGGACGAAGCCGGACGAAAGTGCACGCTCCGTAGACCTCTCCGACGTCAAGAGATCGGGCCAGAGTAAGCTGTTATGTCCCGGGTGCCTCGATTGTTCAAATCACTCTTGACTCACAGGTGTAGACTTGGGCACCGCGCATTCCATCGGCTTACCTATTCACGTATACCCATTATATGAGAACGGACTCAGAGCACATCGGGGCCAGTCACTCCTGGAAAATAGCAGAGAGTCAGCGAAATTATATGCTGACTTCGCCAAAGTCGCTGAAAAGACACCCTTGGCTTGGAACTATGGCCAGCCTGCAGCAACTGAAGAATCCATCGGTACTGTTTCGAAGAAGAATCGCATGATTTGCTTTCCTTGTAAGTGTTTAAACTAACTCTCAGGTTTGGAGCTGACGTTTTCCTTGAAGATCCACTGCTCATGAATGCATTTAATAATATTAATCTTGCGGGCACATGTCTTCTCACATCTACGGAATATGCTAAGGAGCTTGGCATTCCTGAAAGTAAATGGATATACCCGCTTGGCGGGGCTGGAACGAGCGATAGTGGCAACTGTAAGGATTTTCTCTGCTCGTCTTGGACTTTACTAATCGTGAATTGAGTCTGGGAGCGTCCCAACTTCTTTTCGAGCCCGTCAATCTCGAGATCACTTGATGAAGGTCTCAGAGTGTCCGGACTGAGCAAAGATGACATTGACATATATGACTTCTATTCGTATGCTATGGCCTATATATAATTCAGGGGCGTTGACTGACAGACATAGCTGTTTTCCAGTGGTCCCCAAGCTTGCATGCCAACACTTAGGTATCCCCATCGCCAGCCCAGCGAAGCCGATCACGCTTCTTGGAGGTCTGACCTCCTTTGGAGGGGCAGGAAACAATTACTCTATGCATGTAAGTCTGAGCTCAGCGCTTTTAATCCTTGACTTTAACACGTTTAGGCACTCACTGCAATGGTCCGCATCCTACGCAACAGAGAGGCACGTAACGGCCTTGTTCTCGCAAATGGTGGTGTAGCTACCTACCAGCACGTCGTCTGTCTCTCGACACAACCAAGAGCCTCTCCATATCCAGAACAGAATCCATTGCCTTATTTGTTAGACGACCAGCCTGCTCCAACAATCGACGAACAAGCTAGGGGCGAAGCTGTAATTGAGGTGAGAACTGATCATCTGAGCGAAGAGACCAACTAATCCGGTGTAGACTTATACCGTCGAATTTAGTCGTAGTGGGAAACCCACCCGGGGCCACATCGTTGGAAGGCTAAAAGAAAATGACCACCGATTCCTTGCCAATGAAGCAGATTCCAATACGCTGCAGCAGCTGTCTAGTGCAACGAAAGAGCAGATCGGGAGGAGTGGATGGGTTGAGACCGGAGGAGATGGCAGGAATTTATTCCGGTTTGATGCTGACGGTCGGTTGTAGTATTGCTCCAGTGTTACATAGACCAATATCGATGCCATGTCCACCGTTTTAGCGTATCAATTCGAGAGCTTTCTGATTTGTGAAATACGTGGAAGACCTTTCCGTCCCAGAATTTCACTAGGTTCTCGCTTGCTCCTTCACTTTTGTATCACACACACGTCCAAAGACGTCAACATGTTTCAGAGGAGACATCTGTTTGACTTTGCTGTTCTTCCGATGCTTGCTCATTCAGCTTCAATTCGGCTTCCCGAAGCTCATTCAGATAATGCTCCGCTTCCTCATCTTTCCCTTGATCTTGGAGGCAGAGAGCAAGACCCTTTAATGATCCCATAGCGTCCGGATGTGTGGGTCCAAATTGTGTTCTTAGTTCATCAAGGGCGTCACGAAATAGATTCTCCGCCTCCGGGTACTTGCCTTGCAAGCATAGAACATTTGCGGTCTCAATGCGATTATGCTGAACGTATATGTGTTTCGGACCGAGAATCGTTTCGATTCTAGGCGTAGCCTCTCGATACATTGTGATTGCGTCATCCAGTCTGCCGCTCCTAGACAGTATGTACGCCATGTTAATCTCCGCAGATAGTGTTTCTATATGATCGGAGCTAAAAGTTTGCCGTCTATACTCAATAACACGCTTGCTCAATCTCTCCGCTTCGTCAATACTGCCCTCGTAAGCCAGCACTAATGCAAGAGAACTATAGCTCGATATTGTAACTGGATGCTCCATGCCGTACAGCTCTTCCCTCTGCCGTACGACTACGCGAAGAAGTCCTATAGCCTCCTCATATTTCCCTGCAAAGGGCAACAAAAGCCCCAGATTTTGCGCTTGTTCTAGAACCTTAGGATGTTTCATCCCGAGCATATCTGTGAGCTCTTTCAGAATTTGTCGATACAGCGTCTCAGCTTCCCTCCAACTGCCCAAGTTACCTAGAGCAGTCGCAAAACTGTGCTTACAATTGAGAGCATAGTGAAATTCGCCATGTGCCTTGTATCCATCTGCAGCGCGCTGAAAGTGGGTGGCCGCTGTTTGGTATTCTCCTAATTCGCTCAACACAGTGCCTAAAGCATTATAAACTGCCGGGAACAGCATATGTTCTGACCCGGCAGCTATTTCTAGCTGTTGTAAGGTTTTCTCGAGAATCTTTTTGGCGTCATTGTATCTTCCGAGAGGCACCAGAGCAGATCCTACCTGGAGCTCATGAAGTAGGGTCATCTCATCATTTTCGCCGTATACTCGAGTTGTTCCTTCATACGCTTGTACAGCGTGTCGGTACGCATCATCGTACCTGCCTAGTTCTATCTCATATTCACTAACTCGATATATAAGGTCAAGCCGTTCCTCAGAGTCATTCGTTAGGCCATACGCTATCACCACTAAAGCGTGCGGCAGAAGTGAAGCACATAAAGCCTGTTGATTCTTAAATTTATCAAAAAGTGGCGTTTTCTGCGATAGGAGCTTTATCCCTTGTTTCTGCCATGCCTCAAGGCTGTTCTGGGTCTCAAGCCAATTCTGAGTCGACTAATTTCCCCGTTAGTTATTGACTAAATGACAACTAATGAGGATTGTGTAATTTCAAGTGTTTGCGTGTTGATCTCAGTTTGTATCGTTACGCTTTTTATTTACGATTTCTCTCAAAACTGACGTGAAATTCAAATCCAAGGGGCTAAAGAACTTACTAATTGCTGCAGCGGATGCATGGAGAAAGTCTCGTACTCAGCATCGCTCTTGATTAGGGAAAAGTCGAGTAGCATCTGAATAGCGTCCATTTCTGCTACGTCTAATTCGGCCTCTCTAGACAAAAGCAATCTTGGTATAGCTTGACTGTGGAGAACAGCCATCAACGATAGTTTGTTTGCTGCCTCAATGTTTTCAATTCGTATCTGCTCATACGAAATTTGCCAGGTGCGAAAGATGGCGTTGGGTGACCCAGGGTGGCGTCTTGAGTCGCGAAGTTCGTAGCTTAAGATATCTGAAATATGTGAATGTGACGGATCTGCCAGGTTCACTATCAGCCAGTGCACAAATATGGAATCTACGGATAAGATTTACAGCACATACCTAATTTTGCCAAGTAAGATGGTAACGTTGCTATTTTCATTCTATTGATAAAAGCTGCCGCCTGAGTAATTGCAAGTGGTATGTAATCAAGTGATTGCAAGATCATTTCTGCTGACTCTTCTTCCCATTTTGCTTTGTCGATCAATTTGCTTTGGAATAACGTCTTGGCATCATCGGCACTCAGTTCCTGGACGGGAGTTGGACGACATTCAGGATTGACTTCCTCTGCAAGCTTTCCATTGCGTGTGGTTATAATAAGGAGACCTTGGTTCTCCGTACCGTAAGGGAGGCAATGTCCAATGTATTTCCTCGACTCGCTCTCATTGAGCGCACGATCGCTAGGAGGAAAATATATCGAATAGTCGTCAGCGTTATCAACGATCATAACCCATGGCCGCGAGTCCTTCCTATCAAGCGCCTTTGGCACTTCTTTCCTAGATTCAAATAGAGGATCTTGCCATCCTGGTATATTGAGCTCCTCAGCGATCCTCCTGTAAGCCTCGTCAAAAGTCTGCTGAGTCGCTCCATACACCCACAAAATGTCGCAGTCTGGAGACTGCTCCCTAATGTGCAGGGCGAATTGTACGGCTATCTCAGTTTTCCTGGTAGAGAAAGCACAATCAGCCTGATGTAATGGCAATGGTCGTGTCATGCTCACCCAATACCTCCCAGTCCCACGAGAGCTGCTCTGTTGCTCTTTTCTAATGCCGCATCAATCTCTTTCAGAACCGATTCTCGGCCGACAAATTGTTCATTCCTTTTGAGTGTGCCTGGAAGAGTGGAAATAGGTGCTCTAACTGCAGACTCTGGGTGAGCTTCGACTTGCGTCTGTTGAGATTTAGAGTCAGTAGTTCTAGCTCGGACATTGCGATTCTTGAGAAGGCAAAGTATCAAGAAGTCTGCTTACCGATTGCAACGAGGCGGTGTCCCTATGTCTCTCCTCCAAACTTAGAAGGTTTAGTTGGTCTACAGCACTCGGACCGTCTTCATTCACATTTGGAACGTCTTCCTTAGCAGCTCGCCTGGCCAAAGCAAGGATGAGCTTCTCATTATCATTGATGAAATCAAGCGGGACATCGTTTCTTTTCAGCTCCGACTTCAAGGATTCCAGCTGTGGCAGCTCGTCTTCTTTGCCTTGCCCAGTTCCTGTTTTTCGCATTACCACATCGTCGCTAGCTAGAAGGTTGATCACTCGTTCTAGCAATGGCAATGTGCTATCGAGTCTGCCTAGTATGGGAAGCATGGTACCGATCCCTCCCATAGAAAGACTTGTCATGAACTGCGTAATCAGCTCGATATGGAGAGCCAATTTGGTCCGAAGAGGGGCGACCTCTTTCTTCAGACCAAAGACCAACCTGCGGATGGGATTTCGCCTCATTTCGCCATATCGCTGCTGCAGATCCTCGAGTTCCTTGAGCGTTCCTATCATATTGTGGACCAGTTCTAATAACTAAGAAACCATATGATTTAGCACCTCTCGAGTGTATGCCAGGCAGGCAGGACAGACATAATTTCAGAGATGTGCATACTTGTGGAAGCTTCCCGGAACGATTAATGAGGGACGTGGAGTCATCGACAGCTTCTTTCAGATCTTCCAGTAAATGGTGACATGACTCTAGTAGCTCGTTCACGTCCTTCAGCTCTCCAGGTGCACTTTTGTAAGAATTCTGTAGTTTGACGACAAGCTGGATCACGGCGAGGAAGTCTCCCACGCCGAAGCCGAACGACATCTTTGTGGGAACTGGAAGGTGGACTTCACCGCTCTCCTCGAGCAGAAGGAACGAGGCCAGAATGTTCTTGCTTCTTTGGTGCAGGTGTACGCACTTCTCTGCGACCCAAGATTGGCACGATTAGAGTATGGAAGGTTGATGATGTTGACGCGAGGCTCCATATCTATGTGTGAGGCTGAAGCATGTTGATGTAGCTAGGCAGACTCTATGTCGTCCAATCACAACCCTGACCTACATTTTGACCTACATATTCATCGCATGTCTACCTTCTCTAGCCAGGTATGAGGGTGAGAGGTAGCAAGACAATGGCGGCCTCTCTAAGATGATCCATAGTCTTCGGAAAGAGCAGACATCGTACTACTCCCTCAGAGACGTTGGATCGGAGTGAGCAAAAAAAAAAAAAAGATATACAAAATTAAAATTAAAATTAAAAAAATACATTGTCTTTGGATCTGGTGTAGCAATCTCTGAATTACTTGCAGAAGAAAAGTCGGCCATCATAGTGCCCGTATGCTCATTCAAGTTGAGCTTTCTCCTTCGAGGTTGTGGTAAATGCCGGGTTTCGGCTTGACTTACATAATGGCACAATTATTTCTGATCAAGTTATGCATTTCTCTAGATAGCCACTCTTAAAAAGACGCAGCTATGCATCCGCATCAGTGGTACAGCAACAGTGACTGATCACCTGCGACAAGGAACATGGGATAGGCTGGTCTTCTGGTGGAGCGAAGTGTGTAGAGTCACGTTGAGGCTGATGTTCATGCTCAGGATGGCTTTGACGTGTAACACAAATGCTAAATTCGGCAGGATGAGGATGAGAATGGGATGGGGATGGCAATGGGAATGGGGGAGTTTCTGGGATCTGTCCGTGAGGCAAAGACTGCAGCGGGGAAGGGATGCGTTGCGCTGAAACACAGCGTCGACGTAAACCCCTGGCGCCCCCGGAACGCATCACCAACCCAGCACCTAAATCATCGTCACTCGGCACAGTCTACGCCTGGTTGGTGGATTTTGTTGGGTCTTGATGAGGGGTCAAGAGAATTGTTTCGTTTCCCTGGATGCTGTTTGTTGTGGGCTCGGGAGCCAGGACGAATGGGACCCAGCAAACGTAGGTAAGCTGACCGACTCGACGCAATGTGTTGTGAGGTTATTATGCAAGGCGGACAGGAGGAGTGTTAGAGGAGCATCCTTCGTTTGCAGCTGAACCTATCTCTGGTCAGGGCAGGGAAATGCAAAACAGAATCTAAACAAGAGGGTGTATATTCATCGGCGCGATTGAAGAGGCTTAGAGGTTGGCTGTCAGATACAGATGCATGTCTACTTATGCATCATAGCCTGTTTCTGCTCTTGCTGCATGGCCTGCAGCTGCTGCGATCGAGGAATCAAATACGAGAATGAAAAACATGATAACATGACTAGAAACATAAGTCTATAAGATGACGACGACTTGCTATACAGCACAGGAGGTGTGTTTTTGATCTGCAGTATTGGTTGTGGTGTATAGATAGGATAAGATACACAATACAACACCAGCCAGGCCGGGGCGGGCCGAATGCCTGCATAGGCTGCAGAGAGGCACCTTTCCAATGCTATCTGCCAATCAATGATCGATCACATAATGTACTGATATCTTGGTAGATGTATTCCGTCTCTAAACTGGAGATCAAGAGAACCTTTTGTGGATTGTTTTCTTTGTCTCTACATCATGGCAGTACAGTAGTACAGTAGTACAGTACCTCGTATATACTTGTTGCTTCCGGAAATAGTAACCTCGTAACCACTCACTCACTCACTCACTCACTCAGCCAACATTCCCCCTCTCTCCTCTGATCCTATCAAATCGCTCTGCGGGCTATGTGTGTTGGGTGTGATAATTGCCGTTTGTTATTCAGACTTCTCTTCCTCCTCATACCTCTTCTCTTTGACTCTCACTCATTCTCACTCTCCTCGGTCTTCACATGATAAATCATACATCTACCTCCTCCCGCGTACCTGCACCAGCTGTCTCTCGGCTGATGGGTCCCCTCCCCCTCCTGCCTGCCTTGCTACTGCCGCTGCCAAGGCTGCGCTAGTCCTTTTCCGGCTAGACTTCCCATTTTCTTTCTGGGTGGAGATAAGGACAGAAAGAGGCAGGGGCGACCTGGGCTGGTGGGCCCCCAATCTATCTGCGCGCGGACGCTACGCAATTCGACGCTCTCTCACTCGCGAGATTCTCTTTTGGCCTCTCTCGCTCTCTGTCTCTCCACTTCTTCACTCTTCACTCTTCCCATCTTCCACTCCACCCTCCACATTATTACGACAACCGCCTCTATTAACCACCCTCATCTTCACCTTCACGCTCGTTACCTCCATTCGTTGCATCGCGCAGAGCATCATCTCAGGCTGCCGCCCTGTGTTCTGTTGTCCTGCGCTTCTGCCCCCTGCCCTTCCTACGCGACCTCAATCACCATCACAACCATTCATTCGCTACATCAAGCCCGAACTGCACCTCCAGCCCATCAATGCCTTCTTATAAGCTCCCGCACACCCAGCAATAGCCTTCTTCTTACTCGACAGCGGAGCCTGATAGTCGGGAAGCGGAACACAAGCAGATCTCGGCCTCGCCCGACGTCTGTTTCCTACAACCCAGATGGGTAAATGTATGTAGCTCTCTCCTCCCGCCACCCTCATCCTACCAATCCTCGCCGTCGCCGTCGCCCTTGTTTGTGCTAATTGTATCCCTAGGGCGATGGGGTGTAATCCTGGACGCGGGCTCGTCCGGAACTCGAGCTCATGTCTATCGATGGCTGAACCATGCTCGCGCACAACAAGACGCCTCGTCTCACGACATGATCAGTCTGCCAGACATTCAACAAAAAAAGCATTACACGAAGAAGATAAAGCCGGGAGTGTCGACGTTCGGTGACAATCCTGCTGAAGTTGGTTCTTACCTTCAGGAGTTGCTCGATCATGCACTGGAAATTGTGCCATCTGATCAAGTCAAGGACACCCCCATATTCTTGATGGCTACTGCAGGTGTAAGATTGCTGGAGCCGATGAAGCAGAGAGCGCTGCTGGATGAGATCTGTGCATATGCTCAGGCCCACTCTGATTTCTCGCTCCCCGATTGCGGTTTACACATCCAGGTAATCCCTGGGGAGACGGAAGGATTGTATGGATGGATAGCGGCAAACTATCTATTAGGAGGCTTCGACTCGCCCGAAAAGCATGAACATGGCAAAGGTCATCATACATATGGATTCCTGGATATGGGAGGTGCTTCGGCACAGATTGCGTTCGCCCCAAACTCTACAGAGGCTGAGAAGCACTCAAATGATCTTAAGTTATTGCGGATGCGGACGTTGAATGGTGACTCAACCGAATACAAGGTCTTCACCACGACGTGGCTAGGATTTGGAGTCAATCAAGCCAGGCAACGATATGTTGATGCATTGCTGGATGCATATAAGGGCGCACATGAGATGCTAGACCCATGTTTGCCATCAGGACTCATGACGGACTTGAAGGGCACGCCCATAGAGAGTGCTAAAGGTGTGGATTCAGTCCTGATAGGCACGGGGCAATTCAAGGAGTGCGTGGCGCGGACATATCCACTCTTGGACAAAGATGCTCCGTGTGCGGATAATCCGTGTTTGCTACACGGCCAACATGTTCCCGCAATTGATTTCGACGTCAACCACTTCGTTGGAGTGTCCGAGTATTGGCATACGACACATGAGGTGTTTGAAATGACGCACAAAGATGCAGCATACGACTCGGTAGCATATCAGAAGATGGTCAAGGATTTCTGCGCAGCTGAGTGGGACGATATCAAGATCGACGTCGCGAACGAAAAATGGGGAAGTAAAGTGGACCAAAGGATTGCAGAAGAAGTTTGTTTCAAGGCAGCCTGGTTGATAAATATTCTTCACGACGGCATAGGAATACCGAAGAAAGGTTTAGATCTACCAACGCATGGTGCAGGCTACAATACCTCGAAAGAACTGGCCTCCCACAAGGACAAAGGCTTTCTGGATCCCTTCCAAGCGGTCAACAAGATCAAAGATATGGAAGTGTCTTGGACACTTGGAAAAATGGTTCTTTATGCGGCAGGTCAGATCCCGCCCTCCAACTCTGTTGCCCTTCCTGTCGGCTTCGGCAGCAACACCTTGGGGGTACCGGCCGACTTCCAAGAAGCAGGCTCGAACTCGAATCCGGTGCCGATTGGCGAAGAAGATAGCTGGTCTGAGGCAGCGGAAGACCTCGCCGAGAAAGCGCACTCGCGATCCACCCACGGCTTCCTCTTATTTATGCTGATCTTCATCCTCGTTGGCTACATTTTCCGCAAGCGGGAAAGGAGGATGCGCTTCCTACGAGCCTTCCGCCGCACTACTCGCCGCCCAGGCTCTCCTCGAAAGGCGTCTCGGGGATTCTTCTCCACGGGGAAATTCTTTGGCCGAAACTCTAGTCATTACGAACGCGTTCTCGAGGACGGTGACGCAGCGGGCGAGTTCGAGCTTGGGGATACGGTGGAAGCCGGATCTGACGATAACGAGTACTCTGATTCCTCCGAGGGCAGTCGACTTGGGCGGGCGAGCGGACTGGCGACACCGCGGCTGAACGTGGTGAGCTTCGATACCGGGGCACCACCGTACTTCGATGCGCAGCCTACACACGGTATTGGGTTAGGCTTAGGGATGGGATCGAGCGGAGGCAGTGCCATGGATCGAAGCGGGTTGGTGGTGAGGACGGAGAGCCGGGAGCGGTTGCAGATGCTGGGCGCGGGAAGAAGATCCAGAGCGGGCAGCCCAACGAGGGGAAAGAGCCCCTTGATGGCGCCGCTTGAGGAGTGAGGCGAGGGTCTTTCTTTTCTCCTTTCCCTGAAGCGTTTTCTCGCAAGGCTAGGAGTGGAAAGTCTCGCATACATGGATGGGTCGAGCAACATATATACTTAATAACTCTTAGCACGGCATCTTTCTCGCCCAACGGCTGTTTTCGCTTTTGCTATTGTTGGAAATAGGAATTTAAGCAACTGGTGTTATGGATACTGAGGAACTGGACTAGGTAATGGGAAACCGGCGTCTATGGGTTGCTATTTTCATATACACGGTTACACATGAACGAGTCGAGTGTTGAGAGACAAGAAGGAGAAGCAGTGGAAAGCCGAGCCACCTGTATATATTGCGTAGCTGCTGCGCTATGAGGGAGTACAATACATCATACCATATCACAGCACCTCGTGTTCTAGTGCCTTTCACTTTGCTCTAAGTTTGGCTTTTCACGCACCCCGACTTTGATTTTTTTTTTGACTCGAAAAATCCCTATGCTGCCCTCTATTTTCCCTTTTTGTGGGCGCGGAGAGTAGGAATTTTAGGGGAAATGTCGTAGTTTAACCGTAGTTGTGAAATTCTACAACGCCCAGCTTGGGATAATTATGAGAGATACATCTCCGATACTCATACAGTATATCATATACAGATTACCTCCGTGCCCGTGGCCAGTCGCCCCCTTTCCCCAAAGACTAAGCCCAACTTCCTTTAGATATCTCATACCTTTAGCTGTAGCATAAAATAGCCTGCCTATTCCTCTCTTCAGGCCCACATCACTTCCATACCCAATAGCCTAGTTCTTCAAATTTCTTCACACTCCCCTCGATCTCATCCCGTCTAGTCTCGTCTGGCCCTGAGCTCTCTGAGCCCTCTAAACCCTTCAATCCCCAACATCCCTCTCCAGAAACCCCGGATCGCTCCGCACCCGCCCCTCGAACTTCTTCCACCACTCCTCGAAGGCCTTCAGCGGCACCACTTCCACACCACCAGCCACGTTCCCGCTGAAGCTCGCGAGGAAGTTGAATGCGTTTTTGATTATCCGCTGCGCTAGCAGCAACGTGTCAGGTCTCTGCTGTTGTCGTGGCGACCTAGCAAGCACAAGTGCGCCGCTCTGATGGTCCCCCGTCGTCGTCGTCGCTGATGATGATGAGTTGGTGGAAGCTAGGCTGGCCATCTGTGCCGAGACGCTCTCTGCGGACTCGACGGAGATGCCTATCGTCACCTCGCCCGACGAGGAGGCAAATGCACCGCCTGCGCCTGCGCCCTCGGGGCCGTCCATGTCTACTTCTCCATTATTGTTACTCGAAAAAGCGGATGAGGAGGTGGGAGAGGGGAGTAAGCCCGAGATCTTGAAGATGGCGCTTTCTTTACCGGGGCCGATGCCGCCCAGGAACTTGAAGGTTGGCCCTGCTGCTGCTGCTGCTGCTGCTGCATTGTTTGGGGTGGGGAGGGAGATGTAGACTGCTGCTGCGGTGTTGGGGGGAAGTTCTATGCCTGTTTTTGAGAGGTGAGAATCGCGCGTCAGTAACGGTCGGTCAATGATGGGTATACATGGAAGAGAGAAAGGTGATTTTGAGCAGCTGGAGAAGGGTGGTTTTTAAGTTACCGGGTAATAAGAATACGACGATGTGATTGAAGGGCCGCGTGGGGATCAGGGGAATGGTGTATACGAAAGATGTCTGGGAGGGCGCGGACGTAGGTGTCAGGATGGGAGGGTGTGAAGTTGGGATCAGGCCGAAGAGCTGGGGGAGGGCTGGCGTTGGCTGTGCCATGATCCAAGCATTTGGGATCTGGGATGTTGATGTGACGTGGTGTGATGTGGGATGAGAGAGAGAGAGAGAAAAGGGGATTTGGTCGTTTAGAAACAGGTAGTGGCGTAGAGAGGTGTTAAGTAATATCAAGGGAGGGGAAGTGAGGTTATATCAAAGGGAGGAAACGAAAGTGTATATATAACGTGAGGTCTGTTGGCCGTGGATGAAGCAAAGAGAAACATTTCGAAAGAATGGCGGGGTTGATGCAGATGCGGTGCGGGGTTGTTTTCCGCCCCGCGCAGGAACCTCCATACCTCCATTATTATTCTTATTATTATTCTTATTCTTATTCTTATTCCTGCTCACTGACGGGATGATGATCTGGTGAGCTTCAAAACTCCCAAGCACTTGCCGCATTCTGACGGGGGAAAGAAGTCTGAGAAAACAACTGAGAAGATGAAGCAGAAGTCGCATCTAGAGCTGGTGGAGGAGTGCGATTCGTGAGTTCGTTCCTTGTGTCGTTATCTCCTCACGTCTACCGGCCGGATTGGCAATACATTGCACAACAGGCCAAAGAGCATCTTTACCGAGTCACACAGGCAAGAGAATTATCTCTCTAATCTACACAGGTTTACAAATTCATTCCTCATTTTGCTTGGCCACTTACTCTCTGCTTCCACCTAGCTCAGCACGTTCTGCTAACGCGAGATCCTCAATCTGCAATATAGATTTCCCTACCCAAACACCCAAGCCCACACATCCTTCCTGTCTACCACCTATACCCTGCTCCACACCGATGGCACCCCCATCGGCTACATACTTGAATCGGTCTTCAATGCCCTGGCAAGAGTCCCCATAGGCATCAAGGGCGAGCTGGAAGCCAACCGCAAGAAGCGCACCATCACCTGGCCCATCTTCCCCACCGAGCAGCAGCGCAGTGCCGCGATAGCAGGCACATGCGCGTACTGGCGCGACAACAAGACCTTCGACGTCCTCTCAGGCTGGCGCAATGAGCTCTACCCCGTCTACGGACGGGGCAACGAGCTACTGTGGAACATCGAGCGCAGCGCCAGCCCGCTGTTCGGCGTGCTGACGTACGGCGTGCACATGTCCTGCTACACGCTCTTGTCCGATGAAGAGAGGGCCGCGGCCGAGACGAAGCACGAGTATAAGCTGTGGGTGCCGAGGCGGGCGCGGAGTAAGCAGACGTATGGCGGGATGCTGGATAACACCGTCGCGGGCGGGATCGCGTCTGGGGAGGAGCCCTTTGAGTGTCTGGTGCGGGAGGCGGACGAGGAGGCCAGCTTGCCGGAAAGGGTGGTCAGGGAGAGGACCGAGGATGTAGGGACCGTCACGTACGTTCATGTCAGGGAGGATAGAGCGGGTGGGGAGGGCGGGTTTGTGCAGCCGGAGTGTCAGTTTGTCTACGATTTGGAGCTGCCCTCAGATGTGCGGCCCAAACCGAATGATGCCGAGGTGGAGTGCTTCTATAGCTGGTCCGTGGAGGAGTGCCTGGAAGCACTGGGAAGGGGGGAGTTCAAGCCGAACTGTGCTATCGTTGTGCTTGATTTCCTGGTCCGGAGAGGGATTCTTGGCGGTGAGGAGGGAAAGGAGATCCAGAGGCGGGTGCATAGGAAGTTGGACTTTCCAGGGCCGCATGGGACGTGAGAGACGTTTCTTACCTACTTGGACCAAGATGTGAGCATTTAGGAATAGATTGGGTGGGTAGGCATATCTTTCCGCATGATGTTTAGAAATCTGAAAGACACTATGGCGTATCAAAACAGATACCCTTCTACATCTTCCTTATATAGATGGCAGAGCCATGTTGGGAAGATCTTGTATATTGGAGTGCTTTTGGGGACTAGAACTCAGTGAGAAGTAAGGACTATAAAAGCCTTTTACAGTAGTCCAAGGCTTTGACTTATTTGTCGGGATAGCCGACTTCCCGTTGAACCTTTTTGGGGGGTATTGGCTTCAATGAACATCCGAGGTCATCTTGAGAATCTAGAGTCTAACATAACTACGAAACTCTCTCTACTAATGATAGTCACGAGATATACGACAACATGGCCTAGCTAATGTCACAGCTTCTGATAGTGCATCGTAGCCGGAATGCAAGATGGATTCGACGAACATGTGATTGCTATCCTTGCAACCGTCTATCTCCTCTTGATAGGCAAGGTTTTTTGTTTCTCTAATGTAAAAGGCCTCCGTAAAGATTGGGAAGATGGTCAGGGTGAGTGATTCCGGACGTGTATGTTTTCGATATACATGTTAGAGCTACAGTATGCGAATCCCCTTCCCCTTCCCCTTTCCCTTCCCCTATTCGGCGCTCGCCTATTCTTCAGGTCGGTTTCCCCCAACCATCCCGCCAGTCCCGAGGCCCTGACAACCAGTGATCGACCGCACGAGTGCCTGACAATCAACTCAATCAATCAATGGAAGCCTGCATGGAGGGTTCGATGCACGTCAAATCCAATCACCTACCCGGACAGGAGATTGTCTTCCGCTGCGACGTCTGGTCAATCGAGCATTACAGTACTCTCGTAGTCCAATTGCCGGGGCCAAGCGGCAGCTGCCAAGTCGCCAGCATCGCAAAGCCTTAAATGCCTTCTCTTTCGGACCAAGGCTCCCCGCGCTGGCCAAACCCTAAGCACGGTTCCTGGCCTGCCGCCGTGCTGCCCGGTAGCTCGAAGGAGAAGGTAGGGCGCATCTCGATATTTCACGTTGCATAGTTATCAACTGTTGTTGGCTCCTTATCTCTCTCGCTCGTCTGTCTCTGGCTTTCTTTGTGGTAGTTGTGCCGTTGGTGAGTGCGGCAGAATTAATGAACTTGGCCTGCTGGCTACTGCTCTATTCGTGCCCGCTTCCGTGTCCAAGGGCAGAGGAGGGGATACAGAGTCAAGTATAAATCATGTTGATCTCTCATTATTTCCTTCAGTGTGTTGTCCGCTCGTTGTGAAAAGTATCTTTCTCTCCTAGTCCATCTATTTTCCTCTGCTTGAAAATCTAGGAAAACAACAGGAAAGATGTTGTTCAAGGTGAGTTATTGACTGATTGCACCTCCTCCGCTCCCTATGTCAAATTCCCAATAACTAACTCCCACCCTCCAGACCACTTCCCTCCTGGCCCTCTTCACCCTCACCCTTGCCTCCGCCAACGCAGAGGAGAACGTCCATCTCTCACGCAACCCTTCTCTCGCCCTCGCCCACGCTCTCTCTGAGCGGGCCACCTGCGTCTACACCTGCGGCTCGACCTGCTACTGGCAGTCGGACGTCGACGCCGCCGTCAAGCAGGGCTACAGCGACTACAAGGCCGGCAAGGAGGTCGGCTCCAACGACTACCCGCACGCGGAGAACAACTACGAGGGCATCGACTTCTACGTCTCCGGCCCCTACCAGGAGTTCCCCATCCTGAGCAGCTACTCGGTCTACACCGGAGGCAGCCCCGGCGCGGACCGTGTTGTGTTTGCGGATAGCAACGGGGCGCTTGCGGGCGTGGTGACGCATACGGGGGCTAGCGGGGATGATTTCGTGCCATGTACCGGCTGCTGTGCTTAGAGAATGAAGGGGAGGGGGAAGTTTCGTGAAGGGGAAATGGCAGGGGGACATGTTTGCTTTCGATACCTGAATGAGAAATGAGCAATGTGTTACATTGTGTGACTTTCCTGTTATGTTGTAAAAAACTCTGGCGGCGTGATATATGAGATTTTGTCGTCCATCTATAAAGTTTGCTTGATCAGAGAGTGTGACGTGGATTGTTGAAGCATGCACTTATTGATTGCCTGCCCCCTTCTAAGCCACGAGGTCCCGCTATGAAGATATGGTCTGACATGCACAATCTATAACGACTTGGCACACTGACAGACTCAAGATACAGGAATAGGAAGCCATAGCTTGCTGAGTCGCATTGTATTTCGCCAATCACCTAGCTCAGAGCAAAACGTCCTCAGTGAAGACTTTGTCAAATGTAGTGGTCAAGGCGTCGATGTCTTTGCTTAAAACTCAAGTATTTCGATAGCTGCAAATGACCAATTAAAATCAGGGAAACAATATAGTGCGGGCGGTTGACTTGGAGAAGCAGAACTTGTACAAAATGTGGCAATCTCATATCTGTAG
Organism: Proliferodiscus dingleyae; assembly: GCA_003988795.1. Lineage (NCBI taxonomy): Eukaryota > Fungi > Ascomycota > Leotiomycetes > Helotiales > Lachnaceae > Proliferodiscus > Proliferodiscus dingleyae. The sequence continues at coordinate 563,540 of QYAK01000001.1, read as the reverse complement.
CAAAATTAACTCTAATATACATCTCTATAAACTAATGTTCACATAAGGCTAGATTCTCTGTAGAAATGTATAGGATTTGTGAGAAGCAAGGGATCAACTAACTCTGGTGCCAACTCTAATATCAAATGGGGCTTCTATACTCGCAACAAGCAAGGTTTGCATATGAAACCTACCATAACCTTCTCGATTGGACCTACATCATAGAAATCCCAGATCCTCTTACATCCATCCCGAATCGTAATATTTTCTCGTTAATCCTTCGTCTTGATGAAATCGTTGTGACAAGATGTGAATATGAGCTGTCACATGTTGATTGGTCCATTCCAACCAATCTTCTTTCAAAGTCACCATGAGCAACGAAGATATCTGCTCCATCCTATCCAGTGGCCTGATTTTCAACGTGATAAGCTTAGACGAATTGAGTACGCCATGAAGTGTCAACCTGTTGGTAGTTGCCTGCGATATCACGTGAACTTTGCCATCGAAATCACCCCTTGGGACTGCAATTTTCGTCGTGGCAAACAGCTCTGCAACAGCAGATTGACAGACACGCTAGAAATCGACAAGACGTAACGGAGTGTTTTGTATGCAGTGGTCACCATACCCATCTTATTGAAATGGCCAGTGCTAATATCACATCAAAGGGAATTTGACTTTCATGGTCCGTGGGTCGAACGATTTAACGTTCACCACTTTTCAATACCTTCAAATTCGGTGAGCAACCTACAAACAATTCTATTAGAGCGCATGCTGCAACTTCCCGACCAACCATTGCCAATCGTCTAAATCAGTGTAACTATGGTCGACGCCACGTCTCTAGAGGAGACAGCATGAGGCTCATTCAGCTCGAAGACCGACCACCTCGGCCATTGTCTTATTTACCGTAGCCTAGCAAAGGGTTATTCAGAGGACTTGACATCATCAGCTATACTTCTCACCTGGATCGATTGGACGGGGCTCTGGCTCTGGCTCAGGATCAAGCTTGTTCCAGCAACCTGTCACCTTTCCCATTCCAACGCCCACGGCAGACTTCGGCTTCTTGGGGCCTTGCCCCAGCCTTTGGGATCGCATGACCCTGCATCTCCAAGCTTTCTTTTGCACAGATATATCCGACTTGAACTATTGGATCGTCAGCGATGTAGCCTCGCGGGCAGAGAATGTTCTATGTTACCTTGGTGTTGGCCACGGCAAGTGCGCCCGTCAAACTTGCTGGCACTCTTTGATTATTCTTGCCAAGCACCATACAATGGAGAAACGCATGAGACTTTGGAAGTCCAGGTCCAGCATGGGTTACATCTATGTTGTACGTGTACAAGCACTCATTCCCACGTCTTCGGCTGAGTATGCCCAAGGCTTCGTCAATAGTCCGCGATTCTGACTTCTTATAATTGTGAGACGCTGTGATAGTCTTGTGTTTTTGATCCATTCTGACTGGAAACTTTCAGCTTAGGAATTGTCCAGTTATATATCAGAGGCTGCGCTTATGTCGTTGTATCAATATCTGGCTTGTTCGATTGTCTCCCAAGTCGGGGATACCATCGTTCTTTTATCATGTCCCCCATATCTGTAACGACTTGTAGTGGTCCCAGCGACTTGAAAACATTACGTTTCGTGAAGATTTTCGCACCTGGCATGACAATATCTTAGACAAGGCTGCCGTGGTAGCGGGAAAGGAAGACTTACTTTTAGTGCGAAAGCTGGGCTTCTTCAGTCATATCCATTCGAGGATGTCTTTCATTGAATACCTATGAAATAACAAAGGGCAACGAAGTAATCTTTGCATTCTTCCGATCGCGAGCGTCCGTAAGATTGATGGATATATTGCAGGTGGCCCGTGCCACCGGTGAGGGGGCCGACTTTGGGCGCATATATCTCCTTCATGGCGGACAACGTGGGGCTGATTGTTACGTTTGTTTCCAATTCACGAGCTTGCGTCCAAATTGTCATATGGCAACACAAGTGGTTGAAGAAACATCAAGGTGTATTCTATTCAGTCAGCTCACTTCGTACGGTTTGGATATAGTTAGACGCATATCCTGGTAGCGCTATTCCTGCATGACCAGGCTCAGCCGCCCTGGTGATGCCATGGCGGAACCCACTCTCACGAGTTCCCGTGAAACTGAGCTCACGGTAAGATTGTCAAACGTAACCTACTAGTGACTCCTCATGTTGAATCAGATGCGGTGTATGGGTTTCGGAAGCCTGATTGGAATTGTAGATTTCGAGCACCATTTGAAGGGTATAAGTTAATCTTTCACCGTTTTCATAGACTTCAAGGAACTTCGCCTTTCAATACTTTATCTCATTGGCTGTTTCACGCGCTCAATTCCGACGTTCTTTTCTTCCTTATCAGTTACGATCTCAGGGATCTACGCAACCGACTCAGCTATTATTCGTGATCCACCAATCCAGCAGCTTCGATGATAATTGAGAGCTTCGCAGGAATCTTGAAACGTTGTTCGTATTCTTCAACATAATTGTTTGACTACATCCCGATCAATACCAAAAAGTTGCGAGCCTCACACAGCAGAACTGGGTCATGGGAACGGTATTTATTCCTCATCATTACAATGGATCTCAGATTGGGCATGAGAATGAGCTGCCAAGTAAACGAAAGGCAGCTTTGGAAGTGTCTTCTAACGTCGCCGTTTCCACTGCCGCTTTCTCTTTGAAGAAGCAGAAGAGAGTCTCAGACGATGCTCGGCGTACCGTCAGAATCGGACCAGCTGATGAGGAGGAAATTCGAGAGTATGATCTTCTGCTTCCTTAATAGATACATACTAACATCCACCTCACAGAGATGGTCAAGTGAAAGTGTACGGTCTTACCAGCGCAAGTCTTGATAGCGTTGGATATCACGGAACACCTCATCCTTTTCAAGAATCAAATGATGGCCATAGCTCCACCAGTGGTGATAGTTGGTCCGAATGTACCGAGGTTGAAGACATTACTAGAAGCTCGACTCCAGGTGAACTTATCCAGCTTATGGCTCCTTTCCTTATTATGAATACTTAATTTTCTAGCTCTTCCATTATCTCGTTTAGTACAAAGCTCGTTAGCCCATATGGGCTCGGCATTTTCATCCGACAAAACAAGCTCAAAATTGCAGCATTCTCTCTCATCGATCGAACAACCGACGTTGGAATCTTTTAGATTCCCGGTCTTAGAAGAAGGAGTCGCTATGTCGACAAGCAGGCCTGTTGAAGAGTGCGTCACGCACATCGACAATCTTGATTACACTAACGATTTTACAGAATAAGCTGTAGGGAATCTGGTACCGTCTCGCAGAAGCAAATGTCTGGTCTCGGCTATCATGAGGATGCACAGACTCCGGATGGGAATTCAGGGGCGACGACAACTGCCATTCCACAGGTTTTTGCGTCTGGACGCAATGCGAGGTCTCGGGAGGAGGATGGTAGCTCTTCGGAATCATTGCCCTCCTCTGAGGCTTCTCAAATCTATGTTCAACGCACAAGTCTGAAAGTCGAACGAAACGACAAGCTAGAATCCTTAGTCAAAGACGATTTGTGGCTATACGACCCTGCGGTAGCTAACGTACTTTATAAAAAGGTAAAAGGTAAATTTGAGTATGCTAAGCCGGATGATATAGAACAGTTTCAGGGCAGCCATGAACTTTCAGTACTTCGACTGCTTGAGCTTGAACCATATGGTGTTGTGAAGCCGCATGGAGAATTTGTGACACACGCTCCATCCTCCTCTGGCGCATCCTCAGCATCCCCCAATTCAGAGTCGGGTCAGATGGGGATGGGTACTTCACCAAGTACCAATCGGGGCAGCCCAGGAAGTTCTGCCCCAAAGCAGGATATGAGTCAGGCTAAGGGAGGATCAAATCAAAAGATCGATTATCAAAAAAGCAACGGCAAACCCGTCAAGCCCTACAGCAGTCGTGGCTTGAGATGTATTCATAATGCCCTCTTTCCAGCGGTTTTTTCTGTCAATGACGAAACTCGCGAAAAGTATCGAGCATGTACTGGACCCGGTTGGAACTCCATGCAGCATCTCTTGTAAGTGTCTGAAAACTCCGCAAAGAATGTTACTCACACCTAAAGTGAACACATGCAGCTTGTTCACACTAAGAAATTAAATCCTTTACAGTGTGGGGTTTGTCAGCACAATTTTTTTGACCAAGATGAGCTCAGGTCCCACACGGAGACTGTAGATTGTTCACCGCGTTGTTCGGAATGTGATAAACAATTCGAGTCGAAAGCTTTACGATTGGAGCATCAGCGGACAAATCATGCGGAGAATGAAAGCGAAGCGTCATTTATGGACCTGGACGAGAAGAAGTGGAAGAAGATCAAAGATGAAAGGAAAGACTTTAATGCGTATTCTGATGCTCTTAAGAAAGACAGATGTGAGCCCAAAGGCGAGATGGAAGATTGGATCAAGATAAATATCCCATTCTTCGAGGCAGGGAGGTCAGAAAGAGTAAAAGCAAAGTCGAGAACTGAACTGGGTCATTGGTATGTGACCTATATGACGTTGACCAAGGAGAAAATTGTGAAACATCCATGTAAGTCAACATCCATGTTCAGAAGCCTTCAGATTGTTGATAGCTGCAGTCTACGACTATGCACCAATACAGCACTCCGAGCTGGCACAAGAGAAGATTTTGCTTGCGTACGATCTGGTTTTCGACAGTAGGATCGAAGTCCATGGACCGCCTCCGTCCGATCCCGATAAGAATCGTGAATGGAATCGTGATGTTCTACGCGAAACCCTGAGATTTGCTGCGAAGACAACAATAAATGTGACATCTACACAGCCAGCGGCTACCACGTCTCAGGAACAGATGAACATATCAGAATCAACTCGAGGACCGGCCTCACATTCGCTTCAAGGACCGGCGCCTGGTTACACTTTCTACCCTGACAATATGCATACGATGTCACCATCTCCCATAGTCTCCAATAGTCTCTCCGAGATGAGCTACCTTCCAGATGCCCAGTCAATGAATCAGTTTACGCGATCGACTTCTCTCCCAGGCTCCACTATTATGGATCTTGGTATGAATCAGCCCTGGGAGTACACTTCACTTGATGTTCCTCAAACTGCTAGCACATATATGGAGCAGCCCGTGGATGCACGATTCCTCTACCAAGGAAACAATCTACGAAATCCGTTCAATTCTCAAGGATCTGAAAGCCACCTTGAGTCTCTTGGACCTAACCGTCGCTACAGACCTCCAGGATCTGGACCTGGCATGATGGGCGATGGTGCCTTTGATTCATAATATTTAAGATCGTCGAGACAAAGCAGTCAGTGATTGAAGTGGATTGGAACGTAAGTGGCCAGCAACACATCGGCAATCGCCGGAGATAATGAATGTTGCATACCTATGCTATTATATCGGCTGATCAATCTCTTTAGGATCTCATAGAGACTTCTCATATGTGACTCATTTTACTGTGTTTGGTTGAGCAGCATTCTACGTTCAGTTGAAATGTCCCCCCAGGTCAGAGCTATATTTTGCTGTTTGTTTGAATGACCCTGAGAAACGTACTGCCTAGTTATTAAGGCGGCTATATATTGCTAACTAAATTGAATGAATTCATTTGAAATATACAAAACATGAAAGTTTGATTTCAAATTTCATCAGATTCCACCCAAGTAATGTGTACACGTCCAGACAATATCAGAATTGCCCAATTTGCTACTGCGTGACTAGACGGGTGGGATCTCAGGCTGAGAATGAGACCGGAGTTTCATCAGAAGGCTGAGGAGTGCTCAGATTATTCGACAAGACCTGACTGGCTACACGACTGTTAAATAATGCTACTAAGGAGCGACACCCATGAGTCTCGGCAACACATACTATTCCCACCAGTACTTCAGTCATTTTGGTTGTTCACAGAATGTTCAGTGGTCGAGTATGTACAGGGATCTGCTCAAAGTAATTCTACGCCTTTTGGCCACAAGGGCAAGTAGAACGTCCATTACTGCTTATTGACTCAGGCGGTCAGCAAGGTATTTCTCATGGAATCAATGCTTTTCATCTAGTGTTCTCTGTAGATAGCCAAACCGAATCGTTTCGGTAGCCATAACGCCTCGACGCCCCAATAATAGACCTAGCCATTGCTATGCAATAGTAATAGAAGCCTTCCGACGCAAAACCCTTTCCAAATTGTCAGCTCATTTTTTCAGGAGCAAATAAACATAGTCGACTCTCAATGGCGTAAGCTTCTTATAGGGTCCCTCCAGTGCCATCAAGAGCCCCCCGAATGAGAGATACGCTTTGCTATGACCCCATTAGCATACTTCCTACACACAATGTCCGCATTTCCCATTCAGCCAGGTGTACCTACATCGTATCGGTTCCATCCCCATCCTCAAATTTATAGATCCTTCCATGACACACATAGTCAAACATGTCCGCTAATGTCGCTTCATCCCCCCTGGCAACATCCCGCCAGCCCCTTCCATCGTCCTTGCTCCCATCTAATGCTAAACTCGATGCCAGAACCATGTTGAGAGTTTCGCCAATGGCAACGGGGAATAGCTCATGATTGATATCGAGAGTCATGACGGTCTGAGAATCGGCGGAGGTAGCGCCCAGTCGGGAGACGCGGTCATATTTTGCAGAGTCAAGGGTCGTGATCGTGAGGGTTTCTTCGAGCAGTTGGGTGTCGGTTGTTGTGGCCATTTTGACAAATTGGCCACTTATCACAGTCGCCACCTGTGTGATAAAGAGAGAATGTAATTGAGAGGTTTGGCGCGATGAAGCTGCAGTAGAGGAGACGAGAGCTCTGCTCGAGATTCCAAAAATTTGAGGTTGTTGAACGAGGCTGAGACTGCCGATGATTGGCCAGCCTATCATCATCCGTGCACCAGGCTGCAGAAATTTATATACCCCGCTGCTTCACTTCCCTCTCCATGCGTGGTCCACTGCCGCACCCTGGCGTAATAGTAATGTCTTTCCGCAAAAGAGGAACTGTTGTGCCTCATCATGGAAGCTCAAATCCAAGTGGATCTTCTTCGACACCTTCAGTAGCTACAAAAGAACCCCCTAAGGGCACTCGTCCTTCACCACTCACTGGAGCTCCGACTACGAGCACTGGAACTACTTCTCTGGACTCATTACTCGGCGGTCATAGCGGCATTGTTCTTGGTTCTTCTCTGTTGATCGGAGAGCAAGGGACTACAGACTTCGGAGGCACAGTCTTGCGGTATTATGCAGCTGAAGGTGTAATTCAGGGACATGCTGTACACGTGCTAGGGGTTGGAGAGACTTGGGGAAGAGAGCTCCCGGGTCTGAGTGAGGAGAAGCCTAAGAAGGAGGTGGCAAAAGTCGACGGTATTGGCCGAGAGAAGGAAGAGAGGATGAAGATTGCGTGGAGGTATGAGCGGCTCGGGGAGTTTGGCGTTAGTGGAAGAGGTGCGTGGAGTCTTTCCAATCAGGATGTAGATAGTTCTGTAATGAAATTGGATAGACAAGAGACTGATGACTGTGTTAAATTAGAAAAGGCTGCAAATCCAACAACGTTCTGCCACGACTTTGACCTGAGTAAACGCCTTACTCTGCCTTCACCCTCAAACATGCACTTCATATCCCTCTCAACACAGCCGGACCTGCATTTCAGAGACGTGGACGCAACAGCCTCCCCGTTCACAAAATTCCTCTCCCATCTACAAACTCAGCTGTCGTCGTCGGATCCGAGCACTATCCATAGAATAATAATTCCCAACCTCTTATCACCAGCAATGTACCCCTCTCACGCCAGCAACCCACAACATGTCCTCCAGTTTCTCCATGCCCTCCGTGCAATTCTTCGCAGCTACCCGACTACAACATCCGCCTTGCTTACCATCCCTCTCTCGCTATACTCACGCTCCACAGGCCTGACACGCTGGATTGAGCTCCTATCCGATGGCGTGCTGGAACTCGCCCCATTTCCTTCCTCGCGGCTGCAGACAAAGACGACTCCAGGGCAAGAGGAGCCGGCGCAAGGATTGTTGAAGATACACAGGTTACATGAGGGTAAAGTGGACGGTGATGATTTGAGTTTTCTGTTAAGTCGGCGGAAGGGCTTGGTTGTCAGGCCGTATAGTCTGCCGCCTGTCGAGGGGGACGAAGAGGCGCAGAGTGTTGGGCTGGAGGCTGAAGGAGGGAGCAAAGTCGGTAAGAGAGATATTGAGTTTTGATGCCCGAATATGAATCCGGCGTTGTGGTGTCCTGGGATCGGTGGAGGGGCATCTAAATCATCAAAGTCGAGCACGTGCCTTCGCCTCCAGCAAAATAGAATCTTGTCTAGAGCTTCTTTACGAGCGATGAGAATCAACAGAGCTTCTTGGACTTTCGCCGAGCATTTCATCCATTTCTATCTGATTCCACGTGCCCTGGCCATTCGAAGTCACGGCGTGGAAGTAGTTGCGGTCGAACAATGCCCGTCCGGGGTTCATGTTGGCGCCGGACAGCCGAAGTCGAACCTCGTCACCGAGACACGATGAGAGAATAAGCCATGCTGAGTGATTGTTAGATCAGTCCAAAGTCTTGAGGGAGTAGGGAAGTCTCGTGCCAATAAAGAGGACTAGAGGAACCGAGATCAGAAGGGCCAAGATGATAATGGAGTTCATGTTTGTGCTGAGATCATGATAATTATTAGCGTATATTACTTGGAAATTTATGAAAATGTTGTAGTGACACAACAGCTAGCTGGGTTGAAGCTCAAGCCCTTTGTAATTTTTGACCTGTTGGGGACATTGCTCCTGCTTTCAACCTTCCGGACCTACGAGGAAGAGGAGGAACACATTACGCAAATAAATATGAAAGATCTTACATATGATTATGGAGACGAGATTTGTTAGAGCTGGTATAAAATGTATAAAATGTATAGGATGGCGGACAGGCTGTTGTACCAGAAATGAGGTTCGAAGCTGTCCCAATGAGGAAAGGCGCAGACGATGACGCTAAAAGCGAGCTCAAGAAAAATATCTGGGTAGTTACCTACACAACTTATTCTACACAAGAAAATCTAGGTTCGACAGATTCATCCCCAGCGCTCGGTATGTACAGAAACTACCCGTCAATTTTTTTATGGAATCGATATGATTACACAATCAATCTGTCAATCCCCTGAAACCAGATACACTCTGGGAATGATGTCCATCTTTTAATGCATGATCTCGACCTCCTCTTGGCTCTTACATTTTTCAATACCAACATGATTCTTGACTGACTGGTATTATACTAGGCTTTGGTTCAATCTCTATCGCAAGGTCGACATGACACAGTCGATCTCTGAGCCGATTGCAATTTCCGTAGTCTCAGGCCGATATTTGCTATTGGACATTAATGTCGTGACTCACCTTCGCAGGACTCACCATATCTGTGGAGTCTTTATCGGTGGTATTCCACAAGTTCCGCAGCAGAATGTCTTTCTCGGGTTGCCCCTCGAGCTCATGCCAGAGGAAGTCAAGCTTCTGGTAGCGAAAGGTGCTGCATATATTGTGGATGACAATGCTTGGCACAAAGAGAGATTTACTACTTTACAAGGCGAGGACAGGAAGAAGTACTTGGAATCATTAAGGACTGAAGGGCTGAAGGTGCAGAAGGCGAAAGACGCTGCCGTGAAGCAGAGGTCCAAGGCTGCTCTTGCTAAGCAAGCTGCACTTCGAGCTCAGAGCAAATCAGTCAGGAAAGACATCAAAGCCGAAGGCGACCAAATAGCCGTCCCAGAGCTGGACAGAGCCAATGCATCTGCTGAAGGTGGGTCAGAGTCGGGAGATTCCCTATTCGATTATGAGCGGCCTTCGTCTCCAGGACCATCTGCAGGACCATCTAAAGAGTCCAAGCCATATTTCATCACACCTTCCACCACGTACGACCCTTCCACACTTCCGGAGACTACTCCCCAGCAGTTGACTCCAGCTGTCCCAACCTCCTACCCCTTATTCGCACATCTGCATTCCCACGGCTACTATGTAATGCCTGGATTGAGATTTGGTGGTGATTACAATGTTTACCCGGGAGACCCTCTTCGTTTCCATAGTCATTTCATTGCTACCGGGTATGGATGGGACCAGGAGATACCTATGCTAGATCTGATAGGCGGGGGCCGATTGGGAACTGCAGTGAAGAAGGGATTTTTGATCGGGGGAGAAGATCCAAAGTCAGAGACTGAAGACAATGGAGTCCGAGCATTCTGTATAGAGTGGGCGGGCATGTAGAATGTAAGAGATATCCAAGAGGATAAATTATGAGAGAACGATCTTGGGAGAGGGCATCATGGACCTCTAAGTGTGACTTTGCCCTGCCTGGTCCAAGCAAGGTAGTCTAGTGAGGGCTCCGACTTGTGCGTTGCCGAGCAGAAAGGCGCTTTAATTGATCACTCTGTATGGGATGAGAAAATGGTATTCGTGTTATATCCTGGAGTATACGTAGAATAGAGAGGTGCGCGCCGTACAATACATTCAAGATGCAATGTATATATGATATTTGTGGAATACCCAATGAAGCTAGCCTGCTCTCCCCGAGGCAGGCACGCCCGGGGATCAGGGCTGGTCGCGGTTGCCCGATAACGAACCAGCTGTGGGGATCCCATTCGGGCCCTTGACGCATAACGTGAGTGAGTGACCCTGTTTTGGAACATCATCACTCCCTCCTCTCAACAACTTACACAACTTTTACAAACGCAGCCGACGCAGCGAAGGGTATGACGAGCACCCGTTTAACACCGGAGAATTGTCCTACTGCTACGATGCTCCTCACATATTCTTCCTCCCTCCCATGATTTGCTGTTCCTTACTCAAGCATCGCCGCTGACCTCCGAGCTACGTGGGAGAGCAGATAGCATCGCGTGGCAACATCATGGCGGCAGCTCTTGACAACCCCGCAAGGTTCGACCTTAGCTCCTGGACTGCAAACTGGACAGCCTTCAATGCGACCCAATACGTGCCCTCTGCGAAAGACCTCGCCCTCGCCGGCCCCCGCATGTTCATGAGACTCGGCTCCTTCCTGGCCGTCCCCGAGGCCGTCGACAACATCTTTGGTGCACGAGCTGGAATGGGTCAACGAATTATACCTGAAGCCACGGGGCCAGGCTTTGTGCAAGCAGCAACCACATCTGCTGCCGAGATCGCGCATACGGCGACGGAGATACTAGTCGATGCGGATGAGGAGGCCGTGGGGTTTGCTTCGAAATTCAGCTTGGAGAGCGCGAGGAGCTTTGGGAATGTATTCAGCTACATGACATCTCGGTGGGCTGTCCTCTGCGTGATCATGGCGGTAGTGCTCAACAGGACCTCCATTTATGCTTCTGTCCGGCGGAATCTAGTCCTGCCTTGGAAAGTCCGCCTCGGGATTAGAATGATTCCCATTGTGCTGCTGGCTTTCCAAGCGCGGTACTTGCTACAGAGTATACAGTGCCAGACGAGTCCGGACTTCTCAATGCTGAGGTGGGGCAATGCCAGTAAGCATTCGGACCTGATGTTTTCACAGAACGGAGGAATGTTGCATACGCTTAGCTCGGCACTGTTATTTGGGGCGAGCGACGAGCAGAGCTGTTTGGCTGTAAAGATGATACCGCCGGTGTACGATGAAGAGGTGACTCTGTCGAGCTCGAGCACAGAAAAGCCTCGCAAGGAGCTGTCCGGATCGTTGTCTCTTCTGTACCCACTATTCCAAACATTCTGTTTGAGCCAATTCACCGAAGCGGTCTCTTGCGCGGCTCAAGGACGCCAGGTAGCTGCCGAGACTGGAATGAGTATCTTTGAACACTCATTAGCGTTTGCTGAGGCTGAAGCTGCTGTTGGAGCTCAGCTAGGATTTGGCACATTTGGCGGAACAAAGACGGTTTTGGCTTGGACGAACTCTTCTTCCTCTGATGAGGCACAAGAAATTGCGATTACGCGGAATATGATTATGAAGCGTGTTAACACGACCCCTGAGGTTCTCCTGGTAGGGTTTCTCTCTGCTATGAACCATATAACGAGTCATATTCTGGCGATCTTCAACTACCAAGGAAAACTACGGCTCCTGAATACTGGATTCTGGGGATTGACTTTTATGTTGGCCATTGGTTGGAGCATCATATCGTTCGACCTTGACGACATTTTCAATCAGCCCTTGCTTCGCTTCCCAACCGTATGCATCGTTGGCTTCATACCTCATGTCTTGGTGCTATGTGGTATCTTCTGTTGCATGCTGATCTATGGCACGGCACTCACTCTATCAGCTTTAGCGCCTCCAAGTCAAGATGGGGCTTCAGAGCTTGAGCCGGATCCCCAGTCACGGTCTTTTATGCGGAGACTGCGTATCGCACATCATAATATGCAAGCTAATGTCCCGTTATCCAATATTAGGATATCCATGCATATGGACTTCTATTCTGCTCTACTCAGAGCTGGTTTCAGTGTCATGACTATGGCTAGTGAAGCTGTCTATCTAAACGAGAGCCGTGGAGTCAGCATCAAACAGCGGACTTGGTTGGAAGAGGATAGACTTCGAGAGATTGAGGAAGTGGGGCCTCGGTGGTTAGGTCCAAGTTTCAGAGCAAGTCATGGCTCTAGTGATGGCTGGTCTGATAGTGTCGGACTTGTCGCTGCGAAAGAATGGCCAGTGGATCTACTGCGAGATACATCGAGCGGATATGCCCGAGAAATGACTGCCAAAAAGAAGACTCCAGTAAAAGGAACGGAGAGAAGCATTAGAGATGGTGTTGGAGCTGCAGAGAGAAGTGGAAGGTGGATCATGGCACTGGAGTTGTTCATTGGCATCATAAGGTTACTTTTCAGCTGGTACGCCAACTTGACCCTGAGACTACTAGCCAAGCTTGGCATAGAGACTCGGCCAAGATTTCTTCTCTGGCTGGTTAGGAGACCGGAAAAACCTGGAGTTGCTGAGACGCCTCATCCAGATGAGAATGACCCGGATTCGTTACATTTCTGGATGCTCAATTCGAATGGAGAGCTGGAGCTACCCAAAGACGAGCATGTTGATGTGGAGGCCGAAGTAAGAAATCGACTCCGGAGCAACCAAGAATCTTGGAAGGACGCCGACGAGAAGAGGTTGGAGTCGCATCTCTACGGATGGTGGCTTAGCGGTGGCTGGTGGGGAGGAGATGACAGCAGCGGAACTTTTAATCCAGACCAGAGAGAAATCGACGAGGATACCACTAGTGTTATGTCCTTTTCTACAACCGCCGATGACCAAGATTGGGAGTCGGACAACGATGACGGCCGTCGAACACCTACCCGAGAACATCCTCACTTCTCACGAGAGGAAACACCTATTACCGACACGCCACTGGAAGCTGCCGACCTTGCCCAACTTTTACATCCGCAAACACCAGAGCAACGTGCTGAAGCTCAAGCACTCGCTGCTCATTTCTCGAGCGACACAATCGTAACTCGCTCTCGTTACCTCAGCCTGACCCAGCGACAACGCGCAAAAGTCCTCACCTCGAACCGGCTCTACCGCCCACCAAATTCATCAACCTCCAATAAACTAGAGCCCGAGGAAGAAGCTGAGATATTGGAGAATTTGATCCTGACCCGACGCGCCAACGCTCGGGAAGCGAATTGGGAAGGAAAGGAAGGTGACGGGGGACCTGTATGTGTTGTTTGTCAGAGCAGTCCAAGAAGCATCATCGTCTGGCCATGTAGATGTCTGAGTCTCTGCGATGATTGTAGGGTTACGCTTGCCATGAATAATTTTGACAAGTGTGTCTGTTGTCGACGGGATGTAGGAAGCTTTTCGAGAATTTTCGTGCCCTGAAGAAGGCTATCCGCGGGACTGGAATGATGGTAGGCCAGGCCTGGTGTTCTGGCGTTTAGGAACAGTTGCAAAATTAGCATCAGCAGGGTTGGGAATGACCTCTGTAAAGTAGGTGTAAGTGTATCTGCATCTCCGCGACGAAACATGCATTAGGAAAGGCGTATATGATAGGTATACAAACATGGAATTATCTTGGTATTTCAATGTTATAACTTGCTGGGTATCATATGCCTCCGCAATCCTTCCAATTCGCATATTCCTTAACGTTTTCTTTACAACGCCTACTATGCGATATTTTTTGTGTCCCAAACGCCTTCCAAATCGCGCTTCGTCACAACCTCCCCATCTTTACATTAGCCGTTTCCCTGAGACTCGCGACCAGTACTTTTTGCGCCCCCAGGCTCGCCTGTACCGCTCCATCAACCAACTCAGCATGTCCTCCTCTTGAATCCCCCTTGAGCCAAAGATTCGTGATCTCGTCTCGCCCAGATAGATACGCCACCACAGCAGCAGCCACAATCTCGTCATGCTCCCCAGGCACAGGATCGAGCACTAACGCCGTTTCTCCCTCTCCCTCCTCAGAAGCCGGGTCAGGTACCAGAGCAGCGACGCCGCCCGCAACCACATCCACGCAGTCAATGCCCGCATCTGCAATAGCGGCGCTGGCAACGGTCACACACCCAGCCAGTACGCTCATCGCGCCCCATTCTCCTCCCGCCCTGCCCTCTTCTTCCCCTTCGAGCACGGTGATGATCACCTCTACGCCGGACTTGGGCCACCTATCGCCGATTATGAGGCCCCGTAGAGCCGTCTCTAGGTGCACGGCGAGGTCGCGCTCCGATGAGTCGCGCAGGTAGCCGCGGCGCTTGGCGGAGGCGAAGGGAGCATATTTGACGTTTGCGGAGAGGGCGAGGAGCGGGGAGAAGGGGGCAGATTTGGGGAGGGGTCGGGGGCCGTGGACTGTGCAGCTTAGTTTTAGGGAGCTGTGGGGCTTGCTGAGTTGGGTTGAGGTAGAGGGGGAGGGAGAGGACGGGGAGAGCTCGAGGTATGCGGAGCCGGAGGCGGAGGGTGTCACGCCTGTTTTGAGGACTGATTGTTTGGTTAGAGATGAGTTGGAGAAGAGAAGACGAGAGGAGGAGAAGAGGAGACGAACACATTTTCCGTAGGACATTGGCAGGTCTTGTCCGTGTAGGTCGTGGTGGGAAGTTAGCGGGGCTTGGGGAAGTTTGGGAGCTATAGATTGGGGCGGTGGTGCCGCCGAGGGGGCCGTTGATTCTTCGCCGGTCTATATTCATGATTAAGAGGTGATTGAAAGATGTGACTACCACACAGTAGTCAATATTTGGTATGGTTGAGCTGTCTGAAGTAAACACTTTGTATAGTTCTAGGTGTGCAGCTTTATTCTTGTATGCAGTTAGCGGCGGCGGGAAGATTATCCGATCCGAACACTTTCTTGAGAGCAAAAAAATCTCCAGCCTGCATTGTATCTCCTTCAGGACTGCAACTATCTGAGCTTCTACGGATTACCTTGCGCAGCTTATAATGGTTGCTATGAAGACGAATGAACTATAGAAGGTCCCATGAAACGCAATTGCTATCCAGAATTACTGATGGTACTAACATGAAGTTGTACGTTTACCATTCTCTTCTCTGTCCCTCTTTCGCAATCTTCTTGCTCCTGATGATCTATATTACCCAAGTTCATCGGTGATTTCCTGAGCCACTGAACAACATGCATCACCATCTGAAGCACATTCTTCCAACTTCCTTCATTGGTCTTTGTTGCAGCCATAGGCTGACTGTGAGAAAAGATAGGAAATTTTGTCGATGTTTCGGCGTCGAGGACTAAGCATGGCAACAGCGTTATCTACAAGACCTAAAACTGGACGGCGATTGCAATGATGCGCATGCTTGGCTAGGACCGGCGAAATATGGGGATTATGATGCAGGGAGGGTACACTGTGTGTATGGCTACCTTGGTAAGCACCCACCTTCTCTTTTTTTCAAGCTACTTTTCATGATGAAACCCAATTTCAATCAGTTCTGCTTCTGAGCACCCTGATGACAACCAAATACCAAAATTCGTTTCCTGATAATATCTATGTCATTTTCCATCATCTTTGCCTTCATGATGTTGAGAGCTCGACTAACCGTTGGCCGACGTATTAGGCGTGTCAAGGGCATGATTCATATCTCACAAGAGAAGGTACATCATTATCTTTCACTTCCTACACGTCTCTGCCTTGATGACAACAGCTTATCCATTCCATGACTGCGTCTTGGCCGAGCCACCCTCCCGCACCGGACTGGTCATTCATTTGATCGGGATGATAGGTTGTGGAGTGCGTGTCTTCAGTGCCTCTTTGCTCTGCATTGCGTCTTGTAGTGTGGAGTTTGGGGGCCGGCTGGGGTTCCTGATTAAACTGGCTTTTCTGAGCGCTCTTCTGAACACATAAATAACTCCAATTCTGTTGACTGATCATTACTGACAATGACTCGCAGACTTCCTAGCAGCTGGCGTATGTATGGCTATCACTGGCAGAATTTTAATGTTCTGGGGTTGCTTGCCTATCGGTATTGAAATCTCTGGCATGTTCTATACCGCTCATGCATCCCGTAAGTTCTCAAGCTAGTCCTTGTATCTAGATACCCACATTGGTAGCTAGTTGAAATATTTGACTTATGATCATTGCTTGTTGTACCAACCGACCCACTTTGCTCTTCCTCTTTCTATAGCGGTAGCTTGGACTTGGTTCCCGTCAACCAGTTTATCACAATACGATATTCACGAATCATGTTATATTATTATACATATGTGAAAGTGTGTAAATACTTCCGAGGACTCACTTTGCTAGTAAGGTGAGAAACCTTGATCCTCATAATTTGCCTGCCTCGTAATGATGTAGTACGTATCATATCATGGATAAAGCGTGCAGCCCGACCCAATAGATGATTTGTGCTATCTGCTTAATCATAGTCGTAGCTGTGGCATCTTATCTTATACAGCCATAACAGGAAGGATAATTATCACATCGGCTCCACTAAAGGGGTCAGATGTCAGTCCACCAGTCCATTACCCAACCTGGTACTCACTACTTAAAAGTCTTTTAGTCGTTCGGCAAGCGCGAGCCGGCGCGGCTGCTAAAACACTCGAATGCGCTAAGCGCGAAACTCCTAATTTTTGGGCAGGCCACATATTACCGCGTAACACGAAGCGGACGCAGCAGAGCAGAGCACAGCACAATAGAACATCTCCTCGATTGCACGCCCACCACCAGACCCCTAACTGCAGCAACGCACCCGCTGCCATCGATGCCGTCTTCTCAACCAATTCCTATTTCCTAGCCTATCATCAGCTCGCGTTCATTCAGCTTGGGTCGGTCCCCAGCAGCGGGCTGTGGCCGAGGGGGGAATTAGGAGAGTCCGCTTGGCTCGATTCAAGAACTCGACCCCGACGCCGGCGACTGCTGCTCATATTTGCCCAAGATGTTGCCTCGCCATCACGCGCAGTCGCACTATGCGAATGGGAAAAAGCACGACTATGCGGAGAAGACCTACAGCATATCTCCGCACAGGTACGGGAGCCCCTTTCTCAGCCCTCATTGCCTGCGCCAAAGCAATGCTAACGATCATGCACCGACAGATTTCAGCCGCGCAACACACCTCCAGCTCTGCGGAGAAGGCGACAACTTATTATCAGGCTTGGTGGGTTGTTAGCCATATGTCTATTCGGATTCTTCGTGTGGCCTGGCGCATCAGTACTCTCAGTCCTGTCGTTAGGTTTTATGTCTTCTGGTGAAGACTTTCAGCTAGAGACTGTGCGATACTACGACCTATCGAATGTACAAGGCACTGCGAGAGGCTGGGAGAGGGAGGAACGAATCTTATTATGCGCCCCTCTACGAGATGCAGAATCCCATTTACGGATGTTCTTTTCCCATCTCCGCAACTTCACCTACCCCCATCACCTCATTGATCTCTCATTCTTAGTCTCAGACTCTAAAGACCAGACGCTTCCATTACTTTCCTCACTGTTGGAGCAGCTGCAGGCGGACGAAGACCCGAAAATGCCATTTGGAGAGATTTCTATCATCGAGAAGGATTTTGGACAAAAGGTCAACCAGGATGTGGAGAGTCGTCACGGCTTTGCTGCACAGGCAAGTCGACGGAAATTGATGGCACAGGCGAGAAATTGGCTGTTGAGCGCGGCGCTACGTCCATATCACAGCTGGGTTTATTGGAGAGATGTGGATGTCGAGACTGCCCCCTTTACAATCTTAGAGGATTTGATGCGGCACAACAAAGATGTCATCGTGCCAAGTAAGTCTAGTTGCTTCACATGCGTGAACGAGCTAATTATAATAATAGACGTCTGGCGACCTCTTCCCGATTGGCTTGGCGGCGAACAACCTTACGATCTGAATTCGTGGCAAGAATCAGAGACCGCATTGGCATTGGCGGATACTTTGGATGAAGATGCTGTCATTGTGGAGGGCTACGCGGAATATGCTACATGGCGACCACATCTTGCCTACTTACGAGACCCGTACGGCGACCCTGATATGGAAATGGATATTGATGGTGTTGGAGGTGTCAGTATTTTAGCCAAGGCGAAGGTGTTTAGGTCTGGAGTTCATTTCCCAGCGTTTAGTTTTGAAAAACATGCCGAGACTGAGGGGTTTGGAAAGGTAGAAATTGCCGGCCCATCAATGATCTCTGTACTAATGATATACAGATGGCCAAACGTATGCAGTTTTCCGTGGTGGGATTGCCACATTACACTATTTGGCATTTGTATGAACCCAGCGTTGATGACATTCGACACATGGAGGTATGTGATAACTGCCCTTTTCCATATATTATTATACTAACCGGTCTTAGGAAATGGAGCAGGAGCGTCAAGCTCGTGAGCAAGAAGAAACGGAGCGGGTAGAGCGAATGAAGAAGATCAAAGATCAATTCGCCGACCCAAACAGTCAATGGGAGCAAGACAAGACCGATATCCAAAACGAGGCTATGAAGGAGAAAAAGGAAAAGGAGAAGGCTGAAGCAGAAGCCGCTGCTCCTGGCAAGACAACCGCGGAGTCGCTGACTGACACCAAGTCCGATACAAAGGTCGAGACCAAGGCCGAAAAAGCCGATGTAGCGAAAGACAAAGTCATAGCCAAGTGAGTTGGACCCTTCAAAACTTGTCAATTCTCTGTATTGACCAAAATCCAGAGCTTGAAAAGGCTATCGGCAGGAACAACTGCTCCTCCTGAGTGACTTCGGTCATGATCAAGCTCCCTTTCATGGGAAGAACACTATTATAAATTCCTATGAGGAATTCTATATTCACAGATCTACGGGTCTGAATGACTTATTGAGATGTTAAGCATTGGGTTGGAATCGCATATAGTCTTAAATCAGGCGATCTAAGCGTCTCTCATCAGAGTGCTTTCCCAAGCTCTTTGTAGTGTAATCTGGGATATTTCTGTAAAATTATAGAGGAGCGGGACACATATAGCGCGTGCGCAATTCAAGAAAATGTATCTTCTGAAAATCCATTCATGACTGCCTTTTAAACCTGCGCTACCAAGTTTGGTTCTCCAGATGTAGCGGGTGTGATGACAGTCACGTGTCACTAATCGCGATTGGACACCTCGCTCGGCCAGAAACATTTAGACAGCCTGGCGAACATTTATATCTCTTTCTTCATCCCAACTCGGTGGACACGGACAGTGTTCAAAGCACCAGCAGTCGATTGCTGTCTGTTCATTATTCGCCCGGGAAGTTGCTACATAGGGCCGCGAATATCAAAGGACGAGCTTGCATCCATGCTCCCTGCCGATTCGAGTACAACATGAGCAATGAAGCCCATTCTGCGGACCACCTAGTCTCACCACAGACAACTATTCCTGTCACATCTTCCGCTCGTCCCTATTCCTCTTATAGATCCAGAATGGCGCACTCAAATGGCATCTCACATCGGGCTCCCGTCTCGGTGGCCGTCGACCCTGTCGCTCTCATCACCACAGAATGCATCACCGTCACCTCTGCCATGCGAAAGCATGCACGCTGGGCTCACTCCTCCGTCTCTGCGATCCTCGGTGGCAGCTCCGCAGCGCCAATGCAGAATTCTCGGCCTAACACACCGAGGGACGAGAGGAAGAGCAAAAGCAGGAGTAGCAGTGGTTGGGAAGAAGATGATGGAGGGCTTGCCAATAGATGGGGCTTGAGAGGGAAGAAGGGGAAGAGCATGCAGGATAATCCGCTGATGGCAGGGTTTGGACGGTTGAGAAGGGAGCTGGTTGGCTGTAAAGGTAGGATTACACTCGAATAACTAAATATTTAGGAAAGAGAACATGCTAATGAGCTATATTGAACAACAGATATCCATAAATTCGATACGCCATCGCTCCTTCATCCTTTCCTACAGGTTATCCAAGCTTCAGCGACATCTGCACCCATCACCTCCCTTGCTCTCGTGGCCATAACAAAGTTCTTCTCCTACAACCTGATCTCTACCGAATCTCCCCGGCTTCCACTCGCTATGCAGAGCTTGTCAGCTGCAATTACGCATTGCAGGTTCGAGGCCAGCGACTCAGCCGCAGATGAAATTGTCTTACTGAGGATATTGAAGCTCATGGAAGGCATGCTATCGGGGCCCGGCGGGGATCTATTAAGCGACGAGAGCGTCTGCGAGATGATGGAGACTGGGCTAAGTATGTGCTGCCAGTCAAGGTTGTCTGAACTTCTGAGGAGGTCGGCGGAGATGTCAATGGTCAAGATGTGCCAGGTCATTTTTGAGCGCTTAAAAAACTTGGAGATCGAGGCAGGAGACGACTTAGAGGCTCTAGATGAGAAGACGAAGGATGATATGAATACAGTCAAGATGGACCCGTCGGCCAATACCAATGATGCGGTTAAGTCCTCTCTGGCAGCTCCCCCGACAGACTCGACACCCTCCACGAGCTTCGAGAAAACGAGGAATGGACCATCAAAGCCATTTTCTTTGGACAATGCCTCGGAAGTTGGAGTTCGACCTGCGTCGGAGTCATCTGATGAGCCTCCCATAAAGCCGTATTCCTTACCATCAATACGGGAACTTTTCAGGGTGCTCGTGGACCTGCTAGATCCTCACGACAAGCAGCATGCTGATACTATGAGAGTTATGGCTTTACGGATCATCGATGTCGCATTGGAGGTTGCGGGACCGTCAATTGCTAAGCATCCTAGTCTTGCATCCTTAGCAGAGGATCGCCTCTGCAGATACCTCTTCCAACTGGTTCGGTCTGACAACATGGCTATTCTACACGAATCTCTCATTGTTGCTGGGACCTTACTAGCAACGTGCAGAGGCGTTTTAAAATTGCAGCAAGAACTGTTCTTGTCATATCTAGTAGCGTGTCTACATCCTCGGGTGGAAATTCCTAGAGAGCCGGGCATTGATCCGTCTCTGTATGCGGGTGTTCCCCAAGCTCCTAAGTTAGTCAAGCCTCCGCCATCTCAACCAGGGAGTGGCAGAGCAACGCCAGTGCCTGTCCAGGATCGCCAAAAGCTAGGCATGGAAGGTGGATCGAGAAAACCTGATGCGAGGGAGGCCATGGTTGAGAGTGTAGGCGCCCTGGCACGAATACCTAGTTTTATGGTTGAGCTATTCGTCAACTATGACTGCGAGGTCGACCGAGCAGATCTGTGTGAGGATATGGTTGGTCTCTTGTCTCGGAATGCAATTCCGGATTCAGCGACTTGGAGCACTACAAGTGTTCCACCGCTATGCCTGGATGCTTTATTGGGCTATATCCAGTTTGTTGCTGATAGGCTCGACGACGAGCCTAGGTATGAAGGCTACCCCGAAGTTGTAAGATTGCAGGAGCAGCGGAGGAGGAAAAGGCTCATTGTTCGTGGAGCTTCCAAATTCAACGAGAACCCGAAGGCAGGCTTAGCATATCTCAGCTCACAGGGTATTATCGAAGATCCTTCGGATGCTGTATCCGTGGCTCGATTTCTGAAAGGAACAACTCGCATCTCGAAGAAAGTATTTGGAGAGTTCATCGCGAAGAAGGGTAACGAAGCTTTCCTAGAAGCACTCATGAGTTCCTTCGATTTCGCGGGAAAAAGAGTAGATGAAGCCCTACGTATGCTCTTGGAATCTTTCCGGTTGCCAGGAGAATCGGCTTTGATTGAGCGCATCGTCACCGTATTCTCGGAACACTATATTAGAAGCGCCAAGCCTGAAAGCATCTCCGATAAGGACGCCATTTTCGTACTTTCATACGCCATCATCATGTTAAATGTGGATCAACATAGCACCAAGATCAAAGCCCGCATGCAGTATGAGGATTTTGCGAAGAATCTCAGAGGTGTGAATGGTGGTCAGGATTTTGATACAGGGTATTTACAAGCAATATTCGAAGAGATCAAGTCAAATGAGATCATTCTGCCGGATGAGCATGATAATAAGCATGCCTTTGATTATGCTTGGCGAGAGCTCCTGCTAAAGACGGGCACAGCTGGGGATCTAGTACTCTGCGACACGAATATCTTCGATGCAGACATGTTTGCTGCGACTTGGAAGCCTGTGGTGGCTACCTTGTCGTACGTGTTCATGTCTGCTAGCGATGACGCTGTCTTCTCGCGAGTTATTACCGGCTTCGATCAGTGCGCTCGGATAGCTGCGAAATATGGTCTGACCGAGGCTGTAGACCAAGTTGTATATTGCTTGAGCTATATCACTACCCTTTCAACGGAGACCCCCTCGAATACAGCTCTCAATACCGAGATCCAAGTAGGTGAGAACAGCGTGATGGTCAGTGAGCTTGCGGTCAAGTTCGGGCGAGACTTCAAGGCACAGCTGGCCACCGTGGTGCTATTCCGAGTGGTCACAGGAAGTGAGACCATCATTAAGGATAGCTGGAAACATGTAAGTGATAAAATTCTATCCAGAGAGGCAACAATGCTGACTTGGACAGATCGTGCGCATTTGGCTGAACCTCTTCGTTAACTCCTTAATACCTCCCTTCTTCGCACCCAATCGCCTAGATATTCCTTCTATACCATTACAGAATCCATCACAAGTAATAGATCGAGGTCCGAAGTCTAACGATACTGGTCTCTTCTCTGCTTTCACATCGTATATCTCTAGCTACGCTGCAGATGATCCACCCGAACCATCTGACGAAGAGCTGGAGAGTACGCTGTGTACAGTGGACTGTATAAATGCCTGCTATATGGGAGACCTTTTCGCAAACGTAGTGTTAGTCTCTTTGTTCCATCAATGTTTCTTGA
This sequence comes from Proliferodiscus dingleyae, assembly GCA_003988795.1. Lineage (NCBI taxonomy): Eukaryota > Fungi > Ascomycota > Leotiomycetes > Helotiales > Lachnaceae > Proliferodiscus > Proliferodiscus dingleyae. Next base: position 540,535 of record QYAK01000001.1, on the reverse strand, counting down.
GTACTGATAATTATAGCGACATGCCGGTAAATTCGCTGAAGCCACTCGTCGAAGCTTTGCTCTCGCAAATTCCAGATGACCCGACACCAATAGTCATCAGCGTCAAGACGGAGACCGAATCCCCAGTCCCAGCAAACAGTCCAAAGAGTCCAACCGGACCCGTCTATGATCCTTCAATAACCTATCTACTAGAGTTTGTGACTGTGCTCGCACTTAAAGATAGTGAGACAGTCGCTGCCCTTGGAGAGGTCGTCGCAGAGGCATTACAGAATGTGGTGCGCAATGCAGCTAGCTATCACAGTATCATGGTTTCTAGGACGCTATTCTACCTCCTTCAACTCCTCCATGCTAGCTACGTATGCCGTACTATGACTTGTGCTGGAAGCAATGCTAATAATCATAGGAACACTCCTTTATCCGCGTCCCAGTCGTGCTTCACACAATTTCTAGCCTGAAGAAAGATCTGTTTGACAAATCAGCTACGCTTGTTCTAGAAGGATTAAAACAATGCATCAACGAGCCAGGCCCTCTCAGAAATGAGATTATGACATCTCCTGACTTCTGGGTCATATTGCGAAGTCTCACAAGCAACACTCAGTCCGCGCCAACTGTGTTCGAGATCTTAGAAGGTGTCGCTGTCGGGTCACCTCCAACAGTCATGGCTGACAACTATGAATCTGCTGTCAAGCTTTTGAACGACTTCGCCTCGGCTGGAAGCGTCGGCTCCTCACACGAACAAAAACAGGATAAACGGATGCAGCGACGAGGACAACCCCAAAAGCCCCCCATTAAGCAGCCACAAGTCGACGCAGCGGTCGCGCGAGGTGTCAAAGCTATAACGATGATCTACTCACTCACGACGAGGATCCCGGTTCTGATGCAGCAGAGCCATCTGGAAAGCAGAGAGGCCTGGGCAGCGTACTGGTCCCCAATTTTCAGGGCTTTGACAACGCAATGTACGAATCCATGTCGCGAGATACGACATCAAGCCTTCGCCTCATTGCAACGCACCCTCCTCTCTCCTGAGCTGACGTCGGGAGAGCATGAGGAGTGGACCGCTATATTTAGCGAAGTGCTCTTTCCGCTCATTGTGCGTCTACTCAAGCCGGAAGTCTACTCTTCTGACCCGGTGGGCATGAGTGAGACCAGGGTACAGGCTGCAACGCTGCTCTGCAAGATATTCTTGCATTATCTGGTATTGCTGAGTAAATGGGAGGGGATGCTGGATTTGTGGTTGAAGATACTAGATATCATGGATAGATTAATGAACAGTGGGCAGGGGGATAGCTTGGTATGTTCTTCCTTTGTTTATGTCCTCTCTTTTGCCCATTTTTTCAAGCTGGGGTATCTTTTCTTCTCTGAGACGTTGCTGACTTGTGCGTGATATAGGAAGAAGCAGTCCCTGAATCACTGAAGAACATTCTCCTTGTCATGTCCTCCTCGGGCTATCTCGTCCCGCCCTCGCAGGACCCATCGGGAGAGAAGCTATGGACGGAGACGTGGAAGCGGATTGATAGGTTCTTGCCTGATCTAAGAAAGGATCTGGATCTGGATCCAAAGCCTGTGCCTGCTGCAGTCGAGGAGAAGAAGAACGGTAAAGGGGATGAGGCGAAGAAGGAAGTTGCGCCTGTATAAGGTAATTGTATTGTACAGTAGTCCAAGATAGTGAGATCTTTCTTTTTGGATCTCTCAAAAGAAGGGAAAGAGCGATTCGATGACATGTTGAATGGCATAGATGGCGTCTGGTGGTCTACTGGGTCACTGTATAGAATCAAAGTAATTTACATTGACCAGAGGGCTTGGTCAAAGAAAGCAAACATGGCACGCTTTTTCCGGTGAAAAGAAGTTGTGGCTAAAGCCCCATATCGATGTCCTGCTACGCTTCGGATCAAGTTTGCAGTTGATCAAAGTTTTGCTGAATGTGATTAATTGCGCTATCTACTTGCGGTTGCTGCCTTTCATCTAGTCACTCGCCGCCGCACAATGATCTGGGTTGCCCGACGGATTCCCAAAGTATGTCGGGAATAGTACGCTCTTACCACCTGCACCGAAGACGGCGAAGGAGAGAATGAATATAACGATCTGGGAGCCTCCATCCAATGCGGCTCCGATGAGATAGTTATATTTGTTATAGATCCGCGGCATGCGGCGCCGAAGCCAGAACTGCGAGAAGACGCCTACCGCAATGGAAGACCAGATCCACGATGTGTTTCCGACGTAATTCAGACCTGCGAATGAGGCTATGAATGTGGTGTTGAGCGGCCACTTCTTCGTGAAGGGAAGAGCTCTGTTCAGGCCCCAGTGCAGAGCGGGGAGTACGAGACCGAAGGCCAGGCCAAGAGGCACGATGAGGTAGCGCCCGTTGATGCTGTAGACCTGCTTTGCCAGTGCCCATGTGACGGCCTGCGTGTTGTAGCTCTGTATCACCGAGCCGCTCCAAACACTGTTGCCCTCTGGGTCGAGAAGGATCTCGCGTTTGTTCGTCACGATGGTCGTCATGACGATGTAGTTGAAAGCAGCTCCCAGCAGGGTTCCGTAGATCTGTGTTATGAACATGACGCGATGGGGCACCTTTGTGTACTGTCCAACTTTGAGCCAGTTTGCGAGATTGACAGCCAGGAGGATGACTTGATGTGACCAGCTGGCAAAGTAGAGGTTGGCCAGCGGCCGGCCGGGATGCAGAGCACCAGCAACCATCTTTGATATCTGGTTGGTGGCGATACCGTTTCCGTAAAGGCCGTACAGGATGCAGGAGAAAGGAGCAATAAATGCACCCAACAGGAGCGCTATTATATAGCCCCAGGCTGGAAGTGTCGTCCCCGGTCTGATGGTAATGATCAAGCCGGCGAAGAAAGCTAAGACGAAGAGCGCCAAGTACCACCAGAGGGGCACCTCCTTGTATTTGAGCATCGCCTGGTAATGTATGTCGGGCTGGGTCTTGTTCCGTGCTTGCCTCCATGCCTGGACTATGTCCTTCCTGTAGAAAATGATGACATGTGAGATCAATGCTCCAATGGCCAGGTTCTGGCTGAAGTAGCCCCATACTGTGCTAGACGTCAGAGATGGGACGCCGATAGCATCGAGCGCATCGAAATCGATGGTCCCTTCGCCGTTCGTGATTGCAGAAGTATGGAAGACTGAGCCATTACTCTTAAAGAGCGAGCTCGACATGAATGGAAAGGTCTTCGCATCCCACACATTATTGTAATATAATCCAAGCATGGCACAGTAATAGATCACGTAACCGATCCAGGAGTTGAGCTGGAACTTGAATGGCAAGGAAAGATACTGGCTCTGAATGTATTGCCAGTCCAAGCCGAAATTCAATAGACCAACTCCTTCATTAGAGGATGCTCCACCAAAAATCGTTGCGAATGTCTTTCGAACATTCGGTGCAGCGTTGATAGATGCTAGACAAAATATGGAAAGTCCTCCAAACCACGGAATGATGTACGCAGGAAAGAACTCCCACACAGCTGAGATCCCAAAGGCTATGCCGAACTTGGTGAGCCGTTTCTTATTGGCCAGCGGGTCGAAGTGAAAAGCCTGAAAGAGCACGACCTGTGGTAGAGTAGTCCAGTATACCATCTCGGCTGGGTACACAATCAAGGGCCGGAGCAGGCCAGCTACGACAAATCCGCAGAGCGAAATGGAAAAGGTGCCCAGAACCGCCGTAGAGGCTTGCACGGTGTGATTATAGAACAGCCTCTCAACAGCGTAAATCTCTACACCAGAGAGGCCATTGTTGCCAGAAGAGGCGATGAGAGACGCAATGACATGTTCTTTGATGCCGAAGTGCTGGCCAGAATTGAGAAATCGTAGAGTGCTCTGCAGCCATTTCCAGCGAAATAGCTCAGGACGGGGAGTTAGCAGAGCCCATGCCTCACCGACGATGAAGACGAATACTATAGAGTGAAGTGTTAATTGAATGGATTCCTCTACCTGATTCCGGGCAGGAGTGAGAGTACTGTACTTACTTTGTATAAAAATAGATGAAATCGTAACCTGGTATGGCTTGAAAACGTAGAGCATCGTGATCACCTATACTTTCAGAGTCACTACTGCTCAATGTGGGAAGAATTAGAGAAATCTCCAAAGTCGTCAAGGAAGATGCCTGTGTGGACACGCGCTAAAAAGAATATCAATGATCTGAAAATCTGCCTACACTTGTCAGGGCCGTGAAGGCGGTACCCAGGAAAACGGATCGGAAGGTCAACGACGGATCTCCATCATCTCGAGCATCCACAATGAATTTCGAGACATCAGCACCTGGTCATACAGCATCAGCGAGCGCCCTCTGAAGGTGGAGACTGCGTGGATATATTCACCGCTTCGGATGACAGGATGGCCCTTGACATATTGGATTTCGTCTGCCGGCGGCTCTCCAAAAGACTCTTTCTCATTCTCAATCTGGATCTGTTTATCGGCGCCAGTTACGTTGGGCTTCTCTTTGACAATGCGGCTATCATGCTTGGGAGAGGAGGAAACCTCAATAACGTCCACCTCACCCCCACCTGGCAACTTTCCTGAGTCGGATGCTGCCATGACTTTCGAGGCCACGAGAAGACAAGAGGGAAGACTGGTGCGGCCCAAAAATCACGAGAGAGGCCGTGGAAGTGGAGGTGCAGAGTATAAAAAAGAGACTGCAAAAAGGCGCTTCATGAATATAGAATGCAACGTTATATGCAGAGTAGTCACGGTTTGACGTTCTTGCGATGCCGCATGCAATGACGCGATTTACCGGGTAAATGAGACGGGGGAAGATACGTGGGCAGTGAATACACTCGTATTAGCTATAATCACCCGGATTAGGCAGGTTCGAAGAGAATTGCTTACACCTCTGATGAGCCCAAACAGGCAGGTTGAGGGGATGATGTGATCTTGCGTGCAATATGAACCGTGGCGATACAAATCATCTACAATAGTCTGCGATCAGCAGTATTCGAAGTATCCGAGCACCCCGGACTGATAGTGGAGGAGAGTGAGACGAAAAGACATGGATTATCCCCGACCCTTCGCTAGTCCCAAAGACTGATCTGCACCCGATCCTGGCTCTTGAATATCCTGACTTGATTCGTCAATTGGAAGTGCATTATATTTTTCTCATACTGATAAGAGCATATGTAAAATGTCGAACTGTTAGCTTGTCATCCATCCCCAATTTTTCAAAGCCACAACCTGTGTGAGTTTCTATACGAGCTCATGTATTCACTTACCGATCTTTCTCAAGAGTTGTCATACAACACTTGATAGCCGACTTCGTACTTTGAGACAAGGGAGAACGCTGAAAGTGGAATGACCAGGAGTGTGCTGACACAACCGCTACGAGTACTAACTGACCAGTAACTAACCAACCAACCAACTACGTAGTAATTAAGTTGTACAAAGACCCACATAGAGATTGTTGGATTTTGGAATCGTCCCTCGAAGTGGCCTGGTGAAGCTTGCTTGCCTGCTTCGACACTCTGTCTTCTGTAGTCTGTCGGCTCGAAAACATTTCAAGGCCTTGGTTGAAGATCAAATTTGCGATAAAGCAATACTGCCCTGGCAGTTGAGCCATCTCTTTGTTTGAACAATGTGGGAAGCGATGAACGACTCAAGTAGTAGTGGCCTAAATGATTTGCGTAAAGTGTCCCAGCGAACATTATTCAGGGGTCAACCCGACAATGTCTTGGGAAGGGTCTGAGCTGGAAAATCTTGACTTGCTTCAGGACGAAGTAACATAATTGTGAAAGAGGAAAGCTTGATGGTCTAGTCCGAGATCAAGTCTCGATCATCAGGCGTACTTGTTCGAGTGTATCAGCATACATTTTATCTCTCTTCATGTCGCCTTTCTTGAATCTTGGAAATTTATCCCACGCGTGCACAGTCTCCTCGATGCAATAGCCACCAACAACCTTTCCCAGGCTCTTCAGCTTCTGTCTGAAAGTTTCAACCTCTTCACGCAGGACGTCCCATTCGACAGTGTACAACGCTATGTTGTGGGGCAATTTTCGCAGACTTTCATCTGGTGCTAGCGCTGGGGACAAGTAAGGACTGGAAAGATCATCCGCCTTAGACACATAGATTTCGTTTAGAGTCTTGAAACTCTCTGGGGTTCGTGATTTCTCGCTCGCAATTCGACAAGTGCGTTCTTTTTCTTCACGACTCTGGGCAAAGTCAATCAATGGGTAGATTGACAATATACCAGCTAGGTCTATGTCATCGCTCTTCTTGGTGTCTTGCAATTTCAATGCCGTTGCCAGTGCGAGATTTCCCCCCGCACTCCATCCACCTAGCACCATGCGTCCAAGACCGTACTCTTTCATGTGCTGCCTCAGCCAGATAACGGCTGAGACACAGTCTTCAAGCTGAGTAGGATACACATACTCGGGACAGCGTCTGTATCCTACACTGGCAACGATGTACCCCGCCTTAGTGACTTCAGCTGCCCAACGGGCGTCGTTCTCCGGCGTCCCATACAACCAGCTCCCGCCATGGAAGTTGACTATAACAGGGAGCAGCCCTGCACTAGCTTTGTAGGAAGAGGGTACATAGAAAAGGACGTTGATCGTCCCGTTCTTCACAGGAACAGACACCTTGAAGTTGTAGCGCGGCGGGATAGGATATGAGTAGCGCCGATCGAGGATGAAGAAGATGGAAGTTATAAAACGAATGCGATAAGCCTTGAGATATGAGCCGATTGTTGAGAGGATCCCCATCGTTCAGGTAAAGTAATATAAATGATGCGTTTGTGGAAACTCAGTTAAGCTGTAGCTATCAGCCGACAACGTTCTGGCGACACTACCGCATCTTCGAAGACGCCCTTAGCGTTTTATATCCTTACAACAAAGAAACAGATCAAATTAATATGCTCGTATTTAAGGACTCTAAGTCCGTTCAGTTGCCGAGGCATTACATCGAGCTTTGGACGATCGGAAGTGAGCAGCGGGCTGAGATCCTACCGGCCGGAAGGTAGAAAGTTCCGAAACTTCTTAGATATATATAATGAAAGCTGTTCACATCGTTAAAGCTATCAAAGAATCTTCCAGAGTGTCACATGAGTGAAATAGGCCCTCAGCTTGCCTGAGGCGCAGACGAGACTTGGTTACCACTTCTGATACGTAGTGATTTGAATCGTCTTCTAGCGCCAGGAGCGATTTTCCATTCATCAATTAAGACGTGAGTGATCCCGAATGAAAAGCCGTTGAATGATAGATGTCAAGACTATGTAAGACTGCGGCTTTCTTGTAATTTGACGATATATATTGCACAAACGCAGCCGTAGTCTGTGTTGGAGTATCCACCTCCCTCACGTGTCACCCTAACCGAGAATCATAGGGGCTCGCTAAATATAGGGGACGTGGATCTCCAGCTCCAGCCCCTTGACGCCCCATCGAGGCGCAGTATGCATGACATGTCGCAGTACGCGTCGCTTGATACGGGGAATGTGAAAATGTTATCATGATTTAACCACCCACCCTCGACCTCTTTCTTCACCTTTCTCATCCTCTTTCCCCAAGTCATATCGCAGTCTCGCATATATGGCGCCCACACTGCTTCCAACACCACGCAACATCGAAGCTCTGCGCTCAGTCCTCACAGAACAGCCTGTGAAGAAACAAGTACTTCGACATGCCAAGAGAGCAGCTGTCGCAGCGGGGCCGCATCTTCTTCGACGCAGCTTGACCGTCAACGATGCGCAGAAAGTCACACTGGGCATAATAGCAGTCTACATCGTCGTCATCGCGCTCCTTTGGAACATCCCATATGTGCGGTGGTCGTTATGGCCCTTCAAGGTAAGATAGCACCCCCCACAAAAGATCTTCTAGAGATCTCCTGACAGATCGGCATTAGATGCTCGTGATAGCATTCCACGAATTCGGACACGCCATAACAGCATGCTGCACGGGCGGCCGAGTCGAGTCAATATCGCTCGACCCGCGCGAGGGAGGGGTTACGCACATGCGGGGTGGAATAAGCGCTGTCACATTGCCCGCTGGATATCTCGGTTCCTCCCTGATCGGGGCGCTGCTGATCTTCTGCGGCTTCGATATTGTCGCGAGCAAAGTCGCGAGCATAGTTTTGGGCGTCTGCTTCTTGCTTACGTTGTGGTGGGCGCGGAGGGACTGGCTCACCATTGTCACTGTGCTCCTGGCGGTCGGACTACTGGTGGCGTGCTGGTTCATTGCCCATGCCGAGGCACTGAAATATGTGGTGCTCTTCATTGGAGTCATGTCTGCGCTTTACAGCGTTTGGGATATCGTATGTTGTGCGATTTGTCTTCCTTTCATACTCGCTGATCTTAGAATAGTGTGACGACCTTATCTTTCGGAAAGTCAATAGCTCCGACGCCTCAGTCTTCGCCCAAAGGTACGGCGGCTCTTCGCAATGCTGGGGTGTGATATGGAGCATCATATCCCTATTCTTCATGATCATAGGCATTATTGCCGGGATCGCTGCCTTTCCAGAATCGGCGACTCAGCAAAAGGATGACTCAAAGGACTTTATTCCCACCTGATTGCGCCTCCAACCGAAAATGGAGGGGCGGAATCAATGAGTAGATGCGAGCCACACGAGTCTTTGGGTCAAAGACAGAAGAATTGCGGAGGCCAGTGGATGACATGACAAGTGCTCTGAAGGCCTGGCTCACCAAGCCGCTAATTTCGACAGTCCTGGTCAGAAGTTGTCGAAGGTCGGGGAAGACGGATTAATGACGTATTGTGATACCCTTGAACGTTTCAATTTAAGAATTACGAATTCATGATAATGCTTTGATCGAAACGTCGTTCATTTGAATAGCAAGTCTGGTCACAGGATTCTCCATGCGATATCGACAGAATTCCACTGCATCATGAGTCTCCTAGGTCAAATTTTGAATAACATTATTGTTATTGAACGAATCTATACTAATCGATCTCAGACACTCGAGCGAGTGTTCCTTCTAGTGTATACTGTATATGGGTCTTTGTGTTAATTAGAAAGCACACGTCCGGACCCCGTTTCATATCCCCATGTCTATATACAAGACAGAGGCAGATGTTGAGTGTAGAAAATAATTTCCATGTTTATGGAGCTTTCATGGTCAGGAAGCTCTCCCGGATGTGCTCCTCACCACCACCAAATTTGCTGTACAATCTCCGTGCAGCGGTCTGTCCAAAGACCTCTAACGTCGCAAAGTCCAGAATCTCAAGTACAGTCATCTCAACACCCATCTTATGTCTGCACCAATTTCTCAGTTCGATTGCCACTAAACTATCGACGCCCATGCTGCTGATCGACCGGCTGATGTCAACCTCGTCAAGCGGCAACAATAAGAAACCATGCAGCGTCTTGCCCATCTCTGTGGCAAGAAATTCTACTGAGGATACTTCGCGGAGCATAGCAGGGTTTGCCTCCGCCTCTGCCAAGAACTGTCGAAGGCCTGGGTCACTGGAAGCGCCTTCGCCAGAGTCGCCGACTTGCTCAATGTTGCGGTATATGGCCATGCGGCGGTCACCTTTCCAAATGCAACGATTATTCGGCGCCCGAGATGGGACCGTCATGCGAAGACCGATGCCTATCTGACTGTTGTTGACGAAGCCCTCTGCCGAAGATATTGCCTTGCTGCGGAGTATGGCAAGGTGGAGGGAGTCGAGGAGGTCTGATTCTTGGAGGACGTGCAGGTTGGTGGCTTTGAATTGGTCGAGGACCGCCTTATTAGTTGAGACATACCCAATCTGCCATTGTCAGTAGTTTCCTATGTAGTCTCTGAGGTCGGTAACTTACATCTTCGATAGGCCCAATATCGATCACAGACGCTGCAAGACCTTTGTTATGTCTGTACTGTACGAATGCATCTAAGAAGGTATTGGCAGAAGCGTAATTTGCCTGACCTCTCTGCCCAACAAGTCCAGAGAAAGAGCTAAACATGACCATGAAGTCAATAGGCATGCCTTCAGTAGCCTGATGCAAATTCCAGGTTCCTTGCACCTTGGGCTTAACGGCAGCTTCCCAGTCATCAATGCTCATCTGATCGAGTGGGCCGTCCTTCAAAATCATAGACATTTGAAGAATCCCGGCCACGGGCGTAGAAGCCCCATTGATCGCCATTTGCACGTCATCCAGATTGAAAATACTGCCAGGGAACGCTTGGGCATTACAGCCTTGCGACTTCAACTCCTGGAAGAAAGCCTGGTCCGACTCACTGGTACCTGCAGAACGGGAGAGAAAGACCAGGTTCTTGGCACCCTTCTCAACCATCCATGTAGAGACTGCGCGACCGAGACCACCAAGTCCCCCGACCAGCAGATATGAGGCGTCCGGTCGAAGTTCTAATTCGCTAAATCCTCCGGTGACTTCGAGACTGCTGTGGTCTTCAGGCATCGCCACTACAACCTTACCAATATGCGAGCCCTTCTGCATGAAACGGAAAGCAGCTTCGATTTTATCAGCGGTAAAGAGCGTGATAGGACCGATAGGGCCGATCTTTCCTTGAGCATAATATCCCATCGTCTCACTCAAGATATCCTGGGTGATGTCTGGACGCTCAGCACAGATCTGTGCGAAATCGACGCCGAAGAAAGCTCGATTCGACTCGAATATGTCCATATTAAGCCTGGCACGGCCAATAAAATCACGCTTCCCAATCTCAACCATGGAGCCATACGGAGCAACACATTGCCAGGACGCGTGAAGAAGTTCACCAGACAAAGAATTGAGCACGAGATCGACGCCTCTGTTATTAGTAGCTTTCATTATATCTGGGAGAAATGTCGCGTTTCGGGAGTTGAAAATATGGTCGCGTGGGATGCCGTATGTCTGCATCAGGTACTCAACCTTCTCTGGCGTCCCAACAGTACAGTAAATCTCTGCCCCGAGCATTTTAGCGACTTGGATGGCAGCTATACCTATACCACCGCAAGCTGATTGAATAAGCACGCTGCGTCCCGCCTTCAGCCTTCCAAGGTGGATTACGGAGTGGATCACTGTGCTGTACACGCATGGCATTGTGGCAGCTTCGTCGAACGATAGACCCTCGGCCATTTTGGTACAAAGAGAAGATCTGGTAATCAAGTTGGTGGAGTATGAGCCACCAGCGAAAACAATGACCTTATCGCCAGTTTTGACGTTCTTCACATTTGGGCCAACTTGACGGATGATGCCAGCACATTCACATCCAAGTCCGTCGCCTTCACTGGGGTGCCCCTCAACAATACCTTGAGCGATGAGGACGTCTTTGAAGTTCATGCCAACGGCCTTGACTTCGACTTCGACTTGGTCTTCCACAAGCTTATGAATGGGACGCTGTACCCATTGAAGTGTATTTAAAAATCCGCGCTTGGCGATCTGAAGTCTCTTTGAGCCAGAGCCTACCGCAAGGGGCTCAGCCAGCTCGCTATTGATAGAGAACCAATGGAAGCGAGGGATAAGGATTTTACCGTTATCAATAGCCCATTCATAATCGGGATCGTAACCGTCGACCTCTTCTCTGCACGAGAATTTCTGGAAGACTTTGATGATATTCTGGCTCGTTTCACGATTAATCTCGTCAAGTTCCAGGGTGGCCATGTCGATAGCAAGCTCATTGCGTACTGCTCGTGCAAGACCGAGTGACTGTGCCCAGCGTGGGTTTTTGCAGTTGACCTGTATTGCGCGGGTTGTCCATAGAATACTGGTGTCAGAATCAACGCTAAGGAGGAATTTCACCAACGCCTGGTACCTCTGATCGGTGATATTCTCCAAAAATGGGTTGTCAAGATCTAACAACGAGACAATGTCTTGACCTGGCCTAACGGTGTCTTCGAGCCCGCACCGCTCGACTTTGTAGCCAGCAGTCCTGAATTCTGTCTCAATCTCGCTAATGAGCTTGCCATCAACAAATGAGTCGCACAACAAAGAAATCGCTTGAAGCTTGGGTGCTGCTACTGCCGGTGAGGTGATCATCAGGGCATTTACTTGGTAGGGCGTCACATCATCGTATATGATGCTCGGATAGTCGAAGCCAACCTCCTGCATCTCCTTCGCCCAACGTTCTGGCGAGACATAAGGTTCCCAGGCACGGCCGTCCTCCTCACCAAGCCACCATCCGGATAATGTACCCATGATATAGTTCAACCATTTGGCGGTGGAGCACAGTTCATCGAGAAACAAGTGGCCACCTGGTCGAAGTAAAGTGCGAACATTCTTCAGCGTTTCACCAATCTTAGGCGTAGCGTGCAAGACATTGGTGGCGATAATAAGGTCAAAAGACCCAGCCTCAAACCCCTGCTCCACGGGATCTTTGGAGATATCGAGGAGAGAATATTCAATATCTTGGTACGCAGCAAAACGCTCCTTGGCTTCGACAAAGAATCCTGAAGAGATATCGGTGTATGTGTAGTTGCCGTACATGCGCTCGCCTTGAGGAGATGTCAGGCTGTCGAGGACGGTTGCAGTCGTTCCGCCTGTTCCTGCACCAATTTCAAGGATACGGAGCCACGGTTTCGCGTGGCGGATGGCGGTGAAGAAGTCCTTGTGTGCCCATCGGTCTCCCATGTTATACAGCTTAGTGAGAACGTTATCTTGAAGCAGGATGCTCAAAGGCTCGCTGTCACCGGCGAAGATATTCTTGAGATTGTCGTAGATTCTACGGAGGGCGATGGCGGCAACTTGTGTTGGGGTTGATATGATCTGATGTGTAAGAGCCTCAATCTCCATCTGACGGTCTTCTGAATTGAGACTAGAAAGCTTCTCAGCTTCCTCAACAAGTGCATTGTTCCCAGCTGTAGCCAATTGTGCTTGTCGCTTGAGCCACTGACGGAACTTTTTGAGGTGTTCTGGGCTCTCGCCCTTGCTTTCCATTGAATCGAGTAGGTGATTGCTCTCAATTGTACAAAGCAACGCAAGCTTCTCGACCGGGAGATAAAATTGGCGCATGCTGGGCCCATCCGCCGGCCTGACGAGATCCTTGGCGTTGAGGAAATCCATGTCAGTATACCAATGAATGCGAGTTGCAGCGTGAGGATCTGAACCCCTTCCATTTTCGTCATCTGCGATTGGGGAGAGCTTCAATCCCTTCAGCTCGAGAACGACGTCTCCGTTGGCAGTAGCGATGCCATCTCCCATAAGGGTTCCCCGTGGAGTAGCGGATGCTTGAGCAAACATTTGCATGCCTGATTTAGGTCTGGCAATATAGAGATACTCGATACTAGTCGGAACTGAAAGGGTGTTCAAGTCACGAGCCTGGCCACACGAAGCCGCGGCACTGAAAAGCTGAACACAAAGATCCAAAGTTGAGGGGTGGAGTTGATAGACGCTCTCGTTGGGTTTGAGAACATTCTCCATATCTGCAAGAGCGATGCGATCCTGGGTTCCCGTACTGATATTTTGCAGACCCATAAAGCGTCCTCCGTAGTGAAGACCAACTTTTCGCATGGCTTGATACCACTTGGTAGAAGAGACGTCCCTTGGTAGCTTCCCCCGAGGCTTGGCGACGGGCTCAAATTCAGGACCTGAGCGAACTTGACCCCAGCAATGCTTGGTCCAGTTGCCTTGGTTGCTTGATACGATAGTAAATTCGTACCATGTCGAGTCGAGGGAGTTTGTTAAGCGGCGAGGTCGCAAGGTTGTCAAAGTCTCTGTAGCGGTAGTTTCATTGACCACCATTGCCTGAGCGATCACGACTTCGCGCACGGCAAAGTCGTCTCGGCCGGTAAGCTGACGGATCGCCTCTCCTGCCATGGCAATATAGCCTGCACCAGGGAAGATGATATCAGAAGAAACTTGATGATCTCGTATCCATGCAACTTCTTCGAGTCTCAGCATATTCCTCCATGTAGGCTCGAGATTGGATCCATCTGTGATGCGGCTACCGAGAATGTCGTGGTGGGGGAACTTCCGTAATCTCCAATCTCTGGAGACACGGCTCTCGTCCCAATACTCAGCATCATGATTCCATGGGTATGCTGGGATATCATACAATACGTTGCCGGGAGCCATGGCAGAGAAATCGATTGCAAGACCTTTTACGAAAAGTTGGCCAACTGCTTGTAAAAGGCTTTGAACGCCACTGATATTTCTCTGCAGTGCTGATACATAAGCTGGATTTGTTGCATTGGCAGCTTTGAATATCTGACGAAGGGGTCCTTGAAGAGCTGAATGGGGGCCGATTTCAAGGAAGACTTGATCAGTGGGATTGTCCTTCAGTAGAGCCTGAACGGCCGCGGAGAAAAGAACAGGAGATTCTAAATTCTGGCGCCAGTATACTGGTCCGAGAATTCCGCTATCCATAATGATTTCGCCGCAGACAGTGGAATAGAATGGGATCCTGGGAGCTTTTGCATGAATGAACGGTTGTAATTTGGACTGGTACTCCTCTCCTATTTCATGCATGTGGTAGGAGTGGTAGGCCATCTCAACATTTAAAGCCCTGGCAAAGGTGCCTGGAAGCTTTCCCTTGATGTTTTCCACTACTTTGCTCAACTGGTCAATATCCCCGGAGAGTGTGACACTGCTGGGGCTGTTCTCGCATGCGATGACCGTTCGGTCAATTAGGAAAGGGGCGACTTCTTCCTTGCCAAGACCCACTGCAGCCATTCCACCTGAGCGAGTTTGCTTCTTGGTTGTCCAACCTCTATAGTATGCGGCGACGATGGCTTCCTCGCAAGTGATGACCCCTGCAGCATATGCTGCAGCAATCTCTCCGCTGGAGTGACCGGCAACAGCACTTGGCACAATGCCCCAACACCGAAGGAGGTTGACAATCGCAAGTTGAACAGCAGTGCACAAAGGTTGAGCAAACTCGGCTTTTCCGAAACGCACGGCACGCTTCTGCCTAGCAACTTCATCACTGCTTGGACTGCCCAGCTCCAGAAGCTCGTTCTCGATCGACCATGTTGGCGCATGTGGCAGAGCCTGCAAAGCTTTATCCATACGTCTGATATCGTCGAGCACAGAAGGGTACTCTATGAGCAACTCTTTTCCCATACCCGCCCATTGAGCTCCCTGACCTGTGAAAATGAAGTTAAGTTTTGGTTGAACATTTGACTTCACTCCAGGAGAGCCTTCAGACATGGTGGATCCTTCGGCAACGCAAAAAGTCCGGAATGGTAAATGCGCTCTTCGCGCCCCAAGTGTATAAGTCAAGTCGAGTAACGCCTCTGGCCTTTGCTTGAGATAGGCTCTACAATTCTTAACGTGCTCATTTAGGGAGTCTGTATGATTAGCTGAGAATACGAGCAGTTGCGGTCTTGTGCTATTGGATGGAGAGTTCTCATGGGGCTTTGGCTCCAGGCCCCAGGCTGCAGCAGATTCGATGATTG
The DNA here is from genome assembly GCA_003988795.1 of Proliferodiscus dingleyae. Taxonomy (NCBI): domain Eukaryota; kingdom Fungi; phylum Ascomycota; class Leotiomycetes; order Helotiales; family Lachnaceae; genus Proliferodiscus; species Proliferodiscus dingleyae. The sequence goes on along the minus strand of QYAK01000001.1, from coordinate 525,275 downwards.
CGGTTGCATTAGCACCGCCAAGACCGAACGAGTTCACTGTAACTCTCTCTGCCCGATCTGCCGGCCACTTCACAGGCTCTATAGGGACCTTGAGCTTGTTGAAATCCATCTTCGGATTCGGTGATTCGAAATTGATATTTGGGGGGATCGTTCTGTGCTGGAGCGCAAGGATCGCTTTGATAGCTCCAGTCACACCGGAGGCACCTTCTGAATGCCCAACATTCGGCTTGGATGACCCAATGTAGACCCCTTTCTCCCCAAAAACATTTGCCACCGCCTGAGCCTCCAAGGGATCTCCAATGGATGTACCGGTACCATGGCACTCTACAAATCCCATCTTCGTGAAGTCGGTGAGGCCAGCTGCTTTATATGCGAGGCGAAGCAGAGCTTCATGACTAGCAGAGCTCGGATGCGAAATTCCTGGTGTTTTGCCGTCGCAGTTGGTGGCAGTAGATCTGATAATTGCTTGGATAGGATTTCCATCTCTGACAGCATCGCTGAGCCTCTTGACATACAAAGCATTGATGGCCTCGCCACGAGCGTAGCCATCGGCTCTAGAATCAAAGGTCTTGCACTTAGCTCCTGAGGAAAGGACTCCTTGCTCGGACATGGCAATAGTCATTGTCGGAGACATGATTAAATTTGTTCCACCAATTATGGCCGCATTACACTCATTCTTTTCAATTGCCTGGCACGCCATGTGCAACGCAATCAGTGATGATGAGCATCCGGTCTTCACTGTCAGACTTGGCCCTTTCAAGTCGTATTCGTATGAGATGCGGTTGCCTAGCAAGAACTATGACGGGTTAAACAAAATAATTCGTGACGGATACAGCAGAAGCATACATCGCCATATCCAGTCACTCGATACATTCCTGCATCCTGACTGTCCTTCAAGTGGATATCTTGCCAATCTTCTCCGAATACACCCACGTAGCATCCTATTTCCTTTCCTCTCCAATTGGTCTCGCCGGCATTCTCTAATGCTTCTCGACTGACTTCGAGTAATAATCGAGCTTGAGGATCAAGCTTCTCTGTCTCAGACCTCGTCATGGAAAAGAAAGAAGTATCCAGATGTTTTAAGTTTCCTTGGAGGAAGTTTCCATACTTTGTGCGAACGGTTCCCGGCTTACCGCTCTCATTATAGAAAGCATCGACATTGTATCGATCTTCTGGCACGCGAATTCGACCATCTCGCTTCTCCATTAGCAATTTCCAGAAGTCTTCCCCGCTGTTGACACCGCCTGGAAGACGCATGGCCATTCCGACAACAGCAATAGGTTCTGAAGTTGTGGAATCAAGTTCGTTATGGTAGCCATTGGTCCCATTAGAATGGCCATTAATGCCGTTGACACCATTGGTATGCGCTCCTTCCGCGCCATGGCTACCATATATTCTGTCATACACCGTCATACTGAAGCAGTGCGACTTCGTATATCACTGAAAATGACGCTAAGAAACGGTCTATATCGACAGTAACTCCGAAATAAGGTGATCAAATTATACGTTTCCAGCTGAATCCTCTGAGACTCCCATACTTGGGCTTAAAGAGCACATATGTATCTCCACTTCGATTTCTCTTAAATCCCAACTCTTATAGAGCAAATACTACGCTGTTATTCATCTTGTCATGCTGATTGAGCTGCAAGGCGCAGATGTTTGAGTAATGTGGAGCTTGGAAATGACGTCGGATTGGTCCCCCTGCGGCTCTGGAAAGACATGCAGAATAGTTCTCCCACCACGTGCGATCCCTTGTCCTCATAGAGTCGAACATCCCATCTTTCTAATATATGGATTCAATTCAGCTCTTGCAAACCGCTTGTGGCGTGTAGGACCTCTTGATCAGTGGATACTAGGCTTAGGAACTTTAAGTCAAGATCATGCAGAGCTAGCCACATGCGATCTATTATGCAGATGATAATCATACCCAGATGCCAGTCTATTGATCCAGACGTCGAGACAATGTATCAGCCTTCGATCTTGGTAGAGTCATGTCAGCAATATAGGGGCTGACACTGCAGGTGACGGTGCGACGAACGTGTCCAAAATGGTCAGAGGCATTCCATGAAACTTTGTGTCGGAATTCTATCATCACAACTCATTACGGGTCTCCCGCTTCATCGCTGATCAAGGCCCTATGCGGAAAATCTCTTTTGTTGAGCAAAGGACATCAGCATCTCGCGCTTTGTGTACTCTCTATGAATCATTTGTCGCAGTCTTTTCATCTCTCAACCGCCCATTCCAAAACATCACTGCTTTCTATCTCCAATTCCGGTTTCCTACCCAGTATATCATTAATATCAAAATGGGCTCCATCAAGGTGGGTTTTACCCATACAGTGCCATTTGGCCCAACTGAAACTCTTCAAGATGCAATCCGCGACACCGTTGACTTCGCACGAAAACATTCTCCTTTCTATAGGAATCTCTACGCCTCGCTTCCGAAAGGCTCGTTGGCTCTATCTGATCTACCTGGCCCAACTCGTTCTGGGCCTCCAAGCCAACAGCAAAGAACATGATTTAGACAAACTCTGCAGGTAGACGGAGTCGTGTTTGCATCTAGTGGCTCAACAGGAGTATCCAAAATTACGTTAGTGTCAAACTGAATTGAAGGCATTTACGCAATACGTGTCTTCTTGCATAGTCTCAGCGGGAGTGTGGCCCGGAGACCGGGTAGCCAACTTTTTTGTCGCAGGCAACCGCTATTCCAGCTTGCTCGCAATCAGTACTACGGCTCTAGGTGTCCAGTAAGGGATTCGAAACGTCCGGAACCCAACACTGATAGAATCTGATAGATACCGCTTGTCCTCCTTCCTTTGAGATTTGCAATCCCGCATGCAAAGTTGGTCACCCATATCCAAGCTCAAAACGCCACGGTCTTACTTATCAGCACAACGCTCCAATAGGTTGCGGCAGTGCTACTCAAAACAAAGCAGACCTGCCCAAGTCTCCTTTTGATGTTATTTTCCAGCGAAAGTCTTTATGAGGATGACCGTGCACTGTTGAAGCGCGACTAATGCACAGGTTCGATCACTGGGCTACGGAGGTATGGATTCGCGGCTGATTGGGAGACTTGCTGAAGACGCGGATGATGAGAGGATTCATAAGGTGAATCATCCTATACTCGTACTTGAGATTGTAGATCCAAGCAGACTGTCAATCACAAATCCGAAATAGCCTGGCTCAATCCCCTCTACAAATCTCTGTCGCCATAAGTCTCTATGGACAAGTTCTCCAATGATTGGTGTTGACAGAGCATATAGGTTTAGTCCCAGTCATTCGGTATCCCGTCGGAGAATGGGTGGACTATTTCAAAGACTTCATAAGTGTCCTGAGACGCGATCTAAAAAGAACTTCGAAGTGGCGACTTTCAGGGGGGGCCCAATTCCATCTAGAGCGCAAAGGCCTCAAGGACCAATTGATTTTCAAAGTCGCTTGCAGTCCTAAGAACTAGGAATAAGCTACGAAGATGCTTACAAATGCTTTGGTAGAGCTGAAACCTTGTTTCAACGACCATATTGCTGCAGGCTTCATGCATCCTCTCGTGGTGGAGTGGGTTGATGCAGACAGTTTTGTCGTTGTGGAATAGACCAGGAAGACCCCTTGGTTCCGGGTAATCGCAAATGAAAAAGTCTAATTTCTTGATCTCATATTCCTAGTTCCATAAAGATATCGAGTGCGCATATCGTGTTCACAAACGTTATCAAAAATGGCAACAATAGTTGCGCGTCTTTCGTTCAACCTCTCTACTGCTAGCTACTCCTCGGAAAGGACGGTACGCAGGGGCCCTTAGACGACCGACATTGACAGCACTCAATCTAATTAGACAGCGAACTGAGAATCCTTACCTGAGCATAAGAAAGTGGAGACTTTCAGGGCTACACAGTGTCGATATGAGCTCGACTAGCTTCAGGAACGTTGATGTGCTTGACTAGCTCAATCCTAATGACGGCGTCTCGACCACGAAGAGAGTTTTTATCGCACCTAACGCATTCCACACAAGGTTGCTTTTTTATCTGAGACGATCCAGAAGCCAAAAAACAGACTTGCGCTTACGTTTCATAATATTCCTTCATCTGCGTTTGGTAAAAGTGGGGCTTCCATGACGCCTTGCTTCCTTCGACAGTTCTATAACTTAACTCATATCTTCTTGCTGACTCTGCATTGTCAGCAGGACCCTATGTTTTGGTTGCATCGCATCAAGTCAAAAATCTCTCATTCGTATACAGTACCTGAAATCTGTGCGCTGAAAATCTTGTTGCATATTTCTGCAATTTCCAAGGGACGAGAGGCGCTGATGTGCAGAGGTGGATAAGACAGCATCACCCTGGTATTGAGGATCGAGCAAAAGATAAGAATCAACAATCTCCATGATATATTCATTGGACACTTCTCCAATTAGATAATAACTGGTCATTTGCAACGTTTGCATTCAGATGTCTTCATGAGCTGGCCACAAACCATTCCACAAGCACACCCGAGACCTACCGACCGACAAACTTAGGCATACAATCGAGATCCAACCCATGATCTTGACAGACAACACCAAGAACATCTAGTTTATGGTAATTACACTCCTAATGTCATTCGGTGCTATATTAGGTTGGGTCTGCTGTGACATGACGCGCTTTGATGTATTCGGAAAAGGTGATCTTACTAATCGAAATTCACGATGGCGCTATCTCCAGGACTTGGTCTATGCATGTTGTTCAACAGCAGTCTCGTGTCCAATTCTAACGTTATCGATTGATATCTTATCTCCAGTCTTGGAATGACATTCCTTGCAGGCTATTTACCGTAGTTTCATAATTCTCTATAGGTTTCACTACAGTGAAATCAGTTTTCTCCGAAGTCTTCAAAAGCTCGGTGGCTCAGGCTTAATCCCCTGTTTTTGTAAGACCACATGAGAAATAAAATTTCCAGGAAAGCGATAATAAACTTAATAGTGATCGCTTACTCCTTTACGGACTAAATTCTATCTATGGGTGTCTGCAAGTGTTCCGATGACAACTTTTGATGGTGTATATGCAACGTATTCTGGTGATCTAACAAATGAAGCCGTCGAGGACGTCAAGACAATGTGACGCCTTATCAATTACAATCTCGGGCAATTTTGCGTGACGAACATTGAGCAGGACTAATTGATTACAAGAGAAGACTTGAAATGTCTCTTGGATGGATATCTACAAGAAACCTTAGTTGAGTATAGGAGTTCCACCAGCATTACAACTAAGAAAGTCTAGAGAATCTACAATTGTTCAATATTCTATACACTTAAAAAGTTATTAAGAAGCCATAAATCGAGAGGATGAGGTGGCTTCTCGGCTTACATTTCCAAGCTCACAAGGATCCAACTACAGAGTGTCTAGAACCTGCTTGGGTGACTTCCGAGCAAGCTGGATTTCTCTTGATGCGATATCTAGAGTTCTTCACATTCGGGCCAAGGTTACAACGTTGGCTCCTCAAACTTTGTAAGAACGACTGGAACTTTTAAATATCATGAAAATGACGTGCCTTTGATAGCTTACTGCTTAGCAAGGTTCTTTCCTAGACTCTTTGGCCTCCACAATGAAGACGTACTGGGAGAAATATAAACCCCCACTTAGAAGGCAGCTCAATACTCGAGCTAAATTTTCAACATCAAATTTCGACTTCTTTTTTCGCCACTAAGAGACAAAGCATATCATTTAAGGAAAACCCTGCTTTAATAAGTCGAGAGAGATCCAGAGTCATAGAGTATTGCTTCTCAAATTCCTTCATAAATTCGCCATCGTCCCTGGAATTGCCTGATCAGGGATTTTCTAGTGTCACAAGAAAGACGTGAGAAATACAAATGAAAATTCTCGACGTACTATCATATACGTATCGCCACAGGTGATTCAGGAAGCTGGGAATCTACATCTATTGCCCCCTACTTGCATAGAAATGTTCATCCACATAAATGTCAAACGTCTTGCCTAGTTCACAAGGTTAGGTAGGAAGCAGAATGTACTAGAGCATGTTGCAGAGTTGGAGCGTCAGAGTCTATATAAGTAAAACAATCAAAAATTCCAACCTCTCACGCCTATTTGGACTAGTAAAAAATGAATGTATTTGCCATGGCAAGACAAGTCACACAGCATACTCCTGAGGAATGTAAGATCTCAGAATCCATCTCGGCACATCTTTCCAATCCAGTTTACCGTGGCCGCTCTGATCATGAATTCAATGATCGGAGCGAGTTCTATAATATAGTTGTAGCCGTCGGCTCAATTCTTCGAATTCCCGTTTGTACCTCTCATATCACTCACAAGGAAACTCCGGAATATTATTTGGATTGGGTAGCTAGGCGATTCTCTTGGTCTTTCCAATAACTATGCATAATGCAGGTTTGTTTGATTTTCCTGAAATGTCTTTTTCACCGCCTTCTCCAGCCTCTAGAGAAGTAAGTTTTCCTCTTATTAGTAGGTCGCGAGACACAAGCATTTATTACACCTATTTTTCAATTCCTTAACATTACAGCTCACAATTTCGTCTTAGTTATACCTTTCTTGACAAGCATGATTCAGCCTTACCATTTGGTGAACACCATTTTCTTCGCCTCATAATTATAGGTAACTGAGAGACACGTCAAGATACTATTGAGGATCATTACTCAGAAGAGTGCTAGAGGCAAAGTCGATAGAGCTAATCTCATTTTACGATACACCCTCGATGCTACCACTGATTGTCTTTTGGGGGAAAGCGTCACCATGTTGTGGTCCAAGGCGAAAATATACGAGGCTGCCTTCTCCAAGGCTCACAAGGTCTAATAGCTGGAGCTGAGTCAACCTCTCAGTCATTTCTTTGTAAACTACGTTGTGAATAATTGACTGACGAATGGCCTGCCAACAAAATCATTCTAAGAAAGCCACCCTCCGTAGACCTTATATCTGTACATTTTTCATACATTCAGGGACACATTGATTACATCCTGAGATCTGGACCCTCAAAAGCGCCAAAGGTGAAGGTGAGTGCACATTTCTACATGCACTTGAATATCTCATTCGAGAACCAAAAAAGTTCTTCGAGATCAACTGGCTGGTCTTCTGATTAATAGGCGCGATGGGTCGCTGTGGCTATGTCATGGATATTCTTTGAGCTTGCTAGACACCTAGAGATCGCCAGAACCTACACAAAGAGATCCTTGACAGTGTTGGCTAATAGCTTCCCACGTTTACCTATCTAAAAAATATGGGGATTCTGTAGGTACGATCTCAGTTGGGATTTTCTAATCCTACATTGAGTGACTATAATCTGACGTGCTTTTCTCACTTTGCCCCTTCCAGCTCCTTTCTATTGGTTGGTTGACCACTTGGAGTGAGTATTTAATTAGATATTGTGCTGCATGCCTGTGCCTGCGCTCTTCCCTGACATCAGACGAAGTGTCAAAGCTCTTCCTTCGTAGATAATAGTAACCCGAGCTTCCATAGCCAGGGCTATGCACAGAACATAGTTATACTTGCAGTGGCGGAGCTGAAGTTCTTGTTGTCTCGCAGGATGGCAACTCCAACATAGATAACTCGCACAGCCAAGATTAGTAGCGACAGCGTGACGGCATCGAGAAGTCGCTTCTCTCCCTGCTCGATGCGGCTGACGTAGAGCAATAGCAAAGGCGTGGGAATGATTACGGCACCCGTATGAGACAAAGAATAGAATGGTGCCAGCGGTGCAGGTTCCCGGTTCTAAATAACATGCCATTGGATAGGAGAAAGTGGGATTCGGCAGCGCTTTGCGCCGACAATAGTCAAGATGAGAGCAATGATAGTAACGGAATACGTTGAATAGATGATCATTGGACAGAGTAATGTCGTACGATTTTAGATGCTGTATAGCACTCAAGATGGAAGGCCGAGATCGGCAAGGAGCAGAGGGGACAAGCTAATATTCGCTAAGACTGCTGAACTAATGTAGAGGTTCAAATTATTTTACTAGTGTCGCGTTACAAGCTGCACTGGTGGGCCTCAAAGACGAGCAACAGACAACGCCACGAGGAACAGCCAGACTGATGCATAGCGCTAACTTTACTTGTGATCAGCGCTTTGGTCGGCCATGAACAGCAGGGGAAGAACGAGCGGCAGACCGATATTGAGCTGTCAGATGGATGGCGACCGTCAAGTTAAGAGTGTAAAGACGACTTCCTCAACTGCGAACGCTGTTGCGGTAAGAAAGCGTCGGTATCTAGTTTTGCTCTGGTAGGAAGCGTACAACATGCAATGAGTTTATACAATATGGCCGTGTAACATATCGAATAACGTATTCATTACAATGCACAATTGCGGACTCGACTATCAGAAAACTACTTGTCAGAAACGTATAGAAGAAAGTCTGGCAGCGTATCTACGGTGTCTCGCCCGTAGGTGCTCCTATTGCGTGGTTGAGACTCCACTGCCTTTTGCATAGCACTGTGACCCAACCGCACGCCGGAATTGAACGAATTTAAGAATATCTTGCCCGAGTATATCAGGGGATCGAAACAAGCGCCAGGTGCTGGTTGCCGCAACTGACTTTCTCTAGCCGCTCAAGCTGCAGGTTTTAGCTCTTGCAGATAGTGGCGTCTCAATCTGTCCTTGCGCGTGGGAAGGAAAATTCAGTTCCATTCATCCTTGCAAATTGAAGGGTGTGACGGAATGTTCAAATCATCGAATGTAGACTCATGTACTTACCATTATTGTGCCCCCCAGCAGAAAATGATGGTAGTAGAAGCAAGGGTGACGTTAGTGGAGAGTTTTTCTATCTGCAGGCATTCTAGAACAATCGACAGAACATGAATCGGCGACCAGACACATCTATCACGGACGTTCCTCCCCGCTGTCGTGTTACCAGGCTTCCGAAACTCTCCGTTAATGTGATGCAGGTGAGAGAAAATGACACCTACGGCGGCCCCAAGAGAACAGCTATTCTAATTCATGCTGGGTTGAAGCCAGCGGACGTATGGCTTCTGAGAGAATCAAATTCTCTTGAGTGGAGGTATGTTACCATCGCGTGGGGGGATGATACTGCGGCTCTGCATTCAGTGCCTAGACCCTGCCCACACGTTACTGACAATCTTTTGCACCTGAGCATGCATTTCTCTTAATTCAGATGTGAGTAAGTTCCTTCTAACCTATCTATAGCTAAGTTCTACTGTTCCCAAAGGAAACTTAAGCAACTCACATTTTCACTATTTTGAGTACTACTAGATATATATCAATACTAGCCAGCATAAATGATGATTGAGAGTTTAAGCATCTTACAATTAACCGTACAAAAATATCATCCGGACCTCACGCGTATGATTGCTTCGATACTCCCAGAGCATTTCTACTCTGAGACCTCTTCAGAACTCGATGTGTTACTGATTTTGAATTTCACATGATATAGTTGATTAACTGACCCTATTTCACACCTGCACACGTGTGGGGCAGGTCTTGGGGGCTGTCAGCTCTGGTTTGATAATTCAATGGTTAGGCTTCTGCAAAGATTCTTTACAGCAACCTCCGGCAGCGGTCACCTCAAAATGGATTTCAGAAGTAATGGCTCCCTGATTGCTCACCAGACTTCTTCATCCTTCGGACCCAGCTTGTTAATGCATCTTAATGTATATGTACAAAAGCGTGAAGTGATTCGTAAAGGATTCTATGGTCCGTTTGCCCACCTGTATACTATCGCCTAACTCTAGACTAATCATGATATATGACTGGCTCAGACCTGGTCTTCGAAGCTCTCTAACTCTGATTATCCAAATCAGACGTGACTCAAGAGTCAAAATATCCATCTCCTATAGATAAGTAGCAAAATTCTATACGTGAGTCCCTAATCCAGGTGGTTTCATACAAGGCTAAAGTTGTATAGAAGCTTCCTAGCTGGGGAAAAAGAGTTGCATACAGCTTAGTAATAGGACGGGGAATAATCATATCTGGAAACGAACGAAGCACTTTCGATCCCACATGCCGACCTCTAAACTACCAAGATTAACTGCATAGATTGGAACGACCTCGCATCGCCAGTAAACTTTCCAGCCAGGTACAGACTCAACTGCAGTGTGATCTATCCTGTAAAATTTATTTTTGATCTGATTGAGTTTATCGGTGACAATAGTATTCACGAATTCCGGCCTACGCGACCGAGATTAATCATTTCTGATTGGTTAGCAGTCTTCAGAGACACAACTAAAGCACTCAAAGTGTACCCCCTTGCTCCCGCCATGCCACCAAGCATGGGTACCTTCGTCATCATCTATCTTGCTAGAAACCTCCGAACGTGTCTCACAGACTTCCGCACCCGGGTCGATGTCTCACTACAAGAGGATCTTTCCGAGTCAGCGCTAATGCTAGCGTTGAGCTTGGTCGCACATTATCAGATCATTGTTAGATTATACTCCGACGTATGCATATGATTCGGCAAATGCTTCCAGCAGAGGCAACATGCTTTTCACTGCTGTATATGCAAAGCAGAAAGATACGTAGCTGTCGCCTTGCATTAGGCTACCTTTGCGTTTCTATCTCGATATGACATTATGTCTCTGGATAATAGAATCTGAACTTTCGTGAGAAGTAGTTGGGGACCTCGACCAGCTTTCTGAATGAAGTTTCGGTCTTGCTGGAATAGTCAGCAGCCATGGCGCGTACTCATCCGACACTCGAAAAGTGCTCTCTAGAGAAAACCCCGCCCGCTTATCTGGGAACTGCTATTCGGATCATGGATCCTGTACAAAAAAGGAGAATGCAGAACCGTGTTGCTCAAAGGAATCACCGTATGTGAGCATCTCATCATATAATTTTATTCCTTAGCAATTTATGATGAACACAGGTCAAAAAGTCAAAGAAAACAAGAATCGGGATAAGGAAAATACAGAGTTGACCAGTCAAGACTATCACGACTCTGAAACTGCAGACTCAACCCACAATATTGATACATGTCCAGTCACTGTTAATTCCACCAGAAAAATTGCTGGTGAGGAAGCTGCGGCGTCCGGGGCTGGCCGAGATAGGGAATATGGCAATGATATACTATTTGTGGGGGCGGAATTTCCACCATTGAAGCAAACAAATTTCGAGAATGAATGCGAAATGGTGCTGGATAACATACTTGGCGAAGATATGAACCACTACCCATGTGACATATTAGCTCGGGATAACGTGGCACCCGAACAGCTTTCTGATGATCATGTAATTGAGTCGGAGCAACTGTTCAATATCAATTCTGACACTCCAGGTGAGGCCCTACGCTTTTTGGTTTCAGTGTCAAGAGTAAATCTAAATATAAATAGGACTGTCATATCAGTGTAACTTTAGCTCAGTTATTGGGTCTTTCGAGGGCCTGAGTGAAGAGATGGAAGGGTTCGTACAGAATCCTCACTCTCCTGGTCCACTTCCGACCACTTTCATGACTCACCCATCTTCGCCGCTGATGCCTTGGCCATCTGATACTCCGCCGGGCGATGATATCATACCCACAATACCTCACCAGGTAGTCAATAACTTCAACAACGACGCATCTTGTCATTACATCTCACAGGTAATGTGAGACCATATCTGTCTGTCAGGGATAATTCTCATTTCATGAGCAGGAACAAAAGACACGAACATTCTCTCAAACCCGTCAGACGAGTTCAGTGATATCATCGACCGATAGTTCACCTAGAGACTCCAGCGTGATATCTCAAGACTCCATAAATAACTTGGACCCTACAGCTCGTTATCATTATGTTATTGACTGCGTAAAGCGAGCAGGATTTGAGAATATTGATTCAATGGTGTCAGGTTATTACACACTCACATTCGAGAAAAATTCAGTGGCAGATAGAGCGCAGAAAGCGAGCCGTGGGAAGCATTTAAGGACCGTTCTGTCAAGCTTACACGAGAAATCACAGGAGTGGACAACATGGGAGGCCCGTGGCTTCCGAGACCAGATTATTGAGGCTGCTGAGAGCATTTATGGTGCCGAGTTCAGCCGCTTGACACAGAAAGTCGAAAGGAAAAGGTATCGCGCCAAACGATCCGCATCTACTACGCCGTCAGAAGATAAAATTTCCGTTAGCACTTTAAGTTCATATGAAGAAGACAACCCGATGTTGAGAGAGAGATGCAGTACAGCACTCACGACTGAGCCCCAGTTGGACGAAATGCGCGGCCGTGAGACACTATCAGAATTACACCGGCTGTACCAAAATAAGGTAAGATGTTGGTCTCTTTCTCTTGAGATTATCCTTGCCTATACTTGAAGATCTGGCTAACTAGTCTGGGGTTTAGCTACCTGACGTATGGGCTTTGTTGATCGAATTGGGGGGAGGATCTGCGGCTCAGGCTGAAGACGCAGCTGTCATAGCGGCATCGCTATTGTATTATACTCGAACTGATTCGCAGATAGATCTCAAGAGACTGTTACTATATATGATGGAATCATTAGATAGTTCTACGGATAGATCTCGCTAGATTAATGGCTTGTGGATAGACTAAAGTAGGCTATGAATGGATCTTTACGACTACACCATACTCTCGCTCTTGTTCACCATTTTACACTCCAGAAGAAAACAATCATATATCTGACAGTGACAATCAAAAATTCTTTGTATTTTATAGATTTATAAACTTATCAACAGACCCTTGTTCGTGGCAACTATTAGAAGGGAGAGGGAAAAGACGCGACGCTTTCCTCGATCAACTCAGGGGCTCGCTTAACAACCCTTGCGGCCTTCCCTCTCTTAGTGTCTTCATAATCAAGTTACGTCCAAAAGCATCTCGCATCTTCAATTGCTCTAGGATGGAGGATGCAACGGTGGCATTGCAAATGGAAAACTGGCAGAGAAATGCGCTTTTCTAATTATCCCGTTTACTGAACAGTTGAAATATTGATTTCCTAGAGTAAAGATTGCGGAAACATTGCATACGGAACATTCAACATAGGACTATTTTGCTCGAAGAGTGACAACTTGCAGTCTCTAGACAATCACGCTACAATGCTTTTAACGACGTGCACCAACGTCTAGAGTTTGTTCTCGAAGATAGACAAAGCGGCGGCACCACAAAATTAGGATCAATACAGAGGGGATGGATGAAAGAGACAGAGTCGAATGGGTTTCACGGCCTTTAACGTACATCTTGGCAATGTGGACTAGGTGCGACTCAAATGAGTAGACTGCATTATCAAAAAGACTTGAAGTTCTAAAAGTGACCCTTGGCCTAGCTGAGACTGGTCCCAACAGGACTGGTATTGAATGAAAGAGTAGTGCAAAGCGATTGTAGAAACACACAACAAGAATTGACAAAGCTCCTGTCCAACTATCGAAAGAAAGCGAGACTTCTAGGCACGTCCCTTCCCCTTCCCCTTCGCTTCCAAGCGCGGGAATTCGTCTTCAGGTACGCTACTGACACCACGCTTGCTCTCCGCTTCGGCCAAGCTTAACGTCAGCGCCAACTCCAAATCATCGGCTTCCACAACGCTATTCTGCTCATCTGTTGCCTTGATGCGACTGGTGCCCGAGCAACTATGAGATGGGCTAGTTGAGGTAGATCTTCCAGGCGAAGATCGTTTACTCTTCTTATTCTTCACCAAGATTGGGCCCTCGAACTCCCCGCTGCCACTGGCTCTCGGGCTCCTCCCTCCTTCATCAACACCATCCAACAAGCTTAGTCGAATCGCCTCCTCGGTTTCGTTCTCAAATTCATCATCTGACTTGAGATTAGGACTTCTAGTCTTGCTTCCCTCTGGAGTCACGGTAGTACTGCTCTCCCAAACGCTCGTATCTGTCGAGTACCCGGTCTCCGAGACAGGTATAGAAGACCTACGTTCAAGGTCTTTCTGAAACGTCTCAGCTGAGACCATCTCCGCGTACCGTAGCGCTTCCTCATCATTCATACCACTAAGACCAACGCCAAAGCGGGACGTCAGGCGCGCTTCTTCGCGAGCACGTCGTTGCTTCTCTTTGCGGAGTTCTTCCTGCTCAGTGGCAATGTAATCCATCAAAGCACCGCGGCCTGTTGAAGTGAAGCGATCTGGACCACTGTTGGAGCCGCGTTCGTTTGAGCGACGGAGGCGGCGTTTCTTGGACTGGTATTGGTCAGAAGCAGAGGAAGAGTAAGACCAAAACCGAAGATGGGTACCAAGGGAGACCATTCCACGTAGGACTGTGGGATCTGGGTCCAGACATATGGCACCCGCGGCGTAAAGATTGATTCCGACACCAAGCGCAGAAGCTTCGGCTTGCACGAGGCGGCGACGAGCACGGGAGGAAAAGCGGGAATTAAGAGTGCGAACGGGTTGCAGGGTTGAGGCGAGGTGATCCCATGTTTGCACGAGCCCATCATTTCCGCCATGAACGAGGTAGAGTGCCGACAATGCGAGGCAAGAAATCTGCGGCGAGTCTGTGTAGATTGTACGGATTGGGTTGAGCAGATTCGACAACGCTGGGTTGCTAGACTGAGGTCCTCGCATATTATATACGATAATATGTCCAGTCTTGGTTCCGACAGCGAGAGATCGTCCTCTGTGGCCAGGTATCTGACTTGCGCCAGTGCCAGAGTCTGAAGGCGTGCCAAATGGCGACGAAAATTGGGAGTCACCATTGACTGTTCGGAGTGGATCCTCATCAAGCGTTAAAAGAGCGTAGGTAGACATATCAATAGCACTGGTGGTTATTTCAACACTCGGGTGATCTTTCAACGACAAGATAGATGTACGCCATTCTTCAAAAAATTTCATAGGGGCGCTTCGGGAAGACGGACTGCTGGGCATCATTGGAGCTCTGTCTGGCGATATTCTCCTGGCAGGGCTCCCGACTATGGAAGGCATCTGAGTTCTCTCCGGCGAAGACTTTCGCGGCGGGGTGATGATTGTTCCTCCACCAAACAACGAAGCCATAGTGATCGATTTAGGGGCCATAGGAGGGGTCTTTGGCATTGGATACTCCTCTCGAGACGCTTGTTCGGTTTTCCATCTCGTGAATCTTTTGATTTCCGCTGTCTGCCCTTCATCGATCCCGCAAGTGATCACGAACATAGCCTCCCCAGCACCATTGCCGTCATCACCGCCGAAGTCAACTTCTAATCGTCGGCGCATATCCCAGCCTTCACAAAGGCCGCGAAAATGGGCTGGGGACAACGCGAGAAATTTTTCAATTTCTAACGTCTCTGCCACAATTTGACCTTTTGAAAGATGCATCGATTGCGAAGAGGATCTTGGCGAGTAGCTGCCATGCATCTCTGCCTCATGATATGGATCGTCTTTGGCCACACGGCGAGACGGCTCGACAAAATTCCAGTAAGCAGTGCGGCCAGCACTCCAAGCTTGACGTCCTACATCCCAATCTTCGACTTTGTAGTCTAGTAGTTCTGACGTGGGAGTCTCGTTCAGACAGAAGACTTCACCCAGTGCATTGAGAGCGACTGCCCAGACCCGACCAGAAGCTTTACGTTTTAAACTATACGAGTCATCGACTTTGATGACAATGATCGGCACGCCAGGACTCAGGACCCATCTCGCAGTGACTGCGCCCCTTGGGATACGTCTTCCATGTGAAGTATCAGAACCAAGGGAATACATCGTAACTATACCCAGAGTCGACCCGGTCACAAGACCCACAAGTCCATTTGTAGCCAGCGGGACGTTTGTAGATTTTGCTATCCAGACTGCAGAAATGGCTTCCGTGAGATCAGGAATGGTGGGAATACCAGCTTGCGGATCAGAGGCATCATTTGGCAGACTTATAAACCGTCCACGCATCTCTTCTGAAGACCGAAAGTACGTTTGACCGCCAGGAAAGCCCTCACCGTACACCATACCGAACGGCTGGCTTAGATCCATGGAATTCGGCAGGCCCGCAGGACCATCACCCAACCCGTACGGCTCATCACCAACAAACAGGTCCGCAAATTGGGGTAAAGCTTGCGGATCGGAAAGGCCCCAATTATCAATCTTGCCGATATTCGGATCGCTGGTACAAGCCGAGCCCGACTCATCAGTGCCATGGATGAAGCGTGGAGATTTCTTCCCATTGCCAAAAATGCCGTGTATGTGGTTAACCGTTGCGAAGAGCTGAGAATTGTATGTCACGACCGCATTGGCATTGTTCGCCGCGCTGTTGGAGCGAGAGGATGCGCCATGGCCGGGAGCAATTTGCGCTGGTTTGCCGCGTCCAAGACTCCGCAGTAGACGTGTACGCAGAATATATTCGCTGCGCCAGGATGCAAGACCCGTCAACCTAGTAAAGACGCGTTGTTCTGATCTCAACTGCTCGTGCGCGTGCTCGTCAACAGCGCTACTAGTGGCATCCTGGCCAGGAAAGAAACGCGAAAAGGCAATGCGCCATGCATGGGGCGTCGTGACCAGGCTGTAGAAGCGCTTGGAGACCTCGGAGACTGCGGAGAGAGAGGCAGCAGGCAGATGAGACAATATGTGGGTGAGGACCTCTGTCACATGTTGTTAGATCTGGTTATCGCGTCTTTGGGGCCGCCAACCACATACCATTAGGAAATTCATCCAGCTGCGGCCCACCGCTCTTGGAAGAGTCTTTCTTCTTCACGACTTTGAAACCGGGCCCTTCATTCGACCTCCTGGGAGGCAAAGGCGAGAGAGCGTTTTCATACTCGGAGATACGCTTCTTGCGCTCATCCTCAATGCTCAGTCCGCCTCCTCGCACCCTCCCCGCAACGCCGAGTTCCTCATCACAGAAGCCTGGTACTGCATCTGCAGAGTGTCCTGGAGAGCGAAGGCCATGCTGGGCGGTCGATTCAGGGGCGTCTGGGTTTACGGAATAAACAGATTGTGGTGAAGTTTCAGTGGGCTCTGATTGCATAAAATTGAGGAGAGAAATGGGAGGTTGCTGGGAGTGACTGAACCAGCTTCGTCTGGATCAGTCTTTGGAAAAGTTTGCGTCTTGAAATTTCGGCTGCTGCGTTTATGGTGGTCGTGGAGAAGAGAGGAAGTGATTCATTTGGTGACGTTAGCTGGGAGATTTGTTCGGCGCTAGCGCGATTCCTTAGCCTCGCCGGGATACTACACTAGGTACTCAAGTACCAGTAGTATCTACTACAACTTCAACTGCGACTCAGTCTCTAAATTCTTCACATGTTCTGTGACTTAATCAAATATCAGGGCAAGATAAAACTTGAATAATGCGTAATGCTCATTCAGCCTCCATCACCCCCCAGTTAATATGTAGTTACAAATTACAAAATTAAGTCCTCATCCGCTTCATATTCAGACTTCGTACCAAATGTCTGGGGTATACGCTGTTTCCCACCCACTAACGCCAATATTTTCCGTTGATGCCTCAAATCAAATACCCAATGCAGATCGCCACGCAAGCTCCTAGAACGCCGTACACAGGTCTCAAGCTTTCTGCGCCGTTTTTCTTCCCCGTTGCTTTTGCTGATGTCGTCGAAGTTGGTGTCGAGGTTAGCGGTGGGACTGTCGTTGTCGCGAAGCCAACGCCGCCTGGCCCAATACTGATTGTCTGGCCCTCATAGACGTCCGTTGTTGGGTGTGCGCCGGGACCTATTGTAAATGTTGTCCCTCCTATTACTACTAACGTGGAACCGATTTCCGAGAATGTGATCCCTCCAGCTGTGACGGCCTGCGTGATAGGGTTGAATGGGTATGCCAAAGTTGTACCATCAACTCCTAATCCGCTGGCACCAACAGTGATCGTGTGCCCGTTTATGATCGTTGTTGATGGCACTGCTGCTGGCCCTATTGTGAAGGTCATTCCATTTATGACCGCGAGAGTCGACCCTACTTCGGTCACAGAAATACCGCCGGCAATTCCCAGCTGTGTGCCAGCCGTACGTGCGGATCCTCCAAGCGTCGTACCATCATAGAACACACCACCTGGTCCAATCGTGATCGTTTCGCCGTCCAGCACATCGGTCTGTGGAGGAGAATTTGCGCCGTAGGTAAAAGTATGCCCGTCAATGACAGCCAAAGATGACCCAATCACTGACAGGACTTTTCCGTTGATGATTACAACGTTTGTAGGCAGAGGAGCTGGTGGAGCCACAGTCGTTTGAGCGAAACCAAGTCCACCAGGCCCAATCGAAATAGTCTGCCCATCAGCAACAATCGTTGTCTGTGGTGCTCCGGGTCCAATTGAATATGTTTTTCCTGCAATGATAGCGACTGACGGCGAAAGCTCGACAGGCACGCCCGCAATCGTAGTCTCTGTGGGAGTAGCGGCAAAAACACCACCGGTGTTAGCAGGTATGTTCAGAGTAGTCCCCGGTCCAATGATCTGAGATGGATTGACCACAAAGGTCTGACCCCCAGCGGTAATGGTGACAGGAGCGGAGCCACCTCCTGAACCTGGGCCGGAGCCGCCAGATCCTCCGCCAGATCCCCCACCCGACCCTCCTCCCGAATCACCTCCCGAGCCACCGCCACTATTGCCATTACCGTTTCCGTTGCCATTCCCGCTGCCACCAGTTGGCGTGGGGACATTGACTGTCTGACCACCAATGACGACCTGGGTAGGCCCGATGACAACTGGCACGGTGCCAATTGATGTTGTCGTTGAGCTCCCCCCACCGCCACCTCCCCCAGAACCATTGCCCGAGCCTCCATTTCCATTACCACCCGGACTATTGCCAGGCTGATTATTGGCTGGCTGACTATTGGCCGGCGGGTTGTTCCCTGCAGGAGTCGTGAAAGGGATACTCGTAGGGCCCATATCTCCTAGAGTAGGTGGAGGCAGCGCAGACCATTCAATAGGAGAAGTTGAATGCTGCGTGTTTTGCACCGAGTTCTTGTCAGTGGTAAGCCCCGGATACGGAAAATACGGCGCGGTTGTAGTCACAGTCACTTGTTGCTTGCTGGTGGTGATGATGGTAGTTGTAGTGGCGCTGTGAGTAGAAGTCGCGCCGAGTGAGACACTGATGGTTCCCGGCTTCGTAGTAACAGCTGAACCACCAGGTGGTGTGGCATATGAAAGGGGTGATGACGATGTAAGAGTTGGTTCGGGGCAGTAGCTTGGAGGCGTGAACTCTGGTGACGTCGGGGAGGGTATTATTGTTGTGTTGGGGTAGACGGTCACGGTCACGGTCTCGGTGTTCGGGCGGATGTCCCATACCGTATAATCCTCTCCAGGAAGGATTGATACACAGGAAGTAGAGGTGCTTGAAGTTGAATTGATTGGTCTGGACGGCGTTGTTGTGGAAAGTGGGTGACTAGTATGTAATGTTAAATTCGACGAGCTCGATGTCGAGCTATTTCTCGCTCCAGTGATAGAGGGAAACGTTGATGTGTCCTGAGGACCCGAAGTCACAAAGCTACCGCTGGCCGTTGAAGCAGTCTCTGGGCGCTTCCCCGTGGGACCTGCGGCTCCCTCAGGCGAGGTCGATGGCGTTGAAAATACCACACCTCTTCCCGGTGCTGTAGACGACGTTGAGAGAATCAGAGTCCGACCTCCGGCTAGCCCTGGATCATCCAAAGCCGAGGACGTCGACAATATCAGACTTCGACCTCCTTCTACATTCAACGGTGCATTGTACTGTGACGTAGGCTGCTCTGGTGACAACGACGAGTTGACAAACCTACGGTCTAAATTTTCTGTATTCCACTAGTCAGTATCTTCATCAAGTTGACCTGAAAGAAACTGGATGTACCTCCTGACTGGACTTTGGTGACATCGCGTGCATCTGCTAAGGACTGATAGTGAATAAAGACCCATAGCAGAGCCTCACGAGAGAAAATCATGATTGAGCTATACAGCTGGCTCAAGACTTGTATCGATTCACGGACAGTGTCGCATGTAACGCCGACTTAAGAATTGGTAAAGAGCGGTTGATTTGCAGAGAGGATTAGGGATAGGCAGCGATCGAAAACTTCATTCAGTAATTCTCATCAACGAACAACGAGGGGCAGCGCAACAAACGAATGTGGTGGATAAATCAGACAGATCAAGGTGACAAAGTCTTACAAACTCATGCCGTCTAGAGTGAGCGAGGAGCGGGAATTGAACTTTGGCAGAAACGGTACGAGCGTTCCAGACTGGCAGAAGGTGAAAAGGTAGAGGCGGGGATAAATTGCCATGACCTGGGAACCAGTAGACATAAATTAAACTTCCGATCAAATGTTACCCTGGGCCATGAGTCTAGCTAGCCGACAAGCACCTTTGGCAGCTGGACCGATGCTGTCCAGGGACGCCTGCATAGGCACAGGCCCATATTACCGGGTACCCCGTTTGTGGAGCCTGGGCCACCCGATGCACGCGTTTTCCCACTGGCTGACTTTCGATAACGAATGGCGAAGTCCTCCCCGTCTGAGTGATTTGTGGCTTTGTGCATGTCTTTCCCTCGTTCGCCGGCATTTTGTAGTGTGGTTCAAATCGTACTGCCACAGCCAGGAAATACATTCGAGCCAATGAGAGAAGCGCTGCTGCAAAGCAGCCGATCACTGGAGTTCGCCGCAGGGAGCTGCCAATGCGGACGTAAGCCTATTCTGTGTTGCCATAAGCACTACACAGTACCAATGATCCTCAGCGCAATGCTATTCTCTGGCGAATGTGGGTTGGTAGCTCTCCTGTGGAACAAAAGGCTGGTGCTTGGAAGGTCGTCTCTAAGTGAGGGTGGAGATGTGCTCCATCAGCCCACCAATAAGACGGCCAAAAGGTGCTTCGCCAAATTGAAACCACAATGCTAAATATACAATCCTAATGATATACGTAAAAGGTAGGAATTGCAGGAACCGTAGGATTTAATGGCGATCGCTTTGACACCGAGTCGAACAGTGGCCACCAGCCTCGAATGGGATAAGGGAGTCACCTGCCCGGGAACACAGCGAAAGTATCCTGGAACTATAGAGCGGGCTAGTAAGGCCGGTGCAAAGAGGCTGATTGCAAATTTATTAGTCGAGATGTTCCAATGCAGCGGGGCCACAGGACACTCTTTGGATTTCGCGCTCGTGTCCCATTGCGACGCATACGCATTGCATCTCTACTGTACTTCGGATTGCATGGTTTACGCAGGAGGAAGGCGACTTCCGGAGCATTCAGTGCTTTCGTATGTCTTTTCAATACTGCATACACAGGTCCGAGGACCCAAAAGCAAGTATCGCTTCCTGTGCAACAACATCGGTCGTAAATGCAGTCAATGATCTCTCTATCTGTTGAGGCTTGAGGCCGGTTCATGCTTAGGAACCTGTAAGCTGTCGGCCGCAAGCCTCCTCCACACTTGGCGGCATAGACACTGAGGCCGCAATACCACATGTTCTTCAGGGATATTGTATGCAGCAATAAGCAAGGAGCCGTACAGCAGGAGAGACCAACGTCCCCCCTTGTTCTTTATCCGGCGACCATTGACGGCGGCCGTCAAGATCATGATCTCTGCATTTCATCCCGACT
Organism: Proliferodiscus dingleyae; assembly: GCA_003988795.1. Taxonomy (NCBI): domain Eukaryota; kingdom Fungi; phylum Ascomycota; class Leotiomycetes; order Helotiales; family Lachnaceae; genus Proliferodiscus; species Proliferodiscus dingleyae. Next base: position 503,945 of record QYAK01000001.1, on the reverse strand, counting down.
ACCCGACATGTTGGTTATCTAAGAGCGCATCATGTACATCGTGGATGACCTTCGCCTTGCAAGATACATTCTGCGCACCGCTCGATAAGTTTTGAGCGTGTCGATTGCGGCGACGATTTCGTTGCGGAACTATTCCCTAGGCCATAAGTGGTGATTGGTTGGGCCAAGAAGAACGAGGTTGAAATGGGGCGTGGATCCAGCCTTTAAGCTCACGCCTTTTCTAGTCGATCTTTGTCCTGTTCCTGAGCTCAGGGGCCCGACGTTTTTTCGACCGACCTCACGACGATTCACATCGTATAAGCAAGATGACGACTCTTCCAAGCGCCAAAGGTACGACTTCAATGCCTTGCGTGTCTCGAGAGTGTGTAAATGCAGCTTTTGTAGACAGAGCAAATCAACTTGCTAATTTTCAGCGATCTCTTCTGCTTTTGTACGTTTCCTCGTATTGTGACCCGGACACGAGGATCTCCACAACGTATGCCTACTAGTACGCTGGTGATCGCCTGGAGTGCGGCGCCGTTGCGCCAAGTGTCAGCAGCGTCCAAGCCACATCCTTGGACCTCAGGTGGTTTTTCTTGCACAACTCAACGAGATAAGAATAGCTGGATAGAGGGGGCCGAGAGACAGAGTGCAGAGCTCGTCGAACTTGAAGAATTTGCATTGTCTACCGATCGAATCGGACCATATCTGTGTCGCAGGGATCAGACATCGGAACTATTTGCTGCAAGTAGTCGGAGGGACACCACGCGAGGGGTCAATTGCCTGTGGAGTCCAGTGCTCTGGTCGTCGAAAGCACATCGTCTGGTGGGAGTGGACAGACTGTTCGACAGCATCGCTCCGCCAGGTCCCTGCGTCCATCTCACTCTCGCCGTCCATCGAAGGACCGAATGCATAAGGAACAGGACAAGCCTCATCTCAGCTGATCGGCTGCAGCTCCCCTCTCCACCAAGCTTACTCTCACAATCTTCTTTTGTCACTCTCTCCTAGCTCCAGACCATATGCTTGTCGTAGACTTGGCTCCTCTCTAGCCCCACGCGAGACCCCTTGAACAATCTCCCAATCTCCTTGAGTGACGGCATACTAGCGAAGCGTTTGTCCAGGATTTTTTCAGCCTTCAGCGACTCCACCAGAGACAAGAGACAACCGTTGGGCTGTCAAGCGCTGTAATTTGTGGCCCTATCTCGCTATCGGTGGCATCTTAACTGCTCGTTCCGCCGCCACCAATCTAACAAGGCTGAATCTCTCAATCAGCCTGTGGCGTGGGAATCTCCGTACTGAAACAACTCGATCGAGCGGATTTCGACCAATCGACTATTGATCTTATCGGAGACGTGGTCCCCTCACTGTCATCTCAGAGTTCCGTCCTGCTAGGCCATATTTTCGGGTGATATTGTCGAGCTTTCCGGTACCCACGCAAAGACTCGTTGTCGCGGCTCGCTCTGAAGAACCAAAACAATCCTGTCTTAACAGAGAACAATGTGCGCCCCTTTGTGAAGATGTCCAAGGTGCCGAGGTGGACTAGATCATGGGTGCTCGTGATTCTCCTTTGGCTGAGATGTATCGCTGCGGCGACGCCTGAGGCCTTCAGTGTGACACCATCCACACAATGGTCTGTCTATCTTGATGTCTCGAACGAGGTTCCTCTACATGTAGTTGCTAACGAATCGAAGGTATGGCGATGATGGTACTTGGTCTGCCATCTCGATTCGTGTCGGAACGCCGCAACAATGGGTCGATGTTATGGTCAACACTGTGAGTTCGGAAACGTGGGTAGTGGCGCCGGGCGGATGTACAGATAACAGTAAGTCGTGTTCATTTTGGAGTGCATATGGTTGGTAGGGGAATGGGTATGCTCGGGTGAGACTTAACGAGTATTTCAAATTTGTTAGACAATAAGTCGGCGGCGAAGAAAGTCATGGCGGTTTTGTATGATTTACGAACAGAATATTAACTGACCCGACACCCAGATTCAATATGTATATCTGAACGAGGCGGTATCTATAATCTCAGCAAATCTTCGACATACGAAAAACAAGGACTATTCAGCTTCGGGGTCGACAATCGACTGGGCGGAAGTGGATATGCGGAGTATGGGTTCGACACGTTGACCTTTGGTACTACTGGAGTCACTCTCAATTCTACAATTATCGGATCTATGAACGCCACAGAGTACTTCCTTGGCATGTTTGGAGTTGGAGTCGTTCCAGGGAGCTTCAACAATGTTACGTCCGTGTCTGCCATCAGCGCATTGGTAGAACAGGGCGGTGTCATTCCCAGCAACAGCTATGGATATACAGCTGGAGCTACATACCGTGAGGCCCATAGAGACGTTATTCTATCCATTTTGCTAATGAACATAGAACAAAAAGGAGTACCGAATTCGTTGACTCTTGGAGGCTATGATGCAAATCGATTCATCCCTCACAACACCACTTTCAACCTAAACCCTAGCAAAAACCCGGCGGCATACATCAGTTCCATGTCTGTTTCATCAACGGGGACGTCGAACAATTGGACTTCCCCAGTCCAATTGCTCTCTGCAAATGATCGTGTGACCGCAACAATTGATAGTTCAACACCTTACCTTTGGCTTCCCCAATCAGTCTGCGATTCCTTCGCCAAAATTCTAGGTCTAACATACAACAGCACTCTGGATCTTTATGGGTTTGATGGGAATGCGTCGCAGCATGATGAGCTCAAAGAGTCTCAATTGGAATTCACAATCTCTCTGTCAGACACGTCGCAGTCCTCTGGAGTTGTCAACATCACTTTACCATACGGAGCCTTCGATCTACAATTAACATTCCCAGCTATCCCAAATACAACATACGGCTCATCTACTTCGACGAAATATTATTTCCCTATCAAACGTGCTTCAACTGAAGCTGAATACACTCTTGGCCGATCTTTTCTCCAGGAAGCCTATTTGATTACGGACTATGAACGAAATACCTACTCAATCCACCAAGCAGTTCACACATCCGATCCTCTCGGTAACACCAGCATTGTCAGCATTGCTCGTCCGGATGGTAGTACCTTTTCTCCTCCACCTAGCAGTCAAAAATCAAATTCCAAACTTTCAACAGGGGCTATAGTCGGCATCGTCGTTGGCATCGTCGTCATTCTCAGCTTACTTTCGTTCATCCTCTTCTACTTCTGTCGCCGTCATAGCATGAGAGCCAATCTCGACGACGAGAAGCTTTCACAGCGCACACAATCAAGTGGTTTCATGGGAAGATTTCGCCGACGACCAAGAGGACCGGCAGCCACCGAAGCAGTTGGTAGCACCGCATATGCTACGGAGGTTGGTGCAGATGCTGCGCACGAGCGATTTGAACTTCCCGCTCCACTTGGTCCAGCAGAGTTGGACAGCGAGGCAGGGACTCTAAGTGGAACCACCGATGTTGGGTCTTCAACAACAGACTCGAACCATATGTCTGCGTATGAGCGAGCGAGGAGGAAACTGGAGCAACAACAATCACTAGCTGCTCGAGCTCAACCAATAGAGGAGACATATCCGGCCGAGAAGACGGAGAGTCATTTGACGCCTTCCGTCCAGCATCTCTCCCCCCAAGGTTCTTATAGTACTTTCGATACGCCCATAATCTCTCCCGTTGGTGCCGAGTCCGGGACTTCATTCACTGTGAGTGGGCAGCCCTCGCCCGTATCGCCAGGTTTCGTGTCAGCCCCAACTAGCCCGACTAGCCCACCGCCAACATATCGCAAACTCAACCCCGCTAACGTTGTGTATGCGGGGCGGTTGCCTGACAATGTTCAGCTACCCAACGTGATTCCACGACTGGCAGGTCATGATGGGCGAGCAGCAGCTCAAGAACAGACTCTCAATACTGAACCTGGCTCCACAACCAGCGGGGCGAGTACGTTGAGAAGCCAAGACACAGGAAGCGAAAATGCAGAGTCCGACATATATGGGGCCCCCAGCCCTAGAAGTGTAATAGCCCACAGCCCTCTCTCAGCTTCCAATACAAATGTGAGCGCACCCTCAAACATGAGTGCTCCTTACGGATCGACTTCGGGGAGTGCGGGCGCTGTCAGCAGTTTGAGTACAGCAAGCAGCCAAAAACCGCTGGGCTACGGCGGCACGATAAGGGAGGAAGATGAGTTAAAGTTCCTACGCGAAGATATGATAGCCTTAAGAGCCGACATGCAGACGCGAGAGATGATCGATCCCTACAAGGGAAGGAAGCGGTTGGATGGCGAGGACCTGGTGCACGTGCCTGTTCCAGCCGTGGATAGATACAGCTGGGAGGAAGATCGGATCGGAGATGACGGAACAAGATAGCATGGACTTCAGCGAGTACATAGGGGATTTGTGATTTAGCGTAGGCGTTCAAGGGGGTTGATATCACTTAGCAGTTCGCCCATGGCGGTTGAAAATGTTTGATACGTATTGATACTAAAATTCTCCACATCAAACAGTCATCTTATTGTGCTTTTCGTGTTCAGGACACTTTGAGTATTCAACCAAGTCAAACGCTGTTGTTAGTCAGAAGTCCGCAATAAATTGAGCTATACTTCAATCCATAGCTAGGTCACTGGATAATTCAGAACACTAATGGTCTGATCAAAAAGCTTGACATATAGTGATACCATTCATGAAAGAGCGTAAGAACGCATTAAGAGTTTACTGGTACAAAATCAATGGCCGTTAACATAACGTGTCATTCATCACTATAGTACATTCATTCATAGTTGTACAAAATTGTCAAAGGTGACAAAACGACCCGAATAGTATGCTAGCCCCCCCCTCTCCCTCGCATCCCACAAGACACAGTAGCCAAACTACTCCAAGATTCTAGGTGTGACCGACCAAGCCTGTTTGAGGAGCATTGTCTGGGTTGGTGTTGGTACCAGCAAATCCCAACGCGGTATTCCACGCATCGGCAGTAGTAGCATCCCGGGTGCCCAAAGCTACAACCTGAGTCTGCGCTGCGGCAGCAGCATCTTTGGCGGCTTGGTTAGCGCCACAGACATTGGTCAGCTGATCGTGAATGCGGTTCATGATGATGGCAGGGTTGAGAGCTTCCTCCTGGCCCTTGTTGACAAGCGGGTCAATGGCTTGGAAGGTAGACTCGGTGGTGGCACGTCCGTCAAGACCAGCCTCGAACTTCAGCGTTGGAGTACACAGACCGAAGTCAAGACCGGAGATGGTGGAGGCCTGGAAGCCGGCGAAGTTTCCGGTTACAGCGTTGGTGACTGCTCCCGAACCGGCAGCTGGGGCAGCGCAAACCAGAGTGCTTCCGCTTCCGGTGCAGGACCCAGCAGCAGCCGAACTGGATGAGCTGGATGATGAAGCAGCAGCGGAAGTTGCAACAGCAGTAGCAGCTGAAGTGGCAGAACTTGATGCAGAGGCCTATCTAGTCTTAGTAGGAGCTTTTTAGCTTCAGGACGAGAAAACTTACGGCACGAGTAACAGTCACAAATGATGTAGCACCACAAGCTACGGCAGAGCTTGAGCTCGACGCCACATCAGCGGCGGAGCTCACTTGTGAGGCAGTATCAGCGGACGAAGATGCTGCAGAAGAGCTGCCAGCAGAGCTGCCAGTGGCTCCAAGATCTGTGCCGTTGGTCTTGGTTCCATCTTGTGCGACAGCAGTAAAGTTAGAGAATCCATTGGCAACCATGACTTGAGCAACGCTCAATCCATCCGCATTGAAGGGGGTAACCTTGGAGCTGTTCGAGTTGGCATTCTCGATCTGTTCTCCAACCACGGCGGGGTCGATGAGAGGGACGACTCCGCGAAGGGCAGCAGTGGTCGGCAGCGTGGGGTCTGAGCAGATAGACGGTACGCTTACAACGAAAGGGTTGAAGTTCTGCTCAGCGGCAACAAGACCACGAGCAGCAGCAATGGCCGCATCGCTAGTTCCAAGCTCAGCGACAATTTGATCGGCTTGGGTGAGCTCTATTAAAAGTTAGAAGACGACCTGCAGTTGTCATGGGGTCACTTACTGCCACATGGGTTTGCCGCGGCGAGAAGAAACTGAATGGATCCGCCCGCAAGAGTCGCCGCCTGGCCCGATTGTCCAAGGTTGCTTAGGGCACTAATAGCAGTGATGGCTCCATTTCCCTGCTCTTGGCCGAAGCTATAAAGTATTAGCAAGTGACGAACCCGGTGCTGATCAAAGTCTCTTACCGAGCTTCAGCAATGGCAGTCAAAAGCGCAAGAATGACAGTCTTAGAATACATCTTGAAGAGTCTTGAATTTTCGGTGTCTAAATTATATGACGTGAAGTGAAATATATGAAGTATATGGCCCGGCCTGATGCTGAAATTGTTGTATAATGAGTGGAATGAATGTGATGTTCACAGAACAGTAGCGAAAGTGTAAAGCGAGCCGAAAAGAATGAAAGTTCCAAGATGGGATGAGGAGAGAAAGGTACATCAGAGGAAGATGAAGATATATATGCCACTCGGCGGCCTACCATATCCACCTCTCGTGAAACTGTGGCTTCGTAGTTGCCCTCATCTGTTTTGACTATCGGCGCTTCAAACCGTCGCAGATCATGCTCGCATGGCAAGATTAAGATGAAAAACATCAGACGACGAACTTTGAGGTGAAAGTGGAGCCGGACTTCACGATGCACCTTGCGAAAATCTTCTTGGAGGCTCGTGGGAGCAGACCTTCTCCCAAATGACGGGCCCAGCGATGTGCAACTGGAAACTCGAGATGTCTTCGATCTGAGGCGAAGCGAGAAAGGGGCGGTGGTGGTTCGGCTGCGACCGCCGTGCGCCGAGCGTTGATTGGTGGAATCGAAACAAAGTATCAAGTCACGCTCCACACCTTACAAACTAGACCGTGCAGTATGTTCTCAAACAGCCTCCTTCTGCTATATTGTAAGTGCACTGTTTGCAAAAAATCGCTAAGTTTAAAATTAGCTGTGCCGTATCTAGAGCTCAAGCATGTCAACTGTCCCTTGCTTGATATGAAAATATCGGATGTCAGGCCGAGTGGCCGCTCCTGACATCACCCGTCGTGTTAGCTCTTTCTGTCAAGGTTTGCTCGTATAGGCAAGAGACGTGAAGTTGATCTTCTCGAGACTTCATACTGAGGGCGCCGCCTAGCGATAGAGATAATGAGCCTCACGGTGACATCCGCTAGACATAGTTTGAACTCAATGCAACAAGCATGAATCTGATATTGTGTAGCCACATGAGCTCAGTCATGGTCGCAACGAATGCGCTCAGTCATTTTATGCCATAAGATGAAAAATGTGCTGTTTCGGTCATCTGATTGTGTCGGCGTTTAGACTTTCCTGTAATTTTGCTTCCGTTTCTCTCCGGTCACAGACTTTGCTGAAACGCACCACCAGCAGCTCGCGACGATGACTTAAAGAGGACAATGAAATAGTTCTAGTGCCAACCGAGAGCCCAGACTTTGTGCACTGATGAAGTTGTTCTGCTTACTGTATCAGCGCAATGCAAGAAATTCGCGCACATCTGTCGATCAGTCCATCCATACCCGAGACAGGGAACAGCATAACATGACTGCTTAATTCAAGGGGTTTGTACACGAAATATCTCATCGGGTAGCGGCCGCACCAGGTGAAATTGCTCTTGTCGACCCCATACCCATTTCCAGTCCTCCGCTTCATCGTCCCAATATACATCCTCTTCCAAATAGAAGTTCATCGTCTTGTTCAGTTCAGGAACAAAGGACTCAGCATATAGCTCAACACTGTAATACGTATTGTCCAGCAGGGGTAGATCTCCGAGGACGGGAACTTCGTCTTGTAGATTCGCCATACCTAATGGATTATGAGATAAGAGCTCTTCTGAAGAGTTGAGAGGTGGGCGTTTACCAATGAGAGTTCCAGCTGAATGACCCCAATCCCCAATAGGGTGGCAATAGACCCTGCCTTCGAAGCCCTCGCTTCTCATCTGCTTGAGACTGATCTCCAGTATTTTGTTTCCGGCTGTTCCGATCTTCATGTTTGACTTCACGATATCTTGTAAGCGATTGGCTTGTCTCAAGCCGGCAAGATACCCTTGCGGAACATCATCTTCAGTCTCTCCCGGATAGAGAACATATGCCATATGCTGGGTATCAGTGTTCAGTCCTAGAGCTGTGACGCCGAAATCACAATGCAGCAAATCACCAAATTGGATGGTGTTTCTGCTTGACGTCGTTTCGTTTCGAAAGGGGTCCTGGGCGTTCAGAATTGCAACCCCAGGCTGAAACCCTATATATCAACATCTAAGAGTTAGCACTACCTCTTTCACACTAGATGACGAGTAGCATAGACAGACAAAAAGTATGTCTCGAAGAAGCATCATGCAACGGTTCAAGAATGTGTGGAAGTTGCGGTGTCCTAGGTAGGGGCTCACACTTACAGGTGGTATAGTTCAACTGTTGGATCTTCTCCCGCATCCACCATTCAACATCCTACAGAATATGAGCCATAACCATGCATCTGACAACACAGAAACTCACATCTGTGGTAGTGATCCCGGGTTGGATGACTCTTTCGCTGAACGCCTCTGAGATGATAGCCCATGCCGTTTCCATCAATTTTCTATACCACCCTAGACGGCTGGGTACCATCGTGCCAATAACTTCAACAGCCAGCATAGGCACAACAACGAATTTCTCTTGCCATTCATGCCCGAGTTGTTGGACAATATTGCGTAACTCTCCGGCGTGCAAGCCGCTGCTGAACGCAACGTCGTTGTCCGCATTGAGAGCAATGGACGAGATGTTGTGCGCCTTAAGAACAGACCGGAGTTCATGCCAAACCTGGGGTGTATTATCGATCCAGTTATAATGAAATAATTCATCTCCTACATTTTCAGCCAGGAAAAGATTCACTGTTCTTCGCCTGGCAGAAAACTGGATCGCCGATTTGAGTGACCAAAAGACTGTATCTTCAGCATATTCTTTTTCACTCATCTTATCAGAGTCAGTATTTTTAAAGCCCTTTGAATGAGAAACTCACCAGCCAAGCATCGACTCCATATTTACTCAGCAGTTGTGGTACGTTTGAGAGGCGCTCTGCAGTCCAGGCATCTTGGATTGCCGCTTGTTCACGAAGCGGGGGTAGGTGCTGGTACTGCGGACTATTTGTAGCCCGGACAGACCAGATTACAGACAGTTGAAGACCTAAAGACTTCAACCGGAGCAATTGTACCATTTCAATTATTACTTGTAGTATATTGGATGAATACTGGCGAAGGATACGAATCGATTGTGGTGATCGTGTTGTTTTTGTGGCACTGCGGGAAGCGGCTCCCTCTTAGCCGTTCTCCGCACGGCGTTCAGAACGCACTTCTCTCCTGGCAGCTCTCTGCTGACCAAGCTTACAATGGGCCAACAGCAGAACCTACTTTCTTTGCCATCACATACATTGTGCGCCATGTTTTGAGCTGTCAAATGCGGCAAATTTCAACCAATTGGCATATACATTTAAATCAGTTGAGGGAGTGCGTATGGTTTTGAGTGGCTTATGTGTGACCGCTTATGCTGCACTAGCTGAATATACTGAAGATGATTAGCTTTCCCCTACAACACGCCTCGATAGTCTTAACATAATAATTACTTCAGTTAATTATGAAGAATTTCGTTCGTATCATGTAGTCTCAATCTCTATAATACTAGACCTATTCCCGCGAGAAACCCAACCATAGATACTGCGACCGGGACACCAAATACAGCAGCTGGCTCCACCTGACCAAGTGCAGCATTCTTTGAAGAGGTCGAACTCGAAGATGAGCCACTCGTTGTCTCAGTGCTATCTCCGGAAGTCGTGGTACTCTCATTCATTTCAACCAAACCGGCGGAATAGCTCTCCCCACCGTACTGACTCGGCGTTACATCATCCCCTAATCCTGGCCCACGTCCAGCTCCCTCCTCCATAAATCTCTCAGCCATCGCTGGCATAGCCGGTATCCTTGTGTTCGTGACTTCCCAATCTTCACCGCTTGGCGGACATTCAGAAGGAGTAGTATGCTCACTGTACCCACCATCATGACTGGGATTCGGCGTAGCATTGTATGCCGCCAGCAGGCGCTCGAAGTCCGTATTTGGCGTGAATTGAGCATCGACAAGACCGTATCCGTTGGGCTCCGCGGTGTACTCGTAGGCTAGGCCACCGGAGTAGACAGATGTCATGTTAGCGGAGTAGAGGGAGGCAATTTCGCCCCAGGCACGGGTATTCGTGTTGCATCCGAACTCCGCCATGCTTTGCACATCAACTCAAGTCGCTGAAAGAGTTTTAGATCAATGGGAGTGACATACAAAATTGGTGCACCGTAGCCACTGTACCGTTCCACCTTCTTATCCCAGCCGGCGATCGTGAATGAAGAGGGATCGCACCACGAGTAATCGTTCAGTGCAAGAAAGTCGCCTCGTACCTCATCCGGCCCACAATCAAAATATGCAATCTGCTCCTCGACATTCTCAGCTACATCTGCAGCTGCATAGCCTACGGGTATTGACCGATATCCTCGCTCCGAAATATAGCGTTTCATGTCCCGTGTTAAAGCCTTGACGTATGGCGCGGCAATAGTGTTGTTTCTTTCATTGATAACTTCGTTGCCTGTAAACATCAAGAGGAGATTATTATAATTTGCGAATGTGTCGATAGTCGCGAAAACACTTTGAAGATATTTCTCATTATAGGATTGGAAGAGCGAGGCGTTGGTGGCGCGATTGAGGGAGAATCTGGGCGTGTTTGCGTCAAGGGCGAGGTAGATACCTGCATCAGCAAGAAGATTCATCCCTTCCTCATGGGAAACGGAGTTATCGATAGTATAAACGCGAATAGCGTTGATCCCAAGTATCTTGAAATTGGCGATGTCCCGAGTGAGGGCGGGGATGTCGATCAGAGGATCTGCCGCGTCCGCCGCTCCACCAGGTCTGAAATTGCTACATTAGCATTTAATATTGTGTTGCATAGTTTAGGTTTGAAATAGAACAGCAGTGGTTAGAACAAAATGGTCACACCGGGGGCGTTCTTCAAAAGCTTTTGAACTCACTGGTAAGCAACACCTCGGATATAGAATCGTTCGCCATTAGCAAAGAAAGCTGCAGTTCTGATAAGTACGGATTCATAATCTGACAGAGGCCGTGACTGTATACCATTTCCCTTCACACTCACAATTGGGAGACTCCCTGTCGCGGTTTGTCGAGGACGAAGATCGAGGGTTGGTTTGGTAGTCACAGTTGTACCAAATGGCGCAATAGCTGCTGTGACTAGAACGAGTCTGGAAACTATTAAACCGAAGGTGGAACGCATTCTTATTCATAGAAAAAAAAGCAGCATGTGTTCTTTCAACGAGTGAAGGGAGAATATCAATGAGAAAACCAAGTGCACAACGAGTGTGAAAGTTGCTCAAAGAAAGAAAGGGGAGAACGGGAAGATATTGGACTTCAAAGTCTTCCTCTGAACTTGATGATGGCTTCACCAAGTTCTCCGGGTAGTACTCAGCCACATACTGGTTCTAGACGCCCAGAAGCTAAGGCCTTGGCTAGCCAACCAACGACCCCGCGCGTTCGAATCGTTTCTTGTGAAGTCTTGAATCAAGAGTTTAGACATGGTGTTAGATGAGTACCAAGGTCTTGGAGTATAGATAGACAGGAGGCAACGGCGTGAAAGGAGAGTACACTTGTACCAAGACTTATGATGGACCACATGAATGGAGCTCGGCCAGCCGGAACTTCGGAACTTCGTAATCGAGAACCGTTAGTCAGAGAAAAAAGCAAGCTTGGTTCTTTCGAAAAATTCCAAGACGCAGCAAAAAAGTCTGACTGCGCGGGAAATTCCAAAGGTGATTACAAGCAGAAGTAGTCTCAGATCAAACTGTTTACCACTGACCAGATCGTCATACACTACTATGCTGTACTTCGGCTTAGACGTGGACAGATCGATATTCGAACTTTTGCGAATACCCCAATAGGACAGTTAGTCAGAATAACTTACCCCAGCAGGAAAATATCGAACAAAATGATGGTCAAGAAAAACGTTGTTTATTGGACCTTTTATGCTACTTTCTCAGGATCCAAGAACATTTCAGGCACATAGGAGCGAGACTTCGCAGGCAAGTCCGATGATTCGATCAGCATCTAACAATTGTTCAAAAAAGCAAAATTGTACACGTGGTCAATTGACGACGTTGACGAGGAGGTACGACGGACTTTTGAGGATCCAGAAAGGGGGAGGTAGAGTAATTCACATCACGTGATTTACAGAAGCAGAAAGGGGGCTTTGGGTAGTGGCTGATCTGCCGGGGCAGGTACGTAAACCACAACACGAGTCGTCCATTCGGATTCTCCCAGCAAAAGGAGACTTGGCTGTACCTCTCTCTTTTTTTCTTCTCGCCCTTAACTTTTTTCTATATTTCCACATTTACGAAGCCTTTGCCTTACACTCAGCCGTCTGGTGCAAGCGCTTACTCCACGCATCTGGTACTCTGTGCCAATTACGCTCGTTATAGCAGCTCTCATCTTGAACCCCACAGACCTTTCCATATCTGACCAGATCTGCGACCTCACGGGAACGATAATATATCGACGGATGCATGAATATAGCCTCCTTGGGAATATCGACTACTGACTCACCTGCCTTTTTTGCAGTGGAGGTGGCTGCATTCTGGGCATCGGAGTTCATGAGGCGTAACTAGAGCAGGCACGATGGCTGCGAATTTTCGATCAAGACCGAGCACGGGGAGATGGATGCTTTTATTTCTAGCACTTTCCTTTGCGGAGGCATTCTACATACCGGGTATGATGCTCAGATAACCTACTTCGCGGCAAATATACTGATGGTTCTTGACAGGCTGGTCCACTAAAAGTTACAGAGACGATGAAGCAATACCCGTCCTCGTTAATAAAGTTTATTCCGATAACACACAATTACAATATGCGTACTACGATCTACCATTCGTATGCCCTCCGACTGGTGTCCACCATGCCGGATCCTCGCTTCTCAGTGGACAGAGCATTTCTCTGAACCTAGGAGAGGTGCTCCGGGGCGACCGGATAACCCAATCAGACGTTGAGCTGGTCATGGGAAAAGATCAGGAATGTAATTTTCTTTGCAGTAAGCAAGTCAGTAGAAAGGATCTCAAGCGTGCGAGGGAAATGGTCAAGGAAGGCTATGTGGCAGAGTGGATTGTAGACAACCTTCCAGGTGCTACAAGCTTTGTTACAGTAGACAAGTCACGCAAGTACTACGCAGCCGGTTTTAAGATTGGATATAAGGATATCGAGCTCCATTCAGGCAAAACGCGTTACTATATCAACAACCATCTTACGATCGTCATACGCTATCGGAAAGCTCCCGGTAAAGATGGAGAGCGCGGTGGAAAGGTCGTGGTTGGATTCGAGGTCTATACGAAGAGCATTGGCCCTGATAGGAGACTTGAGTCTGGATGTCCGGCTGACATAAACGAGGTCGATACACCGATGGAGTTATACCTGGCCCCAAACTCGACAGATTTCGCACTCCAATATCCTCAGTCCTCTTACCAACCTCCCACCAGCGAACAAGATATTGACGATGGAGCTCTGCTTGACATTCCGTACACGTACTCTGTCTACTGGCGCGAGGACGATAAGATTGAGTGGTCGCATCGGTGGGACCTGTACTTCGTGAACCAAGAAGAGGGCTCGAGAATCCACTGGCTTGCAATCGTAAATTCGCTTGTCATTTCTGGGTCTCTGAGTGCTATCGTTGCTATCATTCTGGGAAGAACTATTCGGACAGATATCAAGACCTATAAAGATGGCTATCCTGAGGACGGCAAAGGTAGGCCTAGAAGAGGAAGATCTAGACCACCGAGCGGAGCGAGGACACCCAAAGGCGGAGAAAAGACCGGTGCTGGATTACTTGACCAGGTTGGCGATACAGAAAATGATGCGGACGTTTCATCAGACGAAGAGGCATTAGAAGATGTGACGGGCTGGAAACTTCTTCATGGGGACGTCTTTCGACCTCCTGCTAAAGGTTATCTCCTTGCTCCGCTCGTGGGCTCCGGGATGCAGCTTGTCTTCATGGCCATGGGACTTCTAATTCTGAGCAGCTTAGGCATACTCAATCCCAGTTTCCGTGGTGGTTTCGTCAGTGTAGGAGTCGGTCTCTTTGTCTTCGCCGGTCTCTTTTCAGGTTATTTCTCCGGTCGAGTCTACAAGACATTTGGCGGAAAGAACTGGCGGAAAAACACTATAATAACTGGTATACTCTTCCCAGGCCTACTCTTTGCTTTGGTGTTCATCCTCAACCTCTTCGTCTGGGCTCAAGCATCCAGCACAGCCCTACCATTCGGCACTTTAGTAGGCATCATTATGCTATGGCTCTGCATTCAGCTTCCTCTTGTCTACATCGGCTCTTGGTACGGATTTGTCCGCACAGGAGCCTGGGAGCACCCCACCAAGACAACATCTATACCCCGACAGCTCCCGACCCAGCCCTGGTACATCCGCTCTTGGAACTCCATCCTCCTCGCTGGTCTTATCCCTTTCGCCGTCATTTTCATCGAACTCCTCTTCGTCTTCCAGTCTTTGTGGCAAGACAAGAGCGGGTATTACTATGTCTTTGGATTCCTTTCGGTCGTCTCTATAATCCTCATTCTCACCATTGCCGAAGTCACTATTGTCACGATCTACATCAAGCTGTGTAGCGAAGACTACAACTGGTGGTGGCACTCATTTTTCGTAGGTGGAGGAAGTGCGATTTGGGTGTTCGTCTACTGTATTTGGTATTACTTCATGAGGTTGCACATAGAGGGATTCGTAAGTGGTCTGTTGTTCTTTAGTTATAGTTTTATGGCATGTATTGTTTACGGTCTGCTTTGTGGGACGGTGGGGTTCTTGACGGCGTATGCATTCGTCAGGCGGATCTATGGGTGAGTCTTCTATCTAAGTTCAAAATAACTTGCCCCAGCAGACTAGTGGTGGATTTTACTGACCTGACACAGCGCCATAAAAGCGGACTGACAGGAATAAAATGGCGGAGTTCATTGATACACATAAGTAGTTTGGTTAGCGGAGATACACATACATTCATGGCGTAGTTACAGCTCAGCTCAGCGTGATTGGAAATAAAACACAGTATTCTCATAAAAATGCCTCAATACCCACCATCCGCCCCAAACGCCAAACGCCAAACGCCTCTGCACCTAGCCAGGTATATATTCACATTACCAAGGAATAACAGCTTCCCTATTCCTCTCCTCCCCGATCAAGCTGCCCTTAACGGGCTGCAAACAACTAACACTCGCCTCCCTATTCGCCGCATCAAAACTCATGCGTATACATCTTGCCGCCGCCCACTCAGGCACATACTCGTCTTCCACAACTTCCGTTGCCTGCCTGACGACCTCTTCCTCAATCTCTGCAAGCCATGACATGATTTTGCCCATAACAAACCCATCCCACACGCCTTCCTTCCTGGGACTACGCATCAGCAGCTCGATAGCCATTCGGCGAAGGGCACGATGCCGGTATGTCCAGCCCACTGTGAGGAGCGGAACAATGATTTGGATATCAAATACGTAACCAGGTTTATTATTAAACCCCCTTTCAACTTCGCCTAACAACAGCCTTGCGAGCTCCACCAATTCTTGTAGTAGGACCGTGAATCTTCCGTTGTTGACCATGGCGCTCCTGCTATTGTTACTCGCAACGGACATGTATCCGGCCAACCACTGCAACCTGAGCGTACTGGCCAGAATGAAGGTCTCCCTAGGGCTTTCAGACCGCCTTGCATGGTTGAGCAATGGCTGAAACGCACCATCCCACCGCTCAAACTCCTTCATGGTCTCTACTCGATCGTCAAACGAAGGATCAACATCGAAGAATAGGCTCGTTCCTTCTCCTTTCGTGGAAAATGTATGCAGGTGCATCGTACTCCGTAACCAATGCATGCTCCTCCTAATGACCGTCTCCAGCAGGGTTTTTGCCCGTTCCAGATCAGGGAATATGGGAGGCATCTCGTCAATGCTTTCCTGACCACAACGCCGGTAGTACTCGTGTGCTTCCCTCGTCCTGCCATCTGCGTACAACATTACCTGGACCTCGAGGCTACCAAACGCTCGCAAGATATCTTCGACCTCATACGGGTTCTCAGATCCGGCACGGATTTGCTGTTTACCGCTGGTGAATGAGGATACCCATTCTCGGATAAGTTTCAGGCCCGTATAAACTTGACTGACGGCAAGATCATGGTAGCCTTGGAAAGACTCGAAGCAGTAGAAGAGCAGACTGGCTATTAGGGTAGTTCGGAGATCATGTTTGCCGCCGCCAACATCGCGCCGGAGGAGACAGAGCGCTTTGGAGTATTGTCGAAATGCGAATTGGTGCTTGAGTGTACCAACATCGTGGGAGACAGAGGAGAAAGGCGGGAGAGCACCCAATGCAATTACTGCGTGCCGGATTGAGGGCGAAGTTTCGCAGGCTTGCAACATGAGTTTCGTCCAGAGGTCAGGGAAGGCGAGATCATGAGAAGTTGCCGAGCAAAAGGTTGTAAAGGCAGCATGTTCGCGGAATGTCTTGAACAGCGAACTGCCTGGGGTGGGATACAGCTTTGTATCAATATTAATGGAGGTGAAGGCTGGTTTCGAAGTTATCTTTGGGCTGGAAGCTTTTGGAACCAGAAGTCGTGAATTGTTCGACGAGCTGGAGGGTGCTTTTGTAGCGGGTTTCTGAACATAGCCATCGCATTGATGGCCGAATTTTAGGCAGCGGAGGCATGATGGTTTCGTCTCGTCACATTTTACTCTCCTGATTCTGTCGGTTTCTCTATGAGTCCCTCCCTCTGAGCCAAACGAGATAATGGGCAACTCACTTGCAAGTCTGGCAACCCGTCTTCACCTTCGGCTTGCTCGCTCTAGTCTTCCTTGTTCTAACCTCGCCGCTCAGGCCGCTTGGCGTCTGCCTGGGGATTTCTAAGACTCTCTCGCTCATGCTCTCTCCTCTCACAACTCCCCAAGACTAGAACTTCAAATCGAGAATCGTCGGGAAGAGGAACCATCTACGCGCGATCCGTTCGGGGATTGTACATACATGTACTCACCCGGACACTACTCGTACAGCAATTTATTCCCCGCCTCGCTGCATTAAACGCATGCACGAGGTCCACCACTAGTTCGACCCTGGCCTCGGCCTAAAACAGATTACTCACCACGCCGCACGTTCCGTGGTTTGCTAATTGCCTCCTTCGCATAATCCTCTTTCAACCTCAAAGAAACCCGACAAAACCAGGGGCGGCCAAATCGTGAAACTGTCCCAAAAAAAGGCCACTTTGCGGCTTTCGGTTCAGTCAGCACTAGATACCCGTAAAAGATTCGCACGTAGGCCCAATAAGCGGGCCCTTTTCGTACACGCCAGCCAGATACGTCGTGCTGCCACACGCATTGACCACATACTCGGAGCGGGTGTTCTATATATGGTCGCTTCTATTGGGCGGACGCTTGTCCTCGAGAGCGGGGGGTGAGATAAGTGAAGTGCTAACTGAGGCTTCGCAAAGGCGATCACAAAAGAGGAAATAGGAACGAGAAGGAATGAGTGAAGCGAAGATGCTAATTGCGAACGTGATGGCAATTTGAGTATATGCAATTCCTCCAGAAGGATAACGACCACTGCCTATCAGTCTCGCTCGCTGCAGCAGAGAAGCGGCTTGAGCGGGAAGTGGAAGTCATAGGTGTTGGAGTTTCGACGAAGCTTTTTCGTAAAACTTTACGAGATGTTCAGGAAATATGCAAGCCGTTGGGGTGGGGGTTTTGGTGGCGGATGCTCTAATCCCTAAGCGGTTATAATGATCTTATTATTTACGTATCAGCAAATGATAGTACATGATTCGCAAACGCGGTATCCGCTGTAACGATGTTTCGGCCCCCGAGTGATATGATATGTCAGCAATCTTTGCCCCGCTATCGTCGGGGGAAACAGAAAACGAAGCTAAATTGCAATGCCGTGAAGTTGCTCCTCGTCTTCATCTGGTCGGCAGTGGCAGCCATACTTCTGCCGGTACTCCATCAGTGGCAGACCCTCCAAGATCTCCAATGCGTTCTTCGCAGCTGCAACCTTTGCATATCTGGCGCTCTCGGCTTGGGCGTCGGCAATGACTTCATCGTGAATCATTACCATAGCCAGAATGACTGGCTTGCTTCCATCCACACTCTTAATCTCTTTGGCAATCACTGTCCAGTCCGTGCAACCCATGTTGACCTGCAGGAAGTTAGCGAGGAAGGTGGTTGGTTGTTTCTTAGCGTAGGTGTCGTAAATGCTTATGTCGGTGAAGAAGGATCTGATGTGCTCATCAAAGAAACGTTCAACTTCGGCGTAGTTATACTCAGAATCGACAAACATCGCGCCGACGTAAGCCTCGACAATGTCCGGGAGGCATTTCGGAGGCTGACGAACACTGACCCAATAGTCAGGTGAGAAGTCCGCCGCGGTCTTACCAGCTACTACTGCATCTGCCTCGGCTTGGTCACGAGCCTCAGTGATTTCGGTCACGTAATCTCCAATCTGCTTCTGATACTTGGAGTTGAAAAGCAAAAGATGCCGATGAAAGCCTAAGGTAACGCATAGAGCGCCTAGAAATTGGTTAGAGACCATTGCCATTTTGTGCTCTGTCAACCATTGTGGATCCTTGCCCGGATGATTATGAAACAGGAAGTTAACAATGGCCATGTCGAGTAAGGCATCCCCTAAAAACTCCAGTCGTTGATAGCTTGGTACTTTTTCGTACGAGAATGGATAGGACGGGTGACAGAACGCAGAACGGACTAGCCGTGGCCATCTAAAGCGGTAACTGTGCTCTTGTTCGACTTGTCTTGCAAGATCAAGCTGTGATTCGGTGGAAGCTTGGATCTGATATGTTGGCTTCTCATAAAGCGTGTAATACTGGGCATAGGAGGTAATGTTGTGATTCTCGCTCGAGACTAACTCTGTAACGGCTCTAACGGCGTGATCCATGTTGCCAGACTCGTGACAGGTCAGGAGCGCGGCGCCAATCCAGGCTTCACAAACATCTGCAATGGTTTTATCTCCAAGTTTGTGACTATTGGGTGCGGATGAAACTTTGCCCTTCTTCAGGACAAGACCTTGCGGATACCAAGCTCTACGATTGAAGCTCTGAGAGCGAATATGCTCATAGAGCTTCAATTTGACTGCATTGTTCTTCAAATTCTTGTTGCAAATCAGAAGCATGCGATCCACATGATACTCGTATTCATCATGGCCTGGGTGAAGACCATACAATGCGATCGAGACCGCCATCTTGAGGAAACAATCTCCCAGGAACTCCAGACGCTCGTAGTTGTTACCCATACCTCTCTGAAAATTGATTTTATCTGCGCTATGCTCATCAGTATTATCCGAATCCTTTGTGATGGCTTCTAAAGCAAGATCTGGTCGAATTTTTAGGTGTAGTAAATCGCAAGCTTCCAAAGCAATGAGGTACGACTCAACCCGATGTATGATTGCGGGGAATAGGTAAGCCATGCTCACAATCGTAGTCGGAATCTCAGCGTGTTAGTTGCCATCATTCCATCGTGGAGGCCTAGAACTTACTGGCGAGACCTTTAGAGTCTCTAGGGTCACAAAGCACCGCTTTGGTGCCAGCGATTCGTTTCTGCCAATATCGTCGAGTAAATCACGCCGCAAAGAAATCACCTCAGCCTCAAATACACGTTGATTCTCATCAAGTGTTCTTCTGGCCCTCGCTTTCTCCCACAAACTACAGCTGTACTCCATGATGTTGTCCAATGTTCTCGCTTTTCTAAGCTTTCGCGGAGCTGTATCTGGTGGAACTGGATCCAAGGGTTTGTATTGGTGAGCAACACCCTTGCACCACAACTTTCGAGAACCATCGAAGGGATCGATCACAAATTTGTCTTCAAAGAATTCGTCTGGCTCTGTCAGCCATGGTTTCATCTTCTCCCACCCTCTGTCTTCCCATAGTAGCGAATGCTCTTCGATGGCCTTGAGAATGTCCCATGCAATGAGGCTCGACGGCTCAAGATTCACCGCATAGCTTGGCTGTGCGCGGATTGGGGCCAGGAAGTAAGACATCTTAGAGATATCTGACGCGTATGCTTTACTGAATACATCGTCAAAGATACACAGCGTGAATGTATTGATCCGGCAGAGGATTTCATTGTCTACTTTCATCGAGTCGCGGAGTGAAGTAAGTTTGATGGATGAAGCCTTCCCGTCTCCAAAATGCAGCATAAACGACGGTAGCTGCGGAAGTCTGGATCTCGTCAAGAGAGCCAGTGGTTGCAATGGACGACCTACAGCCTCAGGATGCTCCAGGCTCAGAATCGTCAAATATAGCTCTTGTGGGGCTCCACCAACAGACCACAGAACCGGCTTTACCTTCATCGCATAGGCCTCCCGTTGCTTCGAGTCAACAGCAAGTAGGGCATTTCTCATTACAGGCAACTGTTTTGTGTATATTGGGAGTAAATTTTCGTCAAGATATCTACCTGCGATCAGCCTCAGACAAGTTTCGAAGGCTGCTGAGCACTTGGCAACCTGCTTTGTAGATGCGGAACGACCTATGGCTCCTCGAATCGGTGAGCGTTCAGGCATGATAACTTCACCAACGAACGATTTGTTTTGAGCTGTGATAACATACTCTGGTTGAAGACTTTCTTCGCGGCTGTGAGGGAGAGAATCAACAAAATTTGCAAGAATACTGAGACTCATCTTGTAATTGAGCTTGGCGCCGGTGTTTGGGTCCTTGTAGACTCGGTGGTTTCTTTCTTTTGACAGGAAAAACTCCATGTTGAAGTCATTGCCAGATAGTTTCCTATCTTCGGGCAAGGCGTTGCAGAATTTCCTGAGTATCCCCTCATTGAGTCGAGCCTCACGAATCATTTTCTGGTGGTCTAGATTCCCAGCCTCCGCCATATGAATATATCTAGAGTTTGCATGACGCGCACGACCTCTCGACTGGATGTATTGAATTGTGGTGTCGTATAGATCAAATCGAATGACTAGATTGCAATCTGGCACATCTAGACCCTCCTCCGCGACAGAAGTGGCGAAAAGGCAATTGATGACACCGTTTCGGAAGCCCATCATTGTGACGACTTGTTCCCTGAATGAAGTATTGAGATCAGTGGCATCGCCTTGTCGAGTACCAACTAGGCTGGAGACAGACAGATGCTGGGTTTTCATGTTGGGATGCGAGAATAAAGAGGCTAGCAACCGGGCAGTATATCTTTGCTTCACAAAGACGATACATTTATCATCAGTAGGGCGCTCATATCGCTCCTGTAGGTATTTGGCAAGGACTTTGACTTTGGAGGATAAATTTGTCGAGGAGAAGACTGCTAGATCAAAATCTGGTACCTCGAAAGTATGTGCTTTCACGATATCTAGTGCCTGCTGAAGCTGTTGTTTCTGTTGCTCTAAGATTGTCATAGGTCCTGGAACTTTCTTTGCATGGAATTGACGTTCGGTCTTAGCTAGAAGTCTGCTGCTCTCTTCCTCAGCGAGGCAGAACTTCCATAACTGATCCGCACACCATGATCCCAGCTCGCGGGAAGCTGCTTTGTAGGAGTATTCAAGTGGCTTACGGAGGATCACGTTGCCTCGGAATCGTTCACGCATTTTCTCGTACAACGGTGTCATAAATACCGGTCCTAACGCTGCGTAAATAGCCAGCTGTTCCACCTTATCAGAGTTGGCCGAACGCTGTATCAAGCTTGAGTCCGCAGCAGTGGCAATCTCCGAATGAAGCATTGCTTCCAATTCAGTAGCAGCCTTTT
Organism: Proliferodiscus dingleyae; assembly: GCA_003988795.1. NCBI lineage: Eukaryota > Fungi > Ascomycota > Leotiomycetes > Helotiales > Lachnaceae > Proliferodiscus > Proliferodiscus dingleyae. The sequence goes on along the minus strand of QYAK01000001.1, from coordinate 482,207 downwards.
TAACGTCGACACGAGCATCAACTGGAGAAGCCGTCATACCGAAAATCTTTGGTCGAGCGGCGGTCGTTGGCTCCACAGCATAGAAGTCTTTGATAATTCTGGCGTAAGCATGATCTTTCTTAGCATGATGAGCTTCGTCGAAAATTAGCAGGTTTATCTGCTCTATGGATATGAATGAGTGGTGTAAACACTGGCGTAGCACTTCTGCCGTGCAGACGATTACCATGTTCTCGTCAAAATGCTTTTTCCATAGCTTGCGGCTCCATAGATCACAGCCCATTTCTCCACAAAACATGTTCATAGGTTGATCTAGGTTGGCTCTGAGAACGGCATGCTGCTGAAATACAAGCGTTACGGAGTCGACCTGTTATGATCAATTCGAGAAAACAGACTTGAGAACGGAGACTCTCACGAGAAAAAATGAGATCCGCTTTGGCTTACCCAAAGCTCTGTCTTCCAATTCTTGTGCAAATATGTGTCGGAGCAGAAGGACAGCAATGAGTGTTTTGCCAGACCCTATTGAGATGAGTCGGCACACCATAGTAGTAATTTGAATCTTACCTGTTTCTAGTACAGCAATGATGTTCTTCTCCTTGGCCCTCTCAAAAAGTTCGGTCTGATATTCCCTGGGGGTAGAGATAATTTTGCGACTCTCTTGTTTATTGACCAAATACCTAGTCGACTGATCTGCGTCAACTTCTGGTAATATTTTGTGCTTCTTGATGGGATTTCGGAGAGCATTTTCAAGGTAGATGTCAGCAATAGCATTCTGACGACGCTTTCTCTCTGAGATGCTTTTCGCCTTAGGAACATAGGGTTCTTCTTCATCAACGTCGTCAATATCTTCTATTTCCTCGCTTCCTTCATCTTCTCCTTGCCTTTGGAGGTCAGCGATAACAGCATCTGTAGTCCTAGTTGTTAAAGCTGTGAATATCGTGGAAGCGCCATTGCCGGGTATATGAAGTCCATTGGTTCCGATAGGTTCAACATGAACAGGCTCTAATAGCTTCAAGGGCGTGGCATTCGCGGAGCTTAGGCCCGAAGAGTTGGATGTATCTTGTAGTGGGAGGGATTTAGATGTCTTGGGGTCAGTGGGAGTGACGAGAGTCGAAGCCATCATTGACACTGCCGTAGAATCTTGATATCATAAAGAAACCGAGCTTCTATATGTATCAATCTGGATGCTGTTATTCTGCGTTTGTGTACGTTCAAGCGGTGGGCCTGCGGGAGCGACAGCAGGGTTGACAATACCGGCGTTATCCTAAGTAATGACAGGCAAGGACAAGGCCGAGGTTAGGGTGTAGGGAGAAGAGCGTGTTGATACCGAGACGGATGCTGGTACCGTTCCTGTATTCACAATGTCCTTGAGGGGCGGAGTGAATCGAGGCTGGATTGCTTCAGCCTTCTCGTCAGCCTTGCGAGCCTTGTCTTGGTGTAACACGCCTTTCTCATCAAAGCAGCATCATGTCGTGCAAAAAGCTTGTCGTGAATATGGAAAAACCATCATTTTTGATTATCGAGAGACTGCAGTCCATCAGCACTGGTTCTCTATCGGATGGCAGAAGCAAGCAATCGTCGGGCAGCAGGCTGAGGTGCAGCACGCAAGGGGAACCAAGGACAAAAGAAACAGAAACAGAAATGGAGAGTGAAATTGACCTATTTACGATGCTTATAGAGAGGTGCAAATCTTGCGTAAATTTTCAATGTAGCTAGCTACATACTGGATGGTGCAAGTGTAGATGTGCAGAATGAAGCGTCGTGGAATTAGAAATATTCGAGGTCGCGTTTCGGTCAATTTTAGTAACGCAATGAAGAGGCAATCAACACTCCCAACCTCCAAACACTACCACCTAAATTCTCCACATATGGCGGAACAAAGTATCAAATCTCTTTTCTTGTCTGCCGAGCGCCAGAGGAAAGACCTCGAAGCATCCTGGGACAGCAACACTGCCGAATACCAGCATAACCTCGCCGCCGCCATAAAGACATATGATGATTGTCTCCAGCTCGTAGACCGGCTGTCCCTCTTCAGCCCGAATGAGACAATTGAGGACTTGACATCTGGGGACCTCCAGTCAGTTGCCGCGTATTTCTGCATGCACAACGCTCTGCTAATGGCTGTGAAGGTATTTGCAGATCAATTATCGCCTCGCCGAATTGCTTCTCCGAGTCTCGAGTAAAGATCGCAAAGGCATCATACAGAAGGCGAGAGACACATATGAGCGGTACCTGAGCTTGCTAGATCACTACGACATCCTCACAACAGCGGATAAGAAGCTCTACGACGCGTACACCGAAGCCCCTCTGTTATTTTCTACCTGCCCTACCACGGATCCAAACGCCAGACGAAATGCTAAAGTCGCCAATTTCAAACAAGAAAAAGAGCTGAAAAGGAGACTTGAGGTATAGGTCGTGATCCCTGTTATTTCGATAAAATGCTAAAGTAGTCGAAGTTCCTAGCACAAAACCCTGCCTATCTACAATACGAAGATGATGCAGTCCGAGAGCTACAGCTCGCGAACCTCGCCGTCCTCACACATAATACATTCCAGCAACTCGAATCCTTGAATCGTGAACTCGAAGTCCTCGCAATGGCTCCTCCGACCCCACCTTCAGGTCCAGATAGTCTAGAACAGGATTATAGAGAACGCATGGGTTTGCGTGGCAAAGACGAATCCTCGGACCGCCTTGACAGACGGGATGCGCTATCGAGCATGAATAAGGGACCAATTCTAAGCTCAGGAGGGAAGCCGTTACGTCCATTCACGCTGCTGGATGGCAAACAAAGTTTGAGAGATGGTGTGTTCAGACCGGGACACAATCTTCCAACGATGACGATTGATGAGTATCTGGAGGAGGAGCGAGCTAGGGGAGGCATCATCGATGGTGGTGGCGAGGCCAGTGGGCTTCCATCTGAACCGCACGAGGATGACTATGAGAAGGGAGACATTGAAACAATGAAAGCAAGGGAGTGGGACGAATATGTCGAGTCACATCCAAAGTAAGCCAGACTAGACCCAATTGAAAACTATCAACTAACAAATGTAGGGGCTCCGGAAACACCATGAACAGAGGATGATTCGTTCCCAGGCAACTGCTGTACGCTTGTCAACGTTACTGCTTGGTCTTCATGCTTTTACCATGTTCTAACAAGCCACAGGTGCCATGCCAACCTCTTCAGAAGATGGATTACTTGCGCAGCCCATCCTTCTATTTGAGTGAAGCCGTAATAATATAGCCACCTAATTGTCAAGACTGCCGCTTCCAGTGCGAAATTTCAGCTTCCATCTTTCCGCTACCCATTGCTACGCAAAAGGAAGATCGATCCTCACGACTCTTGACGCCCTAATCGTTCTTAGCCAGAAATACCGTGTTTCAGCGACTGAGACCACGCTCTAATTGCGCTTGCAAGCGCCTAAGTCGGTGTCTTGGGATCCGCTCCCGAATCTCATCTGATCGTCCAGTGTCTGTGTCTGTGAAACAGAAATTACAAAGGAGGTGTCACGATTGAGGACGTGTCAAAGCATTCTTAGCTGCTAGATGACTTGCATAAGTAGTACTCTGGCCAGCAACTCGTGCGACGGCTTGGTTGTATGACATGACTTTGTTGCGATTTGAATGGGTCATGACTTATAATTTGGTAGTGTTACAAGACTGGTCAAAAGCTATCTAGGCATTCAGCCCTATCGTCATGGCTCAATTCGGGCTTGACCCTACAAGAGAAGATTGAGTGATCTCTGAGAAATGGGTTCAGGCCGGAGACCCTTGCAACCTGCCCTCCTGGCTCACCGCTACCCCACAAAGATGTTACCATGGATCTCTTAGCTTCGGGAAATAAATACTGTCACGCTCTATCTAGAATATTGTGCGTCGATCGATGATGCATGCACTGCATGTCCTGCATGTCCTTCCATTTGTAGAACAATCTTACCTCGCTAGCTTCTTGGCCTCGTATCCCATCTTAGCTATCTGCTGCATGCTTTGGAAGTCCATCGGCTAGCACAGCGTTGGCTCTTTACTTGCATTTTGTTCTCAATCTTTCTCTTTCTGATTATCTCTTTGTAGAAAAAACCACCTGTGGAAAGGTACTGGAGATATCTGAGTAAGTATGATAGTTTCGGTCCTACTAGCGGCGACCCTTGCGACGGCCTGCACTATTCCCCCAGGCACGCTCTCAAACAACATCACAACTTTCTTTGCCGTGCAGGTGAAAAATGCATCATATCCTGTTGTACACAATCGCCTCATGAATGGAGTAAGAGCCTCCCAACATACCCCTTGTATAAGGCTTGCTGACCACTACGCAGGAAGAAGCAGGCGGAGGTGACAAACATTTATACCTCAGCCCTGACGGTGACTCGCTCGCAAACCTGACATTAGTCAATGGCATCATAACACAAGATCAGACGCCAACAACAATTCGAGCTGTTATTAATGGCCAGGTATTCAGCCCCTACCACTAAACACCCCACCTCCCCTTGTCAATCTTTTCCTGGGATTCCTCAACCGAAACCTTAAGCTTACTGGCGGAAAATAGTACACACCTGAAGACAACACGACCAAGATCTTCATGACTGAGCGTGGCGACCCGCGCGCCATATTCCAACCCATCTACTCATGCTCACCCGATGATGACTCTCTTCAGACCGAACTTCTATTCCAAACTAGGCAGAACGATGTTCCTGGGGGAGGTATCTGCGTTAGACTAGCGAGCGGTGGACGGTATGAGTTCCGCTGGTCGCCACCAGGAAATACCGGTGAGTTCATTTATTCTCATCGATTCGTGGACTAGGATTACAATGAAACGACAAAATGAGGTGGGAGTGTGACTAACGGGCGCAGTTTCGGACGGCACAGGAGGTTTTGGCGGTCCATGTATCTTGGCAAGGCTATTTGTGCAGCATTAATGTTTCAATGCTTAATTCAAGTGTTCAATTTGTAATTCTTCACAGCCTTATCTCGAATCTGCCAATCGGAGTGGGAGCAATTTGACGCAGAGATCCCTGACTCTGACCACTATAGGACGAATTTCTTCTCACCCATCACGCTCTTCCTCAAATTTCTGTTCTAAAGTCTTTCCATCATTTGCATCACTTGACAATTCGCGAATGCTATAGGTTTAAGATGAGAATGTGATCCACAGCCGACTCTGAGGAAGGTCGACCTACAAGTCGATTATCCTAGTTGCTGATACAAGAGTAGCTTGTAGCATAGTTGCTATTACGACCGTCATACACTAACGCTCCTGAAAGCGACTCAAGTGTCTTTACTGGTATTCCATACAAGACTGCCAATTAATTTTGCTGACCAACGTACAAGATCAACAAACACATATGATCACGTGGCATGACTCGTCAACTCTAGGCAGTCATCTGCTTCCAATTCGTTGCCTAAGTGAGGCTGGCACAATAGATACGAGAATCTTTCCACGCCTGGAAGCCCATTGTTCGGTACACTAAAGTCTGTTCAACAAGACTAAGCTGTGGACAACTTTGTATCTACTTCACTACTCTTCTCTTCGGCGAACCCAACTTGCACCACATAGACTGCCGCCTTTCACTTTCAACTCCGCACCTTGCGGACACTACTTGCTCTGGAGGATCAAAAGTGAACATTATGTTCTCACTTAGCGATAGACGTGCTGTTGTGTATAGCAAGAATTCTTTGGACACTGGAGACACGTTGGTCATCCTTCACCCAGAGGACTACAGACCCCAAGACCATTCAGGCTTCGCACTGAATAGAGAACTACGTGTACACTCTAAGAGACTAATATCTACCGGTTCCACCAAGTTTGAGAAGATTTTTTCAGTCACTGTCCAACGTGCTGCACGCCTCAGTCATTATCCTGATTGCCTCCCAGCAGGCATCGACTTCATCCTTGACCTGCGCCACGTGGCCGCGATGAATCTAGAAGATGACCCTTCCATCGATGATATGTCTGAGAAGCTAATTTCCGAGCTGAAGTGCTCATTGGGTATTCGGAAATGGTACATGGCCCATACTAGGTGTGGTACTCCAGAGGACCTTGTCTGTGGTCGAGAAGTTATCGCCGCCGTTGATCAGGACCGCCCAAGTTCGTGGAGCTCTTCTTCCACCCGCTTCACGCCTCTGGTACGCCCTATGATCGATAGATATTCTGCAAGAGTTGGGCTTGACGATGAACCCAACGACGTCACGTTCCAGGCTGATATGCTTGAAGCATTACAGAACAGTGTTCTCGAGTACGGAGGCAATCCTTTGTATGATAATGAGCCAAATTCCTATCCAGGAGAAATTCATGTGACGGGGGATGATGTTCCAGAATTCTGCCCAGTGCGATATCGAGTCGGTATTGAGCACCTGCTACAGATTATCGAAGGGAAGGAGCCTACTTGGTTAGATTCTGCTCCTAAAGTTTGGACTTTGTATGTTGTGGCAAAGTATTTTGAGTGTAGTAAATATGTAGTAAGTTTCTTTGATATGTTGACAATACCGATATGATCGAACGCTAACTGTGGTAGACGGATAGGATGTGGGCTTGGCTGTTTGTACCTCGGAACGAGATCTTCATTGAAACCCTGCCAGAAGCAAGTTTGAAGATGGGGTTTGGTCTTCAAAACTCACTAATTGCGCGCTCTGCATTTGCCATTCTGGTTTCTGAAGAAGCCCTACGGGTTGCATCTGCTGATGAGGATGGCGGGATCCCGAAAGGCCTCCTCGACCTTGATGAGACCAGATTTTTAAGAAGGCGAGAAGTCTTGGACGATGTACATGTACAACTGATTGAGCAAGCTGGAGAGCATTTCTATCATCGATTGAAGCGACGATGGGAAGAACTCGTAGATCGAGACATGAAATGGTTAAAAAATCTTCCAGAATGGGACAAGATTCGCAAATTGAAGAGCTGTACCTCTTCTCTGGACGACAAGCACTTGATCCAGCGAGTCGATCGTGTTATTCAAGAGCTAGATGAGTGTCTCACCGATTATGTCCGTGGTCCGCTCATTCGCTGCCTTTACGAATCAATCCCAAGCTCTCAAACATCGGTAGCCAACAGTCATCGTCGCCTGCAGCATTGGTGTGGCCATTACATTCACGACTTTAAGAAGATCTATGACAGTTTCACTATCCGTGAACGCATTATGACCAGATACCTATGGCAGATTGTATCAAAGTTGACCTGGAGCCCGAAGAGGATATGGAATTTTGATGAGTTTATGAACGATTATCCCGTTCATGTCAACCCGTGGATTGGAAAGGATCTTCAAATTGCATCTGAACACAACATCAAGAAGATCGACACTTGTATCCTTGAAGGGAATATCACGACGTTCAATGACACCCTACAACAGCTATCGCCACTTCTCGATGTGTCTTCTTCGATGTTCAGTCTATCAAAGTTCTTGGCTCAAGTGAAACAAGAGGTTCAAGATCTCTGCAATGACATGTTAGACAAGGGAGAATTAGACTGGGCTATTACAACTAATACGCTACTATGTTTTTCAGAAGAAGAATATTCGCATCTGCCTGATTGGGAGGAGCAGAAGAAGATAATAGAAGGGTCCACGAAGGATGGGAAGGAGAAGTGTGAGCTGACTGATTTGAGTGATTGGGAAGGCGCGGAAGAAGGGAGTATGAGCGAATGGGACTTGCTTGATGAATGAGATACCACAACATAACTTAATGAAAGAAAAAGGTGATGGCTTTGTAAGGCGTTTAGGATGGGATCGGCTTTGGATATTCCGAACAGCTTCAAAAAATTGAATTTGCTGCATAAGTAACCGTGTCGTCCGGAATACAGCCGAAAAGTGAGCTATTTGCCTTGCACGGGGTTCCTTACATGCATCAGATGTTTTTTATTATATACTTTCATGTATACCATTCCACAGCTAGCTACCCCTCGTCGAAACACGCACCCCGCGTCTGCCTGTCTTGCCCCGCATATCAGCCCCGCTGGCAAGGCTATAGATACTCATTATATCCTCTGATACTTCTCAAGTCGGACCTCCTCTCTTCTGTGATACTTTCAAATTTCTGACGATACACAGCTAAAATGCAAATTCCTGTTGAGATAATAAATGGCAAAAAGACCTTTACGGTCCTCGGTACCTCCTCCTCTCTACCTCCTCTCCTTTCCCAACGCCTGTCTCGCTTACAATACAGCTAGAAAACAACCCCGAAGTAATGAACGCACTGTCTGTAAGACTCGGTCTTAAACCAGACTTACAATTCCATGATGTCTATTCCCTCACCGAGCCATCTCTTCTCTCATTAATCCCGCGTCCCGTCCATGCACTCCTGGTCATAATCCCCTTCACACCAGCGTGGCACGCCTCGCGTGTCTCTGAGGACAGCACAAAATCCCCCGATGGTGACTATGGCACAGGCGAAGATAGTAAGTGGGGCCAAGTAGTCTGGTTTAAACAGACCATCGGCCATGCCTGCGGCAGCATTGGACTGCTGCACTGTCTGTTGAATGGTGAGGCGAGGAAGTACATCCAGCCGGACAGCACGCTGGCCGAAATTCGCGAGGCTGCACTTCCGTTACCGATGGAACAAAGAGCACAGATGTTGTATGACAATGCGGCGTTTGAGGATGCGCATCAGAGTGTGGCGGCGATGGGAGATACGGCTCCACCGACGGCTGCGGAGGGAGATGTGCTGGGACAGCATTTTGTTGCCTTCGTCAAGGTCTGTCTGAACTCTGCTTGCAAAGAGAGAGCTCAGGATACTAATGTCTTATCAAGGGTGATGATGGGAGGTTGTGGGAATTGGAAGGCAACAGGAAGGGTCCCATTGAAAAAGGTGTGCTCGAGGAGGAAGAGGATGTCTTGAGTGAGAAGGCTATACAAATGGGCCTAGGAAGAGTGATTGAGATGGAAAAGGCGAGCGGGGGAGGTGATTTGAGATTTAGCTGCATCGCGCTTGCGGCTGGAAACGATGAATGAGATGACGGACTTCAACTAGCTTGGCTGGATAGGACTTACCAAAAGCTTTAATGGGCAGAAAAGCTTGTCGGTAGGCGTTTACATCGTTCCAGATGTCTGGCGCAGTCTGTAGGTAGGAGCAGCAAGACATGTTCTTGTGAACTTAAAGGTAAAGGAAAAGTTTATTGTTTCAAGATTATCCAACGAGGCGTTATCTAGAAGGACTATCTATATATCTTATTCATGTAGACCTTCAACCTTGAATTATTTGTACAAGACACGGTTTTGTACGAGTCTGCATGCTCTGTCTTCAAGCAGGACTTTTAAGCAGGACAATGAGTAAATGTGGACCAGGCAGTGAATAAATGTGCATTTGGTTGGAGTATTTGGGCATCCAGACATCATGAATAGCCTGAAAACAAATCTTCTGCTAACAACTGAATTTGATTAGAACTTTTGAGAGCTTCGGCTTCACGTAGCCTTTCCAATTTAACACGGTTTCTGATTACCTACAAAAGTCGAGAGCGACTCTTGTCAAAGCACTTGTCACTTTCTCAATAGATTCAACACTGACGAATTCCTTATTTCCGTGCAAGCCCTCACCCTGGGGACCGAACGCCATCGTTGGGATCCCAGCTTCAGACAGCAAAGCACAGTCTGTCCATGCTCGCTCACCCTGGATGGTGGGCTCTCCAATTACACCCCTAATGCTCTTTAGCGCGGCTTTTATGAATACACCATTCTCTGAGCAGTGAAAGGGAGGTCTGGAAAATGTCACTCGTAGTTCGTATTTGAAGTCAGAGATCCGAGTTGTAAGATCTTGCAGTATAGCTTCTATCTGGGCTTTGACGTTTTCGTTCGTCTCTCCAGGGATTGTCCGCCGTTCGATCATGATGGTGCATTTCGCAGCATACGACGATGGCTCTTCGCCTCCTCGGATGGTTCCACCATGGATTGTGCCGGTACCCAAGTCCCCATATGCTGGTCCTTCTGTCAGTTCTCTGCCGTGCTTTTTCAATTCCGCAAGAAACTGGCCCGCGTTGAAGATGGCATCAACACCTTCTTCGGGCCTAGATCCATGAGCTGCGACTCCGAGGATGTCAACTTCTAGCCACACGAATCCTTTATGTGATAGTACTATATTGTACAGAGTCGGTTCTGGAACTATCGCTCCATCTGCTCGCCAGCCTGCCCTGAGAACCTGCTCTGTTCCAATACTGAGATTCTCTTCATCCGCAACAGCAGCTAGTATGACGTCTCCTCGAAACTTTTCTTCTTTAGACCTTGCCAAGGTCACCATAGATGCTGCAATACCTGCTTTCATATCCAGGGTCCCTCGACCTTGGACTGTGCCATCGATGATATCACCGCTAAGAGGGTCTCCCTCGTAGCCAATATTAGTGACGGTGTCGATGTGCCCATTAAGCATGAGAGACTTGCCGCCTCCAGTTCCACGCGCGACACCAATGATGGAAGGGCGACCAGTAACTTCTTCAATCCAACTAACCTCAATGTCCCGATGCTCCAACCATGCTGCGATGAAATGTGCTATCTCTCTCTCACCAGCCCCGTGACTACTTGAAAGGCCGGGATTGGAAGAGTCGATTCGGACGAGAGATTGAGTCAAAGATGCAGGATCATCGTCTGACACACTTCTAGGTACCTTATAATCCCGGTTTCCTTCAGTGCAGATGAGGGCAATGACTGAATTCTCATTCAAGCTGATTTGCTGTGGGTCCGTTTTGGCAACATGTCTCAGAGCGGCCAAAGGAGCAGCTCCGCATGGACCTGCTTTAATACCGAGAGAATGAAGGTCTTGAACTGCCTGGTGTACTTCAAAGTCCGAGACGGTGGTGCTGAAATCTACGCCCGCTTCTAGAATAGGCCATGCGGCCGTAGATACAGTCCCGCAATTCATACCAGTCTGTATGGTGTCATATGTAGCTATTGAATTAGGCTTTTTTGCCTTCAAGTTTTTGTAAAGGCAGGCAGCTGTATCTGGCTCTACTGCTAGGATTGCCGTCGAGCGGCCTTCTGTTTTGCTGTGCGAGACGACGGCTTGACCAAGAGAGCCAACGCCAATTGGAACAACAGCAATGTCCGCAGCGTCTCGCAGCTGTTCATCAATCTCCATTAACATCATCGAGTAGCCATCAACAATCCACTTCGGAATCTCTTCATAGCCCTCGAAGGCGGTGTCTTGAATCAAGATGGCCCCGCTATGTTTGGCTTCAGCGTCTGCTCTTCGTACAGCAGCGTCATAATCCCCATCTACAATGATGACTTCAGCTCCTTCCGAAGAAATGAAATTTTGGGTCGACTTATCCAGCGACTTCGGCACAAAAATCTTGGTGCTCGATAGTCCGAGGAGTCGCGCCATGCGCGCCACTGCTCTTCCGTGATTCCCATCTGTAGCAGTATGTAATGGAAGGAACAGATTCTTCGCAGCCTTAGACACTTCTTTCAACGTAGCGTTTGCTGGAATGCCTGCTCGTTGAGTGACAGCTCGAGAAATTGCCCACGATGCACCGAGAATTTTGAAAGATGGCAATCCGAACCGAACTGTTTCGTCCTTCAGATAGATCGCCTTGACACCTATGTCTTTGGCAATGCTCTCAAGTGAGTGCAATTTTGTGGGGGAATAGTCGGGTAAGCTGCGGTGGAAGTTCAGAATTGTCGTCGAATCCCTGGTTGTAGGCTGGGATACCCAGGATCGAGCTGAAGGATTAGAGTATATTGGTCTTCGAGAGCTGGTGGTCATGTTAACAATACAAGATTGGAAACACTTCTTCTGCTGTATTTGTATAATGAATATCTCAGAATATAATTTGATATAATAGGAATTGCAACCGACTGACATAAGAAAACCTCGGGCTAGCAGCAGCGAAAAGTCGCCTTATATACCTTACCCGCCTAAGCATAGCCTATGAGAATCACTAATCTTGATTTGATGACAAAAGAGTGAGGAACATTAATAGTAAAGCGCAGCCAATGAAACCCCTTTCATCGACGAAAGTTTCCTGGGGGAGGAGTGACATCGAGAATCCCAAGGGCGTGGACATGGCGTGTTATCCTTGCCACTACGGCAGGAGAGGGGCAATCTAACAAGCCAAAGCTTGTCTCCTAGTTTTGCCTAGAGAAGGACCCTGATCGAATATGTATAGATAGTACGGGTATTATTAGTTGTTGGATGGTAAAGGATCTAAGTAGAGACGAGCTGAAAGTGCTGGAAAAGACGTAGTGCTGAATCAACGAAATTTTTGCTTTGCTATCAAGGGATAAAGTGAGGGGTTTGCTCCTACTAAACTATGGCAGGACCTTTTTTGGGTCAAAGATCATAAGTCCACCATAAACTGACATCTATGAATTGAACACGAGGAAATGCATTTCAAAAAATTTCTGCTAGTCTATTAGCTGAGGGAAAAGGGGCTGCCTCGAGAAAAACTGTAGGTGCGGCACATGACTACGTTCGCGTAAGGTAAAAATACTTGGTCGTGCGTATGCTTATCCCACCTACTCGAATGCTGGTGACTAGCTTCTTACGATAGTGTTTGTTTTGCTATCTACATTCTCTGCTATCTCAGATTGCTAATTGAATCGATGTCCTTAAGCTTGCATCTCTCAATTCTCCCCTGCGCACTATCACGGGATGTCGAGGTTCCAAGACGCGGCCCATCGCCGCTCCTATTTTTATGTAGGAGGCGAATACATTGAGACTCCAGCAGGCCACTCGTTTCAAAATCAGATGTACGTCGAGAGACTTTCACCTATTGAAGGCTCCTCTCGGCCGTTCCCGGTTGTCTTCATACATGGAGCAGCACAAACAGGAACGGTCAGTCTCACCTCTAGCAAAAAGGGACGCACCTGAATACGGATGTTAGAACTGGCTCACTAAGCCTGATGGAGGCAGGGGCTGGGCTTCTTTGTTTCTGGGCTGGGGCTATGAAGTCTACATTGTTGATCACACCAACACCGGACGCTCGCCATGGTGCCCTGGTAGCGGATTTCCCCAGACTTCGTTCACTGCGGAATACGTTGAGCAACATTTCACAAATACACGAGATCATCCGCTGTGGCCGCAGGCCCATCTGCATACGCAATGGCCAGGTGTGAGTTGTCTTCCGTTCTGATATAAATTAGCTTCGCTGATGATCAATAGACTGGGAAGATGGGTGATCCCATATTCGATACGTACTTTTCTTCCACCGTGCAGACACTCGCCAACAGGACTCAGACAGAGCTACACATGAAAGCTGCTGGTACCAAACTCCTCGATAAAATTGGCCCTGCTATTCTGCTTGCCCACTCACAAGGTGGCCTCTACGGCTGGTCTTGGGCGGATGCCCGGCCAAACCTTGTCAAAGCACTGGTGCAAGTCGAACCCAGAGGTCCACCCTTTCGAGAAGCAATTTTCTCTTCCCGTCTCACAAGGCAGTGGGGTCTGACATCAATACCATTAACCTACTCACTGGCGCAGTCAGACATGACAGCGCCTCTATCGATGAAGACTGTGCCAGCCACTTCCGACAATCTTGTCGAATGCCTCATTCAAGAAGACCCACCAAGACAACTACAGAACCTGAAGCATATCCCGATCCTTGTTGAGACAGGAGAAGCTAGTTACCACGCTCCCTACGACTTTGCTACCGTGATGTTCCTCAAGCAGGCAGGCTGTGAGAATGTTCATCATATGAATCTTGCAGACCTTGACATCCACGGGAACGGACATATGCAATTCTTGGAGAAGAATAGTGATGAGATTGCTGAAGCCATTGAAGGGTGGGTTTCCAAAGCGGTGGACGCGCTAGCATAGTGTTTTCAAAAGGCCGACTTTTAAGCTACTACGAGCCGACCTAAAGTGAAGACAGGGCCATGCATTTTTCTTACTTAGGTTGGTTGACAATAATTTCTATTTATCGCCTCATCTATATGTTACTTCACCTGATTGACGATTTTCCCTCAAGTTATGATCTGATCGTCAGCGTCTCTTTTCGCCTTGAACTTCTACGCTTGGAAAGAGGGGTTGGGTTGGGCGTCGACCCCGCACCCGCACTCTCTCGCTTCCCCTAAACTTGCGGGTCTGGAGATACACCACCGAGCCGCCCACAAGGCTTGAATTCTGACTTTCCTAAATGACGTACCTCTTATGATCAACTTTACATCTTGGCTCAATAATGTTTGGCTTTGATACGGAGTGTTCTGCGCAATCTTAACTTGGTTGCCACGTACTGCTACAACGTGGAGTGTGCCTCGACTGTTGATGAAAATGAAGATCTTTCCTACCTCGCCAGCATTTATTGGCTTTAGTTTTGCATCTCTACTAGTCACTTTGGACAAGGTATCTTCTGCGTCCACCTATACTTCAAAACAAGATATCGGCAGAAGCCTGCAATCCTTTTCATCATCTTTCAGTCATGGAGAGTCTACTAGCTGTAGCAGCGAGGCCACAACATTCCACCTTAGTTCGCCACCTTACGAAAATTATTTCTATTCAGACTGCCATTCAGCGTCACAGATAGTGGTGACATCGCCTTTGCCAGATAGCAATCTGACAATAATTGGGCCGAGAATTATAGTGGCATGGCCAGCCGGCAACAGTGGTATTGCTGCCTACTTTGCTCCTACGAATGGCATAAATGGCACGCTTGGAATAAGATTGGTCAACTCTACGATTGGATCTCCAGTGGGTCCTATCTACCAGTGCGATGATACTGGTAATGCTACCGTCGGCATTAGTACGTGGGTTGAGTTCAACTCTTCTGCGACTCTGTCTATAGCTATTTTAGGCAGCATTCGGACCATCCGAGACTTTGTGGAAGGACCAAGTCTACTCCGACCGGACATTCAGAACGGGATTGAATACACAGAAATTGAGAATGGCATCGAGCTAAGCAGAATCTGGCTCGACAACATCACAACAACATCACTTTCCCTTACCAGTACCAGCCAGACAGTTCGACTCCAGAATACCAGTGTTGAGATCGAAGCTGGCCAGTATTATTTGAACGCATCGTTCAACTATCCGCAATTGACGCAACTAAGCTCCGATGAAGTGCTAAGTCCAACTTCAGATAATCTCATTACTCAGTCTACTACACAGACAACGTCCCTTTCCTTTTTGTCGTACACCAACAAACTTACCGCTGGAGCGTGGCGTTTTCTAACGTACTTCGGTCGAGATTCGATGATAGCTGCTCTGCTATTAGACCCTGTTTTATCTCAAGGCGAGGGTAGTGCATTTGAAGCAGTATTGGCTGCTGTATTAGAAAGAGTGAACAAGACCGATGGCTCAGTCTGCCACGAAGAAACTATTGGGTAGCCACAGCTTGCACTTACTTCTTCAATCAATGAGACTGATCATCTACAGTGATTACGCCACTTGGACAAATCTTCAGAATAACATTACGAGTACTGCTCCATTGTGTGATTACAAGATGGTAATATCCATCACTGATCCTTATAGGTGGAAGCTGACTTCATTTAGATCGACTCCGATTATTACCTGCCAGTTCTTATGGAACGCTACTTTCTCCAAACCTCAAATGGATCAGCTCGAATTTCAAATTTCCTAAGGTAAGAGCACCTTAGTATTCTTAGGACTCACTAATACTTTTAGTACCACTGCTACGGTGCTCTCAGAGAACGCAAATCTCACCTATAAAGACCTGGCAAAAGACACGGCTACCAAGATTGTGACCCTTGCTGCACCATTCGCAGCGCCTGGAAACCAGACTAAAGAGAATCTCATGCACCTCAAAGAAGGTCAAGTAGTGGGACAATGGCGTGATAGCACTTACGGTATCGGCGCCGGCAGAATCCCATTTGATGTAAATACGGCCCTGGTACCAGCGGCACTTCGGTCTATTGCTGCTCTTTCCGATGCGGGAATCTTCGACTTCAATTGCACACAGGTCAATGAATTCGCACAGACATGGGAAGATAACACACTTCAGTTCTTTGAAATTTCTCTCGATCTCCAAACCTCGACCTCTCGTCTCGAGAATTACACGACGTCTTCCGGAATCGCTGGCCTTCAGTCTCAGGTTGATACAGTCGATAGCGGTATCGCGTTCTACGCCCTGGCTTTGGACGGACAGTTAGATGGAACCAAACTTTCGCAAGTGGCAGTGATGAATACTGACGATTGCTTCCGTCATTTCCTCCTGAACACGACGAACCAGGCTCAGCTTACTGCGTTTCTCAACTCAACGGCCAACAACATCCGACGTCCATTCCCCGCGGGACTGATGACGGATGTCGGTATGCTGATCGCCAATCCTGCCTATGGTGACGATCCTGTCTATGCTGAGTATTGGACAACTTCTGCGTATCACGGGACCGTAGTATGGAGTTGGCAGCTTGCAATGATGGCTCGTGGGATAGAGCTCCAAATGTCTCGCTGCACTGGCAGCGAGATCCCAGACTTCTGCGAGGACACAAGCGTGTACGAGAATCTGAAGACTGCGTACAACCTGCTCTGGGATAGGATCGAGGCAAATGCTGAGCACTTGAGTACAGAAGTCTGGTCTTGGACTTATGGTAATGGTAATGGGACGTTCGATTATATTGATCTAGGAGCGCTCCCACCGCCACCAGGAAATAGTCCAGTCGAGAGCGACATTGTCCAGTTGTGGAGTTTGACCTTTCTGGCTGTCACAAGAAACGAAGAATATCGATAGCTTAAGATATACCGAGAATACTACGCCGCTATATGTGCATAATCATTGCAGTCTTGTTCAATGGGAAAAGCTTGAGACATGACGTATCGGGAACAAATAGCTTGTAAGGAAGAACAGAGCTTTTATTATGTTTGTGAGATCGTACAGCAGTTTCGTAAGTCTTCGACACTTGAATAATGGTACGATGAGACCTATACGAATGGTGAGCCTAAAGACTACTCCAAGTCTGGAAATTAAGAAGACTCTAGCTCTGAGAAATCGAGTAACGACGATGAAAAAGAGGCGATGATGATGAAGAAGGCTTCCAAGGTGATTGAACGTTCGAGAAAAGTAGTCACGTTCCATAGAACCCACTGTAGCCGATCCCGATGCGCTGCTGCTCTCGCTTGAGATCGCTCACCTTGGGCTAGAAAATGTCTTCAAGAATAAAGAAACGCTGTCATACGAGGAGTTGCTCCATGTGCCCGTTTTTTGTTATGGATATAGATGTGTAAAGCTGTTCACATCGTCCTCTCACTCTGGCTCGGCAACGAGGCCGAAGAGTCTAGAAAACCGAGGCAGCATAATTGGTTCACTATCGCATTGAACCTTCATAAGAAAAATCCATTCCATCCTATGTTTGATCACGTCCTAAAATGTAGAAATCATTAAAAGTGACGGGAAATAGGAAGTTTAGTGACATTGGTATACAGATATAGGTTTTGTGAAGTGTATCGCTGTTTCGCTGAACTGGGTATATTGTAAATAGATGGAATGATACCAAACTCCCAGTTTTCCTCCTATATGATAATCCGCCGTAATCCTTCCGTACCTCCAAGAACCCTTCGCCCAGTAACAGCACACCGTCCTTTCCCATTCTCCCATTTCCCTTTCTTCCCGTTCATGAATTGCTCTTGCTTATCGTGATTGCCCTCTACCCATCGATGGATACAGGTATAGCAGAACACAAATCCAGTCTGACATGCGGTAGCAGTTGTGACCTCATGCTCGCAGATAGGACACAGCCCCGAATCGTCTGGCGGTGGAACAGTATATATGGGTAGCAAAGACGATGCTGCTATTGGAGGATCCTGAGCATCTTTTCGCTCACTCTTTTTTCCTCCATCAGAGGCTGCTGCCGCTTTCTCCTCCTTTTGTGGACCAAACCTCTTCGACAGTGTGGAAAGTCCCGAAACAACCGGCGGCGGCAACTCAATCCCCTCCGCCGCCTTCCTGGACAATTGCCTTGCAAAATCTGATGCATGCCACCATTCTAGGAACTTCAGTGCAAAAATGCTCGTCGGCAGCAAGATCTTCAGGCTGTCTAATACCCTATCTCCCAATACTCTCGGGCTGAAAACACTGTTGACTCCCAGATTTCCACCTTTGGCGCCGGCTTTTCGCTCACTCAATGCAGCGATAGCCTTGTAGTCTTCAGGCCCCAGCCTCCGCATCCTGGTTCCAATCAACCATAGGAATGGATCGTGGAACCGGCTGTTGTCAAATAGATACGCCACGTTGAACACTAGCACCGCGAAATAATACGCAGCGTTGATACTCGGATACACATGTCTTAGAAACCACCTATAATAATGCAATATCCTCTGTTTCACGGTAGGGTCTGGCGGCAGCCGATTGTAATTCGAGCCAAGGAGCGCTCGCGGCGCATTGATCTCGTGGCTCTCGTCCAGCTTCCGCTTCAAGTACGGTATCCCAACCATGACGGCTAGGTTCTTCCATATGTCACCCCGGCTCAGCTTCAGCGCCTCCCGTACATGTGCTGGCGCCCCGACATTCGCGCGTGTGATCTCGCCGACTGAGAGGGCTTTCTCACGCTTGAGCCCGTAGAAGTTCTCTGTGAATCCACCCGCGTGTGTTTTTAGGTAATGGCGTCCGACGACTAGCATTAAAAGAGCGTAGAGCTCGTCGAAGGAGTTGAGGATGCGGAGGAGGTAGCGTGGATGGCGGTGCGTGGCTACTGTAAGTAGGTAACGGAGAGAGGGAGGGAGGAGGGCAGAGAGTTGGGATTCGGAGAGGAGTTCGAAGAGAGACGGTTTGTGGTCGTCCAAGGGAGAGTTGAGGGCCGTGAGAAACTCCATGATGATATATCCAATCTCCGAATGGGAGAAGTTGGAAGGATTATGGGTGACCTGAGGGAGGCAGACGGATGATGCTTCGTGAGATCGTAAACCTTGACGAGGCTGAAGCCCAACAAGCCGAGGCAAAAACTCGTCACGTGCAGATCCCCATTTCAAGAGACTTACCTACTGTTAGATCAGAGGGGGTGAGATGATGATCCGTTTGTGATATATACTTTTTGGGATAGTAATATATGCATAGGGTGAGAATAAATATTGGGACGTTTTATGGAAACCAATCAATAAATTTGATGCTGAGTTCAACTGCTGTTAAGAGCCACTTAGTGTCAATGTAACACAACCTAATATTGTGTTAGACCGCACTATACTGAATTTGATGTTGAATAGCTCTCCATCATCTCTTTATAGGACTCAGATTATGCATGTACCTCTCCAGATGTCTTATCTTTCTTGAAATGCTTCAAGTGAAGGTCTTTTGCCAAACCACTCAGCCCACCATTTCCAGAGTGCGGAATACTTTGTGTGTGTCTCTCCTTCCCATCTGCTCCATCCTGCCCGTATCCCGTCCCAGCTCCCGTAGATGTGATCTGATGATGTATTGGGCCGCCCTGTTCATACACCGCCGTGTCCCTTGGCAAAGTGTCGAAATGAATTTCCACCTCTGTTCCTTGCAGAAACAGGTACCAGTAAATAACACCAGTGAATAGTCCGCCACCAATGAAGTTTCCGATCAGGGATGGAATCATAGACTTCCAGATATAGTAGCCTGTTGTGAGGGGTTCCGGCGCTCCCAAAAAGATTGCGAGAGGGATAAAGTACATGTTTGCGATTACGTGGTCAGTGCCGAGTCCGACGAAGCACATTACAGGGAACCAGATTGCAACGATTTTCGAAAGGATTTCGCGAGAGGATATGGCGAGGAAGACGGCCATGCAGACGAGCCAATTACCTGAATAATGTTAGGTTTGCCTTGAAATTGTCGTTGGAGATGCATACAAAGAATGCCCTTGAGAAAGATCTGATGCCATTCTGGGATTACAGCCTTGGTCTTTGCAAATGCAAGAGCCTCCGCCTTGTACGCGCCAGTCTCGAATATACCACCGTCTGTAAGCGATCAGTCTCTTTGTAACAAGTAGCAAATTCACCAAGCGAAAGCCTCACATCCGGTAAGTACAGCCATGAAGAACAATGCTCCAGCCAGATTGCCAAAGAAGCTTATGAATAAGGTCTTTAGAATATCGAAGAAGCTGCACCGACGATGGAGGAAAGCAACAACAGAATACATGCAATAACTAGTATAAAGATCTGCTCCAGTCAAGACTACCATGATCAAACCGACTGGGAAGACCATGGCGGATATGGTGCGAATGAGACCGGGAGCATTCGTTTGGAACCAAGGCGATGAGTTCGTGGAGAGAGCTAAAGCGCAGCCAAAAGAAATCAGAGCTCCTCCCATGAAAGAATTGACAAACATCTTGTCAATTCTCATCCGAGCCTTTTTGGCACCAATCCTGGAGACCAGCTCCGTCGTCTGAGCAGGCGTGAAAGCATCCATATCGTCGGCAGCAATGTGAATATGATTGAGAAGTGAGAAATTTGGGAGCAGGAACAAGCTTTTTGGAATCTTGGTAGGAGATCAAGAGTGGATGCAGGCCAAGGAAAATAGAAAAACCGTTATTGATGCAACTACTTATGCTGCCTCACGCAGTTGCACATAATCGGACACAAATAAGCTGACAGAAGCTCACATCAGGAAGGCGATGTCAGTCTTGGCAAGCTCTAGCAAGGGTCTATGCCTGTTAGTGATCGTTCCCCGAATTCCCATCTGCGGAGAATCCATGCTGCAAGCGATGCTGGGGAGGGAGCTGTCCTAATCAAGCATAAACACCGAAGTTTTTCCCTATAAACTCCACGATTGTCTATGTTCGTTTGCTGAAGTTCGGTGATAGTTCGGCTGGTCCGACAGTACGAGAGACGGTCCCAGGACCGTTGGCTAGACCAACTGTGTGCTATATGCGGGGTACCTATTGATTTGACGCGTACCTTAGAAGTCGTAGATAGCTCCAGAAGCAGATAGGGATGAGTTGGTCGAATGGTGATCAGTGCTAGTAGTGCTCTGGGGGTTGATGTTGGTGTTGCACCAAAAGGATGCATGGTTCCATGAATGCTAGTGCTAGATTGAGATCGTGGAACCTAATTGACCAGGCAATCAGTATCCCTGTCCAGTCCTCGCCAGTACCGGTGTGGAGAAGCTGTGAACGATCTAGACTTCGACTTCCTTGGATAGGGACAATTTCGTCAGAATGATAGATCTCTTAAGGCTATGCGAGGGATTTGGCTAACTTTTATGTATGGATTGGAAGTCCTCAGCATAGCTTATATGGCTATTCCATTCAAGGAGATAAGTTGCCGGCTGATTACCGAAGCCGTTGTTGCGGCTGAATCTGGTGCCGTGATGGTCATTATAGGTATTGCTGATTATAGTACGTAAGGAACTAGCAAGTATAGTACCATATGTCAGTCTACCAAACAATTATCATGTAGCTCTAGAAGGTGTGTGATCATTAGTTCAACGGCCTTCTCTTTAGGTAGTATTATTACATCACCAGGCCTTTGTGAGGTATTGCGATGTCTGAGGCAATTGGCTGTAGTCATAGGCGGCATTTTCTATAGAGTAGTGGAGCTTGGCGGTAAAGCTTGATGCTACAACATCTGTTTATCATGACGATCGGTGACTATTTGCCGTATTGAACAGCCGAAAAGTCGGACAGTAATTTCTTGTTTGAGTGCACTGCTGCAGACTCGACTTAATTGAGAGTTGGAAGATGAGACACTACTAGGGTAATAGAGGTAAGTTCGTCTGTACCATGTCTCAATCAGAGATGAACATTGCCTCGTGTCGAAAGATCAGCAGATCCTCTTGATATGTCGAAGTATGTTGCGTGATAAGAACAATATGCTAGTAAACATCCCAATTTCTGAAATCAACATGAAAGTATACTCTCGTAGGAGTGGAACGTCTGAACGTAAGTGGAAGCAGTGCTAGCAAAGCAGCGCCTCAACCCATAGTAGAGTCCACCAGGCCCAGGCAGATCTGTGGAGGATGCTCACGAGCACGATACCATGGTTGGGAAAAATCGATACAACAGAAATTTGAAACACTAGCGTCGATTAATATAAGGAGGCAGGATCCATATACTTTGGAATCTAGAGAGGATTGGATGAGGATTGCAGGAGTTCATGAAGCGTGGGGCAGAAGTCAGAGCAAGGGGCATTGAGGAAAATCGTTTCCCCGAATGTGGGGTAGCTCCTCGGTCTCGGTCCTTACGTACCACTTCTACCTCCCAATTCGAATGAAACGAAAAACAATATTGTGAATTTTACCTTATAACAGTGCTCCCCTTTGACCTGGAAAAGCACTCTTGACAACTTTTCCAAGATGGCACAAGCGGCGCCAGAAGCTCCCATAGTCGACGATCCAGATGTACCAAAAGGTCGAAAGGCCTTCGTGCCTCTGGGTAGAGCTTCATACCACCTCACAGGTACATGACTGACAGAATCGTCCTAGAAAACAACCCTGAAATAATGACCGCTCTCGTCCATAAGCTCGGTCTATCTCCAGCACTTTCCTTTCACGACGTGTACAGTATAACCGATGCGGACATGCTCGCTTTTGTGCCCCGCCCTGCGGCGGCATTACTGCTTGTCTTTCCCGTTACTGCCTCCTACGAGAAGTCCCGTACGAACGAAGATAAAGATAAAGAGGAGTATTCTGGGAGTGGGGAGGGAGAACCAGTTATTTGGTACAAGCAGACGATTAGAAATGCCTGCGGGCTGATTGGGGTCCTGCATGCGTTGAGCAATGGGTTGGCGACTAATTTCATAGGTTTGTGAGCTCCTAAGGATGTTGAGGGAGCTGCTAATATGCCTGCAGAGCCAAACTCAGACTTGCAGAAGCTGGTGAAGGATGCTGTTCCCTTGAAGCCTATCGAACGCGCAGATCTATTGTACAATTCCCAGGCATTAGAGAATGCACACCAGAGTGCTGCGGCTGGAGGCGATACTGCTGCTCCAGATGCGGAAGATAATATCGATTTGCATTATGTGTGCTTCGTCAAGGATGATAAAAGTAATCTGTGGGAATTGGACGGTAGAAGAAAAGGACCACTAAATCGGGGAAAGTTGGACTCCGATGACGATGTCCTGAGTGAGAAGGCTCTTGAACTTGGCGTAAAGAAGTTCCTTGCAAGAGAGGAAGAGGCTGGTGGTGGGGAGCTTAGATTCAGTGTCATTGCTTTGGCTCAGAGTCTAGACTGAGATACCCTCTCTATGACATCAAAAGGCTCATCTTGGCGTTAGGAGGAAACTCGGGCATGACATCATTTGCAAAGGGTTATAGCAATACCATTTCCATGGTATCAGCTTAGATATGAGTACACGAGGGATGGGTTAAAATACACTGGTCCATTAGATAATGCGCCGGGAAAAGGCATCAGTTCAGGAGCAAATAGACCTGAGCACGGCGGAGGTATATATATATATATATATCCTAGTTTTCATGAACAATTTCAAGGAACCAAACTCATAGAGTGAATCTTGATAGTTTCAATAAGAACGCAATCGTCAGCGGTCGAGATGCGAGTTTATGAGACATTGCACATGCTGTAGCCTTCCTAAAAGCAAATACAGTGGAATACTATTTGAACGACAAGGCTAAGTCAACCCCGCTAAACGTCAACATCGTCACCGAATTTACCCCACCATCAGTACATCTCAAATAACACTTCTGCCTCACAGCTACAATACAGTTTTAATGCAAAACATCTACACATGCGCATAACATCATCTCGTCTGTTTCAATCATATCTCCACAGAATGGCACTGCATCCACCCCAAAAGGCTGACAACCTGATCTGTACGTCTTCATATCACACCACCTGGCTACCCATACATACCCCCAACTCTATTACTTGTCTTAAATGACTGATACTTTCGTAGTTGCCCCAGCGAATGGCCAAACAAATGCCCAAGCAGACCAATACACCAAGGGAGCTCTAGAACGATGCCAGCTGGACGCAAATGACCCATTCAAACAGTTCCATGCCTGGTTCACCTACGCACACTCCCACGGCGTCCACCAACCCGAGACCGTCTGCCTCTCCACCGCATCCCTTCCATCTGGTCGTGTGTCAGCACGGATGGTCTATCTGAAAGAGCTAGACAGCAAAGGATTCGTGGTCTACAGCAATTTCGGCACCAGCAAGAAAAGCAAGGACGTGGAGAGCAACAAATGGGCAAGTTTGACCTTTTGGTGGCGTGAGCTGGAACGCCAAGTCAGAGTTGAGGGCACAGTTGAGCGATTGAGCCGCGAGGAGAGTCAGGTTTACTTCGATACTCGCATCAGAGGTTCACGGATTGGCGCTTGGGCAAGCAGACAGAGTCAGGTCCTCAAAGATAGAGGGGAGTTAGAGGGATGGGTAAGGGAGGAGCAGGGGAAGTGGGAGGGGAAGGAGAAGATTGAAGTCCCGGAGTTTTGGGGAGGATTGAGGATTCGTCCTGTGGAGGTGGAATTTTGGCAAGGGAGGGAAAGTCGGTTGCATGATCGATTTGCATATAGAAAGGGGGAATCAGAGTCAGAAGGGGGATGGAAGCTGGAAAGGTTGAGCCCGTAAGAAAAATGATGACAATTTTTTAAATTAGACGAGAAAGCTGTATTGGAGTTTTGCTTATAGAAATGAGACGCCACAAAGCTTGCGTACTAGCACATTGGATGATGGTGCCATGTTTACGAGAACAAAATGCTTAGAAAAGTAAATAAGTTGTTCTTCCCCAAAAAATCGGATTACATTGATGTATTACGACCATTTTTATCCTATTCTCAAGTAGAAGGATAGATTTTCTGAATCGTTAAATCACGTCCGCCTCAACCTTAATTAATAGGATTGACAATTGACTTGGAGTAAGTATTACGTAGAACTCAGAGATTTGAATTCTAGAATTCTAGACATCACATCTCACGATGACTTTCAGACACAGGTAAAATCTTACTGGCGGTTGTTTACATAAAAAAGTCGCGCTACTAAGCACGCTGATCCTTCTTGATTGCCGCACATCACCAAAATTAAAAAAGCTTCATCCCAGCTCGAAACGAAACATCTCGCCCGTCATGAGCTTTCTCCACCCCCGCCGGATAGCCATTTTCCTGGCCGTTGCAGCCGCATACGTCTACGCCGAGAAACATGCAGCATCAATTGCATCGATGAGCATCCCGGAGCTCGAAGACAAGCTGCAGGTGAGACGCGACACGTCCTCCACCCCCTATCTACTTCCCACTCTAATATCGTTGGTAGGAATGCCCTCTTGTCCAAGATCTCAACAATTACAAGCTCGCAACTTCTCCTCTAACCTCGAGCCTCACCTCACGTATATTCGCGGTTCTGTTCCCCGGTAGCCCAGCTGTCAATGCCCTCCTCGCAACACTCTACATCTCCGGGCCCCCCAACTTTCTACTCGCGCTATGTCCGCCAAACATCGATCCCGCGTCGCTCTCGGTGATGGTCGCGTTCGCAGTGGGCGGGCTACTAGGCGACACTCTATTCCACCTGCTTCCCGAGATATTTCTAGGGGAGGACAGCCCTGAGCATGTACGATTTGTGTTAGTGGAGCCAAACAGAAATCTATTGCTGGGAGTGGCGATAATGGTCGGTTTTGTGACATTTGTTGCCATGGATAAAAGCCTTCGAATCGCTACTGGGGGAGAGGGAGGCCATGACCATGGGCATGCACATGGGAAAGAGGAGGTTGAGCGGCCTACTGCGGCTGCGAGTGGCATCAATGACTCGCCCGCGAAGAGCACGAGGTCACGGAAGAAGGGTAAGGGAGCCAATGGGCATACGTCTACGGAGCTGGTGGCGAAAGAAGAGAAGGAAACTAATGCTAGTGTGAAGCTCGCCGGATATCTGAACTTGATGTATGGCTCTTGAGAATTATTCGTTGTTGTAGGTTTGGCTAATCGTTCGGCAGTGCTGACTTTACGCACAACATCACTGACGGACTAGCTATGTCGGCCTCATTCTACACTTCCCCTACAATTGGGGCGACTACGACTGTCGCTGTCTTCTTCCACGAGATTCCTCACGAGGTTGGAGACTTTGCGCTCTTGATCCAGTCCGGATTCTCAAAGCGAGCTGCTATGGCGGCTCAATTTGTAACTGCCCTGGGTGCTGTATTAGGCACTCTTATTGGTATTGCAGTCCAGGAGTATGGAGGGAGCAGTGGCCAGGACGCGAATGGTCGTTTCGATGGCTTAGTCGGTACAAGCTTGAGCTGGGGCGACATGCTCTTGCCCTTTACTGCGGGGACTTTTCTTTATGTCGGTACAGTTGCAGTAATTCCCGAGCTATTGGAAACAGGTAAAGATAGAAGAGTTGAGTTAAGAAAGACTGCACAGCAATTTGTGGCCATGGCAGCAGGGGCTGGAATTATGCTCTAGTAAGTGTTCGCAACTTTTGGGGGCCTTGGTTAACCTGTTTACTCACATTCTCTTAGCATTTCTTGGTCATGAACCAGTCAGCACTCAACTTAGTTCATTCATAGATTGTACAGTAGGCTCGTCATTGAGCACTTCCTTATTTCGGGACCCGAATTCCTACATCGCCGCAGAGGCGCATAAAATCCGAACCAATGCGGAGCCACGTGTGCATTCTACAGCACGAATCTTGGCAGCCAGCGAGTCTTGTGAGCGGCGCACAACACTGTATACGTAGACCCAAATTGTGGAGATTGTTCACTATTGATAGCCTCGTACCGAGCCTTCCGTGTCCGTTTCTGTTGGGAAGTAGTGTCCGTGAAACGGCATGACACAATCTTCAATGATCGGTACTTGGCGCCGGACGTTGTGCATGCAGTTTTCAAGCCTCCGTTCCTGCTATGCTCTGATTGGGGGCATTTTTCTACCTTTCCGACCCCGATCCATGACCCCTGGGAGCAGCTCCCAAAGCAGAGCCTCATCCTGCGTCGCGATCATGGCCCTTCAGCCAGTCAGAGGAATTGGCACCGGCTGCGCCCCCAGCGGGACCACGGAGCTTCGACCTTCTTCCTTAAAGCAATGTACAGGACCAATCAGAGAATGTGCATAGTCGCCATCAAATGGATCTTGCAAAACTTCAGACCGTCTCACGCTCTTGCTCGTACAATCTCACCCAAACCATTCAAAACTGTTTCTCGCCTATTGATTTTCTCCAACCGAGATCACTTGAATCGTGCCACGAGCTGTTCTCTTGTTCCATGCCTCAGACAGGAGATCCCACTCTTGTCTACACAAGTACCATCGAGATATATTGAACATTGGCCATTGCAACGCGGTCTTACTTCCTAAATCGCTGTCTTTGTGGTTAGTTTCACTCGCTGATCACAGACCTTAGGGGGATCGACATAGTCTATGACTGCCACCAGGACGGAATGGAACCCTCTGTCCTATATATGGTTGTAAGAATGGCTTGCAGTCATCATATATGCTGGATGCCCTGCAAGTGTAATCGATGACACAGCCCTATATTACGGCAGACCATGTGGATCATCCTTCGTCTATCGACAGTGAAACCTCAGGGTAGCACGCAGGAGCCAGCTATTGAACAGTTGCCCGTCCACCGGCGTGATCAATAACCCGTCCCTCGTGGCGCAGATAAGATGAAATCATTCAGGCACGCCATGGTGAGTATCCTTGCACAACTTTTCATTTCAGTCCACCGCAGCCCTGGTCTTCCAAGCAAGCCAAAGCTTAGCCTCCACGCACAACTTCGCTTGCATTTCTCTTTAGGTCCTTCGGCCGAAAGTTTCGCAACGCGCTCGTGCGGCACAGTGACAGGTCTCAAGTACGCGGGTCGGGAAGACGGCCTTTAACCAGAATTGCATGCCGTTCAATGATATCGCGGATGCAACTCAGAATCTCAAGACTTTGGTAGATCTTCTACTATACGGGGTGGTTTGGGACTCTGCTTGGCTCTCTCCATTTAAAGACGCTTAAGCGAAGAGAAAGTATGGGGTGGCTACCATAGGTACCTCGTAGCCTCGGGCATGCTGGTGATGTTTAGACTTTAGAGATGCATGGTCTCCACGAGTCAAGCTGCAGGCTCTCTGCAGGGATGCCCGCTCCTAGCAATTATGTTTTGAGATGTTCCCCCGTCACTACCTGTGGGGCCCGAGGAGCCCAATCCAGAGTTTTATTTTCGGTGCAGCATGGCTCGCCGACCTCATATTAAACAAACAAGCCACATCTATTTCCTGTGTTCGCTCGTTGAGGCGAAGGAGTCGATCCCACCGTCACAGAAGTCTATGATTCTCGGAAGATGAGTAGTAGACTAGGGAAGCCTTGTGGCTACCATGTTGATCGGCCATTTATTAGGCTTTGCCATCCAGCCCCCAGAGTGAGCTAAGATCCAGAACGAACAAAAGGCGCCGCGCCTCGAGGCCCGTGAGCCTTGAGAAAGCCTCAAGATTTCCCGTTCTGCTCTCAGCCCACGGAATAGTACGTGCGGAGCGACTTGAGGTAGTCGCCAAAATGGCACCTACTTCACTATCTCCAGCTTTGATCGAAGTACTTTCGAATACACCCGCCATACAACCGCCACCGGGTGTCACTCCGAACTTCGTTAATCCACCTAGCAAAGGCCCGGTGTTGCTGATTTTGAATGTCATTTTTCTACCATTGATGCTTGCAGCCGTGACAATGCGGATGCTGGTCAAAGGAGTGTTTGTACGCTCGCTAGGATGGGATGACTGTCAGTGTTTTCCCAATATTATATTGTACATCGCACTCAAATGTTCCCAGATACCTGCGCCGTAGCAGCAATATGTTCAGTCGTCCACTCGGCCTGCATATTCTCTAGCCTCGACTACGGCTTCGGCAAACACCTCTATGACATTCGCGCCATTACCCTCATAGATGAGAACCACATACGGCATCTGACGTCCTCCGTGATTCCTTATCCGTTCACCATTTTCGCTGTCAAGCTCTCCATCTTGCTGCTGTACCGGCGCGTATTTAGCATTGACCGCTTTTTGCACTATGGCACCATTGTCGGCATCGTCTTGCTCATGGTAGTCCAACTCCCATATATCGGGACCCAAATCTACACAGTCATACACTGTGCCTCACCGCGCTCGTTGCTCGTTAGCCCCTTCTGCTCGCATCTGTACACGATCAACATTACCCAAAGTGCTGTCAACCTTGTCACGGACTTCTACGTCCTATGCTTGCCACTTCCACGCTTGGCAAAGTTGAACTTACCGATTAGGAGGAAGATTGGGCTGTTTTTCATCTTTGCGGCGGGGTTTGCAGCTAGTGTTGTCAGTCTTGTTAGACTGGTACTGATGGTTAAGACGCTTTCCCTAACGGACTATACATGGGGGACCGCTACCACCATCCAACTTTCGTACGTTGTTATGTTCCAATTCAACACCTATATGACCTTCTAACATTGCATGTTACAGGACTGTCGAAGTCAACGTCGCAATAATATGCGCTTGCATGACAACCTTACCACCGTTCCTTGCACGGTCCAAGACCCTACTCAACTCCTTACGCTCGAAGTACTCCACACGTAGCGGCTCAGTCTCGTGGAGTAGGAAAGCCAGTAAACAGAGTGATGGCTGGTCGAGTTTGGCGAAGACGAATGCAACGGAGGAGATTCCAATGCAGGTCCCTCCCAGAGCGTACGTGCGCCTGGACGAGGAAAGAATGAAGGAAATGAATATACCGGACGTACCGGCGGAAAATAGAAATAGAGGCCCAGTGTATCACGAATGGGATAGAGGAGGCAGAGGTGGTGGCGAAAGTACAGAGCATATACATCATGGTTTTTAGCGATTTGTTTATGCCAATGAAATAATGAAATGATGAGTACATATTTTATCATCGCCCTCTCTCCCTTCGTTATTGGAAATTGACTTGCAACTTGATCTTCTCCCATGTCTCGACGCTTATCAGACTCAACTCAACAAGACACCCGTCAATCAATGTACGCAGCTCCCAACTCTACTCCAACCTCAGTCCAGAGTCAATCTGATCAACGATAGTCGTTCCCGTGAAAGCCGCCCAGTCCTTACACGTCTGCGCCAGACTAGGCGGAATCTTCAGTCCTGCAATGTCCGCTGGCCGCTCCAGTACTGTGATATACAGCCCTGCACTCACATGCCACGCAATGTGGCAATGCAGTGGCCACGCGCCCGGGTTGTCTGCCGTGATTTGCATCACCAGATACCCACCAGGAGGAACCAGCTGCGTGTCCCGCCTCTGCGGGTTTGCTTGATTCACAACCGTCTTGCCGTCCCAGCTTCCCGTCCCGACGGCAAGGACGAAGAAGTTATGCCCGTGCAGATGCATCGGGTGGGCCGCCACACCCGGATTCTGGATCACGAGCCGGATGGACGAGTTGCTGCCGAAATTGTAGACGTTCCACTGTGGGGAGTGCGGGTACGAGTTGTTGCCTGCGTTGGAGAGGAGCAGGATGGGGGCATTGTAGTTGGCGCGGAAGGAGACCTTGTTCATGGTCCACACCCAGAAGTTGGTTGCGTTTTGGACAAAGTCGATGGCTATATTCTGGGTTGTCGGGGGCGCTGGGTCGGGAGTTATGCTGTACAGTGGAGTCGTGAGGCTCAAGTCGTCCTGGAAATCTGTCAGTCTGGATTGAGTAAATAGGAGGCCCTGTATCACATTTGCGCACTGATTTTGAACCGAGTTCAAGAAACTCGGCCATGCTGTCGTGCTTGGCGTAGCGGTCGGGGCTGTGGATGCGTAGTTAACGATTGCTAATGAGTCTCCAGCGTTGGCTAAAGAGCAGGCAGCGGCATAGGAGCGCATGAGATAGGTATTCTGGGGCTTGGTAGGAGCTTGGATAAGTACATCGGTGCGTTGACCAACGCCCAACGTCACCACTAATGTTGTTAGTCGACTCATGGAGCTCTGATCTTACTTACCTTGTGTCGTATATGGCTTAATTGGCACAAAATCATTCGCAATGACACTCAAATTATGGCCATCGATGGAGAACTTTTGGATTGCTTCGGCGCCAGCGTTAATCAAGCGCAATTTGTGGACTTTACCCGCAGTGAAGTTGAAAGTAGTGAGTCCGGCATCGCTATTGCAAGGTTGGTCAGGTGGAATGATTGAACAGTCGAAGTTGTTCCTCCCTTGAATCAAATTGTTGTCCGAAAATACTATCTGGATCCCTCTGTCAGCTTACCTGCCAGTGAAGGATGCAAAGACTTAACGGCTTCAGTTATGTTGGTGGATATGACATCTTCAACCACATTGAAATAATCCTTATGGTAGTGATCGGTCAACAATATTGGGCCAATATCTATGATAGATCAGATGCGCCCCAGCTCTCAATGTGACTAACTGACCGATATCATATTTATTTGTGTCTGGCCCATGGATGACCATGGGTCCAAGCAGCCCTCCAGCATACTGGGCTGAATAGTGTCCGTGATACCAACTCGTGCCATACAGATCTGCTAGAAAGGTGTAGGTGAACGATCCTCCAGGAGGGATAGGACATTGCTGGACTCCTGGGACTCCGTCCATCCACCTTTCAAATTAGGTATAGATCAAGATGCAGGAGTGATTACTTACTGAGAAGTTTGCTGCAGAATGCCATGCCAATGGAGCGCTGTCCCTTCAGGAGGATTATCAATCGCATTGTAGACCGTGACTTGGATGGTATCACCCCTCCATTCGTTAGCTCTAGTGTACAACCTCGGATTGCACATCTTACCAGTTAGCTTCGATGAGTGGGCCGGGAAATTGCGAATTGATGGTCAGGAAATCTCGTGGATATCCATCCGGAGCTTTCAATTGCCTTCGTACAGTGAAGTCATAAGTTCTTAAGACACTAGACGGCGTTAGGCATAGTTTGAGGTCCAACTCCAGGCGGCATACCCAGTACTTGGGGGACCTAAGTTCATTTAGCTAGGTGAATTTCGCTCCATTAAACACACTTACTAGCTACATATATCAATTCAGCATTTTCTTCCCTGCGACACTAAGTTATTGCACCTACTGTCTAGACTATGCATCAGCTAAACGTTAAAGAGATCTTAGAGGGAATCTCACATGGATTGGTATTTTGAACAGTCTTTGCTCCCCATGGATAACCGGAAGGAAGTGGCTTCAGATTATGTTAGAACAAATGCCTGATAATCATGTTTTTCAACGAGAGCCAACGACTCATCAGGAGTCAATTGTGCGTGTTGGGTATGACTGACTGTCAATGGATACGTTGTATTCAAGAAAAGTACTGGAAGGATCTCGTAATCATCTACAAATGTAAGGCTTCATCCGACATAGGAAGGGTGTTCAATACTCTGGGCTAGGATCTGGGAGACTAGTATAATGACACTTAAAATTGATGAACGCATATCTGGAAGCATATAATCTTGATCTGAAAAGAAAGTTTGGAGCAATGACCGGATATAAGCATCCAAAGCAACAAGGTATTATCTTTATATGAAGTTTTAGCCATGCTCTTGGTCCCTATGAAGTCTAGACTATAGCAACGACCATTAAGAGGCCTCGCGTTCCAGACTATCGGTGACAGAGCTTGCTTCCCAAGATCCGGACGTGTGGCACAAATGGCTTCACGAAAAACGCACGAGCAATTTAAAGTACATGAAGCTGAGCAGAATAGCGAGCCGTCTTTTTTAACTCTTGCTATATTTGGATAGTTAGCAGGAGCCGATGTGGGGATTTTGGGAGCTCCTCCTGAGTCGGACAATAGAGCAGCCACCGCGTGAACATACCCAATACTAGCGAGTCTTGGGAGACATATACAGACAAATCCAAACGGACGAAGATCCTCATTGAGCTTCTCTGCATCGAAAAAGTAGTTGATTGGCCTCTAGCTCCAAACATGGTCTTCAGACTGGGCAAAACATGGACCTCGTTACCTGCTTCGTCCTAGTCAGACTGGCCACTTCCTGCTGCCTGCTTGAATACCATCTGGTAAGCGCTTCAACTTCGTACTGATCGATCTGATTACGTCTAAAGGTCGCCAAATTCCTTTTACAAATCAAGTAAGCCAGCTCAAAAAACATCTGCCTAGCGGAAGGCATATGCAAGTCCTGTCAAAAGCCGACATGAAGCCGGACGGCTTGACAGAGATCGAAAGTTTGGTACGTGGACCCTGAAGGCATTCCAGCAAATCCTTCAGTATGCAAGTATCAGATACAACAACTGGCCTCGGTTGCCGTATATGGGTAATTGTAGAATAGGCTGAACTCCGTATCACGCCCACGTAGGGGTTAGCGAGCTCAACGTTGCTCTGGAAGGACCCCTTGCTCTGGGCACGACCACGACCTCCCGCGAAGGTTGCGGAAGCGAGTAAGTCCGGATCACCGTAGGAACTGCAATATGCAATGTGGGGTTTTGGAGGCGTGGTATTGGGAATTAAATTCCCGACATGACGTTCCTCGAGGCGCGCAAACCATTTATTTATGTTTTCAATAAGAAGCTGCATGTAATTGTTCAAGTCTTGTGGACTCGGGGGCTTATCAAGCCAATCGTCAAAGGTTGCGGGAAGCCGATTAGGGCTAGAGAAAGCTTCCATGCATGGAACAGAAGATCAGAGCTCCTACGCTGCCTGGATTTCCCTCAGCTGCAAGGGCTATGGGCGCGCGCGTCCAACCAACCACATTGCATCTCATGGACCTGGCACTTCAGAACATCTTCAAAGAAACAGCCCGATGTGGTGTCTCATCCAGTAGAGTTACATTGTGGCTTTCCTAGGCGGGATGTATAGGACTCCAATACTATTTGAATTCTTGAGTATCTATTGTCCCTCCCGCCCATGCTCGGAGACTATCCCGATCTTCCGGCACTCGTATGATCTCTTGCTGAGGCTCCGATGACTCAGAAAAGCCAATGTTGAACTGGAAAAGTTCATTGGACAGACATGAGCATAAGCAATGAGACAAAAGTTACGAAGCTCGCTCACATGAGGCATGACCAGTTGTCGTGGCTCCGACGGTGTCTGCTCAAGCCTGCAGGTCCGCTGAGCTTTGTCCTCTGGTGTCAATGATTCTCCTTTCGCTGCCGTAGTAGTAGTACATCACTATGCAATAACCTGAACGACGTTGGGCTGATATCTCTCAATGTTGAGCCGTGATGATTGGCTCTAGATTAGAAACCGTCATGTATAGTCGAGTATAAGCCAGTCTATCATTGACAGCGGATCATTGTTCACCGCCAACAATGAGGTTAGTGCATCGGAAGAGAGTAATTGCAATTTTCATATCTTCCTACGGATGACGCACTGCTTTCCCTTTTTTCTCCCGCCAGAGATTTTGAAGTGGGCCAGCGCAGATCTCACTCCAAAGTAAGAACTCCAATAAAGTATCTCTTGCAATCTTCCAATCGGCCCAGCTGACCGTGAGAAAGTAGTCCATCAGCAGTAGGACATTGTCGACGTTTCGCTGCGAGTGAACTTTGCCACCGTCCAAAAGACATTGCAATATTGGTACAACTGTAACACCCAAACGCTTGCTAGAATTGAAAAGCCTTGTTTGAACATGGCGCATAATATTCCCGGACGCCTGTATCTCCTCGAAAGACTTTTGCGAAATAACACTAATATATATTAGGGCAGCCAGGCGGAAAGAATCTTGTATCAGAAATCGTCGTCGTGGCACCGTCTGCAGCCAAGTCTCGTCACTCATCATCGCTAGGTCGTGGTTTAAGGTTTTGATAAATTCTAAATGTCTTTCGGTATCGACTTGGTCATGATCATTAGTCTGTCGAATGAATGAGGTAGCCGTCTCCAGCTCCTCTAGGATGACCATAAATTCTTCGTAGAGCGTATAATTGGGGGGTAGGTCGCTATATGGGCCATTGAGCGGAGGTGTGAAACGACGCGGTCTGGTAGGTTGATCTTTTGGAGGAGTAGGACTACTCAGAAATTCGAATCTGCGTTTGCCAGCTAATGCCGCAGCACCTGCATAATCATGCCTTTCGTCGCCCAAAGTTAGCAGGGGAAGTTTAGCACGAGAAGCGGTCAGTACTGGACATGCTACAAGTACATACCAGGCAGCAAGAGAGGTCAGGAGCGGGTTTGTAGCTTGCAAAGCTTTAAACCCTCCTCTCAGTCTCAGCATCTGACAAAGACCATCCATATGTATATTGTATGTTTCGGGATAGCCCCACAATAGCTGCGAAATATATTCGTCAACCGATAACGATGGGAAATGGAATGCGCAGAGAGAAGAGAAACACTTACCTCCCAGCCAGCGAGAATGACACAAGCAGTTATGGCACCATCACTGATTGATTGCTCTGATACGCTCATGCGGCGGTTGATCATCGTCATGGCGGTAGCCCGGTATGCAATCGCTCTTGGGGAGTCTTGGATCCTTTGGCGCAAGGCGATATCCATTGCTGCTCCCGAGACGACAAGGAGGAATGATGCTGGATCCCTCATAACAAGGTTGAGTGTGACATGTCTCATGGGGGAATAGTCCCAGTTCGCAAGCTCGAAAACCTTCGGCTTGAACCATTTGTGATCTGATGAGTGTCAGTCACGGCAGAATACTTTTTCTTTCAGATTCCCACTCGGAGAAGCGGCTTAACGTACAGTGGTGAACGAGGCCGAAATCCTTGGTAGTTTTCAATCGTACGGGTAGTGCGTCAAAGGGCTCAACGGGGGCGCCATCGATGATCGACTTGGGGTGGGGAGGTCCTCCAGGGAGGTGTGGCATTTCATCATCTATCTTTATTTTGCTTTTTGGGATTGGGCGGACAGCTAAAGGTTTATTTCTGCCTCTCTTCTCTCTAAGTTGTTGGAACCGCAGTCCTTCGGCCTTCTGCCGCCGATTGAGCTCCTTCCTCACATGAGCCTTTATCCGACTGGTGGTGTCCTTTTGTTGGACATCAATCCATTCAAAGGCTACGTCTCCCGCCGCGGGTGCTTGTGCTTGATGCAGTGGACGTGGACGTGGACGTGGACTATTGCTCGTGGAAGCCGATGGGTCTCCAGCAATAGCAGCTGCCCCAGACCTGTCCATTCTACGGCCAACCCCGTCACGGAGTGATGCATCAGTTGTCTGTACTACTACTGTAGCTGAATAGTAATCGTGGAGAGGCCCGTGGGGCAATGGTACAGGTACCGTATTCAAGTGATGAAGTGACACGAAGATTGATTGAGAATTGTACCCCGACCCCGACCCCGAGGTGGAGTTCATGCTGACAGGAAGCATTCCCTGTCGGATTCAGGAGTAGGGGGATCTGATTGGGCAGCGCAACTACCATACTTGGAATCTCACCTCAGACGATAACGTGACTGTCGGCTTTCGAGTAACATGGCTTGGTTTGTACGACTTCTGCTATGTTATGTCTCGTCTCCTTACTCCTTACATTTCCTGTTCTTATATTCTCGTTGCTGTTAGCAGTCTTGGACTGACTTCGTCTAGCTCGATGACAATGCGTTGGAGAAAGGCCGGATCCTCAAGAAACTCAGATCTGCATCATGACCAAGAGCAACTCTTGAACAATCAAGCTCCTAGCACGATTAAGAGATGCTTGTAGAGGACGCCCAGATACAAGGCGGCGTCTCTCTTAGTTTGTGTTGTCTCCTCACACCACAAAATAAGCGACTTGTGATGAAATTGGGGCTCAAGGGTTGATAGCTTGGCTCACCGCCCTTTCCAATCCTTCATTTCAGGCTTGCTCCGATAACTTTCCTTGCTGTTACTGTCAAGGTCTGTGTACAGGGCGCCACCATAGCCACAAGCGCTGCCCTGCCCAACAAGCACAAGCTACCTCGAGGACGGCAATTCGCCCCACCGCTGCAGATTTCTGGCTGGTGATTTAAATCTGTCTGAACGTCAGCTTTACGTTACTACCCTCTACTGTCTTTTGACTCTCTATTCGTGAATGTTATTGCGGAAATCGGAGGTGCCTATTTGATCCGAGAAAGGGAGAAGGCAGAATTTTAAATGTGGCTTGTCCCTTCGACTGCCAGCATCCTGGCCCAGCTGTGTAGCGAGCGTAGATCGTCAATTAAATCTCCGCTAGGTGCAGGCTCACCACTCTTTGTATGAAGCTGCTCCAGCTCGAATCTGGGACCAATAGCAATAGCCAACCATGCCCGGTAGATCTCGGTATCTGGGCACACTACACTTATGGCGTTTCTTCATCTGGTGATCCTGCCCACAGTCTTTCCTATAAGAGCCCTCCGATGCGAACACGGGCGCAGGATATGAATCTGAACTAGATCCGGAGGCACAGGGCATTGCAACAAAACCTCCTCCTCCAATCTGGATTCGATCTTGTGCCACAAAGTAGCGCCTTCGCGCCTTCGGTTCCCACCCGAGACTCGGATGATCTGGCGGGAGCTGATTGCGCGCCAGGTTGACCGCTTTTGGAAATATCGCGCGAGTTGCTGAAGTGCAACAAAAACTCTTCGAGAGCCCTATTGTAGTAGATGATTGAGAGGTCATCTTGCTAGTGGCTACACATCACGTATCGACTCGCACTTCGTCTCGAATAGCTCTGGCGCCCAACAGGATAACAGAAAGTCCTTGATGTCGAAGCTTGGTGGCTTGTGGTCAGAGCTTTTAGGAACACTGATGGTATAAAGTCCATATTTGCCATTGTCTATCTTCATGACGAAGCTCTGAAGTAGGAGAAGATAAGCTGGGAAGGAGAGAGAGAAAGAGAACGGACAAGCAACCTGCCGAGCTTTTAAGAAAGATCACTTGATCTCAAGCCCTGGGAATTCGAGAATAATCGACCGCAGTAGAACCTCGCGGTGAGAAGACTCTCCAAGTCAAGAGCTCTGGGGTGATATTAGACGAAGTATATCCATAGCCAAGGCGATGAGTCTTCCCAGTGGGGAGAAGATATTTTCACCACAAAGAATCACGATTGGTAGATCCTGATTATCGATATTCTAGTCACGAGTATTCTTATAGTGAGTTGTCCCCAAGCGAATATTCTTTTGGAGAGGAGGTGTGCGACATGCAACAAAACGAGTCCTGTGTCCTATTTGGGAAACCCCGAGGCATATTTCTCGTATTTGGCTCTCTGCCGACGCTCATTCAGCGTCGCAAGTGGTAACAGCGAGAAGATCGATTAACTCCTCGATCCGTGAGACCACTGCTACTTATACTAATAATGCTGTCCACCCGGAATGCAGTCCCTCTGGAGACGCAGTATTCGATTCTGGCACCGTCGACAAGTATAGAGACCTATATGGATTGAGCTGGTATCAATCCCACTATCGTCCCATTCCTACTACTGGTTGACACCCTTAATTCCTCCACCCATTCCGCAACCTCATCCCTACACTCGATCCTCTCGAATGTCTGCGCCAGCCTCGCCAACGTATACCCGATCTCATTCTCCGCCAGACCGCGCGCAGGACACGTTCTGATGCCCCACCCAAAGGGCATATAGCTCGGACCAGGCTGGAACATTGGGTCCTCCCACCGTTCAGGTCGGAATGCTTCTGGGTCTGGCTTCCAACACTCTGCAAGTCGATGCAGTGCGAATACCGAGGACATGACGATTGTACCCTTGCGAACAAAGATCGGCGAGGTTCTGGAAGGGCCGCCGCCTGTGGGAAGAATTGTGTCCTTGTATGCTTGTCGAGTTGACATACTAGCAACTGGATAAAGACGAAGTGCTGACGAAGAAGCTGGTAAGCAGGTGGTTTGAGCAGGATGGTGCAAGGAGTCATATACTTTCTTTGATCACATTTGTGATGTACTTCAGTCCCTTCAGTTGCTCAAGCGTCAGAGGCACATCTCCGAGAGCCAAAACTTCCGCTCGCAACTTTTGCCACTTCGCTGGGTGACGGCAAAGTTGGAAGATGGCATTTCCAATAGTGATAGCACTGGACTCATGGCCGGCGAGGAAGACTACGGGGATCGGCATTAGCCATGGCTGCTCCGAAATGTGGAAGCCGTGTGGGAAAGTGAAACACTGTTTCTTGAGCAATACTAAGCTACAAAAAGAAACACTGAAAGGACGGAGGTGGAGAGGGTTGACTGCTTACCGTGGATGGCTTGATGCCGGAGGTCTTCCCGGTTATCACTTTCCATAGCCATGTCATGGAGCAACACAATCCTATGCTCAGGCATATCTCTATCGCTGGCATTGGCATCTTTGCCTGCAGGACGATTGTTTCGGTAATCAATGGCTTTGTCAACATAATAGTCGATATATGCATGAGCCACCCTGATTGCTTCATAGAATTTCTTGTCGCGGTACAAGAAAGCCAGCTTGCCGAGTTGAAGCCGCCTGCCTGTGCCCTGTTGAGCGTAGTGGAACGCATCGAGGGATTCCTGTGATCGCTTCGGTTCTCTGACATCCAAGATCCTCATCGACTCTCCAAGCAGGAATTCAGTCGATGTGTCGATAAACTTGAAGATTTAGAAGGTAGGTAAGTGGATGACGCGGACCTCATAGTACAATATCGTTCATGAAGATCAATGAAACATACTAGTTTGCATAGCAGTGGCTTTAGATCGACGGTTGTTCCATCTTTTGGAAGCCAGTCAAAGAACTTCTGCAGATGGAATTCAAATGCGGACAGGTTAGCAATGTTCGTCTTGCTGAAGGTTGGTCGAATGAGGGCCCGCGAGTGTTCCCAGAAAGCACCGTCCATCGTGAAAACGCCTTCGCCGAGGAACGGCAGAGTTGCCGCTCGTCTCATTGGTTGCACACCATAGTCCTTGAAATTCGTGGTAGTTATAGCTTGCAAATTCGTCGAGTCGATGGTACAAAGAGCTGAGGAGCCTTGCATGACCGCGGAGAAAGTCTTGCCATATTGCTGGTACCGTGCCGTCCAGGTCTGCAATAAGTCAAACCTTTTGGCATGCTCGGCGTTGTCACGGAAAAGATCAGTGCCAAAGATTGGATCCTTGTGGGGATATCTGGGAGGCTCCTGGCAGCCATGCTGCTTCTTCTGACGCCGGATGCTTCGACGAGTTTGTAGCAAGTTGACAAGTAGATACGCAGCTAGTATCACTGCAACCGGGTCGCCATAGTCTACCAGAAGCCCCATTATGAGAGAAGTAGTCAGGTGACAAAAGGACAATATGGCACGTATAGTACATAGCTCGAAGATAGACAGACGTGGCTGTTGGTGCGAGCCGCCTTTCAAGGGTCAGCCAGGGGTGCATATATGCAATGCAACCTCCAACAACCAACACGGAGCTATCTACCTAGATTGATGTGACTCCGGTACATCCACTCCCCTGACTCAGCTCTTCATGGTCATGCGTGACGATCATTGGATAACTTGGTGAAATGTGCGAGGCGACCAATTCATGTTGTCGTTGGTATAATCCGGCTTTGAGTTCGATGATAGTAGGAAAAAGCTCGTCAATGGTACACATACGGCTGTAGTTCAGTAATTGTAGAAAAAAGCTCGGCAATTGTGCACATACCCTGCTCGCGTAGAGGTTCAACAATAGTAGGTTGAGCATATGCTTAGCACATGTTCATACTATTCGTTCTATAAAGGCTCTGTACGTGTGAAATACATGCTTTGCATGTGTTTTCGATAGCAGGTTTCTGTAGGTAGTGTGCTATTATCACTATCATAATAAAGTGCAAGGGATATAAGTTCAGCATCTGCTCAAGTTGAACAATAGTGGGGTCTGCATATGCTGAACCCGACAAGGATTTCTACAATTGACAAGCTTTCTCCACTATTACTGAGCCACGAGTACACAGAGATATAGTGTTTACTGTTGATAATTATATACATTGTAATTAGCTGATCTAATATATGACAGTAGAAGTCGATTACACACTAGCTATACATTCCCGTCTCACTTTTACTGCCGCATAGAGAAACTCCTGATTCGGCCCTCTATCTCCGCAATTTCCGCACTGCTGCTTGTTTCCTTGGAGCGTCGTTGCGTCCTGGCCGCCTCACTCTCAGCCTCTTCCCCAACTGGCTTCCTCCTCGGTATCTCATCCGCCTTTCCATCTACCTTCACTGTCCCGACAGGCGAGTCTAATCCTCCTCCACCGCTCATGACGACTCTTCCTTGACCCGCCGAGGCCATTGGACTCTGCTCCTGCAGCCCAGGCAGCATGCCACCAGACCCGTATCCGCCGTCTTGGAAGAGCAGGGCTTCTTCATTCTGGACACGTCCACGATCATCATATACCTCTCCATCACTTTCGGCAGGTGGACTCAGATCTCCAAGTCCGGCGCCTATGTACACAGGGCTTGTCTTTCCATCTGCGGTTTCGAATGAGGGAGGATGGCGCCAATAATATTCGATCCGCGGGATACCTTCCTCAGTTATGTATTCCTTCTTACTGCTGAGGATTGGCTCTCTGGCAGCGTTGCCTCTTGAGGAGACAGACTTTATCGAGTCATTGCGGGATCTTGTGCCCTGAGATCTTGACTCTTCGCGAGTGAAAGCCACCAGCGGTGCGTCGGCAGCATCTTCTGGAGGAGGATAGTATGCTGATTGCTGAGACCCATATAGAGCGGTGGGTAGATCGACTGTGTTGCTATCGTCTTGAATAATCCGCCAATTGCCATTCGGTCTTCCGCTAAGTGAGTTACGTGGCACTTCACCCTCCGGTATTTCGACGAGGCTTCTATTATCGGGAGATTTGATGTAGTGTCTTGCTGGGAGAATCTCGGTTTCATACACGGGAAGGACGCGATGGTAGACGTCGTGAGTATGAATTTCTCGCGTGATGACTTCTTCACGAATCTCATGTTCTCGGGGTGTAACGTGTTCGTGAGTGACGGCTGGGGGAACTCCGTTAGCACAGAAAGTATCGTGGGATTTATATGAAAAACAACGAGGAGAGTCGTTGTTAAGAATGGTGTGGAGAATATCCAAAGCTATGATACACTACGGAACATGGTAAAAGAAGCAGTATGCGAGGAAGCGATCCAAGCCATGCAAGGCGATTGATATTGGATGTTGAAAGAGTAAATGCAGAGTCGAATCTCTACGTACCAGGTAGTACTTTTGTAGTGACATCCGTGTCTACTGTATTGTTCAAGTCAACAATACCTTCAAGGCTGGGGGCATCCTTGGCATCCTTGACAATGTAGTCTCGCTTGCTGGTTGGCCTGGCCGCTTCACCTGATTGCTGATGGCCTTTAGCCAAGTCAGGCACCGCTGAAGAACTTGCAGATGCGTTCTCGGACCTCGTGCTCGTCTTTGGTCCTGTGCTTGGGTTCGATGACATGATCCGTTGTTGATTACCAGAGGAATCACGAGCTGCAGGTATATCGTTATCAGGCTGCTGAGATCTTGCAGCTGATGGCACTGGCGGTGAAGCCTTCGGGACGTACCGACTCTGCCCACGAACGTTGGAGGATACTGAAGGAGACAATCTGGCAAAAGAATGGCGACGTGGATCTCGAGGCGGGTGTTTGCTTTTTGGCTCACTTGACTTTCTCGACGTCGGGGATGTCTGTCTTGTTTTTGGACCAGGCGGGCGAGTATCATTTGCAGGACTGTCTACACGGCCCCGGTTGACAGTAGTCGATGCTCCCGTAGAGGCCGAGTCCTTTCCAATAGGCCGCTCTGGAGCTGGTCTGGACTGTGAAGCAGTGGCTGGAATAGGGGCCAGCTTGACATGGGTTGGGGTTTCAGGGAAAGAGTCAGCTACAGGTTCATGGTGAGCTGATGGAGTGTCGTCATTGCTTCCATTCCCATCCCTTGACACCTGACCGGCAGTCGACGGGATGGGACTAGCGGTGGCAGCTGCGTCCGGATTCAGATCGCCCCCCTTTTTTCTTGGGGAAGAAGACTTGACGTAGCCGAGCTCAGGGGAACCCAATCGACTGCTGTGGTCACGGGGTTCGTGCTTGTAATGGGATCTCAGATTCCTGTCTGCCACGTCCTCCCCATAGTTTCTCGCTGGCAATACTTGAACTGGCTGGTCTGAAGCCTGGTGAAAGGCCTTGAGATGCGATTTGGCGTCCAAGATATCGACGTGAGTCCTGCGTGGGCTCTTCAGCGACGAGTCTGCACGTGGTGTCGATGGCCGAGGCGACGCGAACCCAGTGGTATTTGCATCTCCAGCTGAGGGCTGGTACGCACGGCGGTCTCTAGGAGACTGGGGGACCGGGGGAGGAGCATCTGTCCCGGTCTGTGTAGTCTGTGTAGATGCTGTCGAGTATGAGGAACCTGGCCTGCTCAGCCTGCGGTTGAACACACTCAAGCGACGTGTGCGTCCACCGGGCCCAGACGGTGCTGCTCCTCTCCCACCACCATCACCAGCGGCCACAGTAGTCTGTGGCCGGTCGA
The DNA here is from genome assembly GCA_003988795.1 of Proliferodiscus dingleyae. NCBI lineage: Eukaryota > Fungi > Ascomycota > Leotiomycetes > Helotiales > Lachnaceae > Proliferodiscus > Proliferodiscus dingleyae. The sequence continues at coordinate 439,250 of QYAK01000001.1, read as the reverse complement.
GAACATCTTCTCGTCGTCGCGGGATGTCGGGCGCTGGTGCTGCGTCAGAGGCGCCCAGACTGGAGTTGGAGACGGAGAGTCTCTGGACGCGTGCTCGCTGGATCTCATCCAGCGGATTGGGCCCGTTGCCCGCGACAGGATACGATCCTTTCAGTGGTGGCTCGCGGGCAGCAACGCTCTCGTAGGCGTATCCCCGTAGGCCAGGATTTCCCGTGCCCTTGACATCGGTGGACGAAGAGTTGTTCTGGTTGCCCCTATTCCCGCTCACAAAGAAGCTCCTGAAACGTGACCCCATGGCGAGAAGAGTGATCTACCAGGGGCTGATTTGCTCCACGCGAGAGGGCGCGGGGGATCTTCCTAGGGCTTACAGGGGCCCAGTACCAGCAATCTGGTCTCCGAATCCTGTGGTGCTATCCCTCGGACAAATGCAAAAGGAACAATAGCATTCTGTGATGACACGCACAGTCTCTGTGTCGCAATGTATGGAATTTGGTCGTCAGGCCCAAGTCTAAAGTAGCGCCAACAGCTTGAGAATGGCGCCGGAAGCAGACTACTGCCAGCCACTGAGCGATTGATCCATCGAGCCAGCACGACGGAGTGTCATGTCTAGCAAGCTCTTGGCGGCAGAGACACGACGATGACACTCTGCGTTCGTAACTCGTTTTGTTTTTTCTCGCTCCCATGCTCGTGCTCCAGGCCACTCACAAGCCAGAAGGAGACGTGCTAGCAGTGATGATCTGCAAAGTAGAACGCCTCAAGTGGGTCTATGAGACGAGGATCGAGTGATTATGATCTCGATTGCAGAAGTAGGGTTAGCATCGCTAGATACATCGACGTCCAGCACAATTTCGGCTAGATTCAGTACTTGATTAGCGGAGCAAGTCAGCGACCATCACTGATACAGAAGAGCACATAGCGCCAGACTGCTCCCCTTGAGTCTTTAGTGTCTCACCCCACGCTCCGCTCCTGTTCCTTTCCGAAACCTCATACTGACGTACACAAGGATGATCTGGGAGGCTCTAAGCCAGCCGTCTCCAATTCCACGTCATAGAAAAGAGTAGCCAGCTGAATATGCCTTGATTTTCGACCCGCCATGCATTTGACAAGGGCCAGCACACTGCTAGCTTGCCGTGTGCGGGGTACCTGTCAAGTCGATATCGCATTTTGGCATCTGGCATTCACATCAAATCCCATAATTTCTCGATCTAGCTGGCGTATCGAGGCATTAGAGATGAAAACAGCATTGAGGCACGGCCTCCCGTGATCTGCCACCTAGCTTATGCATCCCAAAGCATGATGTAACCCGACTACGACCATAGTATCGGAGTCTCTACATTCAACTAGGAGAATATGGCGGACTCCTTGCCTAGCATCCAATTATCTCCCGCCCCATTCATCAATTCCTTGTTCTTTGACCTTTCCTTTTGCGGTATCTGATTCTCCAAGCCAGCTGAAAGTTGCAGCCATCTGCAGTGGAATCACTTGTTGCTTCTGAGTTTGATAGAATTTGAATATAGAGATGGATCTCTAGTATTGCTATAGTATTTAGACACAAAGACGCTCAAACTATGAGAAGCACGCTGACGTCTTTAGTCCCTGCAATCTCAAGCCATCAGAAATTACGATTTGCTATGTGGGCCGTGGTCTCGTACCATTATCTGTTTACTTTACTTTGTTTGATGCGCCGCATTTGAGGAAGCTAGAAGTCCTCGAGTCCACTTAATAAGCTTGGACATCATCTTGCAGATGTGCGAATGGATGCAAGCCACATCTTTCGTTACATTCCATTGGATTGCCGTGACTATCCTGCTCCTTCTAATGTGCCTTTGACGTCAGCAGCTAATACAAAGCTTATCTAGACGGATTGCAGTTCAAATGTGGGGCGTTATTTGAGATCTATTGTCATGTTCTGTTGCTTTGCCGGTCCTGCCGCGAATTCTCTTCTCAACTTATAAGTATTACTACCCCTCATTCTGTGCTTCACAATTTTTCCCTTTCATCATCATCTTTACATCATTAGGTTATTATCCGGCCTCACTAAATAGAGCCAATTGATATCAAAGAATCAAATCCAATAAATAAAATGGAGAAAGCAAAGGCAACCGTTGACAAGTTCCTCCACAAGGACGGAAAGCACGACACTACAGTGCACGAGGTTAGTAGTGCTTGACCTATTGATGGGGATCATCAGTTGCTGAATCATCTTTAGACCATCAACCCAGCAGTTCAACAAGAGCATGTAACCCGTACTCAACACGAGAACAAGACCACGGCTGTGGACCGCGAAGTCCACCAAGACCACCACCACACCTCAGTTCAACCTATCTCAGACCGTGAGGTCCTACCAGAGCAGCATAGTCATCAAGTAGCTGGAGTTGAGCACCGCCATATCTCACACGGCGATGACAGCCACGCCAAAGAGCGCCTTGCGGCCGAGCATGCACAATTCAAGAATACTCGCACAGTCGGCGACACCCAGCATACCAGCGCCGCCGCACCAACTTTGTCCGGCGAGCACGTTCACCATCACGTCCATGAAAACATCCAGCCGGTCATACAAAAGGAGACCATCCAGCCATCTGTCGTCCACACCACCGTTCCCGTCCACGAAGTCCACCAGAACGAAGCCAAGCACCACACTGCTACCCAGCTTCCAGGCGTCACCTTGGACGAGTTTAAACGCCAGGGCGGACACTTGAGCGGCCGAGATGAGCGCACTGATAACTTTGCCGGCGAGCCTCGAGGTATCACTGGCTCCCTTGGAGGATCTGGAGCTACTGATACAACTGGTACTCACCATGGCTCGCACGGTACCCATGGTGCTCACAGTACAACCAGCACCACTGGTACCACTGGCACAACTGGTACTCACGGCACCACCGGTACGACTGGTACGACTGGTACGACTGGTACAACAGGTACCACCGGAACTACAACCGGCAAGAAGCCAAGTTTGCTGGACAGGCTGAACCCGAAGAAGGACACTGACGGTGATGGAAAATCCGGCATCATGAGCTAAATCTGATGTTTGATGTAACAACATCTTTATATGTAATATAATCACGTGATGCGAAGAGCATAGGATTTGGAGTTTTCACTTATCGTCTTGATGAACTGGCTCTTACTTGTTTCTGAATTGTGATGTCAAAGAAGAATTTTCGTGAAATAAAATTTATCGCCGTTTTATATCCATCGGTTCTAATAGCATACACCTCCCGCTAGAGAATATGCCTGGTATCCGATGTATAGAAGGTTGTGAGCCGACGAGTAATAATTAGTAGTGAGAAAGGGGTTGATCATGTAGGGCGGACTTAGCAAGTATAAAGAGGGAAAAAACCACCCATGGTATATGTATATTTTATGGGACATGCAACCAACAACAAACCCAGCGTAAATGCAGACAGACATGGGACAGCTAAACACGCAAACTCTATCAAACCCAATGTGTCCTTAACGCCCTCTCTGAAATGATCTACAATGAACTCCCTTTACTTGTATACCGTTGCAGCGCTGGTGCTCCCCGCGGCGGATCCGAATGTTCTACGCTGCGTTCAACAGGAACTTCGCCAGGTTTGGTATAATTGAGCTCGCTCGTCGTCCGCACGTGTCCAGCTGTTGGCCGCTTCTTCCTCGCCTTGCCCTTCCCCTTTGGATTCGCATCAACATACTCATTGGCCCCTTCGACAGAGCTATTGCCCGCTGTTCTCAGCTCTCGGAACTCCTTGACCACGTCTGCGAGAGATTCCTCCAACGTCTTCATCTTAGCCAGCATAAGCCGGCCCATCATCCCGTCTGTATCTTCCCGCCTGCCCCTCCCGACCCCAGCACCAAGTCGATTGAGCTCGCCAGTCGCCATCGCCATCTGTGTCTGAAACGAGCTTGGTATGACTGGAACATTGGTTTCGAAGCCGAGCTCCGACATGCCCATGTCTAGGCTTGATAGTCGATGTCGAATCTGTCGGCGGTTGGGAAGATCGTTGAAATTAGGTACTGATTGGAAGTTATGTCGCGATGGCATTATAGGGCGCGGTCTTGTATTGGCGGTGGTATGGACTGAACGACCAGGTGTTCGCTGGCCTGCAGGAATGCTAGGAGCAGGCGTGTGCGTGCTAGTGTTTGCTGTCGAGTGCTTCTTTGATGTAGTAGGCCGCGATTTAGGAGGTGACGCGGAGGAGGAATTTTCCTCAAAGGCAACCGGATTGAAGAGGATTGTGTTAGTTGATACGTTTCGGCTGTGCCCGCGGCGCTTTGGCGGGGACGATTTGGGGGGTTCGTTGACCGGAAAACGGTGTTTCTTCAATGCGCTTGCCGGTGACACGGGATTCGCCTTAGTATGGGTTCCAAAATAACTTCCCTCCAGCAGTTGATCGTTCTTTTCGGGCTGGTCTACCACACTTTGAGCTCTGTCTAGTGTTACACGCTCATCCTCGTCATTCGTGGCCAGTTCATCATCTCCGTCGCCGTCGGTATGGCCACCCTCATTATCGAGCTGCGCATCTCCTTCATAGTTATTGCCTCCACCAAATATGGCCGTGGACATGAACTCGGCTGGATCGCTGGCAACCGATCTCGTGCCGGAAATACCACGATTTCTCATCGTTGCTCTCCTTCCTAGCCTTCTAGCTTCTAGACGATCAACGACAGATCGATCCTGCTCCTGCGGTGGACTTGCTTGGCCACCATGATGATCCATCCAGTTGTGCACCACATGGTGAGTCTGCCGGTCCATAGTCTTTTGCGTGCTTCGAAGCGTGTCTGGCCTCGGAGCTAATCTGAAGACTTCGTCCAGTGCCTTGTCTTTCTGAAATCCAGCAACAGACTCTTGTCGCATGCGAACTCCTGGACTGAAGAGATGCTGTTTGGTATCCTGGAATGAGACTAATCCGGGCTGGCCCCGACTTACAAAGTCGACCAGATCAGTAGGCTCAAAGACTGAGCGCGCCAAGAGGAGTTTCTCATATGCGTAAATGCTGAACAGTAAAGGAAAGTGGCTAACTTTGATGACTGTTCGATTAAGCCTGATGAAGGCTTTGAATGGCAAAACGAATCGTAGAGGAGTGAGGAGCCATGCGAATATATTGCTGGGCGCCACATAAGAGAATAGCGCGTCATTCTTGACCATGGAAATTGTGTTGACGGCAAACACAAATTGATGCTCCTCGTTTGCATTCGAAACAATAGCCATGAAGGAGTTTGTGAGGACAGTGATCAGAATTGTCACAACTAAGAAGTGGCAAATGAACAAGAACAGGACGAGGATGGCCTTCCCAAGGGGGTTGTAGGTGGGCCATGCTTCCCACGCGGCAGGTGTAAATCCCATCAAGATTTGAAAGATCCTGTATGCGACACCACCTGCATCATAGCCATCGGTGCCAAACGATAGTGTGAAAGCAACGAAGAACCCACTGCAGGCGATTAAAATGAGAATAAACACTGCAATCAGGTCAATCGCCATCAACCTAAAGGCAATCAATAGCTGTGAGAAATAGCGGTAGTGGTCCAGAACACTGAATAGCCGCGGAAACAGTAAGATGGCATTCGTAGCGAGGACATCATAGGCCATATTGTTCCATTCTCGTCGTCCAATATTGTCTACAAGAGCGATGCCGTACAGTCGCATGGAATAGTATATGATTAGCAACATTAGCATTCCAAGGTCAAACACGTTCCAGAAGCTCATGAGGTAGAGACTGAAGCCTTGTTCATTGAAACCAACGACTTCGTCGAGCATGAATCCAGCACTCCAGAACCAAAAGATCACTTCCAGCCAGGTGATGTGCATCGAACGCTCAATCAGAACGGCAAGAAACAGCCCAATAAGGATTGCGAGAGAGCATGTTGAGAAGAATTGGCGGTACCTGGGGACTCGTAGTCTGGATAGCTTGAAAAGCGAAGCGTCTCTTGGATCGTAGAGCGTGACGGTTCTCCTAGTGGAAGTAGCATGTACTTCTGTGTGGGGAGATATCCGTGACGAGGTAGCAGCACCGTAGGTGACATTTTGACCTGGAGTGAGGAGGTGCTGCCTGTCATCTGTTTTCTGGACTTCCTCCATTTGACTCTGCGGTGTAGGGGATTGGCGTCGATGGAGATTATCCGCTGCAGAGTGAAATACAATCGTACCAGCCCAGATAGCTTCTAATTGTTGTACAACAACAGGATGTGCGAGAAATCGTTTGGCGGAGGCCCTAATGGCAACTTCCAGTGTTGATATTCGAGCCGCAGCAGGCCTTGGCCGATTGATATTTCCAGCCGGCGTCGCGATAGTTGGCATTGACAAACCTTGAAGGGGAAAAAAGTCATAAGATAGGGCGTCGATAAGCTCTCTTGTATTGTATTCCTTCAGTAGTTTGATCGCGAGTAATTCGCACACCATAGCCCTGGTTTTAGACGTGCCAATGTTTCCCGGATTTGTCTGTCCCTCCTTCTGGAACTGCAGAGAGTTTGCCATCAGCGCATAGAGAGTTGCTCGGGAAAAGTGATTAGCTCGTATTTGTTGTAGCATTGGCTTGACGAGAAACTGTGATACCTGAGGCGATCGAAGCTGGTCCCAGGTAAGAGTGGTCTCGGTCTTTGGGACAACAATAAGTCGAACTGCATGAGTGAGGTTGTAGACTGGAAGCGCGTCTGTAGACTAGTTAGGGAGAAGTCGAGTATAAAGAAATCCAAAAAGATAGCTGACCTAGAAGAGCCGCAGAGAAGAGGGGCAATAACGGAGAATTCTCCTCTCCATCCTCATCGTCTTCTGGCTCATCAGATCCATCCTCATCGATGTCATCCTCCTCTTCCTCCTCTGTGATATCGTCGTCAGCCTCTGAATCTGTCTGGTCGGCCGTGGCATGGCGTATGTGACGTTCCTGTCGTGCTCGCGCAGCTAGGGGCGAAGAGTCATTGCCTGGATATACAGAGGAGAAAGGAGAATGCTCCTCGACGCGTGGACGGGTTCTCTTGGGTCGTAGCAGAGAAGACAGCATTATTCCAGCTGTCCGTCGACCTTGGGACCTCTCTTCACCACCCACCACTACACGCCTACCAGGAAAAGTTCAATCGTGAAGGATTGTTGCCGGCTGAGTCGTGCATGGCAGTGGCAATACCGCTGCAGAAAGCCGTGGCTGTAGATGCGGCAAGTAAACAAATATCAAAGCGTAGGTCGTGGCTCAACCTCGGAGGCAGCAGGACGATCCAAATGAGCATCAGGAAACCAGCGTCCCAATGTGCCAGCCGCTGTCCCTCCCCGCCAGAGTGGGAATGCCCTCATCTAGATCCCTCCCCCGGACGAGGAATGCACGAAGTCTTTCTTATCGGTGAGCAGAGCACATGATGCAGCCTTCTCGCGCAGAGGGGGGGACCAAAGAGGGAAAGTCGCTTTGGTGGTGTGCGGAGAGCAGGCAAGACTTCTGCAGCGCGACCACCATCTGACCAATCCCGCAGCACAGAACGCGCCCATGCCTTGCTTCACCGCAAGATCAAGATAGTCAGTCCATCACATTCAACATCTCAAGGACGACTGGACTGGTAACGTCGTACAGAACTCACAAGGAGAGAAGAATTTTCAAAGTCTCGACCCAACGGAACGATCCACGTCATGTCAGCGTTCAGCTTTCCAGGCCTGCCTATACAAATCAAGTCTATGCCATTGAAAACGCCCCGACCAATTTTTATGCATCCATACCATCTTTGAGATACACTAACACTGCAAGGCTAGCTGGACTCAGCCTGGACCTCTGCATTTGCCAGCCTCCTCGCTCTGGATGTCATGGGAGGCTTGAGGCGCACTGCCTGGAAGCATTATAAACGATAAAAGACCTCCTTGCAACATGTATCAAGTCGAACCATGGCCGACAATAAGTCAGGGCTGATCATGTATATGTAGATATACATACAGCCCGGCTATGCTGGTCTTGCGCGCGTCTAGTAATGCATAGCCATACCACCACTCCTGCGAGGCTGTGGTTCAGCTGAGTCTTTTTTACGGCCAGGCTGAATCTCACTCCTTCCAACTCGTTGAATAGCGGTCTGAGCTTGTTGGTTTGATGACTCGACAATCGTCCAGAGCTCTTCACTTCCGTACTCTCTGATTCGACGAGTAATGCGTCTATTACAATACAACGCGGGCGAGGTGCGCCAAATGGTATTCGTCGGATACCAAATTCCCCCTTATGCTATATTCTCTCACACATGGGAACGGGACGAGGTCACTTTCGAAGATGTGAGAGATGGTGTTGCTAAGACAAAGGCTGGGTATGACAAGATACGGCTCTGTGGACAGCAAGCCGAGCGTGACGGCTTACGATTTTTCTGGATAGATACATGTTGTATCGATAAATCTAGCAGTGCTGAGCTTACCGAGGCTATCAATTCTATGTTTCGTTGGTTCGCGGAAGCAGTCAAATGCTACGTCTATCTGTCGGATGTCTCAACATATAACTTCGATGTGCATAACAATCTTTCTCAAGATGTCTGGGAGTCTGCTTTTCGAGCGAGCAGATGGTTTAAGCGTGGATGGACTCTTCAAGAGCTTATAGCCCCGCGTCATATAGGCTTTTACACAGCAAACTGGACCAACATTGGAACCAAGGCATCATTGACATCTCTTATATCAGAGATCACTGCCATCCCCATTGAGGTACTGAATTACTCCAAGCTACCAGATGAGTATAGTGTACCCGAGAGGATGGCTTGGGCATCCCATCGGGTTACTACGAGGATCGAAGACGGAGCGTATTGTTTGATAGGACTATTTGGCGTCAGCATGCCCCTTCTCTATGGAGAGGGAGATCGCGCTTTTCAGCGACTCCAGAAGGAGATCATGGGTCTCACAAACCAAGTCAGTGGCTTACGGCTGCTAATCGTGGACTCAAATCCGCTCACAATTGAAACCTTTCCCAGCAAGAAGGAAGAACCAGAATATGCGATACTTTCCCACAGGTGGAGCACCAATGAGGTGTCGTTCCAAGATATCCTCTTAGGGAGGGCTTCCTATAGAAGGGGATACCAGAAAATTAAGAGCTGTTGTGAAGAGGCAGCACGCCATGGCTTCAAGTATTTGTGGGTCGATACTTGCTGCATCGATAAAACTAGTAGTGCAGAGCTGCAGGAAGCAATTTGTTCTATGTACAAGTGGTACCAAAATGCACAAATCTGCTTTGCATATCTTGACGACTATGAGCCGTGGTCTGACCCACCATCAAGTCTCTCATCATGCAAATGGTTCAAAAGAGGCTGGACTTTACGTGAGTACAGAGCATAACGAGGAAAAATATACTGCTTAGTGCTGATATAATATAGAGGAACTCATTGCACCTGCTTCCGTCAAATTTTATGACGCCAGATGGAACCACTTTGGGACGAAAACCAGTCTCTGCTCGCAGATTGCTGACATTACAGGAATTGATCCCGGCACCCTTCGTGGAGCGGATCCAACGAGACGAACAGTTGCAGAGAGGATGTCCTGGGCTTCTGGACGCACAACAACACGTATTGAAGACGCCGCGTACTCACTGATGGGCTTGTTCAATGTGTTCATGCCAATGCTATATGGAGAGGGAGATAGAGCATTTATACGATTGCAGGAAGAAATCATGAAACAATCAGAGGATTATACCATATTTGCTTGGAGGTGCGCCGAGCCGAAAGCACGCCAACGTGGGCTATTTGCACGGTCTCCTCAAGAGTTCAGCAGTTACGTACTTAGGGATGATCTGCAACGTATCTCGCAATACACGCAATACGTAACACCAGATCAACAACTGCATAATCCCGCTGTGTTGACTAGCAGAGGGATGCAAATTGCGTTGCCTCTTTTTTGCAGGTTCTGGACGATGGACGTATCCGAACTGGCACACACAACTCCGTCTCTGGGGAGCCTGGGCCATAGTAGAAGTATGGGCTGGGCGCTCTTTTCTCGGAAGAGCTCTGAGAGCACCGGATTGCAGCTGCCACCTGGTACATACTTAGCTCTCATTTGCCGTATAAGTCTTAGCGGGGAGAGGCAGAATCAGATTCTTTGCATCTGGCTCCAAAAACATCCGAAGCGGGGCGTGTTCACGAGGCTTTTGCCTGGGAGGGTGATACTCCTCCCGGAGAAAAATGCCACAGACTTCAAATTACACACTGTATATGTTTTGTCTGACATAGTCAGTGATAGCAGCGCGTTCCTGGACTAGACAAAGGCAGCACGGCATTTAGCAGCAAAGACACCGGCCCGAGATACGGCGCAGCAGGCTCTCTTCGATTGCACATAATTCTACCATCTTGATTATGCCGCTGAAATCATCATTGTTGCCTACTAGGGTAACACAAGGCAAGTCTCAACGTTGAACGCTCTAATTAGGTACACCAGGGGCATCGACGACTTCGGGGGTGGAAGACTCTGAGGATGGATTGGGAGAACAGTTAGAGAAGATATGAATGAGAAGACAGTGCGTGGCTCTATGATAGCTAGCCATGAGTGGAACATATAGAGCAAATGTGGCTTAGAAGAAATCTCATCAAGTTGGTTCAGAATATACATAATTTTTTATAAATTTACATCGGTCTACGTTCACTCTTCAAGTCGCGGGGTGGGATGTTCTTCATGCCTGAGGCATCCAAACATGTTCTTCGTACCTTACGTTTTACATGCATGGTGGGGTTGGCGTCCATAAGGAACCCGCGACCGCGTTCGCGTTTGCAGCAGGAGCGGGGTTCGGAAAGGAAAATCATTCTTCCGATTGTGCAAGGAAGCGCTTTAGACCGGCGTAAAAAACTGTTTTGGAGTTTTGTTTTTCTCTCCTTCTCGAGCTTTGCCTCGACGGATCCCCTCTTTTTGACTTTTATATTGGGCGGAACTCTCGTTGCACAAATCAGGGACCCGAGAGCATCCCCGGCTGGCCAGTTGATCAGCTAGCTGGCTTTGCAGCTGGTCGATTACAACCTAGTTATACGATTTTTCTTTCGCTCTGCCCCACCGCCATTGAAACAACATGACCGGCACAGTCTACGGCCCTGTGGCCGCCCAGATCCTCAATGGCACAGACGAAGGCCTCATAAGCCTCGAGCTGCAAGATGGCACGGTGTACGAAGGCTACAGCTTTGGTGCAAAGAAAAGCGTAGCGGGAGAATTGGTTTTCCAGACTGGCATGGTGGGGTATCCCGAGTCCATCACAGACCCCTCCTACCGTGGCCAAATCCTCGTCATCACCTTTCCTCTGGTCGGCAACTATGGCGTTCCTTCACGAGAGACCATGGACGAGCTTCTCAACGATCTGCCTGCGCACTTTGAAGCCTCGCAGATCCACATCGCAGGTCTCATCACATCGTCGTACTCGGGCGAGGCTTTCTCACACTACCTAGCCACATCCTCGCTTGGAACATGGCTGAAGGAGCAAGGCGTTCCTGCTATATATGGAGTCGATACTCGAGCATTGACTAAGAGAATTCGTCAGGAGGGAAGCATGCTCGGTCGAATGTTGGTGCAGAAGGAAGAAACCTTGACTAACGGCCACGCCAATGGCCTCACCAATGGGACTAGCGGAGCTCACATCACATCTTCAATCGTTCCGAGATCTGCTTTTGAGACAGTAGATTGGATAAATCCTAATACGAGGAATTTAGTTGCAGATGGTGAGTCTCTGCTTTCCAGCAGTCCATGATCCGGGGCCTGATATCCTAGCGCAGTTTCCATACGAGAACCGAAACTCTACTCTCCGAATGCGTCGAATGCCCTCAAGCACCCATCCGGTCGTCCAATTCGTGTGTTGTGTCTGGATGTAGGATTGAAGTATAACCAACTGCGTTGCCTATTGAAGCGTGGAGTCGAAGTGCTGGTCTGTCCTTGGGACTATGACTTTCCCACCCTTGCTGGCAAGGACTACGACGGTCTTTTCATCTCTAACGGTCCTGGTGATCCAGCTATGATGGAAAAGACAGTCAAGCATATTGCGTCCGCCATGGAAGAAAACAGGACTCCCATTTTCGGTATCTGCCTGGGACATCAGCTTCTGGCCAGGGCCGCTGGTGCTCAGACATTGAAGATGAAGTTTGGAAACCGTGGGCACAACATTCCCTGCACGAACATGTTGACTGGAAAATGTCACATCACTTCCCAAAACCACGGCTTCGCCGTCGACGCTAAAAGTTTGCCTACCGAATGGACGGAGCTTTTTGTGAATGCCAATGACGGCAGTAACGAGGGTATTAGACATGTTAGGCGCCCTTACTTTAGTGTGCAGTTCCACCCCGAGAGTACTCCTGGTCCCCGTGATACCGAGTTCCTCTTCGATGTCTTCATTCAAACCATTGTGGACAGTATTTCTAATGAGAAGCTGCTTTCGGCGCCTGTTCACTTCCCTGGCGGAGATGCTGCTGAAAATGAGCGATTGCACCCTAGAGTGCACGCCAAGAAAGTCTTGGTCTTGGGCAGTGGAGGCCTGAGTATTGGTCAGGCTGGAGAATTCGACTATTCTGGTAGCCAAGCTATCAAAGCGTTGAAGGAGGAAGGAATCTATACTGTCCTGATCAATCCCAACATTGCCACTATTCAAACTTCCAAGGGACTGGCGGATAAAGTCTACTTTTTACCTGTCACTGCCGATTTTGTGCGGAAGGTCATCCTTCGCGAAAGACCAGACGCGATCTACGTTACGTTTGGTGGTCAGACCGCCTTGCAAGTTGGTATCCAACTCAAGGATGAATTCGAGGAACTTGGTGTGAAGGTTCTTGGAACACCCATTGAAACTATCATTACCACGGAAGATCGTGAGCTATTCGCTCGAAGCATGGAGTCAATTGGTGAAAAGTGCGCCAAGTCTGCCTCAGCCAGCACTGTCGAGGAGGCTATGCGAGTGGTCAAAGACATTGGCTTCCCAGTGATCGTCCGTGCCGCCTACGCTCTGGGCGGTCTTGGTAGTGGATTTGCAGATAACGACGAGGAATTACTTGCTCTCTGTAACAAAGCTTTCGCTGCTAGTCCCCAGGTCTTGATCGAACGCAGCATGAAAGGCTGGAAAGAAATCGAATACGAAGTCGTCCGAGACGCACGAGATAATTGCATTACTGTCTGCAACATGGAGAATTTTGATCCCCTGGGTATCCACACGGGAGACTCGATTGTGGTCGCCCCTTCGCAGACATTGTCAGATGAAGACTATAATATGCTTCGGACGACAGCCGTAAACGTGATTCGGCATCTTGGAGTTGTGGGAGAATGTAACATTCAGTACGCACTCAACCCCTTCTCCAAAGAGTATTGCATTATCGAAGTCAACGCTCGCCTCTCGAGATCTTCGGCGCTTGCTTCCAAAGCTACTGGATATCCGCTCGCTTTCATCGCCGCCAAGCTTGGTCTGGGTATCCCCTTGAATCAGATCTCCAACTCTGTCACCAGAGTGACATGTGCTTGTTTTGAGCCTTCACTTGATTACGTAGTGGTTAAGATCCCTAGATGGGACTTGAAGAAGTTCACAAGAGTCTCGACTCAACTCGGATCCTCAATGAAAAGTGTTGGCGAGGTCATGAGCATCGGCCGAACTTTCGAGGAAGCAATCCAAAAAGCCATACGAGCCATCGACTTCCACAACACAGGATTCAACCATGAAACCAGAGCACTCATGTCGATTGATAACGAGCTTCAGACTCCTTCTGATCAGCGCCTCTTTGCGATTGCGAATGCCATGTATTCGGGATACTCAGTAGATAAGATCTGGGAAATGACGAAAATCGATAAGTGGTTCTTGAGCCGGCTCAAGGGCCTCAGCGATTTTGGCAAGTTGATGTCCACATTCAATACTAGCACCATATCTACCAGTCTTCTTCGCCAGGCAAAGCAACTCGGGTTCTGCGATCGCCAGCTCGCCAACTTCTGGGGCTCAAATGAGCAGGCTGTGCGACTCTTGCGGAAGGAGGCCAAGATTGTTCCAGTTGTGAAGCAGATTGACACTGTCGCTGCCGAGTTCCCAAGTTACACGAATTATTTGGTGAGTTCATTTTCTCGTTATGGCAATCGTTATTCCAAAATATCTTGCAGCTCTACTAGTGGCCGCTTCGAGTTACTGCGCATACGCTGCCACCAAGCCACCCTCCATCCACCTTTTTAATTAAAATGTATAAAAACTCATTCATCAACAGTATCTTACATACAATGGCTCGGAGAACGATATTCCATTCAACGATCACGGTGTTATGGTGCTTGGTTCCGGTGTCTACAGAATCGGCTCCTCTGTGGAATTCGACTGGTGTTCAGTCAGGGCCATCAGAACCCTCCGCGAATCGGGCCTCAAGACTGTTATGGTGAACTATAATCCGGAGACGGTAAGCACTGACTACGACGAAGCTGATCGTCTTTATTTTGAGAATATCAATCTTGAGACTATCATGGATATCTACGAGTTGGAGACGTCGAGTGGTGTTTTGATTGCCATGGGCGGCCAGACGCCAAACAACATTGCACTTCCCCTACACCGACTCAATGTGAAAATCCTAGGAACCTCGCCTGAAATGATTGATACTGCGGAAAATCGCTACAAATTCTCTCGCATGTTGGATCGGATTGGTGTTGATCAGCCTACCTGGAAGGAGTTGACTAGCTTCCAGGAGGCTAAGGACTTCTGCGACAAGGTCTCCTACCCTGTCTTGGTCCGACCCTCTTATGTGTTATCCGGTGCAGCGATGAACACTGTCTACTCCGAAGCAGATCTCGAGTCGTATTTAAAGCAGGCTGCAGAGGTGTCCCGCGAGCATCCAGTCGTCATCACCAAATACATCGAGAATGCCAAAGAAATCGAAATGGATGCCGTTGCGAAGGATGGCAAGATGGTCGGTCACTTCATTTCAGAGCACGTCGAGAATGCAGGCGTCCATTCCGGTGATGCAACTTTGATTCTCCCGCCCCAAGACTTGGAGCTCACCACCATCCAAAGAATAGAAGAAGCCACACGCAAGATTGGTGATGCGCTCAACGTTACTGGACCCTACAACATCCAATTTATTGCTAAAGATAACGATATCAAAGTCATCGAGTGCAACGTGCGCGCTTCTCGCTCCTTTCCATTTGTGTCAAAGGTCATGGGTGTTGATCTGATTGAAATGGCCACCAAGGCAATCATGGGTGTTTCCTTCACAGAGTATCCTCCTACCCAACTTGGTGACAATTGTGTTGGTGTCAAGGTCCCTCAATTCAGTTTCTCGCGGCTCTCGGGTGCTGATCCTGTCCTTGGTGTTGAGATGGCTTCGACTGGAGAAGTCGCGTGCTTTGGTGTCAACAAGTACGAGGCATATATCAAGGCATTGATCTCTACTGGGTTCAAACTGCCTAACCGCAATATACTCCTGTCAATTGGGTCTTACAAGGACAAGAAGGAAATGCTACCCTCTGTCGTCAAACTCCAGAAGCTAGGCTACAAGCTTTTTGCAACTGCTGGAACGGCAGACTTCCTTCAAGAGCATGACGTCCCCGTGCAGTACCTCGAAATATTGCCGAAAAATATGGATGACCAAAAATCCGAATACTCTTTGTCCCAGCATCTGGCTAACAATATGATCGATCTGTACATCAACCTGCCATCGAGTAATCGATATAGACGCCCAGCGAACTACATGAGCAAAGGTTACCAGACACGAAGAATGGCTGTCGACTACCAGACTCCTCTGGTCACAAATGTCAAGAACGCAAAAATTCTCATCGAAGCAATCGCAAGACACTTTGATCTTGAGATTGGCAATATCGATGCTCAAACTAGTCACCGAACCGTCGTACTACCTGGCTTGATCAATGTGGCCGCTTTCGTTCCTGGCATTGCCACCCGAGGCAGCCAAGACTTCCAAGCTGTAACAAAAGCTTCAATTGCTGCAGGATTTACAATGATCCGTGTCATGCCGCTCGGCCTCGAAGGCTCTGTCACAGATGCTCGAGCTTTGAAGACTGCACAGCTGAACAGCAAGCGTGGGGCGAGCTGCGACTACAACTTCTCGGTCGCCGCGACCTCCTCCAACGCAGACCAAATCAGCCAGGTCACTGGTGAAGTTGGATCACTCTTTATTCCTTTCAATCATCTGTCAGACAATATCAGCAAGGTCGCAGCTGTTACCGCTCATTTTGAGTCGTGGCCAGATTTCAAGCCGATTATCACCGATGCCAATTTGACAGACCTAGCTTCGATTCTCCTTCTGGCAAGTCTGCACAGCAGAAAGATTCATGTCACAAGTGTCACGACTAAAGACGATATCAAATTGATCTCCCTGTCTAAGGCGAAAGGATTGAAAGTGACTTGCGATGTATCTATTTACGCTCTATTCCTCTCGCAAGCCGACTATCCCCAGGCACATTTCCTTCCTACTGCCGCGGACCAGAAGGCTCTTTGGGATCACATTGACATTGTCGACGTCTTCTCTGTCGGATCTGTTCCATATCAACTCGCTTCCATTGCTGACCAGAAACCCAACGCTGCTGTTGGCATTGCAGATGCTGTCCCTCTACTTTTCTCAGCTGTAGCAGATGGGCGACTGACGGTGGATGACATCAAGGCTCGCTTGCACGACAATCCGAAAGAGATCTTTGAGCTTCATGACCAGTTTGGAGCCTCTGTTGAGGTTGAGATCGATCGTCCCTACACTGTTGCTTCTTCGGCTGTTTGGTCTCCATTTGTGGGAAAAGTGATGCGTGTTAAAGTACAACGAGTTATCTTCCAGGAGAGAACTGCTTGTCTAGATGGCGAGCCGACATCTGAAGGGATGGATGGAAAAGATATGTCGTCGCACCTAATCGATTCGCATATCGCATCGCCTACTTCACCGACTCCGAAAGCATTACCTATATCTCCAGTCATTGGCCCTCGACCAAGTAGCTCGCAGGGAAGAAGACAAACGCTTCTTGCCGCTCCAGCTATGCGCCCAGCCCGGTCGCGCTTCCTCGATAGCGCTCCGGCAACGTTCCAATCCCCACTACGGCCGTCTGCCGCTGCTGAAGAGTTTGGATCTAGCCTTTATCCTCAGCCAACAATTTCTCCTTCTCTGCAGCAACTTCTTGGCCAGTCACCGTTCAAGAACCAGCATGTTCTATCGGTCAATCAATTCACTCGTCAAGATCTTCATCTATTGTTCACAGTAGCACAAGAGATGCGGCTTGGCGTTCAGAGGGAAGGTGTCTTGTCAATCTTAAAAGGCCGCCTACTCTGCACCATGTTCTACGAGCCCTCAACTCGAACATCCGCGTCCTTCGACGCTGCGATGCAAAGGCTTGGAGGGCGCACTGTCGCAATTTCTACATCTCACTCCAGTACTCAGAAAGGCGAGTCTCTCGCAGACTCTGTCAGGACTTTAGGCTGCTATGGAGATGCTATCGTGCTTCGTCATCCTGAGGCAAGCAGTGCACAAGTAGCCGCCAAGTTCTCGCCGGTACCAATTATCAATGGCGGCAACGGAAGCAGGGAACATCCTACGCAGGCTTTCTTGGATCTGTTCACTATCCGAGAGGAGCTGGGAACCGTCACAGGACTTACGATTACCTTTACTGGCGATCTCAGATATGGTCGAACAGTGCACTCTCTCGTCAAGCTCCTCCAGCATTATGATGTGCATATCCAGCTTGTTTCGCCATCGGCTTTATCTCTCCCAGATGATATCTGCAACTTGATCAAGTCCAAGCCAGGGCAGTTCATAGGAGAAGCCACCGAGCTGACTCCTGAGATCGTCTCACGCAGTGATGTGCTCTACTGCACACGTGTCCAGAAGGAGCGCTTTGAAGATCTGGCTGAGTATGAGCGCCTGAAGGATAGTTTCGTGATCAGCAATGAGACCTTGAGGTCGGCCAAGCCGCATATGGTCGTCATGCACCCGCTTCCGAGGAACAACGAAATTGGTGAAGACGTTGACTTTGACCAACGCGCGGCATATTTTAGACAGGTATGCTCCCTCCCTCTACATCCGAAATTCTTGATTATTCCTAGCTAACAAAATCTGTAGATGAGATATGGGCTGTACACTCGCATGGCATTATTAGCTTTGATTATGGCACCTTGAGGAGTTTCAAAGATGGAGATTTGCATCTGATATTTGAGGCGCACTACGGCATTGGAAAAGTTATGTCCTGTGGTATTTTAATTCAAACCTGCATATGATACCTGCTATCCTGTATTCAAAATTAAACGTAAATAGCTCGGCGAAAGTTTCTATTCTAGACGCTAAGACGTGGTTAATGAATCTGATTAGACCAGCTTTAGCCAAAATTACCAAACAGTGACCGTGGCTAGGAGAAGGAGAATCGAAGGATTGCCACAATTTATCAATACGTCCTGCTTTTGCCGAATAGTTGACAGAAGGTATCACGAGACAGCAACAAAATGTCAAGCAGTTACCGCTTCTCTCACGTCGCTCATAGTGTCGTTGAACAGATACTGCCCCCAACGGCAAAGCCGGCTGGCCATTACAACAATTCGCGAAAAAATGACCAGCATCTGTGACAAACTCTGTGACTGAGCCTCATTTCCACCAATCCTCACACGATTTATTGACCAACCGTCCAAAAGCTGGGTTTTCCCGGACCCGAGTCCGTCGGCTACCTTCCACAGCACGCTCGAATTTCTACTCCAACGACTCCAACTCGTATAATTGGGGTCAATATCCATGAGGCGGCATTTCTCAGCAACGCAGTGAAAGAATACTTGTATATTAAACTTCTTAGAAATACTTCTTAATTGGAGTAGCCTCATCTATCAGATAGTAATGGCATTCTCACGTCATGACATTCGCGTAGCTCGTTAGTCGGTTTTGAAATACTACCCCAACTTCAACACCTGCGGTATTGGGGCAAGATAGAGCACTTGAAATACATAAATCGAATTTCCTGTCATATTAAATGTGATTCTTAGCTATTATATTTCTTCAAGATCAAGATATCTTTGTTTGAATGCACTCTATCTTAGTCAAATTGTATCTAAGCTCTCGCATCTCATTATCAAACATGTCATCGCATACAGTATTTCGCTTGACCTCGAGGAATGGGTTGGACGGGCTCCAAGCCTTCCAAGAACCCATTCCCAAGGCTGACAAATATGAAATCCTCATCAAAGTGCACAGCGTTGCATTGAACGGACGAGACGTACACGTCGCAACCTCAACGTACCCACTTCCTATAAAAGACCAGGTCATACCTTGCTCTGATATGGCTGGTAAAGTAGTGGAGGTAGGGGATCTGGTCAGCGGATTTTCAGTTGGCGACGCAGTCCTCGCTCCATTGAATCCGTCGTTTCTCTATGGGCAGTTGCAGGATAGTCACGGATCTGACACTTTCGGGGGGACTAGAGATGGTGTGCTTAGGGAGTATATCGCGCTTCCAGCACATTGCATTATCAAATTGCCCAAGTCATCCCATGACTTCGCTCAATGGGCTGCTCTAGTGCAAGCTGGCTCTACCATGTGGAACGCCTTGTATGGCAACGTGGCTTTGAGACCGGGAGATACAGTACTGCTTCAAGGTACGCGTGTTGTGTCCCAGTATCTTGATGTCCGCGAACGTGACCAGCCAACAAATGCAACAGGGACGGGAGGTGTTTCTCTGACAGCTCTTATCTTTGCCAAAGCTGCTGGAGCTACCACCATCATCACATCTTCGAGTGACAAGAAGCTCGAATACGTGAAGTCTCGTTTCGGTGCTGATCATACGATCAACTACAAGACTCATCCCGATTGGGCCGCTGAGGTTCTACGAATCACCTACAATCAGGGCGTGAACCACGTAATAGAAATTGGTGGCGCGGAAACGATCGCGCAGAGTCTCGAGTCTGTCGCGCGTGGAGGAGTTATCTCTGTTGTAGGGTGGTCGACCATCCCCCAAGAGAAGATGCCGGATGTGACTATGCTGTCGCTACGCCACGGCTGCGTCGTGCGTGGCATACAAGGCGGATCAAAGCAGCAGCTTGAAGAGGCAGTCAGGGCCATGGCGAGTCGGGAGCTGGTCATGCCTGTTGACAGAACATTTGCGTTCAATCGCAGAGACATCATTGCGGCCTTGAAGTATATTGCTTCTGGCGAGCATATTGGCAAAGTCTGTATCAGTCTGGACTAGTTTCTGCTAGGTGTTGAAGACGAGCTCGAATGGCATCATCGACCTCAAGAACGTGACGGCCTTGAAAGATCTGAGCCCATATCTTTGTGACTATCGTAGCCATTTGCCGATAGCGAGACGCGTCATCCTCAAGCAGATCAAGTGATTCAGCGAAAGATGTCTCCTTGATGATCCCAGTGATGATTCGTAGCATCTTTCTCTCGGACACACGTAGATTGTCAATGCCCCTCAATTCGACATATGTTGATATCATCTGGAGCCAGTCTTTGAGTAACGAAGCGCTTTCAAGACTGCATATTGAATGCTCGACGCTCCAAATTGCCGTCTTGGTGGTAGACATATAAGCGATTCCGAGACGGACAGGTATGCTCAAAGCGTGTGCAGCATGGAGAATGGCTCTATCGAGTTGCGGTGATCTATCCAGAGACCACATCGGGTGTTGCGGATTTCTAGACAGAATTCCTCCACGTGTGCTGCCATCTTGGATCAAGTGGATGTAAGCTAGTCGAAGCAGCGAGACAGCACTGAGGCCACATGGAACTTTATAGGCCAGGGGATCAAGCGTGGATTCAGAAGTGAGTTCCCAAGATTTTTGCCAAGTGTGCAGAGCATTTTCGATGTGTTTGACGGTATCGGGGTGCAAAAATCCTCTTGATCCGTGACGGTCAATGTATATTTGCTGCACCAGTGCATGAATGAGTACGTAATTAGAGAATGCAGAGAGGCTTGCATTGCTAGGGGTTCCAGTGCCATCAAAGAAAGATTTGAGGGCTTCATTGAACTGGCGTTCATCTGGATGAGGTGCTTCATGCCATTGCGTTGCATTTACTGCAGTCCAACGTTCTGAACAGCCAGGTAGGTAGAGTTCAATCTCATCATTCAGTATCAGTGGAGGAGTATTGAAGGCGATACTGTGTAAATTTAGTAATACGTAAGCGGCTAGCAACGTCCTCCGCCTTTCTTCAATAGTAGCCCATGTTAACCAGTCAATGTTAGGAGGTGTCTCATCCGGCACTGATGTTCCATGCTGTCTCACATACAATGCCAGCTGGCTACCCATTGATAAAGCTTCCCGAGATATACTCTCGTTCGACCAGGATGCAAAAGTCATGAGCAATACAAATGTCTGTATTGTTTCGAGGCTTTTTGTCCTCAGCAGACTCGCTTCATTCCGTCCCGACATTAAATCTGATGCCAGTTGATAGTCTGCACGGCGATTCTTTTCTGAGGCAATAGCCTTTCCCATAAAGAACAACTCATATGCTTTGACTGTCTCAAATCGATAGAGTGCTCCTAGTGCAGCCATGGCTAGCAATAGTTCGACGTCTTTCTCAGCCGTTGAGAAGGTTCCATAATGAATTATGGGGAGGAATTTGAGAGCGCAGAAAAGACTCAATTTCAAGTACTCAGATAGATTGCTTCTAGACGGTAGCGTACAATTAGATGGAAACGTGGTAGAGTAGTCTTGAACTTCGGATCGAATACGTTCATAATTAGTTTCGGTGATGAGGTATGGCAAAGCGGTGGCTTCAATGATATCTTCCGTATGAACAGTCCCATTGAAATCATGTTCATCATCGTTTAATGACGGCAGGCGGGAAGAGAACTTGGAGAAGTCACTCGAGTCGGGTGAGTGACTCCTTGGCGGGGTATTCAACGACAAGATCTCGTTGTCAAATAGCTCAGGCGACAGTAGATTCCATTGCATGAAGTCTGAATGCCAGAGAGGATCCGTGTCATTGGCATCTGTGTCTGTAAGTTCGCATGTTGTTGGGACTACATTCGCCTCCGGCTCCGGTATTGGATCGTGTGTCGGATGGGCCAGTCTGGTATGGCGCACCAGAAGGTCTCTACCAAGGTATTGAGCACGGATCGGAAGCCGACTAGATTACACTCACTGCCGAGTAAAGCTCTGGCCGCACTCACATACAAAGGGCTTCTCACGTGTATCTATCCTATTGTCAGTAGCTGTATATATGCTGCTGCGAATCTAGCTTACGGGTGCGTTCGTGTCGCCGCAAGTGTTCTAGGCGTTTGAAATGCTTATTGCAGAATCCACAAGGTGCAACAACATTTTTTGGTCTACCTCGAGGCATTGTAGTAAGTTGAAAGAAAAATTTGGAATTGGTGTGTCTGCCGGCACCAGAACTCAGATCGAGATTAGTAAGGCAGTGCAGCGTTTTCACGTACGAGCAAACGACAGTACCTAAACCCTCGTGTTTGCAATATAATATACAAATAACATATTTCTGATTGATTAATTCGACCAAAAGAGCTCTAGAGGAGCACCTAACTACTTGTCTACTAAACATTCTCCGATCATATGAGAGAATATTAACCACGTGATCGTGGGATAGCAACTTTCCGAGCTTACTTGAACGACGACCTATTGTTCTCTCTTTCCTCTTCTCCCATAGAGAAAGCAGGAGCCGCTGTTCTACGTTCCAGTAAGCTCTGTATGCCTCACCACGTCATATTTATATATCCAAATTATTAGCATTTAATCGTTGGTGCATATTCTGAATAAAACATTCAACGCTGACTGTTGCGGGCGAGGCAAAGCTGCGTTTGTCCTGCTGCCAGAGGACCCACGGCTTTCAGCTCACAAAAAGCAACTCACGTGGAGCAGCTTCTGAATTATCCAATTAACGCGAATATTTGTCTTTCATATTCTAAGACATTGTGTTCTCGTCGATTCACTCGCTGTTTGAGAATTCACCATGCCGGGCGGTCGAATATTGCCGTCTGCACACCACGTAGGCCATAGGGCCTACCTGCGTTTGCACATTGACTCTGGCGAAGCCACACTAGTACATAAAATCTCCCGTGTGGGAGAAATCATGAAACCTTCGCCCACTCCACTTCTCGACACATCTTTGATCTCCCAAAGCAACTATGACTCTGCTCGAGTCGGTCTACAATCATCTGGTTCTGCCTCCCAGGCTGCCCGATCATAGGGATATGGACCTCGAAAACATTCAGCAAAACATCCTCACTCGCCTTTTACGTGCCTGCGAAATATTGGAGAGACTGTCAGGCCAAGATTTCAAAAAATCATGGGTTTCCGTTCGCTCTTCTCTTCGCACCTGTCGCCGTTTGAATACAGGTCGTCTAGAGGAAGCGTCGATGCTTGAAGAATTCAAGAGTCTGCAGCCAGGAGGCCTTCTGATCTTATACGTCGTGGAGCAGAATGCAGCCCTCCTCATCCGTCGTCAGATCGAGTAAGTATTAGATTTTAGCACTGATTACCTGGGTTGTGATTAACGTGTGTCACCTAGTGATAGCACAGATACCGTCATCTTCGAAGTTTTCGAAACATGCCCTGGCTCCGAAGACGTCCTCGCCGCTAAGGGTGCACTCCTATGGGATTTTCCCGGTTTTGCTGTCAGGTTACCTTTTGATGAATTCCTCAAGAATGGTTTCCAGCAAAGTCTTGCTACATTTCTTGAGCAAGCTAGCATGGAATCTCTAGAGCATTTTCGGGCACGAGCTACTAAAGCGCGAGTCTCCGTCATTGAGACCCGGGATTCACCAAATCCCGCTCTCATTACCCAGATGTTAATGCCCTTGCTAGAGGCTGCTGGATCTTCTTGTCAAGTACCCAGACTCAGAAAACGGGTACGGGACGAAGTCAATATACAGAACGCAGAGTTTCCATGGAGAAGATTGCCCTTCTGGCTCGTGCTCCGCGTCGCCATTCAGCGTCAGCTCTGCCTCGGTTTGGGAAATGAGGCTGGACGGGCATGCTACAAGTTCCTTATTTGCACCGTTCTTGCCCACCTTCTTGAGGACTGTGCTGGTCGACTTACCCCAGAATTGACCTTGTTACTCAGGGACAAGCTGTGCCGCCGCCTCGCCAAGTTGGAGATGGACAGGACCCAGGCGTCTCCTGCCTCTTCTGTCTACGGCCAGCTCTTTGGCTCGATCAGTCCATTACTGAAAGGACTAATCGAAGGCGTTACACACCAGATTGAATTGGCCTGGGCAGGCTTCAAGAGAAAGATCGAACGGCGTGTTCCGACGCTTCCATCTCGCGCCCACGAGCAGGCTCTCCGCCTTTCCCTCACAAATAGTGAAGACTATCTTTTTAAGGTTCTTGTCCCACCTCCCTCAAATCAGCGAGATTCTACATCGCTTGCTCTTCCCCTCAAGATGGATGGCACTATGGAGCAGGTCACAGAATTCACGGGGCGTTGTTTCTCTTTGGCTAGATTGGACGAACGCGTCGAGAAGAAACGAGACATACCCAACGAGTTCGCGACAGATTACGAAGCCAATTGCGTTAATGTGGCAAACTTGATTATTGACGTATTTACTGAAGTTGCAGAGGCTTACAACTCTGACCCAGAGCAAATGAGCATTTTCATTTTGAATATATTTGATCTCTGGGTCCAAATGGATATTTACGCTGTAAAAGCATGCCATCTCTTGCGCGACTATGCTCCGGTTTTTCGCTCCGAATTGCTGGATGTGTTACATCTTCCTAAGTTGGTAGACATGCAGCGCCTCCAACACATCCAGTGCCATATCCGCTCAAGGTTTAATAATTGTCGATTTGCCAACATTACCATCTTTAGCGAACCAGATGAGAACTGTTTTGCTGTCCAGTATGTAAAACAGTCCAATTCTCTGCTGGATTTGGAGGAGGAGATTGAGCAGGACTCAAGTAGGTCGCGCAAGGATAAGGAACTCGAATGGAGCCAATCTTGCGACGAATATGATGATCTTAGCGAGAAGATCACGAGTGGCACTTGTGTCTGCACGACCAACGATGACGGATCGCGGAACGTGCGAGGGTGTAGCAAGTGCTGGTATTGGCGCTGTCGGAATCGACTAACTATCGATGTCCACGAAGACTTTCTTCCTACCGATGAATGTCAAAGAGCAGCAGTGATACTGGAGCTTGGAATTCCACGCTTCCTAGGGGCTTACCGAAATGCTACATTCAGGATACTCAGCGATCTAGCTTATCCAAGCAAGCCCGCCACTTTGCCTTCACCAACCACGCTGCTAAATGAATATCAACAGCTTCGGTACTATAGTACTTCAAAAGCAAATGGCGTCTCTCTCGCGTCAACAAAGAAGTCCTTTCTTAAAACCCATTTCAAACCCATCAAGATGAAGGTCGACCTGTCTGAAGTCAACTTACCACTAGGACTGCAATTTTCATATTACGATATCAAGTCTAAAACATGGCTAAAGGGTTACAATAAACCGTTGACTTTTCAACACCATTGTAAGATTCACGTTCCGCCCACTCTACAAACTTTGGCTACCAGGTCGCCTATTGCTGCTGACATCGGTGGACCTTCATCCTATGAGATCATTGCCAGTCAAACCCGGTGTCCAGCAAATACTTCCGTTCACGAATTCATGAGTTATCAAAGAATCATGTCCGGCAAGGTCCGTCGATGGATGACCTTGTTAGTGGAATTAGGTGCCTCAAACTTGAACTTCAGCGCCGAGGATACTATGCTCATGTTCAATCATCTTGCCGTACAAGCCGGACCAGCACGGGATGGTTGCGATCCTCTACGAGATACTCACATTATCTTTCGGGATTCTCATTTTTGTCAGCGCTTGGCAGAACAGATAGATAAGCGTCTTCGCAACATAGCCACCAATTGGCGTGAGATCTACTGTATGGATATGCTCATCAGCCTCAGCCTCCGACTTTTCAACTTAACTGTAGGACAAGATCGACAATCCGCGAAGATGTTGCTCAAGAACGCGCGGGAGTCAACTTCACAATGGATTTCCCACCTCCGAGGCGAGATCAGGAACGCGGATGAAGCTGATGCCGCAGAGAGGTTGGCGAGGTACGGCTTTTGGGCTGCTCTGCTTTGCCGAAAGACTTTCACAATCTTTATTGACTCGGAATCTAAGGTGGATGCAGAGGACCTCAATTCTTTTGTCCAAGCCTCGGTGGCCTTGCAGGAGAGCCTTGTAGTCGATCTCATGAAGCTGTCTCCAGATCTGAAACATATGCTGATGAGAGATATGAAAATGGCATATCACATACAAGGACACATCCAAAACTCTATTAAAGACAATCCCGATAGCTTAGGAGCTGCAATCGACAGTACTTGGTCTGATTCTAGTAATTCTACTGGCAGGTCTTATTCTCAGTGGCAATTCCTTTCAATACCAACTGACAGATGGGTCACGTCGGTCACTAAAAGTACGGTCAACAAATTCGCTGTCCCTCAGAAAGTACATTACAATTTCATTGAGGGGCATCTTCTGGTCGACGGAAAGCCGCTTGGGAGGCTACCTCTTGATATCAGGAATTCAGAGGACGTCAAAGAGCTTTTTGGAAACCAGCACCTCCTCACCTACCCCTCATCACTAGACGGCATGAGTCATATGATGGCAACTCGTACTCAAGACAATGAAGTCCATTTTGGCCTCCGTGAAAAGTGCGTGGTAGTTCGAGCTCTTAGCAAAGACGATATTCTGGAGTATGTTCCTCGTCGTGTATTCAAGAACGGCAATCACCTTGATTTTCCCTCAGGTCTAATCGAAGATTGCGTACACTGGCTAAATCTCCGCACGAGCCGGCTTGAAATCCGTCGAAAACCTGTCATATGGAAGACTAAGCAGAGTAATTGGATTGTAGATATACACAATCGCAGAGCGGAGCGACGCGAGGTTTCATTAGTTGATCCTCATTCGGATCTTTGCAAGCGCGTGGCTGAGATCTTTCGCAATTTTGAGCATCCTCACCGAATGACCGTTTATCAACCTAAAGCAAAGAAACTTACGGTTGAAATGCGCCACCTCGAGCTCACCTTCACAGTAAACAGAAAGGGCCTCCTAAAGTGTCAAGAGCTACGCGCAGAGATTGATCCAAACCAAGACGCAGGGACACTTTACGGTTTCCAGAGCAAGATAGTGATTCGCGACTCAGCGAATCCTGAGCAGCGAAGCATCATCACTCCTCTAGGGCCCCTAGTCTGGGAACGTCATGGTATGCATGTTGTGGTCTCAGCAGACAATACGGGCGAATATGGTAGATATGATATTGATGATGTTCTGGGTCGATTATCTTGTCCACCTGAGCCACGCTTACTCTACTCCAAGGCTCTATTCCATGCTATCACCTCATTCGTACTCCCTGATCCTCTCACCAGGCGTACTGGCACCGAAGAATCTCTGCAGATACTCAGATCAGGTTATTGCCAGCCCTGGGCGCCAATCAACGACAGAGCTGCCTCCTTACTGAAAGACATTGGCAGACTAAGCCCAGGTAGAGAGTATTATCCCAAAGACAAGAAACGCTTGCAGACGGTGACATGGGATAACCATCTAACTATGACCGTTCAACACGATTGCTATGAAAATGTCACCCGGGAGATAATTGCCAAATCGTACCGGCTTCAAGCCTTCACTACGGATGGAGACGAAAAGAGAGCTTTTGTCGCTGAGATCCCTTCTCATCTCCGAAACCGTGGTATTATTCGGCGTGTTCTTTATGAGCGCGCCATCTCCAATCAAAATAGCTTGTTAACAAGGGGAGATACGATATATAAATCCAGGGATCAACAAGTTAGTCTACCACAAGCCACGAATGTTTACCAGATCGTGAGAGCATTTTGGAAACAGCCATATCAAATCCAGATGAAGAAGGAACTAGCAGCAAGTCTTGAAGAGTGGAAATGGATTGGGGGATTTCACTCCACCAGCTCAAACTCAGAGAGCCTTCCGAGCTGCCTTAGCGATATGATAGAGAATGACATTGGGGAGCAATGGGGCAATCTCGTAGAGCTTTGCCGGGAAAATGACCCTGAGGATCCGTACAAGTTAATATTTCGACTAGCACTCTTGTCATTTGGCCCAAAGCATGATATGGAGGCGATTCAGTCCTTGGTTGCATTCGGTTGTGTAGATGAGCTGAAGGTCTTACAGCCCCCAACTAGCCCTTGCTTCGTCGAATTCAGGCTTAACGATACTCCAACATTTGAATCGCTCCTTAACTTTATCAAGGCCGATTATCCAACAGTCGAACCAGATCCGAGGAAGACTGAAAAGGAGCAAAGTCAAATCCAAGAGGAACACCGGGTCAAATGCAAGACTGAAGGCGAACGCTTAGCCTCATTTCTCCTAGCGCAATGGCCCTGCCCAGAACCTTCGACAGAGGAGTTTGAGCCAACTTTGCTTGATATAGAGCTCACTTTGAGAAGGATATTTTCTGAGTGGCAACGTTTGTATCGGAACTTGGATCTCTCAGCATATGTCAGTCAAGCTCAGGCGATCCTAAATCGTCACCGAGGCGCGAAAAACATTTCCGCACCGGCACTCTGGAATGATAAAAGTTCAGTTTTTCGTACGCCTGATCGTGGCTCGCCTGTTCCTTCTCTATCAGAACTCCTTGAGAAAAGTGCGCCTCTCTCGTCAGGCCGGACGAGTCCCGGGACTTCCTCCAAAAGAGAGCTGACACGGGAATCGAACCTGCTCACCGAGCAGGACAAGATTTCCCCTCAAACAACGGCATCTAAGGAGTTTATTGAGCTAGGTAAAATACTAGATGAATTCGTTGTATCCCCGAACGTGTTGCGCCAGCAATATGGAAATGACTTGAAGCAGAGCCTTTCCGCTCTGGAGAACGTCAGCAATCAGCTGCAACTTGTCCAGACACCGCCAGATGCCACTATTGTCGTTGAAGACATTGTAAAGGCTCGTGTTGCTCTTAGTTCTGAGTTTATCCGTGTTCAAAATACTCTCTCTTCAAAGGATGTCCGCTCCCGGTGGCTTCAATTAGGCAACTTATGGCCGTGTACCACGACAATAGCAATTCTTGAGCAACTACGCTCAAGCTCTCGTATTCAATTTGGAAGCGAGATGAGAGAAGAACTAGTTGCCTATGGTGTTCTAGTCACCGGTCTACAGAGACTTCTTCGTATCAGACATGCCCAGTTGAAGGGAAATCAGCATAATCTGCTTCAGGAGCTGGCGAATACTGGTCATACAAATTGGAACCCATTTGAGTACCCTGATTGGCTACTCCTTGAGATCGAAAGCAATCTTCTCATCCGTTGTGAGCAGATTGATGTCGCCCATGCTATTATATCGCCAGCATCTCGGTCGAACTCTGTGTTGCAGATGAATATGGGCAAGGGTAAGCAGACCATCTTCGAGTTCTAGGCAGTAAAGACTGCTCTTTCAATGCTTTGCATCAAATTTGCATTAGTATACTTATCATTCTCCAGGAAAAACGTCTTGCATCGTTCCCATGGCCATGGCGGTCTTAGCAGACAAAAAGCAACTCTCACGTCTTATAGTTCCAAAGTCACTACTACTTCAGACCGCCCAAACACTTCAGTCTCGACTCGGTGGCTTAGTGGGCCGAGAAATTAGACATATTCCATTTTCTCGCCGTACCTCTACCATGCCAAACATGCTCCAACTATACAGCGCACACCATCTCGAGATTCTCAGGTGCTGCGGTGTTCTCCTTACTACTCCGGAGCATATCTTGTCGTACAAGCTCAGCGGACTGCAACGTCTTGCGGATTCTCGGCTCACGGAAGCGCAAGAGATGGTTAAATTTCAGTCATGGTTGACCAATACATGTCGCGATGTCATCGACGAATCAGATTTCGCACTGGCAGTGAAGACGCAGTTGATATATCCAAGTGGCGCACAGATGTCCGTCGATGGACACCCGCTTCGCTGGGAGGTGGCACAGATCTTGTTGTCTCTAGTAGAAGATCATCTTCCAGATCTTCAACGCGATTTCCCACGAAGTATCGAGGTTGTCAAACGCGCTGGTGGGTTTCCGATGATACACCTCCTCCGAGATGATGTGGAAGACGCCCTGCATCATGAAATTGTAAATGACATCTGCGACGGACGAATTTCCTGCCTTCGTTTGACCAACCCATCCTCACCTAATGACAGGCAGTTGATCAAGGACGCTTTATCGGACGGCCATCTCAAAGAAGATTTGATTGGACAGGTGTCGGCTCTTTTCGTGGACAGTTCTTCGGCTCGCAAGAATGTCCTCCTCGTTCGTGGCCTGCTTCTGAACAGGATTCTCTTACTTTGCCTGAAGAAGAGATGGAATGTGCAATATGGTCTGCACCCAAACAGATCTCCTATAGCAGTCCCTTTTGACGCGAAAGGAGTGCCGTCTGAGCAGGCGGAATTTGGTCATCCCGACGTCTCTATATTATTTACTTGCTTAGCATTCTACTACTCTGGCCTCAACCTATCTCAGTTTCGCGAGGGGCTACAGCATGTTCTGAAGTCTGATGACCCAGCAGCTGAGTATGATAGGTGGACTTATAGTTGTGAAACTCTGCCAGAAGCCTTGGCTCACTGGAATGTCGTTAACGTAGATGACCAGGGCCAAGTCGAGGAGCTCTGGCATTTTCTCCGACTCGACAGAAGCGTCCTTGATCATTACATGAACAACTTCGTGTTTCCCTTCCACGCCAAGCAATTCGGCGTCAAGCTGCAGGCTTCTGGATGGGATCTTCCTCTGTTCTCGAAATCTGCCTCGGGAGAACAAGTCTCCGCTAAGACAACTGGCTTCAGTGGCACGAATGACAACAAGATGATGCTTCCGTTGACCATCAAACAAGATGACTTACCTAGCTTACAACAAACCAATGCAGAAGTGCTTACCTACGTTCTGCAGGACCGCAATCGGCGCTACCACCTCGCAGCTTCGCAGGGAAAGCGCCTGACAGAGGAAGGGCTCTTGCAAAGGCTTAAAGGAATGGGAATCCGAATTCTGATTGACGCTGGTGCTTACATACTCGAAATGGACAATCAAAGCCTCGTTAAGAAATGGTTAGACATAGACACGCAGGCCAAAGGGGCCGTCTATCTCGGCGAGGACAACCGCGCTTGGGTCCAGTATCGAATAAAGAAGGATAGAGTTCCACTACTCGCTACTCCGTTTGCCGAGAACCTTGAAGAATGCCTCGTGTATATAGATGAAGCACATACGCGTGGCATAGATTTGAAGTTGCCTCAGAAAGCTCGCGGAGCATTAACTTTGGCTCTCGGTCAGACGAAAGATCACACAATGCAAGGTAAGTAAACCGTCGACCGTGCCACTACTTGAGAGGCGTTCCTAACAGATCTAGCCGCGATGAGACTACGACAACTGGGGACCACCCAATCTCTTGTTTTCTTCGCACCCCCTGAAGTTCAGCAGAGCATTCTAGACATTTGTAGAGAAAGACGCGGCCAGATTCTTAAGCCCGCCCATATTGACTCCTCGCACGTCGTATTCTGGCTCTTAGAACAGACCTGCCGTGCAAATGAGCATTTACAGAACCTATATCTTGCCCAAGGAACAGATTTCTGCCGCCGGACGAACGCCCAATGGAGAAATCTCAAATTCCTTACAGATGCTCGCCACCGAAAAGATTACCTTGAGGTCATTCAACAACCTGAGCGTCAGACTCTTGACGAACTGTATGGAGGAGTAACAGATGCCCAGTCAAGTTCCGACGACAAGGTGCTTCCCGGCGCTTTGAGAAATTTCATGGAAAAGCTGAGTGAGCAGAGACTGTTAGTCGATGGCAAGAGAGACCCTATTCATGACTCTGTATTGGAAGAAGTTGAACAGGAACGCGAAGTTGAGTTTCAAGTCGAACAGGTACGCCAGGTGCAGAAACCGACGCACTATAAGAATCTAGCATTTCCAGGCTTGCACGCAGCTATTTCTCACTTTGCTGAGACTGGCGAGCTTGCTGGTGAGCGCGGATATGAACATGTTTTCGACGCTCTTGCAAGGACAAGCATCGGTCAAAAATATAAAGTGAGATGCACGGAGTCCAAGCTATATGTCTCGACCGAATTCATGCGTACTGTTGAATATAAAAAGAATGTTTCGAACGACAACTTCCTTGTAAGTTCAACGCCCTTCGAATCTTTTCAATACACGTTTTGCTAAATCCACCTTCCATAGCGCCCTGTTGAATGGATTCTATGGTGCCCTACAAATGAGACAGCACTTATAGTCATCTCTGAGGAGGTTGAGCTTGTGATTCCCATGATCTGTGGAGCGAAGAGGGCAATCGTGCACCTAATTACATACGCAGCTCCAGTCACCAAAAATATGCTACTTTTCAACAGTTTGTCCTATTATGTCCTCCCTCAACTTCCTGATGGTCACAAAGCACCGGACTGGCTTCTCATCGAACTTGGAATTTTTGCAGGCCGGCTCTATATCAGCTTCCTAGAAATTCCTCTCCTGGCCAAGTATCTGCAAGTCGCAAATAAAACCGGCGCAAGAGCCTCAGGAAGCTCCCTTAAACAAACTATCATCGCCAAGAAGCCAGTGGATTTTCTTCTGGAATGGCTTACGGTTTGCCGCAAGGGCCAAGATATCACGCACACACCTATGGGCTATATCTGCCAAGGCCGGCCGTTACACGAGAAACATCCCTTCTTTGTTGCACGGAACGACGATACTGTGAATGCGCCTGTAGGAGAAAGTGGACCAAGTATCGATGTAGACGAAGCTGAAGATTTTGACTCGGATATTGTGAGTGACCAGGATTCTTGAGGTGCTCCACACAACAATAAATGTGGCTCTGTCTAGTCTTCTGAGTCTGGTCCTCTCACTGTTACGTCTGCTGTTTCCCTCAAAGATAATTTGCAGGATAACTAGCACAGATAGAATCACGCAGTAATAGCTCATGGAACATGCATCACTGTTGTAGCATTATGTTCCCATAGTAGAAGTTTTAAAGTGCAGATGAAAGTGAAAATAAGGATGAAATTAATATCGCGACTAGATTTTGTATAGCAAACCATAGCCATCGGTAGATAGGAGGTAATTAGTCCTCACCATACATTGCTGTGAGGATCTTGCTTATGGAATATTAACTTTCTAAAAGACGATCCCAAGAACTGCACCGTATATCGTCAAACCGAACAATGTCAAGACCCAAAGCCAAAGCCATATCCAGAACCACCAAAGATCGTAGAATTCTACTCCTCCTTGGGGATCGCCCACATCACCTAGCAAGCTGGTTGGGAGGTTCCCAGATCGTGAGTGCGAGGGTACTCTTTCTCCCCCCGAGGCCACCGCATCATCTTGCTCAACCTCTCCTAGTTGTTCTCTATCATATTGCTGATTACCTTGTGGCTACGCATATAATTTAGCTATTTTATATAGATTTGTGAAATCTTTGGAGCAACTTACGGCATGGCTATCCTGTGTAATTCTATTTTCGTGGCCATGCAGTTCAATCACATTTGTGCTTGCATCCTTGTTTCTTCGGTTCTTGATGTCCTCTATAAACCAATTAGAATTCACTTAAATCACTAGGAAAATGGCTATCGAACCTACCCCAAACCATCTCCCAGGCCTGAGAAAGGGGAAGTGCCAGCAAAAGCATGGGCAGTATCTGGCCGAACCCCCAGGTATCCTCATTCCCATTTAAGACTGGAAGCCCATCTACTGTCTTCTCATTCATTGCCTGTCTCCTGATAGATATTACGGCATTTGTAGAGTAGAAGAGCGTTGTCCAGACTCTATATAGGTCTAAAATCCGCGAGCTCATAATTTCTTCAGTTGTAAAATAGACAAGGAAAAAGAGGTACGAGGTCCAGTCCAGAATCCACCAAATTGTTTGGTACTTTTGCATTTGTCGCGCTCTGGCGAGCTTTTTCCTAGTAAAATAATACCAACTAGGAGGAGAGAATACTTGCAGCAACAGATCCGGGAAGATATTGAAGTGTGCTAGATACTTGCCAAAAGAGTCAGCCACCTCAGGAACGATGTCCAGGATGACAGCCACAAAACCCCAAAGTAGAAAAAATGCCGTCAAAAGTACAAAGAAAACCTCCGTTCGTGTGTAGTAGTTTGGAAGCTGACTCCAGACGCATTGTGTGACGAAGCCGAGCTCGGTAAGAAAATAGTCATTATTCGTAAGGATATTTGCCACAAAGCTGAAGGCGAAGATAAGAAAAATCCCCGCCAAGCGCCACCATCTCATCCAGGGACAGGTTCTAAGTTTGTTCTTCACAATCATCATAGTTGACTGGTGAGTACTATAGCTGAGGAGTCCAAGCAGGTATATGACAGAGAAGTGGTATTGCGTGATGACACAATGTCTCGCGAAGCCCACAATGAAGATTGAAATTCCAGTAATAAGCTGTTGGTCACTTAAGGTAAATGCGATTTTCTCGATGGCATCAAGAGAGAAGGGTCGGTCGGTTTTGAGAATTGGCGGTAAGAATGGTCGAATGAAGTTCCTTGCAAGTCTCGTCTTTTGGACGACGCGTCTGTCGAATTCATTGCTCGTACCGTCGAAGCTCTTAACGAAGAAAAACGTGATGATTACAAAGAGAAATGTAGCCCAAGCTGAAATTAAAAATGCAAGAATGACCTTCTTGTGTCAGCGTTCATGTGTCGAGTTCGTGACTCCTTGTGGCTTACGCCAATGCCAGCCTGATTCTAGTCAATTTCTGTAACCATACTGGTTTGGTAGAATAGCTTCAGAACTTAGACATACCACATCTGGATCTGCATCAAACTCAATAGGATACCCAACGTCCGTACAGTTGGCTATAACGTCAAAATCTGGACATGACATTGCCCTACAATGTCTTGAGAAGTGTCAAAACTAAGTCTCTAGGAGTGCCTATGGCGCAGCTCTATATTGGTTTTACAGGCTAGTATCAATATGCGCTCAGTAGACAGTTCGACGTAGTGAATCTGTCCGGCTACGACTATTACCTTCACAAAAGTTTATTATCCTTAAACCAGCGTTCGCAAGGTCGAGGTTCAGCCGCATTGTAGATATGGTTGCGCTAAGTGGCTTGCGCCATCGTATTTGTTTTTGATCATGCCAACCACTTATTCGACAGCCCCAGGTGGGGCTAGAAGTATTCGTCCCTTAAGGAGGCATGAAAATCCCCAGACTGGTGCCACCTTTATTAGTCTGGACCAATTACGATCTCTACGAAGAGGCGTGCATGTTTACAATGTAGCACAAAGATAATCAAATTCGCACTGGTCCAGCTGAGCTGAATAGGTACCGCAGATAGCGAATGAGAAAGTTAATTACCATGTGATAAGTGCATCCAAGGCTGAAGGTGCTTTACGAGATTCTGATTAAATGCTATGACTTGAGATCTCTCAATCTATGCAGGATACAATCCTCGCACTGGAATTCTATCGTGAACGAAAGTATCCTTCCGTGCTTATCGATCCCTTCTATTAAAACATCTTCATGCATTTCAAGACCTAGGGATTTAAACCTCATTTTCTCTTAATTATAGTGCATCTCAGTTAAAAATAATGAGGCAAGAATAGAATAGGTACACGATTGCTGGGGCATGAGCTATGACGGATCAAAAGACTCGGATGGTATATTGATATCTGGTCTGATCTATTGAAGCTCGCGGTACCCAACAGACACATTATATATTGCCTCGAAACTAGTAATGGGTTGTTCCAGCGAACAGTTCAAGAGTCATCAATGCGACTTGCTCCAAAGTCTCCAGTAGCGTAGTGTGCCTGCAGCAGCCAGCTCTCACTCTTGAAAAAAAGGGTCATGCAAGCTGTTCCATCCCTTGTGTCCTTAGCATGATTGCACTAGTAGTCAATACGACTTTCAATTTTCATATGTCTTAGTGAGTAATAGACAACTTGGCTAAACGGCCCGCTCTGTGGGGGACATCCGCAATCGGAATGTTTCCACACACGTGACGAGACTGCTCTAAAAATTTTGCCCGTGGTCAAAAGCAACTTCATTTATAGTTTCATTTTCATCAATTGTATATAAATTCCTTGCTATCATCACAATGTCGAGCCGGGAGGAATTCATCCTGACGCTCTCATGCCCAGACAGAGCAGGCATAGTTCACACAGTTACCGGGTTTCTCGCCCAGCACAACTTCAATATTGTCGACTCTCAGCAATTTGGCGATCCAACCTCGAAGACTTTCTTTATGCGAGTGCACTTTGCTCCTATAGACACAGAAAGTAGAGTCAATATCGATGATATACGCAGTTCTTTCAGCGAAGCGGCTCAACGATTGTCCATGGATTTTGAACTTTCCTCTACGGCCCGTAAACCTCGAGTTCTCATTATGGTTTCCAAGATCGGCCATTGCCTGAATGATCTTTTATTCCGGCATTCAACGTCTCAACTCAAGGTCGAGATTCCTCTCATTATCTCAAACCATCCAGATTTTGAGCCTCTCGCAGCCACCTACAAGATTCCATTTCGACACCTGCCGGTCACTGCAGAGACGAAAGCTGACCAGGAAATTCAAATTTTAGAGCTCGTGAAAGAGCACAAGATTGACTTGATTGTACTAGCTCGATATATGCAAGTACTGTCGCCAAAGCTTTGTTCTGCAATGTCTGGGAAGATTATCAATATCCACCATAGCTTCTTGCCGTCCTTCAAAGGGGCCAAGCCTTATCACCAAGCATATGATCGAGGTGTCAAGATCATTGGAGCTACGGCTCACTTTGTGACAAGTGATCTTGACGAAGGCCCAATTATTGAGCAAAACGTTGTGCGGGTGGATCATTCATTGAGTCCTAAGGAGCTGACAATTGAGGGCAGCAATGTTGAGAGCAATGTTTTAGCCACTGCGGTAAAGTGGGTTACTGAGAAGCGGGTGCTGCTCAACAAAGCCAAAACTATCGTTTTCAATTGATGCGATAGCTGGTGAGCGAAAATGTGACTCAGACTTGGGGTCGACAGATAGTAGTCAAGTCTTAACCCTTGTCTAGAAATATTGCTCTGACTCATATTATCAGATGGTTAGGAGAAGCATACATACTAAGCTCTCTTCCTATCACATTTGGAATTGATCCCCCCAAGTTTTCGGTTGTTACCAAGTGTTTTTGTGAAATTACACAAGTTGTGAAGACATGAACATATTCATGAATGTAAATAGGGCTAGGTTGTCGCAGTCGCGAGAGCAACGCACTCTAAGTGAGGCTGCACGCTGGCAATTAACCGATTTAGGCACTGTGAGGCGACATCAAAGACCTGTCCTCTATGAACTATGCCTTCAAGAATTTTGAGTCTCTGCAAACCTTTCACATTCGTCCAACTTCGTCGTTGATTGTAGTTCGCAATTGAAGTGGTGTGGAAAATGCAAATGCATCACCGTTTTCCGACCTAGCCACACGCTATACCAACATGGCACTGCATCGATGGGGTCTTCGATTTTTGTTTCTAGCCTGTCTTGGTATCTTTTTTCTAATTTACTACTGCTTCTCTTCCGACTTGACGTCTCGTTGGCGGGCAGGGAATAGAAATGAGATGCTATTGGACCACGTGCCAGGAGAGTTTTCAGATATCCACAACACGACTCTGGGTGTAAGTTGGAGCAATACTTATCTGCATCGCAAATTATGTCTCCAGATTGATTCAGCTAAATTTCTCAGTTCGAAAAAATTCTTGTCATCAATATGCCCTCCCGGACCGACAGACGTGACGCCACTTCCCTAGCAGCTGCCACTAGCAACTTACAGATAGATTTCGTGGAGGGCGTAGGAGGTCAAAGCATCCCAGAAGCAGCACTTCCTCCACTTGGCAGCAAAGACAGCATTAAACAGTCAGTGGGTATCAAAGGCAGTTGGAGGTCACACATGAATGCCTTACATGAGTAAGTGCTTCTGCTGTGGGATCATTCTCAGTCGCTGATATCTTGTCAGAGTGGTCCACCAAAATATCAGCAGTGCGCTCATCTTTGAGGATGATGTGGACTGGGACATTCGCCTTCGCCACCAGCTGGAAGTCTTTGCCCGAGCTTCACGCCTCCTCACTGAGCGCCTGGATCCTTCACTTTACACCGTAGAAGAAAGTCCGAATCCAGAGACTCCGGAATTGAGCATCTATAACGACTCATCTCCATATCTAATATCTTCAAAGATACATTCCTTACCTCTGTCGAGCATTTCGAACACTTTAAAGTCAAGCTCGTCTTCATATGGCACCCCAGCAAACTGGGATGTTCTCTGGCTTGGCCATTGTGGAGTTGGATTTCCAAGACCACCTCCAAATACGGAGTTATCGGTAGCGAATGTGGTTCTAACGAATGCCAATGATCCCACTGTGCCAATGCCAAAGTATCTGAGAGCGCATCCATTTGGACCCTTGGATGCACTTGCAGAGAGTCATCCCGCTCACACACGGGTTTACCATCTAGCAAGCGGTGGAGCGCTATGCACTGTTGCCTATGCAGTCAGCCAAAGGGGGGCTCGAAAGTTGTTGTATGAGTTTGGCGTGAAGAGTTGGAGCCGAATCTGGGATGTGGAGATGGGAGACTGGTGTGCGCGAAGCGGAGAGAATATTTGTATCACCGTCCAGCCTCCGCTCTTTGCGCATCATCATCCACCTGGCGGAGAAAGCGATATTGGAGGTCTGGGAGGTGGCTATGCCAGAACTGTGGAAACGAAGTATCTTCGGAAGAGTGTACGGATGAATTTGGAAGCCCTGATCAGGGGTGAAGAGGAGGAGTATCTAGTAGATCAGTGGCCCGACTGAACCACATGAGGCATCTAGCCTACGAATATGATGTCTCTAATATCTTGCTGGTCTACCCATGATCTGTATCGGAACAAGATGGTATGAGGTTGCGTAAAGAGCCGTGCCGCGATATCACGTGGATTATCTCAAGTCAAGGCAGATGCAGGCAAGAAAGAGTGAGGCGGAATGCGGACCACTGACCTGTCAAGACATATATTTTAATCGCACCACAAAATCTCCATTTCAGAAGCCAGCCTTTCTCAAAGGAGCTGCTCGTTGCTTTCATATGAGCCTCGAAAACGAGACAAGTGCTCTATTCCCAATTGCTGTCAGATTTATTACATATCAAAGCCCTTACGCATGTCCTAGCCTTCACATCTCGAACGTCGCATTTGCGCTCGCCCCAGAAAACAACCTCTTATAATTTGATAGAGCAGAAAGTCAAAGGAAGTCTTTTTCAATACTTCGCGCGCCAAGCTTACAACGAAGCTGCTCATTCCAGCGTCTGTTCCCTACAACACCACGGCCATGATCCAGACTATGGCAGACGAGAAAGCCAATGATGCTGAGCCATCTGATGCACACTTGCAAACATGCTCCGACCACAGTAGGAATCGCACCCCTAAATGCTTTGGAAAGCTTCGTAGCGGCGCAAAATGCTCCAACAAGGCCGCGAATTCTCCAAAGCTAGGGATGCTGCCTATGTGTAAGATTCATCGTGATCAGCTGAGGCCGCTTAGCTGGTGCCGAGCGCTCTTACCCTGTGGCTTCGAGTGCAAGCATCCTTATGAATGGAGACCATATGACTTTCGACTCTGCTCTAATCACCGCAACTTTAAGAAACCTTGCTACTTTCTCAAAGTGCCACTAGAGATTCGGCTACGAGTCTATAGCTATCTTTTCTCAGACAAGACTGTCC
The DNA here is from genome assembly GCA_003988795.1 of Proliferodiscus dingleyae. Lineage (NCBI taxonomy): Eukaryota > Fungi > Ascomycota > Leotiomycetes > Helotiales > Lachnaceae > Proliferodiscus > Proliferodiscus dingleyae. The sequence continues at coordinate 399,829 of QYAK01000001.1, read as the reverse complement.
TAGCCAAAACAATCTGGTCCAAGGCCACAGGCGGCGGGGGTCTCTCGAAAAATGTCCTTCTGGTGAATCGTCAGATCTATGATGAAGCTGTACCAGTTCTCTATGGTGCAAGGATGTTCGAAATCGAGTTTGATGGTCACTCTTTGAGCATGTGCAACATGACCAGGGGACAATGGGGTCCCTTCGTGAATAGACACAGCCAGGATTACGCTTCACAGCCAAGCCTCGAAGGACAGAATAGAGGGCGTGTTTTTCAGGATATTTTACACATGGCCGGTCCTTCCAGCCTTACAAGGCTTCTACACCCGATGATGGGTCCACCACCACCACCACCTCCGTTCAACATATCTCCTGGAATAGGACCAGTTGATCCCGTGTGGATGCCTCCCATTAACTGTCAGTATTTCAACCTCATCCGGTCTTTTCGAGTATATATCGTATTCGGATTCCCGGGCCAGCCGGCATCCACCGCTGAAGATGAGAGGGCGATCGAAGTGAAGCTGCATGTCTATGCCGAACACCTACATAGACTTGTCGGACGACTTCGTCTACTACCGAAGTCGATTAATCGTCTCGATATCACCATCAGGTTTGAGAACAATCCCAACATAGTGGATATGGTGAACAAAACCGCCTTCGGCTCTGCGCGGATCCTCTTGCGTCCGTTTAGGCGGCTTCGCAATATTTCAAAGCCAGCCGTAACTCTAATAACAATGATTGATGAGAATTACAATGAAGTCGACTATTCACCCACCTGGAATTCGAGTTTTGAAAGATTTCTCGAGAGTTGGGAAAGTGAACTGTGCAGCGAGGAAGAGGGCCTTGAAGAATCTCCAATCTTCAACGCTTATTGGGAATTGAAGAAAATGGTCGAAGCTATTGTGGAACGCAACCGCCACCCACCAAACTCGGACATAGGAGAGTTCCGAGATCTAGTGCATGCGGCAAGGGTGGCGAGAGAGGATGATAACCTTCCTCAGTTCCGTGCGATCTGGGATCGTGTCTTGAATATCTGGTCCGGATACTTGAATAAAGAAAAGCAATTCCAATCAAGTATCACTGCTTCTATTGATGCTGTTTCCAGCAAGATAGGAGGTAGTAATTTGACGGACGGTCCTGGAGTCGACAATTCCTAATATGAGCTTTCTGAGCTACGCAGTTTATGCCATAACCTTGCAAATATATATGAACGGCCAAAAAAGCCGTACTTGATCTACAGATATCGTCCAACTTTCATGGAGACAAACTGATACAGCTATTCTTGCTGCTGTCCTCCTGGAAGATACCCCCAAATATGACTCCCTCATTGATATTCGAAGGCTGGTAGCCGCTCTTCGTGATATCCGAACCACCCCCAATGGGTTTCTTAAGAATACCAAAATGGTACTCTCCCTGTCCACTGACACTGTTCGTCACAACCTTGCTCACTGAAGCCAAGGGGCTCGACCCAGCCGAGTAATAAACCTGAGTAGTTCTATACTTCTCGTCAGCGAATAATCCTCATTGCGAAAAACCTAGGTCCGTACCCGGCATTGAAGTTGAGTGTGATCCCGAAATTGTGCCACGTGCCCGCCGTAAATGGCGTTGAGAAGATCGTCTGCACTGGGTTGCTATTGACGTTCCCCTCCACCATCAACGTGTCGGACCCCTTCACGCTGCTGGGATTTCCACCGATGAGCGTGCCGTATTTGAGGACGACCTGGTTGGTGGAGTAGTCATTTGATTCGAGGAAGAAGAGCTGGTATTCGTGGCTGCCGTTCAAGGGGCGGCTCGTGTCTTTCTGGACGGAAAAGTGGATTGTCTTGATACCAGACGTGGAAGGGTCCGTCCCAGATACCGAGGTTGGGAGAAGCTCAGAACGGCGAAAGCCAGTCTGGGATTGGAATATGGAGTTGTCACTGATAGACGTCAGCAGTGCTGATGTATGTGGGAGCATAACTTACTTGATCGTTACCTCGACGGGTTTTGTTCCATTGGCATCGAACTGAGAAATATTAGCTTGGCCGCTGGGTTTGACCATGATTTGGCTCACCAGTGACCCATTGGCTGTCGGGAACCTCAAGACGCTGCTCCATTTCTGGTCTACAGAATGTCAGATTACCAAGTCTAGAACCTGGCCCCCGAACCTACTAGCACCAAGCACATAGCTTGGATTATAGAGATTGTTACTCGAGTCAAACGACGTCAACGTGGCGGATTGAGGGACACGCCCATCGAATTGAAGTGGACATTTCTGGGCAGCCACAAAAGGAGCGGCCAATAGAAGACTTGTGAATTGTCTCATTGTTGAATTCTATTAACGAAACTGTTCTACCTGTTCAAAGCCAAAAAGGAAAGCTCATGGCGGGCGATTATATACAAGAGTGGCCACCGTGGTCTCGGGAAACGCGGGGCTGACCAAATTGCGCTGGAGACGCCCCTATGCATTGTAAATCTTTTAATTTTCGTTTAAGCATAATAGAGTTGACAGTTTGCTCCTAGGAAAAAAACTTTGTCTAGGTGAAACAGCGGGTACTCTTAGCTGCTCTCGGCTAAAAAGGGGGAGGACTTGTGATTGGCGATTTTCCAATAAAACTTTGGGCTTCGCACCGTAAGAACCGCCATTCTCCTAATGGAAAGTTTCGACATGAAAAAGCTTGCGGAAGCCAATTTATGCCTGTTAGTAAATCATTAGAGCATCGTCTTTGAGGGCGGACCATGCTGGCGAGAAGCGACCGTGACGACATCCACTGCTGTACAGCATCACTACTTCGAGTCTGTACTTCTTCGCCATGATCACATCATTTCACGACTCCCACAACTCTCTAAATGCACTTCGCCTCTCCAAGAGCTTCCTCGGCTCATCAAACTCGACCAGCCTGCCCTCACTCATCACAGCAACGCGATCATAATCCCTTATCGTATCCAGTCGATGCGCAACCGCCAGTATAGTAGCGTCCTTAAACTCCTCTCTGATAATTCTCTGCATCAATCTGTCTGTATTTACGTCAACGTTACTCGTGACTTCATCCAGCACTACAATCTTGCTTTCCCGTAAGATGGCGCGAGCCAGGCAGAACAGCTGGCGCTGGCCGTGAGAGAAGAAATCTGTATTGAGGTCGGCATCCAGGCCGCCTTTCGAGTCGATGATAGTCCAGAGCTGGACCTTTTGAAGTGCGTCGATGATTGTGGCGTCGGAGATTGAGGAAGAAGGGGACGCATTGAAGCGGATCGTGCCCTTGAGGAAGAAAGGGTCTTGAGGAATGGTATTGAGGCGAGCACGAATGATCTGGCGCGGGATGGTGGTGATATCGATACCGTCGATGACGATAGAACTTTCAGGTGAGACTTCAAGCATGCGGAGTATGGTCATGAGCAGGGATGATTTACCGCTTCCGCTGCGACCGCAAATGCCAACTTTCTCTCCGGGTCGGATAGTCATGTTGATATCATTGATGATCATGTTTCCAGGACGAGTATAAGAGGCTGCCACGTGCTTGAGATTGATCTGGCCTGTAGCAGGCCAGTCCTCAGGAACATTCTGACACTCGCCGGCCAGATTTTCGTTTGGTGTGGCTGTGGTGAACGATTTCACTCGTGCTACGGCGCCAATGGAGGTTTCAAGAGCCGTCCACATTCGGATATTCCAGGACAGGTTCTCCCCAAAACTCATTATGTTGAGCAATGCTAGGCCGACATATCCAGCGCTGGTTGAGTGTCGAAGCTTGACAATGAGTACCATCAAGATCAAAGCCAAGGCAGAGACCATGAGGTCTAGCACGAGGCCGAGCCAACGTTGGATGCAAAAGAGAAGGTAGTAAGGTTTCTGTGAGTGATCAAGTAGGGCAAGATTCTGCTGTACGAAGGCGTCCGACCACCCGAAGGCGCGGATTGTGACGAGGCCTGAGAGTGATTCGATAAAGTGAGAGTATAGAGGTGATTTAGCTTCCAAATCTAGGATGCGGACCTGCCGAGACGTTCGAAGGTAATACTTTTGTAGGACTCGTAGCCGTCAGTACGTATTCTTATTTTTCTCAACGGGTTCACATACCATATACTACAAAGATCACTGCTGGTAGAGTAAGTGTGAAGTAGCCAGCTGAAATACATATCATGATCGCACCAATGGCGGAGAGGAAGAAGGAAAAGGTGCCATCTATCAATTGGAAGGGCAGCTCAGTGTCTACCAACGACATATCCTGACTGAATCTGTACTTGACATCAGTAGATGATCCTGGTATAATCTTCGCGTACATACCTGTTTGTCGTTGTTCCCGTATCTGTCGATGAAAAGAAATGCAGTGGGGCTCCCATCACAGAGTGTAGAAGCCTAGCATGGAGTGTCTCCGCGCTCTTCGGGACAACCACGAGGAAGAAATGATAGACACCTCCTATGAAGGTCAAGATATCAAGGGTAGCGAGCATGCAGAAGAGTCCCAAGTAGAAAGAATTGACCTGATTTCCGTGCTTAGCGACCGCAGCAGTCCAGTAGGTGAGCAACAGTTCAGTTGACTTTGTAAAGAGTGATGAGAGGAGGATCATGGAGAATGTTATCAAACTCTTCCGCCATCCAATCGAGGCGAAGTAGTATTTGTAAGTAGATAGCTCGCCCCTTCGCCTTGTGTCACGTTCTGCAGAGTCCGCCGCGGTTGTGCTTTTCGAAGTCACTGCGTCTGTCTGCGGATGTGCATCTGGCACCTCATCGCTCCCAGATTCTTCACTCCCGTTGTCGAACTTGTGTCTGGTCACCACATTTTGCACATAACCACCCGCCTGTCGTAGCTGTTCAAAGGAACCCTGTTCAGAGATCTGACCAAATGAATCGAGGGCGATGATGTGATCTGCGTAAGAGACCCGATGAATTGCGTGAGTGGCAAGAATAACAGTGGTCCCCAGTTGTCTCAGTAGACCCTGCTTTCCAAGGAGTCCCACAAATACGCTTTCTTCAGTTTCGGCGTCGAGACCGGAGAAGGCATCGTCGATGATCATCAGCTCCTTCTTAGCATAAATTGCACGAGCGAGAGTCAAGCGCTGCTTTTGGCCGCCACTCAAAGAAATGCCTCGACTCCCAACGAGCGTATCTGTGAGAGCATCAGCGCTTCGATCTGACTAGGAAAGAAAATCTAAGGCATACCATCTTTGTTGGGCATGACATCTACATCCTGGCGAAGAGCACATACTCGAACGACTCTTTCATACCACGCCTTATCAAAAAGCGACTGCCCTACCATGTTTTGGCGAATTGTGAGATTTTGAACCCACGGTGTCTGGTCCACAAAAGCAATCTTAGAAGCGTTGCTATAGACAAACCCTTTGCAAGAAGGCGTTTCGCTCATGAGACCTTTAAGGAGGGTGCTCTTGCCACTTCCCACTGGTCCAACGATGAACACAAAATTATGGCGTGGGATGGAAAAGCTGACGTCGCTGATTGTAGGAGCGACATCAGTACCCCAAGAAAAGCTGGTATTCCGGACGTCCATCATCAAGGAGCTCGAAGCTCGTTGTTTGGTCAAATTGAGAGGCTCAAGTTCAATATCTCCGGCCTCAGCTCTTGGGATCCCAGTGGGATCGACAGTGAATTTCGTTGCTGGATCGAGGTCTATAACATGCTTCTGCAAAGTATCGGCTCCCAGAAACGTCTGGATCCTACTGAAACAAGCCAATGCAGCATTAAGTGATGGTATGGTTCTCAACAGAGTGTTTATAGGGGTGGCCAGCAACGTGATAAGTGATACGGTCGTGAAGGCTCTCGCGGTTGTGAGCTCCTGCCCGGTAGATCTCGAGGCCAGGACGAAGACGACAAAGGTCGCCATTGGCGCGGCTATCCTCATACTGTTCGCTGTAATAGAATGTCAGCCATCTCGCTGAGAATACCGCCACATTACAAGCGGAACGCACTAAAGAGAGATTGACTGCTGAGCAGACGTCTAAAACGAGCAGCTAGCTGCAATTCTTTGACACGGAGGCCTTGAACCAAATCGGTGATAGTGTCCGTGAATCCAAGCATCTTCACAGCCTTTAGACCACGGTCAGTCTGCGAGCCCAAATTCAGAGGTTTAAGAACTTCATACCTTCATAGATCCCAGCATACCCGCAGTAACATCAACTCTTGTTTGAATACCTCTCATCCAGGTCTTCTGTGCGCCTCCGATATACCTCGTAATACCAAAGATACCCAGCATCGAGCCAATCGCCACGGCAGCAGGCGCGAGAAACGTCAAGCCCAGCTGCCTCTGAAGCAGCCAGGCAGCTATAACAAGCTCAGCCGGGACCGCCCAGACCTCATGGATATTGACAAGACTCTGGCAGATGGCCTCTGCATCGTTGCTCATCAGCGTGATCGCGGCGCTCTCGTCCAGCGAGACAAGACTGAGATTCACAGTCTTCATGTAGACCATGCTGACCAGACTACCCCGTACGGTCGTCAGGAAGCGATACGTCATATGATAGTAGCTACCTTTCGCCACGGCCTGACCGACGTACACAAGTACGAAGGCTCCGGTGAGGCCCCAGCCGATATCGACAGTCTCATCGCTAGAGTTGACGAAATTGACCGTCCTCTGGATGAGGAGTGGCTGAGCGAAGCGGAAGGCGATGAGGAGCAGGCGTGGAAAGACACAGACTGCGAACTGCAAGCGATTGGCTTTCAAGGTAGACCAGAATAGGGCACGCTTGCTCTTTTTGTCCCTCGTATTGTCCCAGACCGACTGTGCGCGAGCGCCTAGGACGGCAGAGCTCATATCTGGGTCCAGCGGCGAAAGATCCTCGTTTGTGATTGCGCGCGCGTAGCCCATCCTCATCAGTCCGTTCAGCCACCAGAAGAAACTGCGGCTGTAGATGCCACTCGTGGACTCGGTGGAAGCATTGTGATATTCAGCCAGAAGAATCCCTCGCTTCTCGACGGCTTCAGAAACAGCAATGGCAAGTTTGACAATGGTCGTGACGGTGACGACTACGGCAAGGGGCTTGGGTGCATGTTGGATCCATAGCGTCCTTGAGCGGACGATGTCGAATAGGATTGTGACAAATAGGTACGAGTTGATTATCGTCGACGGCCTGATGGTTCGTACATGCTCTAGGTGGGAGAGGAAGCACAGCCCGATGGCATCTGCAAATACCAGTGCTGCAGCAGCTACAGCTACGGGATCTCTGGTGGTAGAGCTCGCCGAGTCTAAAACTAGCACAACTGCTTGAATTGCCGTAAACACAGCAAGGAGAGCCTGGTATATGGATTCAATAACCAGTCAATTGAGCAGTAGTAGAAAAGAAAAAGACGACAAAAGAAGCACATACCAATTTATTACCATGCAGCAAGCTCTCGGAAACCTTTCGAGACCGCTTCAGCAGCACACGCAGTCTAAACGGCAAGACGAGCAGCAGCACCGCAGAAGGCACCAGAGACAAGAACGCATTCTCAAACAAGGGCGTGAAGTCGAACTGACCCGGCGCAGCAGGTCCAAACAGGCGCTCGCCCTGCCCAAAGTCAAAGCCAACGTCAAGGTCTGTCGTCGAATCGGCTGCCATCATGAAGATTAGATGAGATGAGTTGTTCAGTGAGGATATTATGAGATGAGATGAGAGAGGCAATGCTCTTGCATTCCCTAGAATTATAAAATGAAAGTGGAATTGGAATAATAGATAAAAAGGCAGGAGGTCATAAATTGGAAATTCTTTCTTTCATATAATTAATAAGGCTCCCATGCTCGAGCGGGCTTATCAAATACGTAGTTTGAGGTACAAGCCCTTTTTTTCCCTTTCGAAGTAAGTGACTCACTCACGCTTAGGAAGTGATCTGATAACGTTAAATTGTTCTTGCTTTGGGGGGGGGGAAGCGCCGCTTGGACGAGACGATTGGGACGAGGAACGAGCACGCCATGCGCCGCCGCTACCGGGATTGTTGCCTGACCTGATTCTGATCTCACGAGCAGCGCGCGTACAAATCCACCCCTGTTTGCTTCCTCTTTTTGCGTACTTTTCTTTTTCATTTCCTTAAAAGGGAAGTTATCTTTGTGAGTGCCTGGCGCTTGGTCTCTCCCACTTGGGGAAGTTAGGCATCAGGATTACGAAGCTACGTGACGATCCGTTGCTAGGTTATCAAAAGAATGGTAGTTGATGTATGTATCCAAGCAGCTATCTACGCAAGCAGCAGAGACAGGCAGCAAGGAAAGATAAGCCGTTCGTCTGCCAACAGACAGACACAGTATCCCCAGTGGCATACCAAGCGAATGTGATATTCCCTCCATTCCTAAACCCTTATTCTTGTTACCTATCCCTCGAACATATCAACGCAAAACCCATGTTGCACCACCCACATTACGAACCCTCACAGCCAATTTCATACACCTAATACACCTCCAACAAGACTACGGATCATTTTACTTGACGCATTCTCGTTACCTCCTAGGTTACTCTGCTCATCAGAGTTCGGGTAGAAGAAGGCAGCTACAGCGATGATGACATACGCTGAGCAAAGCAGAGCGCCTTCAAGATAATTCGAGCGGCCATCGAGGACCAGAAAATTGACGATGAAAGCTGACACGAAGAGAGAGACCGTTTCGAAGAGAGTGAAGTACAATGACATCTCTTTGCCCATGCACCAGCCCAAGAGCACGATGAACGGTGTGACGAACAGCGCGATCTGGATGGACGAGCCGACAGCTACACCGATAGCGAGATCCATTTTGTTCTTTGCGGCGACTGTCACGGCCGTGACGTGCTCGGCCGCGTTGCCAACAATAGGCAGAATGATCAGTCCAATAAATGCTTCACTAAGCGCCTTTTGCCCCTCGACTACGGCGTTGATGCTGTCAACCATGAACTCGGCGCAGATTGCGACGAGACCGGTGGAGATGAGTAGGAGCAAGACCGCCGTAGTGCGCGAGATATTCTCCTCGTCATCCTCCTCCTGGGCAGCTGTGATGGCGGTGGCTGGATTACTGGGAACGCGCGACGCCGGGACCATACTATCGGTGCGCGCAGGACGAGAGAATGTCTGGTTGAGACGATCAGGCAGCGAATTTGTGCGACGAATGCCATAGCGGACACGTGGAATTGGACCACCTGTGGGCGCAGGGGATGGTGTTGGAGCAGGCTGCGTGAAGACGTTTTGGGAGAACGTCTTTGGCATCTGAGGACGAAGGTTGATCCCACGTAGGCGAGCGCGCTTCTGGGGAGAATCCCCAGGCAGGGCCTCGTTTTCATCAACAACTGCAAAATCGACACGTCGGGGTTCAGCCGGATCATTGCCTCCGTTGGTCTTTTCATCGATTCCATTGTTGACCACGCCTTCGGTGATGGTATCGGCGTTTCTTAAAGCTCGTTTGCGATCTCTCTTCTCCTGACGCTTCTGTTTCTTCTCTCGCTTACGTTCCTTGTGGGCGAAGAAAGCACTTCCATGAGAATCGCGTCTGCTACGAACCCTATGCTCGTCGTCGGCATCGTCGGCGAAGTCATGATGTTGGCTTGTGGTTCCCGTGGTTTGTGGTTCTTCCGTGATATAATCATTTACAACTGGAGAGATCGAGCCGTTACCCACAGAGGACGGGCGAGTCCCATTGTCAGGAGTATCCTTCGATCCAGCACTGGACTTGCGGCGTCGTCGGCCACCTCTCATGAGCCTCTTGACACGCTTCGCCGTAGTGTTTGAACCACTGGTGCCATCGGAGTCGGTATCAGAGTCCGAGGAAGAAGAGTCCGAGGAGGATTCCATCCACTGCGCCACGGGACCTGGAACTGCTTCTTCGTCGATGATATGCTGTGGGGTGCTTTCATACATGTACGCGTGGGACTTGAGCTGAAAGAGGAGGTACATTCCGTAGACGAGCAGAAGAACCTACGATGATCAGGATATGCATATTCTGGGTGACCGTGACACTCACCACACTTGTGCCTCGGCTGACCTTCAACACCATATTCGTCGCCTTGCTCGCCACTTCGGAACTGAACGAAGCATGGAAGGCAGTCTAGAGGGGTAAGCATTGTTAGATACCGGCTTACTGAAGGAGGCTCACTGGAAGCAAAAGACTCATGACGCTCAGACTGAGTAGGCATGCGCTCATCTGCGTGACAGTACTGTTGTAGACCTAAGAAGGTCAGCAAAGCACATATTTCAATGATCCCGCAGTAAACGAACCTGTTCCTGAAAACGTAGCCCGCCCAGTAAGAAAGACATGCCTAGAATTAGAAGCAAGTTGGCAAGGATAGAGCCGAGCAACGAAGCTTGGACGATACGAATTTCATTCTAGAATAAGTCAGCAATGGGCCGATGGGACGTCTTAGGATCCACGAACCTTGGATAGAGCAATGCTATAAGGTTAGGCAAGAGAAATGGTGAGCATAGGTCTTGTTGGAATGAATCACGAGGGAAAAGGGTAGACGAGCATGGAAAACAAAGGAAAGAAAATTGGGCCGGATGATATGGGACTCGATTGATATGATAATGCCTTTAGAACGGCTTCTCGCTCTTTCTTGTCTTGATCTCTCTCGAGGTAGACATACATGCTGGGAATGGTTAGCGGCGGCTCCCAAGTCAGTGAGTAGGAGCTCTTTGTGACGTACAAGATAATCAACTCTACTGCATTTCCAAAAGTGATATTCATTAGTGCACCAATTGCGTCACCCATTCTCTTAGCCACACTCTCGGTAGCATGACTGAGAAGACCTGCCAGAGGTACGATAGCAATGGCATTCATGCCAAACACCAGGCCCGGGCTGAGATTGGCGGCCTTTGCCGCGATGCCTACAGGTACGAACACCAGCAGTACGTTTATGTAGCTAGAGAATACGATTGATTTGCCGGTGGCCCAAAATCTTACGAGGATATTTTTCTTCTTGGGCTTCTCATGGTTGTCTATGACAGGCCCCTGCCCATCAGCTTGCGGAGGTGGAGCTGGTGGCGGATGGTCGGAGGATGTGTTGTCGGCGACATGGTTAGCCGTGGATGCCGCAGGGTCGGAGAGGCCTGGCAGGTCTGTCGAGGCATAGGGAGGGACGTTCGAGGTGTCATTGCTGTGATTGCTGTGGTTGTGGGAGCTGGTAGCCCTGGTCTGCTGGAGGGGAGGGTTGCTTAGGGGGAGAGTCGGCGATCGGCTCGAGTCTTTGGAGAGTGGAGAGGGGCCATGCGCTTTGGTTCTTGCCCAAGAGCGAATGCGATCTACGAAGGATTCAGAGTCAGTTTTCTTCATCGGCGTGGAACGAAGACAGGCAGAGCAGCGATGTTCTGTGTCCTCTGAGCTGAGTCGGGTGGGAAAGACGGGTTTGATGGCCGGCGATGGATGGAGTTGCTAGCAGTGAGAGAGAGCAAACGATCCCGGAGCTTTGGTAGCTTTGGTAGCTTTGGTAGCTTTGGTAGCTTAGACAGCTCTGAAGGGCGTGGGGTGGGACGGAGGTTGAAATAGCTGTAGCTGGAAGGGATGGGGCTTGCGTAAGGGAAGGGGGGCGTGGGCGTGGGCGTGGGCGTGGCGGGGTGGGGGGAAGGCCAGAGCCAGAGCCAGAGCCAGAGCCAGAGCCAGAGAGAAGCGAGCGAGCGCCTTTGTTCGAAGCAGCCGGGCGGCGCGGCGTTGCCAAAGAGCGGAACCGGATGCCTTTCCTAGTCGCTGGTCGCTGGGCAGACTGGATCAGACTGGATCAGACTGCACAAGACTGCACAGGACTGGACAGAACTGCCTGATAGTACAGGGAAACGCAACGTAGGCTGACCAGACTGACCAGACTGACCAGACTGACAAGACCGACACGACCGATCCAGCCGGGCCAAGCTGCAAGCTGCAAGCTGCAAGCTGCAAGCTGCAAGCTGCAAGCTCCAAGCAACACCCACAGCCAAGAGGTGGAGAATGCGACAATGAATGTCAGCGCGAGCACCCCGAACCGGTGTGATTTGCTCCCACGCGTTGATGTGGCGCAGACGGTGCCCTGATCTGGAGTCCTGGCTCCAGCACTGCGACCGATCCAGACAAGAGCCTTGGGTGGAGGGTGAGGAGAAGAGGAGAAGATAGTCGCGTGCCGTAATGTACAATACAGTCAAAGTAAAAACGTATGATGTGATGGTGATGCGATGCGATGTGATGTAGGTGAAAATGGAGATGGATGCTTGGGCGTTGGGTCCTTCTGGTCCTTTTGGTAATGGCGTAGGCGTGAATGGGCATGATTCGAAGGGGGAATGATTGACTGCATTGTATTGTATGAAAGAATGAAAGAGAGCAGAACACTTACGCATGATCTGATGTGGAAGAGATCTGAATCTTTCCTAGCACACGTCTCTTTTTTTTCCCCTTCCCCAACCTGAACACCAAGAACACCAAGAGACACCAAGATGGAATTGGATGGACCCGCCCTGGGGAAGATGTCGAGTTGTGGCGGTGCACAATAACGATACGATACGATACGATACGAGATGATGGATTGAATGGTCGCGTTGTACGGTACCAGGCACGCGTCGTGCTGTACAGTGCAGTACAGTTCAGATCCTCACACGTGGCGAGGGGAAGCTGCGAGGAAGCACGCGACACCACGTCGCTTGCGGATGATCAAGTGAAAGATGGAAGAAAGAGAAGTCTGCAGCAGAGAACGAAAGGTGTCTTCTGAGACGTGTGTTCTTGTTTGTTCTTGATCAAGAAGAATGGATTCTGGTCTCCCACCTGAATTGACCGGATTGCCAAGACGGCCAATTCAAGTTTGCGCATCGCATTTCAGCACAGATCTGCCAAGGAACGGGGGAGATGAGAGATGAGAGATGAGACTGCCACTTAGAAGACCCCCCCAGACATTCGAGCATTTCAGCTGTCAAAAGACCAATCAAATAAATCTCCTTCTCTATTGTTGTCTTCTCCTTCTACTACTGCTTCTACGTCTATACAGTAAGTACTTCGCATGTACTAACCACAATCATCCATATCCATCCCCCCCCACCTGCCTTAGACCCATGGATGATGCTTGGTGTGGCTGAGTGAAGTTGAGTGTGGCTGATGCTCGTCCATGGCTACAGTAGTTGTGAGCACCGCCATAACGATGATTCAGGATCGTCGTCATCACTGTTCGGCGTCTGGCAAGGCTGTAACACGCTTCACTGCATCATTCTTGAATTTCCTACCATCTACATGATTCGTATGTTCTTACAGTCTTCGGGGCTTTCAATATTATTTCAGGTTACAATCTTAGATGGCCACGCTCCTCGCTCTCAATCTCGTCCTCGTGCTAGGAAATAGATGCTTTACTACTACGCGAATATACCCTTCAAGTTTTGAGCCGTGTACGACTCTACAGTCTGGTTTAATATCCATCCTCCTAAACCATAAACTCACGAAAGCCCCGGTATTTCATCAACTATGCGTGACCTCTGCTTTTCGACTTTGCTCCTTCCTCCTGCTCTCTCCAAAGTACAACACATTAAACACGTGACGAGTGACTATAACCCTCCGGCGACTCCCTTTCCCCCACCAACAATGCTGTCGGTCGAGTCTGTGAGTATATAAAACTCCTCAGAAGCCCATAGCATCCTTTTTATCTATGCTACCCTCTGCCCCCAATTCCTCATGACAAGTGCGAGTTCTCCCTCCTGAAGAAGACGCTCAAAGAGCCTCACATCACATATCGCCACGTCAACTAATCTGCACGGTAGGAGCAGGTCACGGTGCTAAAATGTGACGAGGCAATATTTTTACTGATTTAGCATTATGAGCTACTAACCACTGGCAATGCATTACAAGCAAGACAACAAAACCACAAATGATATGCCAACCAGCCACTTCATCCAACTTCTTTCCACTCTACTCCTTTGGACTAGTGATGGTCGTGGTGCTTCCAGGACCAATCGTCCATCCCGATCCTCCTGGGCCAGATTGTCCACCAGGATTCCCACCAGCAGGCCAGGTCGTAGTGCTTCCGGGACCAATCGTCCATATGCTGCCTGGATCGCCAGACTCGGTCTCCTCGTCACGGCCAGTAACTGAGCCACCGGTAGGGTTCACCCCATACCCGCTATCTCCTGATGTTGAGCCGCTATCTCACTTGTTAGCAGTGACTTCATCTAGCAGATCGACGAGACTCACGGTGTGCAGGTTCTCCACGAAACATGGACTTGTTGGGTGAAGGCAACGGTAGCGTCATCGTCGGACAGTTCACCAGTCGCCTTGCTATTTGCGGCCGTGAGAGCAATACGATTATTGAGGTTCAAGATGCCGGTGTCTCCGCAGGGCGACCAGATGGTGGCAGTGGTCTCAATTTTGTCTTCCTTGGTGTAAACATCGCCGTTGAGCCACTGGCTTCCAGTGATGCTCGATCTGGTCGTGCACTACTCTCTTGTCAGCAATTGACTAGTGATCAGTCCAGGGGCGAGATGAGTCCTACGGTCTGGGATGCCGCCTGGGAGAAGAAGTAGGTCGACACGAAAGTTCCTGTCACGCCGGCATCAAGACGTGCCCAGCCGTGGTAGGTAGCATCTACGACGGCATACTGAAACCCTCCGGGATACTTCAAGCTCAAGTGAATCTGGCACTGCTTGGTCTTGTCGGCTTGAGCTGCGGTCGGACCGATATAGGCCTGGAATGAATCAAATCCATAGGTCACGACCTGAAAAGGGGTTAGTGTTTGATTCTGCTGCTTCCAAATGGCGCTCTTACCGTCTTATCGTCTGACAAAGTTGTCGAGACTGAACCTTGAGGGCATCCATTTCCAGATGTTGAAGAGCTCAGAATCGTGATCTGCTCTAGAGGTGGTGATTGTCTTCTTTCCAGAGGAGTGAAGTCTGCGTCCAAAGGACTAGCCAGCACTAACGCTGGGAGGAGAAGTAGGGCTCTGGTGAGGGTGTACATGTTGCACTGTTTCAACCACTTGTCTTGCTGTTGATCTGTTGATTATTTTGCTGATGAAAAAAGTCACGGTCGAGGAGAAGCCAGCTTATATAGTCATTTCTTTCACCATGTATAGGCAAGGATTCGAATCCCCGCGGGCTCTTCCAGATGAATATCAGTTCATGGACCAGGTCCTCCACCTTGTTTTCGCATTCTCCTCGCGAAAGTAATTTGATTCAAGTTCTGAAATGAAGCATTATATCCTAGGCAACCGTTTGAGTTCGGTTTAATCCGAACCAAGAGGTCAGATGGTCTCGAATAGCTTCATTCTCATCCTATTCTTGGTGTCAATGTTACGACCACATATTGGGATGGCGCTTCCAATAACATCTTCACTATGGCTTTTCCTAGCTATATATTTACGTTAATATATGTCAACTTGATCTTGACGGCGAGACCAAGGTCAAATGCCCAGACCGCTAGCTTTCGAGGTCCGGAAAGTATCCAAAGTCCGGTTCGTTACGGCTGCCTGGCCGGAAGTCAAGTACACGATCAGTGCAATATCAAGGGTTTAATCTGAGATGCAAATGAAAATCTCACCCGTCTCCGCATTCCGCTGAGGGGAGCTCTCAAAAGATATAATGAAGGGAATTTAGGCGCATATTAAAGACTCAAGCGAGATCTCGCCCACGTGCAAGCATGCAACACAAGATCTTGCTATGAATAGGTCTTGCCGAACATCAAATTCCAAATATGGCCGGCGCCAGAGAATATATGCATGTGAGTTGGCAGCTGGGACTCGGCTATCGCCGAGACGAGGAGGTCTTCGAGCCGCCAAATAGTACCACTGTCACCGGACAGGGTGAACACTTGCTCTCTCCGAGTATAGATTATTGAGTACGAGATGAGCTTAGCCGGGTGGTGGCAAATGCATTGCAGTCTTGGCAATGTTTGTTTACTTGGAGACAGATCTTTCACGTAATGGCGATTATGTCCTAGTCTACGCAAATTGCAACCCGGATCTACTCAGGACTCTCTCCTAAGCATCCGTTGAAATCACTGCAGGACTTGGAAGGTTGCTTGACCTCCTCACAAGCCCAAATCAAATACGCTCTCCAGGTCCACATCTCAGCAACAGTGGATACGTTACCTCGAATACCCAACAGCTGCAGGGCAACTCATCTATAGTAGTGTGATCTTAGACGTCGTGCCTGGAGCCGCAAGGATGTCGCGGGAGATCTGCCATATTAATTTATCCCGACACAATCTAGGCCACAGAATTGCCGAGGGATCTCAACAATGCGGGGGTATATACGACAAGAGCTGTAAGCAATATGCTTGCTATGGTGCTTTGACTGGTGCCTGGGCTGAAGCTCGAATAGCTGAAGCTTGGAGAGCGCCATGCCATGCCATGCCTCGGATTCTGCGAGACAGCTCTCCGAGAGCGGACACGATGTAGCTCCTCCAAGGAAAACAAAATCTCTTCACTACTCCCAAATACCGACTTCCTAGATCAAACTACTTTTCTACGCCAAGTTTGACAGATTTCCGGGGATGGCGAAGCAATCTACTTAGACGGCTGCAAAATACATCGAGACAACAAGCCCCCCAACGCCGTACACTCACCTGATCGCCAGGCACGACGATTACCGGTAGCCAATCCGAAGCCATGAAGCCATGCCTAGAAAACGGTTAAGCTTAATCCGAAGTCCCTGATCTCCCTGAAATCTCCGACCCCGCAGCCTCACGTACGAGCCGCCTTTACCCCGCAATTCTTCACAGCAAACCTGCAGAGCTTCGCCCACTCATATCTTCTCTTCAGACTTCTCATCAACTTCGAATGCGAAGCTGGACCACTTCGTCGGCCAGATTTGCCGAGCTTACTTTTCAACATTGATCAGGCCGTTCTTTTGAAGTGTTCTTCTTGTGGCTGGCAACCAGAGCAAGCTCGCAGACGAGCAAGATGCGGGCTTGTCCGGCCTGCTATAAATAAAAAAAACAAGGGATGACAATCATTAGTAAGTATCGGATATGATCTCGACCAGATTGCGCCAAGAATTTTTCAAGCCCAGGCCTCGAGCAAACGTGACAGGTTAGCTCGTGATCTCTCAGTGTTCATTCAACCGGTGCAGATGGCCCCGGATAATACTACATTCTCGTACGAAGCCACTCCACTCCTCCTACCTCCTCGCCAAGTAGTGAGCTCACCACTCTCGTCTTGCTAAATGCGGTGTAATACAATCTTTTGTCTCTTCCAGTCTCTAGACTCGTCACCAGTCTTCCTCTGCCTCCTCTGAACATGAAAAAAAAAAGGTGTTCTCGAGCTGGCGGGCTACAGGTTGCGAGGCTTACGTGCTCTCTATTTATTTACCTTCAAGATTTATACAGTTTTTCTTAGAGTGGTTTTCGAAAGAAAGATTGATATACGTGAGGTTGGGAACTTGCCCGCCATGGGCTATGCGTGACGCAAACTGTGGTTTATCTACGGGTCTGTTCGCGAGTGACCATAGGTCGCGCGTAAGGCAGGGCACGAAGTTGATAGGAGAAAACAACGATTCAATCTCCCGACATCTTGGGAATCCTACGATGTAAAGGGGAGGAAAAACAAGCCAGTATCACTTCAACCCGACCACAATCATTTTTTGTAATAAGCAGTTTTCAAATTCCAACTACACGACACACTCATGCCACAACCATCCATGCCCATCCTCCAAAGACGGCCCAACGTAAAGTGTCTAACCCCAGTTACTCGCTACCGAAGTATCTCAATATACTCTCAGCAACAACAACAACGAACCCCCCTTTACTCCTTATACTCCCCACTATCATCAGTAGCCCCCTCGTCACTACCTCCCGCCGGCTGGCTCATCTCCTCATCCACACCAGTGGCACCAGTCGTAGAGCCAGAGGCATTACCGCCCTTCTTGCCGGCCTCGACGGGGTCAACCTTGCCCTGGGCAAATTCTACAGAGGACCAGGATTTATTAGCATACATCATAGGTTGTAGATGGGAGAATTGGGGGGGTTGAGGGGTGGGTAAGTGGGGAAATCATTAATTACCTCCTGTACCGACGCGCTTGTCGGGGGTGCCGTCCTCCTTGAGGCCGTCGTGCTCTGTGGTGTGACTTGTCAGTCAATTTTTGGTGATTGTGATTGTGATCGAGAGGAGCAAAAATAGGAAGTAAGGAGAAAACAATGGGAAAGGAGGGGGGGGGAGCTTAAAAGGTCTGCGTACCAGTTGGCTTGTAGGAAGACATTTTCTGGCGAATTGGTTTCTTTCACGGGGTTTATTTGTTGTGCAAATTGTTGACTTGAATGAGATGAGATGCTGATGAGTGAAAAAAATGCTGTGAGAAAAGGAAAAAACAGCTTGTTCTTATAGACTTCCATGCACTCCTTACGATCGGAGAGATCGAGGAAAGGAAATATGCCATGATGTGATCTCTTTGAAGAGAAAGAGATGTTCATCGTCGTATTCGTATCACTCACTTACCCAAGTCAGATCAGACCAGAGTCATATAGCCTGCCACAAAGTTTCAAACTATCTCCTATGGAAATGATGATATGATATCTTTTTTCTGTGGTCAATGCTTCTGCAGGTGACAAAGTTAAGAATCCAGGTCCAGTCATGATGTCGGTGAGGTGAAATCGTTCCTGGAATGAGGAGACCTTCAGCTCGGTATGGGGAATTAGTAAAAGCCAGTTGCGGGCGAGGAGGGCTGGGGTAAGTAGGAAGAAAGGTCCGCACGAGCTCAGATTGGCTGTCGAGGAAGCGTAGTGGAAGTAAAGAGAGACTACTGTATTACAGTATTGAGATTATTGTGGAGCGCCGGAGCCCACCCGCCAAATGCTCTAAGAAGTGGTGACGCGCTTTTCCGCGAGAGCACGTGCATTTCACCGCGTTGATTGACGTACCTGGCTATGTTTAGTTTGTTTACTTGTCCCGGCCATGCAGGATCTGCCGGAAGATCGAACTGGGCCGTACCTAATCGTCAGGCAGGTGCAGCTCAGAAAGGGAGACATAAGGGAGGCGGTGTGAAGAGGCGTTGTGAGGCTGCAGCGGGGAGAGGTTGTTTGACGATATTAGTTTCATTGATACTACCAGTGGTCTTCGCATGATTCTCTCTATCTCTAAATTGTTTGAAAACGCTTTCCAAGTCATCGATGTTGAGATTTGTCTATCAATATGTGCAGTCGCCCAAATATAAAAGCCCGCGAAGGAAGTGTAGTTGTCCTAGCCATATTTTTGATATCAGCACTATTGTTAGCTCATACAGGAACACGAAAGATCTAGCGGGGTACCTGAAAGTATCACTTCCCCATCTAATCCCTGTTCGATAGCAGACCCCGAGGCAGCTTTGCATTTCGATCGAAATACTATAAGCACACAATGGCAAAACCAGTAGAGAATTAAGCAAGAACAACCGGAGTTTCGTAGTCGATACACAATGAACTCATACTTTTCCACTACCAAGCACATCAACCCAATTAGCAGGTCTCTGTCTCCCGCCCGCATAAGTCCCGTTCAAGTACGTTTCGGCCTCGTATCCCCATTCCAAAAGCTGGTCCTCGGCTCCCCACTCACCCATTGCCATCAGCCCAACCGGAATCTTCCCAGTGCCTTTAACTGGTTCCGTGTATCCCACTGGAACGCTAATGGCAGGATTCCCACAAAAGTTCGCAAGCCATACGTATTCCATATTCCTGATGCTAGTGTTTCCGTCTGTGACACCATACTTGAGATCCGCGTCTGACCCAATCGGCCAGCCTGCCATTGGGGTTGTCGGTGTCACAATGAGTAGGCCTGGGTGCTGCTTATAAAGGAATGCGAGATGTTGCATAAGTAATTGGCGGAGCTGTTGCGCGAGGATGTAGTCTTGTGCCGGGGTTTGTGCACCTACTGCGAGCAGCACTTGATTTGCTGGGTTTAAACCTTCAAGATAATTGGCTTTCTTCGTCTTGTCAACTACTTGATTGCGAGCTCGAGCTACCATTTCGGAGAGAATTGTAAATGCATGAGCTGATTGGCCGTGCGGGAGATGCGGAATTTCAATGTGAACAACTTCATACCCAAGTTCACTCTGATAATGATCTACAGCTTTCTGGCAGAGGTCTTTCACGGCAGGATCAGCACGGTCAAACCAGACCTTGCAGATCCCAATGACTTTTGGGCGTGCAGGACCTCTGGCTGGTGGGGCGAAAAGCGAGCAGGTTGGGTCTCCCGGGTTCGGAATTCCCATGATACGATATGAAGCTTCAAGATCAGCCATGGTACCAGCAAGCGGTCCACTGACTGTCACCGTGCTGCCCTGATCTTCGAAGCGGCTATGACTCGTCTTGAGACCATACGTTCCGCAAAATGAAGAAGGAATGCGAATGCTACCTCCACCGTCAGCCCCCAATGCTATGGGAACCAATCCCGCAGAGACAGCATAAGCAGAGCCACCTGATGAGCCACCAGTATAATAACTTTCATTATGCGGATTGCGTGGTGTGCCCCAATTTGGGTTCTTCTAATATTCAGCCAATGTCAATGGAATTCGAAGGAAAGGATCACTCACATTGTTCGTCGTATCAGCGCCGAGCTCATGCATATTTAGCTTCCCTAGGATGATCGCACCGCCTTCTTGCAGCTTCTGAACTGGCCATGAAGATTCTTCCACTGGGTGGAATAGTTTCTCATTTGCTTTGCGTCCGAAAGTGCTAGGGTAGCCTTTAACACTGGCTTCATCTTTAACAGCAGTTGGTACTCCATCCAAAATGCCGAGAGGACTGCCAGCTTTGTAGCGTTCTGTAGATGCTTTTGCAGAAGATACAACCTCTTCAACATTGGTAGAGATGAATGCCGTAGAGTGGTGTGATGGAGGGCTAGCATCTCGACGGATGAGAGGTAGTAGTGACTCTGCCACAGCAAGGGGTGTCAGTTCACCTGAAAGATACTTGGCGTGGTAATCTGCGATAGAGTAATATCTTCCGGGAAGATCCAGTGGTAGTTTTGGAAGAGTCTCTAATTCTGGACTTGGGCTTTGATAATCCGGATGAAGCTCTCCAACCGGGATGACAGTGGGCTGCGCGTGTCAGCACGTGCTTACACCTTGAAATATGGCATCATACATCCCATCGTTCCTTGTAGTCTTCAAGATGAAGAGTCCGCAAGCCGTCAAAGCCAGCATTGCTCCATAAGAGTCTCTGAATGAAGCCGAATTTGGACACTCTATGTACCATCAGTAGTGTTCGAAAAACTCCTTTGAGCAGCTCACATCCATGCTCCGATCACCAGACTAATCCCCCGAAACACTGGGTTGACATCATCTTTTTTCTTATATGGTACATTTGGGCCTTCGATAGGTTTTGGATATCCAAAGAAGCGTCGAGGTGCTCCGTCCAATTGGCTCATTGTGATGAATAGGTTGCCCGTATGGCGGCATGAACAGGGAGATCGGAGAAGAATACTATCTCAGGAACTTGAATAACAATAAGATGGTATTCTGATACACTCTAAGTCAATTGTATGCTCCACGATCGTGCGTGTAGTATGTCGTTGAACCAACGAGTGGACATTATACTAAAAACTACCGAGGCCCAGCGCCGTGCTACTCTCTTCAAAAGCATAGTACAGGCCAAGTGAGATGCTACTTCTCAGTGTGAAGTCGGGTCAAGTCAGCGTAGGTCGGGCCTGATAAATTCTACGCTGATATAACAAATTCAAGAGTAGACTATTGAATATTAAACAATAGAGAATTATCACGTCGCTGTCATGTGCATTCGGAGTTACTCGCAACCACTCCTTGTTCTGCCACCTCTCACCGGCTTCCACTCTCACACCTTGGCTGCGCAACACTGCAGCGGATTCAGCCCGTCTGCACAGCCCTCTTGCGGTCATTCAACGGCAAAGATGTAGGATCAAACCACTTGGAGTCGTCACGTCTCCATTTGCAATCACTTTATACGAGCATGTGTCTGCGGGGCAAGCTCACGCAAGACAATTATCCAGATAACCTCAACTCGAGACCCGTCAACGCCAGACCTTCCAGAAACAACTCAGTCAAGATGCCGTCTGCTCATGAGAACTATGCTCCTCCACCAGGACCTCCTCCATCTCATCGACAAGAGTCATATGCGCCTCCACCTGGTCCGCCACCGTCTCATCGTCAAGAAAATGCCCAATATGCTCCTCCGCCAGGGCCCCCTCCATCTCATGGCGAATATGCCCCCCCACCTGGACCACCTCCCTCCCACGATTATGCGGCCCCCCCGACGACCCAAGCTCCAGTTCATGACTGGCAGACTGCCGTGCCCGATACCTCTCTGCTTCCACCTCCTCCCTCGCTCGGTAATCAGCGTAGTTCAACAAATAATGCAACAGAGCAACAAGCCGAGCAGGGTGAGGCATGGTGCCGCGCCAACCCCATGACCGCACCTGTAGCTCTACCACAAGCAGCACTTGAGGCGGTCGAGAGAGGCGAGCTAGGCATCATCAAGCCGCGGGATTACAAAGGAGAGCTGGGCCCATTGAGGCCGGGAGTCTGGGCCGGGAAAACGAAGAACAATAGTCCAGATACGTGTATCACGTCCTCGGTTCCTCTGTACAGTGTAGATGCGCATTCGCCTATGCGTACGGGCAGGAGCAAGACGGTATATTACGAGGTGAAAATCAGTCCCAGGAATAGAGGGGAGGTTAATCTTGCAGTTGGGTACGCGGCGGCGCCGTATCCTACTTTCAGGCTGCCCGGATGGCATAGAGGGTGTCTAGCGGTGCATGGCGACGATGGCAGCAAATTCATTAATGATCGCTGGGGTGGGAAAGACTTTACCGCTCCCTTTAAGCCTGGAGATACGGTCGGAATAGGCATGGCGTTTGCAAATCGGGATACTAGTGCTCCCCCAAGCTATGGGCATGCGAAGACGGAGGCGCAGACGCCAATTGATGTGGAAGTCTTCTTCACCCGGAATGGGCGGAAAGACGGGAGCTGGAATCTGCATGAAGAAGGTGATGCTGAAGAAGACTTGCCTGTGACAGGTCTAGAAGGCTTCAATGATCTGTATGCTGCGGTGGGAACTTTTGAGAGTATCGATTTCAACATTGTGTTCAAACGAGAAGAGTGGCTGTACAAGCTATGAGAGCGACTAGCTCGAATCTCTGGAATATACTTGATTTCAAGAGACTTAATATGCAATTACTCGTTACTTATGCCTAACCTAAACTCCAGGTATCAAACGTCCACCGGCCTATATTCAATGCCAGTTCATTCATTACCGCCATTTCTATGCCCTTGAGTATTTAGTTCAAAAGTCGCCCTCCCCCTTCCTCTTATTCCCCTTCCTCTACACTCCTCTTTGCTTAGATGATGCAGCAATCGCAGGGTAGAGGGCACGGGATGATAAAGCAGAAGCGGCCGGGACACATCTCGCCGCCACGCATGTGTACCTCCTGCGATTGCGACTCTTTGGCTTGTGCCTCTGTGGGCTGTTGTTGGGTGGCGAGATCGGGACCTATTTTTGCGAATTAGTGCTTATGATGATTGAAACATTGGCCAAGATTTTATTATAGACAGTATTAGGGAATTGCAAGAGTGTAGAATTTCGTCATATCGTAAGTTTACAGGAACAGAAATGGGACATACTCATTGATTGTTGGGTAGTGGGCTGGGAAGTTTGCAGATCCGCATTGGGAGTTATGGCGGGGTTGTTTGATGGAGACATCTTCATATGTTGGAAGAATTCAGAACGAACTGTAAAATGCTATACGCTGATTTAACAGGGTATTTCTGATGAAGAACTCTGCTGTTGTAGTTGCTCTCGAAATTGTTTAGAGATTGTGGTTTGCGATTGTAGATTTAAATAAGCGTACGTCATCCATGGGGCTGGGGTTGTGCCAAGGTGCTGGTACAGTACCTCGCCAATCGGTCTATAAAGGGGCTAGGATCTTAGATGTTTCAAGGTCGAGCATGGTATCTTGTCTTGAAAATCAACCGCGTCGTAGTATTAAGCTCGAAAATGTGGGATCTGTCTTCTGGACGACCCATTTAGCTGCCGCTTGAAGGGGCAAACAAAACTTAAAAGCCTGTTCAAGTTGAAAGCGGTACAATAACAGCGTTCGAGGCAGCGTCACAAAGTTATTATGAGGAGGAGAACCTCACCTACTCAAACCGACTATGTTCTTGCTTGATAATTGTATCTAAGCCAGGTTGCATCCATATATCTTCTGCTCATTCATTATTGGGAAGAATACGTCGGGCCAAAGCCTTGGATTCTACTTCTATTGGAGGATAGTTGATCGTGACCAATGCTCTGGAGTATGCCATTGGGTGCTAAACTAGAACTTAATCATTGCGAAATCATTACCTTCTTGGAGCAAAATCACGTCAGCGGTATATTGTATGGACTAGATAGGCTTCGCTCGGCTTGAGGGTAGGACAACTTGAAGCAACCTTGTGAGGTATGTTAAGCTAGCGCAACAGAGGTGTATATATACCTCTATCCTCCCCCCTTTAGTCTTGAATATCTTCATCTACAATCTTGATCTCATAAACCTTCCGGAATCGGACTCCTTTCTTGGCGTCCACGGTCTCAAAATGGCTCCTCTTTCTGCCCCACTACTTTGTTTCCTGTTTGTTAGAGCCTCATCATCGCTCTTCCCTCTTTTCCACACTTCACGTAGTTGAAGCTGAGAGCATGTTTGAGCAATTTAAATCCAATGAAGGAAGAGGTACTTCCTGCTGTCCGAGAGAGATTCTCAAACAGAGAAGCAGCAGTCCTCACATACATCCCACTTTTGGCTTTGACCCATCATAGTCATGAGATGCAAGCGCTTGACAAACTTCAACCAATTGATCTGGTGAAACAAAGTGGTTGGATCCAACTGCAGCGAAGTGGATCTTTCGAGAGACAATTGTGCCTAAAAGCAGGGCCTTTTTGAAACCAATAGGCGGAGGATAGTCCGAGGGTGGCCAATGGAAAGAGCCACTTCAGTCATCGGACGTCACACTAATGCACGTAGTATTGAGGTAGGACACGTCAAATAGTCGCTCCATGAGCCTTATATCCTAAGGTACTTCCTTCGTCTTACCCGTCGCAATCGAACATCGATATCACCTCAGTACTTCAAAGTCCAATCAACCCCTGAATCCAAGAAATCAGCTACCAAAACCCTTCAAAATGTCAGGCATCGTCGAAACCCCAGTCAACATGTGCGGTGACAACTGTAAGAACGGTGAAATTCTCTTGGCATCGACGAGCTACTAACATCAGACAAGGCTCCTGCGGCGCCTCTTGCAGCTGCGATTCTTGCCCTGTCCACAAGAAGTAAGCTTCTTGCTGGCACACGATGGTACGAAGTTGCGTTCCGTCATGATGAGAGGGGTGGCAGAGTCTTTGAGGAGTTTTCTATGTCAATAATTTGAATTGCTTGGAGGTCTTTTCGGAGGATGTGGTGACTCGAGGTGGTGCAGCTTTGAATTTGTACATGCAATCTGGGGCTAGAAATCGAACTGTCTTTTCCGCTCTTGACATATCATCTAAAGTACATTATAGAACCTGCGAAATTCTCCGTTGTCTATTACCCTACTCTCAGACCATCACATCCGACATGCCATAGAGCATTTGTGTCCATGCTCTATATAAGTCAAGTCGACTGGATTATGAAAAAAACTCCTTTCGATATGGATTCACAACGCCCCTTGTTATACATGAATGAAAATTCCTCTCTTATTAGCACTTTATCATGCTTCCGAAGCAAGACGCTGGTGTAGCCGGATCGGTGCAGCTGAATCTCCACTTTCGCTATGCGAATATTTGATTTTCGGCAGGTATTTTGCTATTTGTCCTGGATGCACCCAGCACAAGAATGCTGCCACGATCAACATCAGCATTGTATCGAAGACATACGCGAACCATTCATGCCTCATCGAGTATCCGTCGTTGCCCTGGCCAAATTCCACCATCCGGAAAATAGTGCGGACGAAGATAAACGAGCTCGAAATGTATAAAGCGATAATATGTCGTTTCCATGGTATTGGCCTAGATTCTATACGCGTTGTTGGATGTCGCCTGATCCGGATATCGAAAACTATGGCGACAATGATGAAGAAAGCAAATGAAACGACTTGGGCTCCAAGACCCGCCATTACGATGGACTTGCCGAGGCTTGCAGTGGACGGTGTCTTCGAAGATAATAATCCAGCGCCTGCCACAGTCATATCAGTACATCATCATTAATAAAGAATAACATGGGAAGAATGACCCCCAGATTGCGTGTTAAAGGCTACCAGATCACTACACACAAACACTTTCGTCAACCATTTGGCTCTGATCATCGAGTGCTCTTCTCCATCCGTCATCAAGATTATTCGTCCGAGTATCATGTAGATACTGCCAGCGAACAGTGCTGGTGCCACTATGATCAGGATTTGTTGAATGATGTAGGGACCTAGGCTAGAGCCGGTGCTATCTGTTTCGGAAGCGGAGTACGTTCGTGCGGCGAAACCTATCACTTCAACTTTCCTCGAGTGTTAGAGTCTGTGCTCATTATATGCTTGACAAGGGAATACCAACAGGCCAGGCCTATGAAGAATGGAATGAGAAACTTGGCACGAGATCTCCACATCAGAAAACCATGGATGATGGTGAGAACAGTCCATATGCCTGCTGCAATAGCTGCTACTGCAACAGAAGGATTATAATGATATAAGATATAGTGAGTGGCCGTCATAGTGGGTTGGGCTGGAAAAATGAAAACCTCGAGAGTAACGGCAGATACCAAGAAAGACTGATCTTTATAAAACAGTTATAAGTGAAGAACATGAGTTGGAAGAACAACGAAGGTGACAAAAGGAGAGATTGGAAGACAGCTGCAAATACATGGTAGATATACATTCTTCAATGGTAATCATGTACAGGGTCTCAAATAAGTCCATCGCGTTTATGGACAGCCCAGGCACCGTATACGAGTGTACGATACAGCATCGCCTCAATCATTGCAACGATGCTTACTCCGTAGTCGTACTGGTAAGCGAACGACACCCATCGTACTCTAAACTGAAAGCGGCATAAAGTACGGGTTCCGAGAACCCCCCTGCGCCCCTTTACGCGGCGCTTCAGTTGTCTGCCTGCAAAACTGCTCTTTGAAATAACAACACTTAGATCTCAAAATGTGTGCTTGCTTGCATGATACTATTGCCGGAGCCCGCATCTAGCGTAAGGAATACATCCTGTAACAAGTTCATCGGCTCTTTCGTCCTCCAT
Organism: Proliferodiscus dingleyae; assembly: GCA_003988795.1. Taxonomy (NCBI): domain Eukaryota; kingdom Fungi; phylum Ascomycota; class Leotiomycetes; order Helotiales; family Lachnaceae; genus Proliferodiscus; species Proliferodiscus dingleyae. The sequence goes on along the minus strand of QYAK01000001.1, from coordinate 372,821 downwards.
GCCATCTCGGAAACCTCACTCGAAATCACGTCATGGGTGTTCGAATTGTAAATCGAAAAAAGTGAAGGTCGGTACTTTAATAAACTTAATAAACAATAAATGACTATAGACTAACAAAGTCTCAAACAGTGTGATGAGCTGAGACCTTCTTGTACCAGGTGTTTCAGCCGGAGAGAAGAATGTTGTTATCAAGATCTCCTGTCGTGTAGCCTGCCCCAACGCGCTCAACAACCGTTTCAGATACCAACTCCAAGCATAACTGTACCACCTGCTAGCTTTCTGGATAATCTGAGTTACATGCCCCACCCTCAAGTCCTGCGAGATGATGAGAAGATACAGCACAATGATAGCTTTCCTGGCCCGGACCTGGAACTTTTGTACCACTTGACAACCACCAATTCTCTTGGTCTTCCGATAACCAGACATTCAGAGCTATGGCAGAACATAGCACCTAAACTAGCTCTCTCTAGAGCCTTCCTAATGCATGGTCTCCTTGCCTGTTCAGCCCTACATCTTGCTTACCTGGAGGTGCCTTCTGCCGAGAAAAGAAGACACACGGACCTAGCAACCCATCACTACACCTCAGCAGTCAGGCTCTTCAGAAAAGAACTGAGCAACATTACAGAAGACAATGCCATCTCTCTTTTCCTACTCTCATGCATCATGATATGCGCCTCGTTCGCGATGCCGCGAGTCCATCCAGAGCCCCCTTCCGCCCCGGAAACCCTGCAATACTTCCTCGATATCTTTCGTCTCCAGTGCGGCGTGATGGATATTCTGAATGCAATGCGAGTATACTTGGAAGACGACCCCATCATGGATATGCTGAGAGTCAACTTTGACGACCACGCGACTCTGCCACCAGAGGACGAAGCGATGCTGCAGTTCATCGAGGCCCGCTTTCCGGGTGGTACGGAGTCTGAATCTGATGCTACGGCCACGCTGCAAGATGTGTACGTTAAAGCTGCGACTGAGTTGAGGCGCTGCTACCCATGCAAGGCTCGGTTGGAGGATCGTAACGCCATGGTCATTGCGTGGCCGATCATGGCGACGGCAGACTTCTTTGCTACGGCTCGGGAGGGTAAGTCGGTCGCTATGGCGCTTCTAGTGTATTATGGTGTTGAGATGCACGTTTTGAATAATGACTGGTGGGCAATCAATAAAGGAAAGGAACTTGTTACGGCTGCGGTGTCTGTTCTGCCGCCGGGGTGGGAGGAGCTGGCGGAGTGGGCGATGGCTAGAGTTGAGCGTTAGGAATAATTGTCGTCTTTTGCGTAGTCATAGGAAGGCTGTCATCTAAACGGGTCATAGGAAGCGTTCAAGATCGTACACACATTGGGAATAGACTTTGTGAAATATGCTGTGTCTGGATTACGCATTCTCCAAGGCGCGCACCAAAATTTCCCGAGTCATTCCAAAATTCCAAAATTTGATTGAATCCAAATCTAAATAGAGGTTTTGATTCTGAGAATATGCTGTAAATTGACTCCTAAGGAAGCGTGTATCCCAAAACTGTGGTATCTTGATCTACACTGCTTCCAAAGTGATCTGGTCTAAAGTCCCTTTCAAAGCCATCCTAATGCGTCAAACCGAGACTGTCATTCTCCTTTACAAACTTATAATATCTGGCTTTCGTTGAGCTTCTCCAGAACTTGCCCCATTTCACGACCGCCAGGAATGTAAGGACTTGCGCCAGCCCAGCAAAAGCAGCTAAAATGAATGCGTCTCTATAGCCCATGTTCGTCACCCACGGAGTGACGCCATAGCCGATAGCAAAGCTCATTGTGTTTCTGATAATGATGACAGTCACCATTGCCTCGCCGCTCAGATCCTTATAAGAATCAATGCAGTAGCTGACGCTCAACTGAACACCAATAGTATTTGACGCAGCGATAACGCCCATGGCGAAGACCAGACCAAACCAATGCACGTGATGCGCTGCGCCTACACCCCATAGAATGAGGGAGCCGGGAATCAGAATGAGAGACGCGGAGAAGAGCCAGAGGCGGTATTCAGGCTCGAGTACGCCTTTCCTGCGGCGTGCAAGCCAGAGCACAATACGGTCACCAAGAATGCCAGAATAGAGAGAGCCGCAGGCGACGCCGATGAGAGGGCTGACGTAGGATAGACCAACCATGGAAGATGGGAAATTGTAGGGCGCGCCGGAGAGGATCAGAGAGGCGGTACCATTAAGAACGTTAAACCACACGAGGTTACTACCGTAGGAGAAGCCGGCGTAGACCACGGAGGGGAGGGACAAGAATAGGAGTGGGCGAATCATCATACGGAATAGGTGGAAGTCGCGCTTCTTGTCGAGAAGACTCAGCTTTTGGAGATAAGTCTTGGGTTTGTATTCGAGAATGCCTGGAGTAGAGTCGATTGTAGGTGAAAGGGTGGCAGTGCCGGATTTCTCTGGATCCGAAGTGACGACTCCTTCTTGCGGCGTTGTCGTTCCAGGTGTGGGATCAGGTGTCTTCACCATTTCCAGAGGAACTCTATCATAATTCGTTTCTTCCATAAAGAAAAAGCAGAAGACAAAGCCGATACCAAGGAAGATGGCACACCAATACATGACCCACTGCCATCCTGTTACGAAACACGCTGTTAACAGCCCATTCATTGTCAAGTACATAGTAATGGGCCATATCGGAGAAGCACTAACCTTGTCCGTCGTTGATGAAACCTGCAAGTACCGGCGCTAAGAAGTTGCTGCCAGCTAGCATGAAAGCATAGAGCCCCATATAAGTTCCTCTCTCGTGAGTGAAGTATATATCGGTGATTGAGATCTCACAAAGAGATTCGATCGGCGCTCCAACGAAGCCTTGAAGAATCTTACTTCCAATCCACGCGCCATTAGAAGTGGCATGAGGAACCCAAATCATAATTCCCTTGCTAGTTAGTTGAGGTTCCTTATAGCGGAAGAGACGCTACCTACTAAAGTCGCCAGCATTGAGAAAAGATATACAGGTCTTTTGCCATACTGCAAAGCTACTGCTTGCCAAAAAAGACAACCCCACCCGAAGAACAAGAACATATAACCAGTTCCAGAATTCAGGTCGCCCAGAGTCAGACCAGTATCTTCGGAGATTGGCTCTAGAACACTATAGATGGCGGCGGACGCAATACCAACCATCAAAGTATACATGCTCTGCGAAGCCGTAGAGAGCCATTTCCGCCTCGGAGACCAGTTCAATGGATCATCTGGATCAGCACTAGGAGCTGGAATAAGTACGACGTCTTTGATCTGGGTCCCAGATGCATGTTTGACGGGCATAGTCCCCTCGAGATCGACGAGGTGGACTGTGCCCGGAATTGCTGATTCGTCGAGATGTCCATGATGATGAGCAGCAACCATCTTCACGCAGATGCAAGGGATCTCTAGCACAATAGGAAGGAGAGATCGGGTGATGCACAGCAGGTACAGCTCAGAGCAGAAATGAGTGCAGTAGACAGCTTGATATCTATAACCGCTAGGTTATAGAAATAAACCCCCATCATTGGCATCGTGATAAGGCAGCACACGGTAATCCAGAATCCAACTGATCGGGCAACTAAGCCGACACGCCCTCGCACAAGGGCCCAAGCAATGCTTTAACAGAATATGGAATGATTGCGATTGATCGTCTCTGACTAAGAAAATAATCTTTCGCTAAGTTGAAAGTGGGATATGATATGCCTACCTCCAAATAACCAATCGCTTGCCCCGAGAGACTTCTGGAAGCGATAAACGATAGAGCAATCATGAAGACCTAATCATTTATACCTATTGTTTGACATAAAATGCGACTAGTGCGATATGAGTGGAGAGCTGTATCTCAACATTTGAAACGAAAGTCGCACGTTGTTTTAGATAACCAAGCCTCTTGTCGCTCCTACCTGAGCATTAGAACGGCACTAACTCTATCACAAAAGCATATCCCCAGCTACGGAATTACTTGGAAATAAAACTGAGCTAGAATAGAATACATATAAGATTGCGTTGAAAGGAACCGGGTCCACTTGACATGGAGAGCTCAAAATAGCTGCTAGGATCAGCCCTAATGACATGAGACTTTGAACGCTTTTCGACGAACACTTGGAGAAAGGAATGGTACTTATATTCGTGCAAATTTGGCTACTTCCCGCAACTGATCATGTCCTGCTGTATAAAAGCGTTGATCATTCTCGAGGCGGATGGCGTGATGACGGTGTCAAGAGTGGAAATTCCCGAAAGGCGTGTGGGGAAAGTTTTCTGCTCCAGCTCTCACGAACATCAACACCTTCTCAATCCCATAAGCCACCCAGCTCTCCCCCACAACGTTTGCCATTCTTTATACCGATGTATTAATTCAATTCGAGAAGTTCTACAGCTAAGAGTGTCATTCATTTGACCCATGTCTCTCGCCACACGCGCGCCTTCAAAGGCGTTACTAGCATCTCTGCGCAGATCGACAGCAGCACCATGTTTTCGCATAGCCGCCGGGCGACAGATACGTTGCCGGTCTACAGAGCAAGAGGCATCACAAGATGTGAAATCACAAGATGGGAAATCATTCAGAGGGCAGCTATACAACAGCACGGCCATGCGGATACAGCGTGAGAAGGCGGAGCGGGAGCGCTTCTCGAAGGCGCGGGACGAAAGCTCTGGCGGCCGGACTATGGCGCTTACTTTTGGTATACAATCTTTCCTGAAATAATAGATCGAGTGAAGGCTAATTTAAGGCAGTCATACTTGCGACAGCGCTTTCAGCATACTACGCGGGAAAGGTCTCTGTACCAACTTCCTCAACAGCATCTACGGTCCCCCTAAATGCGACCGTTACACCGAAACATAACATATCCGGAGCCAACATGGAAGCGGCATGGACAGATTTTGTAGCTATAGTTGGCAAAGAGAATGTCTCAACGCTAGAGACGGATGCTAGGCACCATTCCGGTAACGACTGGAGTTCTCATGTGTTGAAAGAGAGCGAGAGGCCCTTCTTGATCGTGTTTCCTTCGAGCACCGAGGAAGTCAGCGAGATTATGAAGGTTTGTCATAAAAGACTGATTCCCGTCAATGGATATAGTGGTGGGACTAGTTTGGAAGGGCAGTTTACGCCCACTCCTGGTGGAGTATGCATTGATTTTGGGCGGATGGGAAAGATTCTGAAACTACACAAGGAAGACATGGATGTGGTGGTACAGCCTGCGGTAGGCTGGGAGCTGCTTAATGATGAATTGGCAAAAGACAACTTGTTCTTCCCTCCAGATCCTGGCCCAGGTGCAATGATTGGAGGTATGGTGGCTACTGGCTGCAGCGGGACAAACGCATACCGATATGGGACCATGAGAGAATGGGTCATGAGTTTGACCGTTGTGCTGGCAGATGGAACGATTATAAAGACGAGACAAAGACCGAGGAAAAGTAGCGCGGGTTATGATCTTACCAAGATGTTCATCGGTAGTGAGGGAACCTTGGGGCTAGTAACAGAAGCTACACTGAAATTGACGACGAAACCGAACAGCACTAGCGTTGCAGTATGCACTTTCGGCAGTATCAAGCAAGCAGCAGACTGTGTAGCCAAAGTTGTAGGCGAGGGAGTACCCATTGCTGCAGTCGAAATCCTGGATGATGTTCAGATGAAGTGTATCAATGATGCAGGACAGACTGAGAAGGCCTGGAAGGAGGCCCCAACTTTATTCTTCAAGTTTGCGGGAACACCCAATGCCGTCAAGGAGCACATAGGAATAGTGCAGAAGCTCGCGAAGGGCACCGGCAGCAAGACGTTTGAGTTTGCCAAGAACAAAGCCGAGCAAGATGAATTGTGGAGTGCGAGAAAACAATGCTTGTGGTCGGTGGCTGCGTTAAAGAAGGACGACACTGAGCACGTGTGGACTGGGGACGTCGCCGTTCCAATTAGCAGATTACCAGATATTATCGAGGAGACGAAGAAGGATATAGACGAGAGCGGTCTATACACGACCATTGTTGGCCATGTAGGAGATGGGAATTTCCACAGTATGTACTGCGTACCTGTTCCAAGGAGTCATTCTGACAACTGCAGCGATCATTCTATACAGCGACGAGCAGCGAAAGAAGGCTGAAGAAGTGGTTCATCGTATGGTAGTGAGGGCTGTTGAGATGGAAGGGACGGTCACAGGTGAGCACGGCGTTGGATTAGTGAAACGGGATTACCTGCCTCATGAGGTTGGGGAAACCACCGTGGACGCGATGAGAAGGGTATGTATTCAGTTTCCTGGTCCCGGTCTGAACTGACATTCGGCAGCTGAAACTGGCCTTCGACCCATTATGCCTTTTGAATCCAGGCAAAGTTGTACGAATAGAGAAACCTAAACCTGGAGAGGTTGCCAAGTGGTAGATAATGTATATCCAGAATGATATGCTCGAACCGTCGCTATAGTGGGCTGGACATGCTTAGTATTAATGCAGAAGCATGTAAGAAACCAGAAATCCTAGCTGGAAAAAGTGTCACCAGCTCTAATTATGATGGCTTGATCATTCCCCAAAGGGGAAGAGCAGCATCAACTACTGTTGTTTCTGTATGGAGGACTGAAGAAGATTGATTCATTACGTTCGCGACATTTCTTGTATCTCAAAAACATACAAGCGTCAGGAGCTGAATGAATCTGGCGTAAGAGAAGCCTTTCTAATATTTTTCCGTTCCAAGGAGAGCAACTTCATCCGGACCATGACCCAGCTCCACAATCCTCCACGGCTTATCCATCAAATCCCCATGGTGAGAGCTAAGCTAATAGCTTCAAACTTCTACCGTCATCAACATCTTCAACAATAAACAGAAAAGTCGAGACCTGCCAAGGAGGCGATTAAGCGATGTAACCCCCTTTTCGGTAGCATCGGCTTTGCCTTAGATATGCTGCATATGCGTAAACACGGAAGTTGACATGGCCGCTCCACCAATTCATCTTACACGGGCCAGAGCAGAGCCTGACTCTGATGGAAGGAAGACATTGCCAGATGACCCGAGTGTCTGGGCAAGTGTCGATCCGGCTGCGTGATTGTTGGGAAGGAGGCTTGAGGGGAAGGGGAAGGGGAAGGGGTCATGCGCATCAGCCTCTTCCATCACGTGCAGGCGAACATGGACAGGGGGGAGCTTGCCCGAGCTAGAGCTCTCTCGACCTCGACCTCGAACCTCCTGCCGTCTATTCCTCGACGTAAGCTCTTCTTCCACCAACGCATCTATCTCTACCCCTTTCCCTTCTCTCTCTGTTACTCGTATCCATCCAGCCTTCTGTTAGATACTCGCTACGATGTCGTTGAAAACAGCGGTCCTGGAACCGCGCATGATGCAAAAGCCACCTTTTTCGGTGGAGGTAGCCGGCTGCTCACCCGTGCCCGGGGAAACTATACCGCGCCGCAGCATCCGCTCCCCGGACAAACTCCTTTCAGGACCTGAAGAAGGCATCGAAACAGTGTTTGACGTGATAAAACTAAGTGCGTCTAGATACGGGGGTTTCAACGCTCAAGGCTCCCGAAAACTCATTAAGAAGCATAGTGAGGTAAAGAAAGTTAAGAAGGTCGTGGACGGGAAGGTCCAAGAAGTAGATAAGATGTGGACGTATTTCGAAATGAGTGGATATACTTATATCACATTCAAGGAGTATGAAACTCAGGTTTTACAGCTTGGTGCAGGGTTGAGGAAACTGGGGCTGGAGAAGCAGGATCGGTTACACATATTTGCTGCTACAAGGTATAACAACTCAGCTTCAAAACTCCCACTCCTTCTGATTATCTCCCAACAGTGCGCACTGGCTGTCTATTGCCCACGGTGCAATGTCACAGTCCATGGCCATCGTCACAGCCTATGATACGCTGGGCGAGGAGGGGCTGAGAACCTCGCTGATGGCAACTAAGGCCAAAGCCATATTCCTCGAGCCACATCTCCTCAAGACTTTCTTGAACACCCTGAAAGATGCTAAGGCTATCGAGCATATCATTTTCAATACGAATTCAGAGTCTGAGATCAATCCCGCCGATCTTGAGACGTTGAAGGCTTCACATGATCACCTGACCGTTCTCAGTTGGGAAGATTTGAGAAAGATGGGAGAGGAAAATTTAGTAGATCCAGTCCCACCCAAAAAGGAAGATTTGGCCTGTATCATGTATACTTCCGGTTCCGGGGGAGCGCCGAAAGGTGTTGAACTGTCTCATATGAATGTTGTGGCAGCAGGTAATTCCCTCCTTCTGCCTATTCTATCACAACGTTGACGATCTTCAAGTCGCGGGAGCAACAAGCTGTGTCGGCGACTATCTCGGACCGGGTGATTCCCTATTGGCATACTTGCCTTTGGCACACATCTTTGAATTCGTGTTTGAGAGCTCGTGTCTTTACTGGGGAGGCACAATGGGCTACGGCTCTGTTCGAACTGTGGGAGAAGCTAATATGCGCAACTGCCATGGTGATATCCAAGAGTTAAAGCCATCGCTCTTAATTGGTATCCCCGCCGTATGGGAGACGGTAAAGAAAGGGATCATCTCAAACGTCGACAAAGGTGGTCCCGTAACCAGAACGTTATTCTGGGGAGCCTTTTATTTGAAACAGTATAAGCTCTGTTCTAGATATTGCAATATTTGCTAACGCCTTCAAGATTCCTCATGAAGAATGGTCTTCCGGGCTCGGGAATCTTAGACGCTATCGTCTTCAAAAAAGTGAAGGCAGCGACAGGTGGGCGCCTGCGCTTCTGCATGAACGGGGCCGCACCCATCGCACGAGGTACACAAGAGTTTATCTCTATAGCTGTGACGCCTATGATTAACGGCTACGGTATGACCGAGACCTCCGCGTAAGCTATTCCTTTCTCCAAAATTCCAGCCTGTGACTAATAATTTCCTTAGTATAGGCGCACTATGTAACCCTGGCCACTGGACGCTCGATGCACATGGTGATATTCCCGCTTGTATTGAAGTAAAACTTGTCGACTTTCCAGACGCGGGCTACTACAGCACCAACAAACCCAAGCCGCAAGGCGAGATCTGGATCCGCGGCCCGTCAGTGACGCATGGATATTACGATAACCCCGAGCTGACGGCCGAATATCTAGAAGACGGGTGGTTCAAGACGGGAGATATAGGGGAGTGGGATAGCAATGGACATTTGACAGTGATTGACCGGAAGAAGAATCTGGTAAAGACGTTGAATGGAGAGTATATAGCTTTGGAGAAGGTAGGTTGCCTGTTGCCTTTCACATCCTCAGACCCTTCACGTCTTTAGGCCACTATAAGCGCGAAAGTCTGGCTAATAGTTGAGCAGCTCGAATCTGTATACCGCGCCGCCACGGTCGTAGCAAATATCTGCATCTATGCTTCCATTGAGGAGACGAACCCCATCGCCATCATCGTGCCCGCAGAGCCGGCTCTAAAATCTCTAGCTGCCAGCATCGGCGTGGAGGGGCATGGCATTGAAGACCTGGCCCATGATTCGCGAGTCCAAGCAGAAGTTCTAAAGCAATTGCAAGGGGTAGGTAGGAAGGCCGGATTGGCGGGTATTGAGGTTGTTTGTGGTGTAGTGGTGGCGGATGAAGAGTGGACGCCACAGAGTGGGCTGGTGACTGCTACGAGTAAGTTGAATCGTCGGGTGTTGGTGGAGAAATACAAGCGTGACATTGAGGCGGCGTACAAAACGGCGAAGGGATGAGTGGCGCTCGACTGTACTGAAAATGGGTATTGATATCCTGGGTATCTTGTAATTGTAGTATACTATGTAATGCCCAAGTGTAGCGGGGACAATATGCGTTTTTTTCACTATGAGTCTCATCTGTTTCTTGGAGGTGCATCTGAATAGCCCATCTTCCCAATCGCAAAACCAACAACCTCTTTCCACCCGCAGCGCTTGCCGTGTCTGTAGTAGACTATTAGGAAGTTGTACAGTGACAGAGTGGCAAGCATCACGACGTTCATGGCCGCAACGGCAACAAAAAACTGCCAAATGTGCGGGTTCGCATCTGTACCACTGATCTCGGATACATTCATGCCGTAGATGCCCGTCATAATGGTGATAGGTGCGAAACTGGATGCTATCAGTTAGAGAGGCATGTATAAAACCAAGAGAGAGAAAGAGAGAAATTGAAAAACTTACAAGTAGGTAAATGCATTCGTTAACGCAGTCCACCGCGCCTCAGACCTGCTCTGCCGCATTGCGACCAGTTTATCCCTCGTAGTCCAGAGAAGTTCCGTCTGATCGACCAGGTGTTTGAAGTCCTCCTCCAGCCCAGCCTGGCTCTGCTTGGCTGCTCGTTCCTCTCGGCCAGCCCAGCCATAGCTCCCGCCTCGCTGAACAACACCGAACGAGCTTTTGATCTCCTCTGCGTGCCCTATCGATGTATCTGATATGCCATTGATTCGCCGATCTTCTTCACGGATGGCGGTAATGATCTGGTTCCAGCAGAAGCAGTTTATGCGGAACAGGTAGGACAGGGCGTAGAATGGGGAGGCTGTGGCATCGGCGAGGTCGAGGTGGTCGAAGGACTCGATGTAGAGTTCGCGGAGGGATTTGGGTCTGAGAGTTATGGGACGTGGACGTGGGGAGTTGAAAGGAGGCGGTGGCACGAGCGTCTGGGTGGTGACGTTGTGCTTGGAGTGGGAGGGGAAGAGGATCACTCCTGTCCATCCTGGGCCGTTTTCATCAGGCTGGAGAGTCAGCAACGCGAAGAAGAGTAGAAAGACGCAAGTGAGGAATACCTGGATATAGACTAAGACTTTGAACCTCTCTGCATCGGTCACACCTTCCGTTTGATCTCTAAGCACCCCAAACCCAAGCGCGAGGTAGGGAGCATTGTGCCTCTGCGAAGGCGTAAAGATATGACCTCTCGTATGAAGGATCCATCCAAAGAATCTCGGGTCCAAGTTGAGAGCGCCTCCAAGTGTCTCGATGAGCGCGGGAGAAGGCGTGCCTTCATATTGTCCCATATAAAATCGCACCTTGACACCATCGCGGTTACTATGATCATTGACGAATTTCTTCAGATCCAGCTCACTGTGGAGCTCTGGCCATTCTCTCCGGTTGGAGTTTGCGAGGATATCGAGAACAGATACGATCAACCCGTTTTCACGAAGGGCTGCAGTGCTCATGTAGGTATCCAAGTCTCGCAGATTGGTCCATCCTGCTGCTACCAGCTGGCGTACGTAATCATGATAGGGTGTAACATTATTCTCCCAGTCTTGTAGAGACAAGTGGGTTGCCTTTCGACGTCGTCCTAGAAGGCGGCCAAAAGTGGACCCTGCTGCTTTTTCTTCCACAGCGACTGGAGCAGTCTGAGCTCGTTGAGGGGGCGCATTGTTGATAGTATTCGGGCTCGATACAAAACTAGCGTTGGAAGAGTCCGGCGGCGAAGATGCCATGGCATAGCGTTGGTGTGGAAGTGGAGCATTCCAGGGAGCTTTTGGAGCCAAGAGACTAACTCAATCGGTCCCAGGAGTCATTATGAGCAACTTATGCTGTCTGGATCTCATATTACAATCACAGCTCAAACAGATGTGTCTTGTCATGAATGTCTCCTTGTTACCCATCCAAGGTGACTGGTGGTTTACTTCAATATTCAGCTGCTTATGTAACAAGCATTGAGCAAGCTGGTGAAGTCTTCTCAGAGTTATTCAGATGAGGAAATTACACACTCAGAAAACATAGCCCAATCCATGCCTCGTTGAATAATGCACAATTATTAAACTCCCCATTCATCGCTAAGTTAATGAATGTAGCACTTCGTGGTTCGTGATGTGGACGAATAAGGGGAAGTAAGCAAAGTAAAGCAGTACGAAGTACATAACATATACGTGACATGGACTAAACCTTATTTCGACCCCACCCGCACCCGCACCCATTTCAACGGCAGCCGGCAACCTCGCCGTCGCGCAGCTCTGGTTGACTCTGGTAACCTCAACGCACCATATTGTCCCATCTGCAGCAGCACGTTCGAATCCCCCCAGAAACACTGTGAAGTCGCCTTGTGCGCGGCCATCAAGATGGTCTACGACTGGGAGAACAAGGAGGAAATCTGCTATCGCATGTATATCGAAGAGAAAAAGTCGTTGGAGGAAATTATGGAATATATGAAAACCGAGCACAAGTTCGCCCCAAGGTATGCCGCCAGACGTACTCCACCGTACATCTATACATCTATAGCATCGATCTCCGTACTGACAAGCCGTCGCTCTCCAACAGTAAACGCGCCTTCCAGACCCAATTCAAACGATGGGACTTCCCTTCCAAGCAGAATCCCGCCCACAAAAACATCGCGCTGGTCCAGCGCATCAAGGAGCTATGGGACTGCAACACTTCTCAGCGGGAGATGCTCCGCATTCTCAATGAGGAAGGGTTTGATATCAAGGAGCGCGAGTTGATGCGTGTGCGGGCCAAGAACCGATGGTTGCTCAGAGTGCCAAATGGCATGAAGAGTAAGAAGCGTGACTCCGACCAAGATGTTGTAAATCAGCTACAGGCGGCTCTTTACGGCGAAGGTCAGCTAGCGGATGCAGATGGCGAAGACGAGGAGATGCAAGAGATGGACATGACTGCGGCTCCTAAGAGAGACAGAGATCCCTCGCCTCCTCTTAGTCCTGAGGTCCTAGCCAAGAGACAAGAGCGACTTTCAAAGCTCCAAGCCGAATCTGCCGAGCGCTGGGCTTCTCGAAAACGGCGTCGTCGAACCCGTGGTTGGGCTGGACTGCCAGCAGATCCCCCTGGACCTCCTCGATTTCCTTCTGAGACCACTATCGATGAAAGCAAAGCATTTTTGAGCCTCGATGCTCGTCTGTATCGCGATATTCGGTCACGCTTTCAACGGATATGTGAGGATGCAGACATCATCAAGAAGACCATTGCGGGTCCTGAGAGGTGGGAGGCTGCGAAGGACAGACTTGTCCAAGAGAGTTCGCATTTACAGTCAGTGTTCTGGGCCAATGAAGACAGCCAAGAGGCGAAGAAGCTCGCTCTTGATGTTGTCTGCAGCGATGTCACAAAGAGGATGCGAACACTAGAGCGTCGTATGACCATTGCAGAAGCCAAAAATGCTCTTGGTATTAATCCTGAGGAGTCGCGGCAGCTCCGAAATGCTTTCTACCAGATATTGAAGGCGGATCACTTCACTAGCAAGCTTGAGGCAGGCGAGGAACACTGGAAGGAGTTGAAGGCACAGTGGGTCCAGGGCTCAGAGCTATTGCAAACCATCCTGGCTCCTGGAGACGCGGATCCCAATCATCAAGAGAAAGTCAAGGCTGTGGAGGTCCTCTGCAGAGATGTCATGAAGCGCCTGCGTGACGATCAGACCAAACGTGATCCGACGAGGAAGAAGAAGTTCGATTCTAACTACACTGCACCCAACGCCCCAATGCAGTTCGATGATACAGCGGATACCAGCGCGTTCCAGAGCAGTTCCCACGATGCTCTCGCTCAGGTGGCATCTCAGGCGCAGGCACAATCACAGGTGCAGGTCCAACCTCCAGTCCCAGCTCAGCCTCAAGCTCCAACTCGCGCACAGGCGAATCTGAACCGTGCTCAAGCCCAAGCGCGACAGGCTCAACCACAGCCCCAAGTAATGTTGGACAACAACGACATGCAGATCGATCCCTCCCTCCTCCTGGCCGCTGCTAACGACCCCTCGCTCATGAACCGCAGCATGCAACCCCAATTCCCCGGCCAACAATACGCAGACCAGCAGTATGTCGCACAAGCCGCGCAAGCAACCTTCTCCTCACCCTCCGCATCCTCCATCGCCGTCTACTTTCGCCTGCACCCGGCATCTGAGATTCAAGCCGGCGCTCGGCTCTGGGTCAGCACCTTGTCTTCTATCTCAGTCGAGGAGCTGCGGCAGCTGGCGACGGTCAAGTTTCCCGGGACGCTGGCGCTACGAATCGAGGGCGTGATCAAGCAGGCGAACGGGCACGAGATGACGCTACCGATTGACCAGGATGAGGAGCTCGAGGCGTATCTGGCGGCTATCAGCGGCGTAAAGCCGATGTTTGCTGTACAGCTTGTTGCAGCGTGGAAGAATGGATAGTTCTCCATTACCCTGCTTTATTTTGGCAATTGTCGAAAGGTGGTGCAAACAGGGCTTGTCATGTGGTTGGGATGGTTGTTTCAACAGTATCATTAATGCAGGCTACGAGGCGTCCATAAAAGTATATATAGTTAGTACGAATTATCTTAGGATGACACTGTCGTGGTGCCTTATTTTTGCCTCTCCTGGTCTCAGGGTTCTCTTGGAGGAGCGGGCATGAGGAGTTCAAGTCGACTTCTATTTCTGTTCACCCTTTGAATATTTAAGTACCCAAGTATCGCTTTCAAATAGGATGGTGAGCCTTTACTAAGAGTGATTATTCTTAAGCCAATGAGTGCTAAAATGCTCTTTATGATTTCTGCAAGGTTGCAATTCTTTTCTCTATCTAATATCAAGCCCAAGAGCAATGTCCGTTATAGCGAATATGAACCCAGTCCCCTTTCTCATGTCATAATGTTGTCGACTTAAGGCAAATCAGAGCCAGAGCGCCATGTTCATAATGTCGTCCGATCCGTCAAATATGCAAAGTAAGCGACCGACTTATTTGTCCCACACGAGTATCACTCTCCATCATAATCTTCCTGATACTGTGGCATGAGATCCTTCACGTTGTAATAGCTACCAATCTTCGGCGCGACGTCTTTCACAGCCCTCAGATCATTAGCCACGCCAGTATCCTCTCCACGACTCACGTTCTCAGTCCACTCGGCACGACAGTATACGCAAGTAACCATCCGACCCTCCCTGCTCCGTTTCCATTGCTCAAAGCATTCGCGGTGGAAGTTCTGGTCGCAGGAAGACTTGCACCAAACGATGTCCTCTGTCGGCTCCATCTCAAAGACACAGATGGGGCACTCGCCGTCAATCGGCTTGCGCCTGCCAGGGTACTTGGTCTCCTCTTCTGTCTGATCATGAGGGAGTGAGGTGACTGGAGCGTTGGCAAAAATGCTCATGATTTCAGAGGTGAGGAAGGCGTTTTGATAACGTAGGTGTTCGGGAATCTTGAGGATAATAACGAGAGCATAGAGGATGTGCTTGCAACGTTGGCCGCGGATACGCTGGTAGCATATTAGTTGAATGATTGACTAATTGTGCTATGGATATAGATGGGGATTTTTTACAGCGTCCAATGCAATCACAACTGGGCTGACGGCCGATCTTGACCGAATAGAGATTGCCCGTGCTACCAGCGATAGTGAAGGTCTCACAATCTTTGCCCTTGGTATCAAACCCCTTGGAACGGTCAAGCATGAACATGCGTTCTTTCTCAACTTTCTTCAATTTCTTCTTATACTCCTCATCCGGAGCCTCGACAAAGGGTCTAAGGCGGGTCTATGTGATATCAATTTTACTATTATATAAGATGGGTTCTGAATGAAGATGACTTACCTCACCACTTGCGAGACTTACGATATCCTGACACACCTGCTTGCCACCTTCAAGGTCCTCCAGGCGTTGACGAAGGATATCCTTGTCGCCAGACGTAGAGAGACCGCGCTGGGAGCACTCCACCTTGAGACGGACGATAGTCATGTTGCCGAATCCTGCGTCAGGTGCGGACGCCTTTTCAGCTTCACCATCTTCCCTTTCCTGGTCTGAAGCTTCAAGACGCTCGACTAGGACTGCTTTCTTGCCTGAGAGGGGCAGACCGCGGCGCGTGAGCTCAGCCTTCAGGTATGGGATTGTGAGCGCATTCCATTCGGTGGTGCCACCGTCGCTATCCTCACTGACGTCGCTATGCTTACGTTTGGGTGGCATTTTCGTGAGTGATGAGGCTGGAGGAGAGGTTTTGTGGATGTGTGAGTGAAGATAAAAGAAGTGAAGGGGGCAAGAGTCAGGAGTGAGGATGATTGTGCAGGAGCGGTGGGTGAATTAAAGCAGGCAGCCGAGATCAAAGGCGGTGCGACGCGAAGTCATTGCTTTGACAATTAAATTGACACTCTTCGAGATGCGTGTGGCCTCGTATTGTGAATTTGTCCTCAAAGGTTTGCATCTAAAGTGACTGATTGCGAAGCTTTTCGAAGTGTAAGGATGTCTCAGATATAATCGTTCCTTGCTTAGTTACAAAGGCATCATCTTAAGACTCGAGCTTCATGCTAGTTCTACGCACTAAAGCCATACCATATCAGATTTTCTCAACTATGCGGGTCTCGTCAATGTGAAAGGCTTTGATGACACCCTTTCTTGCCTCCTCATAGTCAATCTTCTCAACCTTCTTCTGAAAGGCTTTCCTTCTATCAACCAACTCCTTTGCCACATCAGCCCACTCAACTGAATCTCTACTCTCGCCTGTCCATAGATCTCGTCCCGCTTTGATGTCCACGGTTGACAATGTCCAGTTACGCTTTCGCACGACCCCATCCACGATCACCATCTCGACATCTTTCGGGCTGCTATGCTGGACTATAGCAGCGACTGGATTAAGCTCTGCAGCACATACCATGCTAGGCGATCTCGCATCAAACACAACGATATCAGCGAGCTTGCCAACAGCGAGTGAGCCGATCTTGTCTTGCATGTTGATAGCTCTAGCACCCTGAATAGTGCCGAGATTGAATGCCTCCTCGACCGTTCTGTGCATTCGTTTTGGTAGTCTGTCTTTCTCAATGAATGATTGATTATATCTAGCCCGAGCGTGCTGTAACAGGATGTTCATCTGGCCGGGGATGGATGCACTCGTGCTAGAATGGCAGTCCACGCCAAGCGAGCAATGAGCTTCGATTCCTAGGTCTTCCTGGAAGGCAATAGGATTCCCATGCGCCATTTGCATTTCAACCGAGGGCGTGACTGAGATATGGCTCATATTTTGACGGACCAAAGCTGCTTCGTCAGCATCGATATTGCAGGCGTGGGAGATCAAGATCGAAGAATCCAGAAGGTCGTAGGAGTTCAGTAGCTCGATGAGCCTTGCAGAGTCTTTCTACATTTAACATGATGCTATGTGGGTCGCTGAAGTTACTTACGGATGTTGTTACTAACATAGTGGGTTGTAATAACTTTAACCCCGGCCTCTCGTGCTTCTTGAAAGCAATTTCTAATAATGTCCTTGGGAAGATGTAATCCATCAAAAGCCAAGCCGAGTTGAACACGGCCGTTTCCGAACGGTGATTTGCTGCCAAGTTCGCGCAGAGTCTTCATGACCCAATCTGCCAGGAGGTCTTGCCTCAGGGCAAACGGCTTCCATGTGTCTACCAGTGGGGTGGGGCAGTAACCGAAAACAGACCTTAGACCAGACGATACTGTTGCTGCTATCGCTGCTTTGGCTGGAAAATAACATGAGTATATGTTTCTGTCCAGAAATTTGTCACATACTATGTTCCGGAGAGTAATTGACAGTTGCGTGATCGACAACTGTGGTGGTTCCCGCGTCTAAACACTCCAACGCGCCACCAATTTCGGCCCAGAAAATATCTATTGGGTCATGAAACTCGAGAAGAAAGTTTGCTACTTTATCTTAGTTCAGTCTTGACATATATATTTTAAAGGATATACCGTTTGCAAAGTAGTCAACCAATAGCTGATTGGCAAGACGACCTTTGAGTAGTGTCTGCCACATATGATGATGAGTATCGACAAAGCCTGGGGAGATTATTTTATCGGTACAATCGAGCACCTGAGATCCAGGAATCTGAGCAATGCCGGCTTCAATCTTAGAGATGATGTTCTCTTCAATCAAAATATCCGCTTGGATAGGATGCACGTGGTCATCCTCATCATGGATCAAGATGGTCCCGCCTTGAAGAAGGATGGAGTTCAACATGGCTTTAGTATACCTTCTATATTTAGAAGCACACAGTTCAATGTGATTCCAAGCAATTGATCTCAACTACAACGAAATCACAAAAGATATGAGAGGGGAAACTTTAGAAGACCGAATCGACGCAATAGAAATTTTCTTCCGAGATGTAATGACATTCAAATACACTTGGAAGAACAAGCTAGTACTCATGGACAATAGTCTTGTGTCTAAAACCAAGCCTCTTATGTTCCTTCTTGTGTTTCTGCTGAGTTGTTCGGAGGAGCGATAAGACCGAGCATTCATTTAACGCCGAGATGACGCGAGGCCGAACGAATCAGTTGAGGATCCCAAGAGAACGTCCAGTTGGCTTATATGTTTGTATTACAGATAGCGGTTTTGGTATTGATATATGCTACGCTGACTGCATTGAGGTTGTTTCAGCACTGCTGTAATCTTTGTCTATCTTGCGAAAGTAGCAACGACAACCGACAATGTGAAATCGCAAAATTGAAGACCTTGGCATTGAGTCGAGCAAACAATTATGGGTGGCTAAAAAGAGCTACCTTACATAGAATCAAGCTCGGATGTGTTAGGAGCACCAGAGGTAGGCTTTTCAGATCGAGTGACTTCAAAAAGTAGATGCTGGTGGAGAACAACACGGCATCCTTACCATCCTGCAGCTCCTGAGGATTTGCGCTCCACCAATAGAGCTGGTGCGAGCTTTTCCAACCTGCAATTGAATTATGCTGCGATGCGTTCCAGGAGTTGTGTAGTCGAGAGATGGTAGTTAAGTTGAGGAGTGCGCGAAGCAGGTTATGTGCCTGCCCGGGAAAACTTCGATTCGCTCTAAATCCCCCGCATCTTCAAAGACGTCACTCGACTCCGGACCACGTTTCAGCAGAACAACGCACTCTGGAGCAGCAATGCTCTCCCATCGCGAGTTCTGCGCTTCTTTAACATTATTTCATAATGCCCTCTTTCGAAGAAAATACTTCTTCCTCGCAACTGCAGACCACCCTTCGCGAATCAGCAGACCGCTCGACTCGCCGGCCCATTCTAACTCATATCAATGCTGACACAAGTTGGCTGCTATCTTTTCCCATTCCTTCTTCCCATCGTCCGGCAGCAGATGCAAACAAGCTGTACTACCACGTCTTGATAGATCCATGGCTGCGTGGTGGGCAGTCTGACGTCGCCAAATTCTTTTCGCAGCAGTGGCACGCCACGCCTAGCGCATGCCAGACAATAGAAGATGTACATAATGTAATCAGGCAAATAGAGCGAGACACTTGTGGGGAAGAATTGGTACACATAGACGAAGATGAGAAAGAGAATAGTAGGCTCAAGGATGGTGAAAGCTACATCAATGTCGTGGTTGTCAGTCACGAGTTTACAGATCATATGCACAAGGAGACATTGCTCGAGATTCCGAAGACGGTGCCTGTCTTTGCGAGCACAAAAGCAGCGGTTGCAATAAAGAGCTGGAAGCACTTTTCGAGAGTCTTCGAGGTGCCGCGGTTCGACAAAGATTGGCGGTCTTCTTCCTCAGGCCCCCTACCCGAGTGGTTAGGCATCTCGAGAGTGGCATATCCTGGTGCTGATATGCTGTATTATCATTCAGCCATTATGGCCGTTTTCTCCGATGGTGATAATGAGGCGGAGGCAGTCATATATACACCGCATGGAATATCGCCGGCTGATGTAGCTCCTGTTGCCAAGGCAGAACCCCGGATACAGACGCTGGCGTTGTTGCACGGGTTGCAAGATATCAAGTTCGGTGCACAGCTCAATATGGGCGCTCACAATGGACTCAAGATCCAAAGACTGCTAAAGTCGAAGTATTGGGTCGGCACGCACGATGAAGTCAAGAGAGGCGGCGGCATAGTCAGCTGGTTTCTCAAGAGGAAGATGATTCCCTTCAAAGAGGCTATTGAAAAGGAACGACTGGAGAGAAACGGTGGCCTTAAAGGCACAGATTTAGGAGTTCTGCAAGACGTGAGGTTTGAAGAGATTGGAAACGGGGAGAAGCTGATCCTGGAGTGATGACCGATGCTCGATAAGCTAACATAGGTGTTTCTTTCGGTTTATAATATCCATATATCAGATTTCCGAATTCAAATCCCTCAAATCATGCACCTTTTTTCATAGACCACTTTAGCAATGTGCTTGACGGTCACACGATATTCTTTATATTGTATATCATTTCCTTAGTAGACAAATGAAATTCTGACTATACCATAACCTGTCTACCCTTTCAAGACATCAGGAGCTTCAGTCGATATATCTCGATGTTACTCTCTCTCATGCAGCGCAGAACTGGTTGTTCGAAGTTATTGCCTGACTGGCCCGCCGCCCAGACAATTCTGTAACACCCTAGCCTATAGGCTATCCTGAATTAGAAAGAGGCAGCACAATACGAATCTACATCACTCCACTTGAGATGAACAAGATTTGAGGAATGATGACTTTCAACGATCGTCGACCTTAGTAGTACTAGATTCGGTCCCCATGCTCAGTAAACCGACATGTTGAAAGGAAGACTGTAGGTCGGAAATCGTAGTCGCTGGGAGATGCGCTCAATAGGACCACTTGAACAGGAAAACAATGACTTTCTCGGGACGTCATTGTCATACGATGTGCAGCTCTTTCGCACTCTCGACCGCACCATCGTATGACGTGTACACTATATAGGTCATAATTGCGTACATTGGCTGAAAGGAATCACAATTGCTGGTTCAGGAAATCGGAGGCTAAGTGCGTGGCACCTGATCCTCTGAACAAAGAAAGGCTGTTAGTGCGCAACAACATCAGGAGAAAGGTTTCTATTGAAAGTCTGTCTAGAGCGAGCTGGGCCTTGCCCTAGCTACATACCTCGGAGACAAACGTCGGCGAAGTACCTTTTTATATCAAGCCGAAGTAGATGAGCGCGGCAAGACACCGTCAATAGCTTCATCGAACGGATTTCCATCTTTATGTAGCGTTACCTCTTGGTTGTCCCTAGGTCGTCTCAATAGCTGCTCACTGTGGTCATAACATTCTGCTACCTTAATACTCATTAGTCGATTGAGCCAGTTTGTGCTCCAAAGATGTCTTGACTGTGACGGTGGATCAATTTGGATGATGTCTGGCGACGTTGCCGTCCCAACCGACTGGTTCATTGTTCTGATTTTGTCCGAAGTTTAGCCCTGCCATTGAAGTTAGACTCAACGCGAGACTTTTCGTGCCGTGGAGTTCAGTCTCGTCCGCGCCAGAAAAAGTTTGCCCTTTGTCAACAATAAAGAAGTCAGAAGTATCGAACCATCGATCGGATGTCTTGAGCCTGTCGGCTCAGGACGGATGGCCTAAAGCAGGTGGCCGACGACTGATGGTGCAGTCTCAGCCAGCCTACCTTAAGCGGAGAGAGCACTTCGACCAGTCCACATCATCTTTCAGTATTATCAAAAGCCGATGAAAATATGTCGGTTGCCGCAAAAATGCGCATCTGATAGCTCTCGCAGAATGTTACCGGGCAGTGTCCCTCGGCACAATGACTCAAGGAGTCCCTGGGAACAAAGAGACTGGCCGTTGCAGACTTAGTCATGTCATGTTGCGGGAGATCTGCGACGGCGACTGCCAGGCAATCTCTTTGTTCTAAGAGTTCCGTTGGTATAGCTGCGACAAATGCACTCAATGTTGCCACTTTCCTATGTGTTTATTTAACTCGCAATACCTATCCAGCCATCGTACCAACATGTTTCATAAAAATGTATCTCATAGATTTGTTATCCTAGTTTGATACTAGAAGATATCCACCAACTTTCTCCTGATCAAAGGAGACATACGGTCATTGGGCGAGATTAGCCGTTTCTCAAGGAAAGCCAAATCCCGATCTCAAAATGTCCGTACTCCACCCAGTCATTTCATTGCCTTACTGCTTGTATTAACTTGTCATCATTTCAGCAGCCACCATATTTTTGACAGGTACAGGAGTTGACTACTTTTGCTAAGCTATCAAACTAGCTGTAGAAGCTATTCAACCGAACCGATACTTTCCAAAACACCTTCCTAAATCTTCACGATGGGGGAGATTCCAGTCCTCAAGAGACGCTGTGCTGATCTCCAGCCACTGGACACTAAATCAATAAGACATACTGCTCAACATCGTCATTCTGTCCAATTTTCAGCTTCTCCAGGTGCCGCTCTCCCAAGTCCCAACGTGGTAGCGGCACGTGCATACTATCTCGACCACGAATCACCAATAGGGCCCAAGTTGAACGCACAGCAGCGGCGCAGAAGCTTATTTGAAGCTCACCAGTGTACAAGACGGCAATCCTTAATACCCATAGACATGGATCTAGCCAACCACTTAGATGGCTTTACTTTCTCTCCACACAGAGAGCTACAGACGGTACCACAGCCCCCAAAGTCTGCTCCAAGTGTAAGGAGTGAAAGAAAGCCGGTGCAGGAGGGTATAACCAAGCAGGAAGATCGATTGCAGTCAAGAAGGAGCATAGCAAGACGGCAATCTGATAATTTGCATGTTGCTGCGCCAAGAGTGCCATTTTTATATATCCACGACCAGCTGAGAGATTGGGGTGACGTCTATCTTGGGAACGCCGCAACAGCGGATGCATTCATTAAAGCGGTCAGCCTTCGCTGGCCCTCTTCGGCCGCTACTAAAGCAACTGGACGCGAATTGGAGCGCATGTCGACTGATCTGGTCACGATCCGGGCAAGAGTTGTACCCCTGGCGAAAGAGCGGAAGCCTTTTTTAATTCAAAGAAGGTTCGACACTGGAGATCTGCGCAGAAACTTTCCGAGATCTAGACACAGATCGGACGGGGCTACCCTCCCTCGCTTGAGACGTTCCAGTCGACAACGAAGATCACCAGCCCAGCAGGCGTCGGGCGACAGGCGGGAAAATGCAGAGGGCCGTTCCGCACTGCGGCTTAACCCTCTCAGGAATGGACCAGCTCCTATACGTAAGCACCTTGATGTTGGAACACTTTGCAATTTTTGCTAATACAAGCAGACATCGAATATGCACTCCACTATCTTCCAGTCCTGGGAGCATTGATGTTGTCCGGACACGTAAGGAGAGGGGATTCGATTGATCTTCCGATCCCTAGACCAGAGGCATGGCTGGACGTCGTGTCATACATCTATACTGGAAAAGGCGAAACTACTCCTGCAATGAAGGAAAATATTTTGTTCCTTGCCGGTAACGTAGACTAAACTGCCCCGCACAATGGATGCTCCGTGGCCGCTGGTTACACAATTGTTGATGATTAGAGTTTGAAACTCCGCGAACAATTTTGCAAAAGGCCAAGACGCATACAGCTCCATGTCTTAAAAGCATAGTTAAGTATGTGGGGGGCTTTCAAGAGGTTTAGGAGATCGGTGCTTTGCACCTATAGCCAATTCGGAGTTTACGTGATAGACAACTTAGCCAACGCCTCGATGACTTCGAGACGGCTACGCACGGGGAAACTCCATGTTTCAGCGGTGACACTGCGTCCTGCACTTCTATGGAGACAACACGCATGCTGAAAAATGCGAATTCATCGTGTCCATGGGAGGGGTGGGAGAAGCTTCAAGCAGATGGTATCGTGCTTTAGTTCAAAGCCAGATGGGCGAGTGGGTATCGTACAACGCACCGTGCGCAGATCTTAGTGTATTACACGTACAGCAGTACAATGCAGTAGCACCACGACCACGACACCCCACCAACTGCACCACGACGCCAATGACTCCGACTACACACCCTTTATCATGGCCTCCTGCAGCTGCCACTATTGACGGCCAATTTGCCGCAGCAACTGGGCGTCCTGCTTTCTGCTTGAGGTCCACTTGTGGGATTTTGAGTTCTGACAGACGATCACGACTTCTGCAGGGCCATCCTCTGCCATGGCTTGAGAATTACTGGGACTTTGACACCCCGGTCCTGCAGGATCGAAATCGCCAGTTCTCGCCAGGCTTGATTGCAATTCTGAAGATAGATAGACGCCACGGTTCGCGCTCTTATCTCTCCATTTCGTAACGGTTCCAAATGCGGGTATGCAAAGTCAACTGCTCGGGAAAACTTTCACGCCGGCGTCCTGCATATATCCAGCAATCAGCAGAGCTGGAACTGCAGTCGTCGTCACGAATAAGCGTTTCTGCAAGTGCTTACTAGCACGAGAGCGACGGGACAATAGGAACAATGATTGATTTCATGGTAAACTTTAAAAGGGTGAGCGTGATAGAGCATGATAGGGGAGGAGTAAGGAGTGGGGTGAACACGATTATTTCAGGCATCTTTGGCGAAAAGTGGCTTGAACCCCGCAGTCAGTCGCCAACGGCGCGAAAGAAGCAACACGATGGCTTGAGCTTGGGATTGGCTGGGCCGCGCAGCTATGAGGGATGCAAACCGCACGGGCGATGCAGGCGTTTTCAGTCCTTGTGTCTGTGTCAGATGTGGAACAAGCTTCTAGATACCTACCGGCGTATGGCGAAAGCCCGTCGCAGGCAGACTTCCGAATAATACGACCCTTGTTCCGTAACCGCCTTCCACTTTCTGTTTTCCACGTTCTCCGTACCAAGGGTGTACTGTGTTCGACGGCCATCGAGCTTCAAAGCGTCATCGAGCGCTTGAGGTCATGTTCTAGACGGATGGGCCAAGGGACAGGCATGCAGGTCCTCCGATCTGAGCTTCGTGCATAGATGGCGCTTCGACCGGCCAGGGGTTTCCCTTCCTCTCTCCACCCTAAAGGACCTAAAGGACCAGTCGGTGGCTCCACACACGTGCTATCCTTCAGTTCAGTTAGCACAGCTTTCCCGACCTCAGCAAGCCATTTCTCAAATCACCTTGCTGACCACCATCACAATGTCAACTGCCTCTCTCGTATCCAGTGATAGCCCAGAGAAATCCCGATTTCGATCTTTCCAAATCACACGTTCCAGAAAGAGAAACATGTGAGAATGATTTGGATGTCTCTCGTACTTTTAAGCCCCACATGGGTCGCCGTCGTACAGCCTGAAGGCCGGATAAAGCAGCTAATGTCGTACGAAATACCTTAAAGGGCCGGACAATGAGCCTCCTTGTAGCGTCGGTTCGAAAAAAGACAGAAAAAATAAATGAATTTTTGCCTATCCTGACTACACAGAAGAGGCAACAAATATAAATAGACCCGACTTGGTCTTCGGTAGTGCAACCAGAAGCGATGGCTAGCCCTCCTTTCTCTGCGGCTGCAGTATGCCTGCCACACGAAGGAAGCAAGATTTTGATTACTGGCAACTGCCTGATCACGGCACTACTCCGTACCTCTGGTTGGGATTGGTACATTACATGGGACCCTCCACTTCGGTATCGGCTTCGTTACCAGCACGCCTTCTGGAAGATAGCTCTGCACTTTTGCGCTCGCGTACGCGCTAACCCTGGTCTCCACTCCCACCTTTCCCCCCCTTCCGAACTTGGAATACTGATTACATTGTCATCATCATCATAATCTGTCCCGTTTTCTGTCTGAGTGGATGGTGTGTAAGACGCACTGACAATCCTTTTTTCACTTTCCCCTCTCAACTTGCGTGGTGCGATGCTGGATCAGAGACCGATCGATCATAAGGTTCGGAGATCCGAGGGTGTTTGCAGCATCTGGTAGAGTTTGAGTAACGCTCCCTGTACATAATGCAGCTGCATGCATGGCATGCGTTGGTGGGATGTGGAGGTGACAGGGATGTAATGGAGGGGGAGGAGGGGCATGGATGTGCATATTTTGGTTGCGAACAGACGTTGTCTGAGGTCTGTGTAATGTCGCTATTGGGAACGGTGGCTTGCTTGTGTTGCCGAGACTGGAACGCATTACGTTTTGGTATCTTAGAAACGTCTTGTAGGACATTGTGGAAGTTTGTAATTGCTGAACGAGCTGGTGATATTCAAGTCACCGAGAAAAGTCGCCATTCTGACAGTAATCAATGGTACTGATGGGACTTTTTTTTTTCCAATTAAAATTCTCATCTATCGAGAATACTCTATCCACGATAATTCTCCCATCTACAAAAGCAAACAACAGCGTTGTCAGCCTCAATCGCCTGTCTTAATGGTACCCGATTTAAGGATGTTGTATTCCTCAATCATTCATCCACAAGAATTTTTGGAGGTAATTTGAACCGGAGGTCTCTCCTCCTAAATGAAATGGAAGATAGAATTTTTTTTGAACCCATTCATAAGAAAAAAAATGAACAATAATTTTTGTGCTGGTACTGAATCCCAACTATCCTTCTTCCCCGTCAGATACGAAGAGAAGAAATACAGATCCCAAATGAAACAGACTCCTGGAAATGCATCGTTAACACATATTCAAATATTGCTATTTTCGTGAAGAAGCGAAGGCATTCCGCTTCGACCTGGACCAAAAGTTATGGCACCATATTAATCCAGTACAGCATAGACACCAGCATTCGCGCCATAGCAGAAGTATCCGTAGGCCAATTGTTCGTTGGCTCGTCAAGTCATAAAATCATCGGCGCCGAAGAAAGTGAATTTGCAGAAAACATGCAAAGACCAATATATGGATAGAGTGAAAGGCTTCCGATGGACATATGCTGCACTAGCATCCATGGGCCCTCACCTATCTCGAACTGGTATTCGAATCATCATCGGAGTCGTTGGTATCGTAAGAAGTTGAAGAAGCGGAGTCGATATCACTTTCAGATCCGCGCTCATCATCAGTCGTCCCTTTCTCGGGAAGCTCGCGTTTCTCAGCTGAGGAGTAGGTCTTATCGTCATTGTAGCGGACAAGGCCTGGGTGATTGCCAGGTGGTAGGGTGATGCTCTCGCTCCGACGAGCACGGGGCGTCATACGATGGCTGTCATTCGCATCGCCATCTGCTCGACTGCCCCAAGAAGTCTGCAAGTACGTTAGCAGAGTTTCTGTGGCAAACAACAAATAGGCTCAATGACCTACATATCTGAGTGTAAATAAAGCATATAGCTTGATGAGGCCATGAAAATATCCAAATAAGATAGATGCAGGCAGGAATATCAAATCGCAAGGTTCTCGTACGAAGAGCCCAATAAGCTTCACGAATTTTGTAACGAACATCCAAATGAGCTGGACAAGTAGAGCATAGGACTGATTAGTTGGTGACCAATTCTGAGTAGCCTTCAGTGTCAAGAAGATGATGATTGGGTCGAATGCGAATGATAGGGATGTAAAGGTGGCTATGTGCAAGGCATAGGTTGACCAAAGTTGTTGCCTGATGGGTGTTAGTGGATAGTGAATCCGCCTAGCTGACGTCGTCACTTACGTCCAGACGTGTCTCTCGGTGAACAGACTGGTATAGTTACTTCTCCAGTTGCTGCGAGCCCACCTAGAACACTGATAGAGGAATTTGATATTGTTCTCGAGAGTAGTCTCTATCTCACACTCCCGGTTGTACTGGATCCAGGTCTTCCATTGGTTGGAGACAAGCCATCGGGTCACAAAGTTGTCGTCGTCAGCATTTAGCTGGAACTTGCCCCATCTTTCGGTCTTGAAGCCATCGAGAAAGAGTGGGCTCTGAAGGATCTCGGAGCGGAAAGCACAGGTGCGGCCAGACATGCAGGACGTGCCGCCATCAATACCGTGGGTGGCCGAGATCTCGAAGTTGCGTCGCTCAATGTAAGCAGCGCCAAGCCAATTAAAGACGAGTTCCATAGGACGACCAGACCGAACACGCTTGACTCGCTGACATGGGCCAACTCCACCAACCTTGGCATCCTGGAAGGGAGCAAGCAGCCAGGGAAGAATAGTACGTGGCCACGTGACGTCGTCGTCTGCCATGATAATGAGGGATGTTTTCACTTTTGGAATGGCCTCGCACACTTGGAGGCGTTTATTAGCAATGGGGATATGTGAGACTCGAACATTAGAGACCTCCAAGGACTTGGCGAATGTGACAAGCTTCTCGTATTTGTCGGAGGTAGTCACCAGTAGAAGCTCATATGGCTGACAAGCAAGAATACTTTGGAGAGACTCTCTCAATTCCTCGAAGTTATTGTGAATTGTCGGAATGATCACGGTAACATCACCAGAGGTGTACGATGGCTTCGTAGGAACCGGTACGGTCATGTAGAGCCAGTGGCTGATGGTGTTTCCGATGAAACGGAAGTATCGATGGAGCCTATTGAGATAGGATTAGCCCTTGATATGTAACGATATGGGGATGTGCTGCATCAAAGACGGTTTCGGCGAACTATAAGTCCCAAGGGGAGCCTATCTGCCAAGGCGACCATAGGATGACTTACCAAAGCACTACCCACAGCCATTGCCAGACATCGAGAAGGTCGAGGACAGCCATGGCAGCTGAAAGATACCTGGAGGTATGCTGGGGAGCGTGGGCGTAGTGATGGAGTCGAAGGCAAATACTCAAGTAGACTTTCGGGGCGCCTAGTCTCTGGAAGACTGGAAGCGGATAGGCTGAATTGCTACTGTGGGGTGTCTTTGAAAGGCAAAAGCTCAACAGTCATGTGTCGTGATCGCCAAAGATCTTCTCTGTTCAAACGTAGCAAGTACGTAGTGGATATATGGACGGTTTGTTGCTCAAAGGTAAAAGAGCCTCGTTGATAGGCGGTTCCGTATCATGTGATAGTCGCGGACCTATGCAGCGTGCAGCTCGTAGCAGTGGACGAGTGAGGACGGGACGACTTCTCATCGAGGGAAAGGCAATTCCGAGGCAATTATCAGACACCTGGGGCAAAACCGGTGATGGTGATGTGGTTTTGACTGTGGTTGGAAGCGGTGCCGGTCGTGGGAATAGGTGCCGACCACGGTTTTGGAAGCTCGTGCAGAGATGGTCCAGGCTGGGCGGAATTAGGGAGTATGGGACTCTATTCACTGGATCCAGCAGTGAGTATATGCAAAATCCTTGAAATTGATTGAAGATATTGCTTTTTCTTTGGTCCAAATGCTGAGATGGGGAGACGCGCCAAGCTGAAGACAACAACAAATTGATATTGAGGATGCCGCGCACAACCAGACGTATAAAGACGACAATACTCAAACAACGAAGGACTGGAGACAAAAGACTACCAAAAGACCGACAGTCACCATGTGTGCCTGCGTTTGCAATAATAAATACACAGTGCC
This sequence comes from Proliferodiscus dingleyae, assembly GCA_003988795.1. Lineage (NCBI taxonomy): Eukaryota > Fungi > Ascomycota > Leotiomycetes > Helotiales > Lachnaceae > Proliferodiscus > Proliferodiscus dingleyae. The sequence goes on along the minus strand of QYAK01000001.1, from coordinate 344,003 downwards.
AGCGGTGCCCCGTCATGCACACCTAGCACGAGTGTCGCTGAGATGTCATGATGGAAGTAGCAGCACCACCCCCGAATGGGTTTGTCGCGGACTATATAGTTCAGTCACGACGCAGATGCAGTGACGGGGACGGCACAAGGACCAGCACTCGAGAAGGAGCATCCAAGCCGCGGAGGCGAACCCCAATCAGTCGAATTGTTTTTGTTTTTGGTACAGAGGCAGAGTAGTCGGACGTTAGTAGAAGGGTAGCTTCCAGGGATCGAGACGGGGAGTGGAGCATCTTGGGAGACACAACAGGCGCTGCGCTCCAGCAAGTGGGCTGGGGGCAAGTGAAAGCGCGCGAGCAGAAAGATGAAGTCAGTTCACTCGTTCCTACTCCTCTGAAGGCACGCCGGCGCCACTTTTTCCGGGAACAGAGGCAGCATGGCATGGAAGGGGGAATGGGCATTGCATGGGGCCAAGATGAGGACTGCGAGCCTGTCTGCCAGTCTGCGAGTGCAGAGCAGGGCAGCGAGGCCGGCAGTGACGGAGGTGCAGTGCTCCTCCTCCTCCTCTCCTCCTCTCCTCGTCCAGAGCTTGCTGGATCTCTGCTCGAGCTCTGCTCTGTACCAGACATATTGTACCCTCCTCATGCCATGCAACCTCTGTTACAGCTCCATAGGACAGCCTGAATAGGCTTAACGGGAAAGCCATGCAAACCATGCCCCGCCCTTGTCATTTGCGCCATTGCGGTTGCGCGAGGGTTGAGCAGGCGCCTGCACAGGACCGCATTTGTCCATCTTAGAGGCGCCCTCTGGAACGTAGTCCGGAACTTCGAGCCTTCTGCAGCGAACCGGTCGAGGGCCAGAGGGGCGAGGCGCCCTCGGTTGTCGAGGTTGCTTCAACTTGCTTGACTGGTTAGGGGCTTAGCTGGGGGAGGGAAGTAGAGTGGGAGTGGGAGCTTCTGCAGCGATGCACCAATCTGCACGCCTGCTCTTAGTCTGCGATGCCATGCAGCTGCCAAATGAGAGTCTCTTGCTGGGATCGGGGCCGTGGGCTTGTCAGCAGTTGCTAGCCAGGCCCGGCTAGAGCCCTGAGAGAGGACACTGAGACAGGCACTGAGGGGCGCACGACAGCGCCGGCGATGGCGCTTGAGGGGAGCCATTATACTCGTGAGGGGGCCGAATCACCTGGGAGCTCTGGCCAGTGGTCGGCAAGCACAGTACTGTACAGTACAGTACAGCATTAGTAGTTGGGATGATAACTTGAAGAGCCAGGACCATACAGAGAGCTCTAATGGAGAAGTCCGTCCTCAACATGGAACATCGGCAGGAGGAAAAATTAGCAAGCACGAGCGCTTGTTCGTCCAAGGATTCGTCCTACATGAGCTATTATCTTCGCCTCATGGATCGGCTTGGACTACGGTTCTGTACGGCTCCTCCAGCATCTCCGGTACAGCTACCTCGGATGCTAGAATCTACTACGGCAACAGAAGGGGCAGCTCAGGGTGTTCTCCACAAGGTTTCAGCAGCAGAGTGACGCGATACACTGCACATGCCATGCAGGCGCTGCGACTGCGTATGTGAGGTACTTTCTCCCTCCGAGTACAAGCCGTACTGTGACCGGAGGGTGGAGCTCGAGGTGCTCCCGCATCGACACTGATCGTTCGGGTTGTCTGTTGCACAGCTTCTCAGGTCAGCTAGCAGCCAGCAAGCCAGCCAGGTGCGAGCGGGAGCCCCAGGGGCCAGGATGGGCCAGGGAAAAAGTAGTCATTAATTCAGAAGCGACCTTCACGCTGTTGCCGCCTGGGGAGCTAGTCTGGCTAGGTCACAACGTCAATGGATGAGGGGTTGTTTCTCAAACCAACAACACTAGAAGCGGGCGAAGCAGGACTACTGTGGAGAAGTGTAGGGAAGTGTAGGGAAGCGCAGGAAGGTCCCATTAGCAGACGGGAAGGGATCAGGAAAATCGTAATTCGGACTTTTTGTGACTCAAAAAATAGGCGCCGCCGAGGATTGCGAGTACATCGCAAGCGTCACTGGCTTTCCCTCTGCCCTGAGCGTCTGCGAGTGCTCGTTCCTTCAGTCATGGGTGGTACGGGATCAACCGTCTCCTCAGTTGAGCTCGTCGGGACCAACATGTACGAAGTCCCAGGGAATCTTGGTACGGATGCAAGAGCTCTCTTCCCCTTATTAAAAGTGACGGGGGCTGGATGCAACCATGTATCGTGTACATGAAGCTACCTGGATATCTGAACATCTTTGAGTACAATGAACCCTGTTTCAACCGCCACCAACTCTGTGCGCGGAGACACAGTTCAAAGCGGACATTTAGTGGCGCGTGCTTATCTCTATCTAGTTCCTCCTTCCTTCTTGACATCTGGGTGACATTTGTAGTATTTATCTACCTGGTACCTGTGCCTGCACCTCGTCTTAAAGACATGCAGACGTGGCTCGTTACAACCGTTCTGCAGAATCTTGCGGATCTTCGATGAAGTAGTGAACTGATGATCGCTCCGGCGCTTCACCCCGTCGACGTCAGCAGCCTATTTGTGCAACAGAGCGAGGAACGGCTGTACAGTAGAACGATCTCTGATGTGGAGCTTAACTCGCCAGCGGTCGTACAAAGCAATATGAGCCTATACAAGTCAACCTCAATTCTCAATCATCATTTCTATGCCGGCACCTGGACCGATGCCAATGTGCAAAGCCTCAAGGCCATCCGGAGCCATGAATTGCGTGCAGTAGCATCAAGTATCTATCTAACTACCTTTTCAAAAATCCACACAAGAACTGAGCGTCTGCCTCCCGGGCGTCGGTAGACGGGAATGAGACGCGACAGGGCCACCAAAAAAGCCTCAACGTTGATCGACATTACAGCAAGTAGCATATAGAGTATATACGAGGAACGCCTACACCGGTCTGGGCAGTATCGAAGATAGAACAGATGCTCGAGCGTATGCAAGTGATCAATTTCATTGTCCATGGATCAGACTTAATAGGAAAGTAGTCTCTGAAGATAGCCGTCATGAGAGACAACAGGGCCGACAATGATGAAAGCAGTCATTAAGTTTGTGGCGTTTCTGCCGAAAGTTTATTAATTCTAGGATTCTCGAAAGAATTGGAGATATATGCGGACCCAGGATTGGTTTACTTCATCCATTGAGGCAGGTAGAAAGGATCTGGAACATATACCAGATGGATGGTTGTAATAATACTCACGGAACCAACCCCACGTTTCGTAAGGAGAATTATTAACACGTGTGGAGAAAACATGGAAATTAGACTGTAAAAGCTGGACCATGCAGAAACTAGTTAACATTTCCGCCATCTGCAGCCGTTACGATCCTTCGTCTATGCTGTTTTGTGCTGTTTTGCTTGCATGCCCGATTGCTGTTTCAAGCAAACTTATACCAGAAACCAGATCAAACGGCACCCGGTTAAGTGTCCCCTGATAGCCTGAAGAAAGGAATGCGTCCCCAAGGGACCTATGCCGGGTCTACATTTTTCCATCCTTTGCCCGTCGCCAAACACATTTCAGGCAAAGCCCCCCGAGAGTAGGAATCTCGCAAGAGGTTCCGGCATTCCGGGGGGATCTTCAGTCGGGCACATTTGATTCCAAACCGTGTTTCGCAGAGTCTGGGTTCCTTTTTCCTTGCCGGCTCAACGGCGGCTGCACAATAACATCATCTACTAAATGTGGCCTCATTCCGAGTCGATGTCCATCCTTCTGCTCAGACAAGCCTTTCCTACGGATCAGCGATTGTCAGTCCCTAACCGTCCGTATGAGCGGTACGGCCGGGGATAGAAAGGGAAAGGGGGGCCGAAGGACGACCGAAAGATGGAATTGCCCGAACTTATGATTGTATGCTGCCATTGTACTGTACAGTACAGACCACAAGGTTCCAGCCACGTCCTGCCCCGAGACACATAACAGAGAGTCTGTATCGATAGACAAGCAGTGGACAACGAGTACATACGCCACTATCAAAAGACGTGGAGAAGATGGCGGAGAGAAACTTGGCATGCTGATCTGGTCTGCTTCTGCTGACTGCAGAGCGGCTCATCCAGATACAACACCAGACAGACACGCCCCGTTTCCTCATTTAACCAATCCAATCCAGCACCTACAGTGGCAGCCACTAATCCTCTCCCCTGGGGAGACTAAGATCTTTCACGGCGCACCGTATCGTATCAGATCGTGCCAACACCCTTTGCAACTTTGCAACTTAAAAGGCCATGAGGCGCACGTTGTTCCCCCCATAACTTGACTTCACTTGAATCTGCTGCCTTCCCATCGGTGAGACGTGACTCTGGGCCCAAAACATGAAGGGGCCTGCTATCTTTCCCCGGACTTTCCGGCGTCGCCAGTACATTTGACAGCTTCTAGATGAGGGGGCCGGTGCCCTCGGCGCAACTGGGGAGAGACAGGCGGATCCAGCCAGCCAGCCAGCCAGCCAGCCAGCGAGCTTAGCTATGCTGCCAGTGCGCTCTCCAGCCAGTCAGCGCGCCCAGAGCCAGCGATAAACTGCGCCCCCGGCATGCTGAGGCTGATTGTTGTTGATTGAGTAAGGTTACCAGACTGGTACGATGGGAGCCAGCGCGGAATCCTCACCTGGATCCTCACCTGAATCCCTCTCCTCACTTCTTTCCCCCTTAGCTGCCCTCAATCCGCAACGCATCGCATCCAACATAAGCATCAGGAATAGGGTCCATACTGCGACGCCCCTCCTCCTACAGCGTTGGCTCCAGCATATATAGTATCGCCGTCGCGGCCTCTTGTCACGCGCAGGGCGATGCACCTACTGCTGGCTGAGCCGTGATGCGAGGCGTAGCATAAGCAGCGGTCATCGTCCACTACGTGGGCAGCCTTCCGGCTTCGTGTACTGTACTGTGCACATCATGGCCAGCTACGGCGGGCAAACTTCCGCGAAACCGCGGACAATGGTCAAGCCAATTCTGCGCAAGTTTGCTCAGGGTGAGAACAGTTCCCTGGACCTGGACCGGCCAGCTGCAGAGCAGGATGGCCTTGGCTATGGAGCGGGGGTCTCTGAATATGGGCCGGCGACCCGGTCAACCCATGAGGTTGTCTTCAGTCAACCAGGACGAAGGGGATATCACAATCGCTCGACCAGCGGGACGTCGCAATTCTCCACGGCGACGACTGGCAGTGCTCGCGCGGGATCATTCGTTCACCCGTTCCAGCAGACGCCTCGTCCGTACACGCCTCCACTCGTCGGCTCATACCAAAATTCACTGCGTGAAAGCGACCGCGACCACTCAAGCAGCCCGGTAAGAAATGAGGATGACAATCCGCGGCATCATACCATCCGCCAGCACTCGGGGGGCAGCGCATCGGGGTCAGGAGCGGCATCTCCGGCAGTCCCCACGCTGCGGTTGCAAACAAAGCAGTCTGCTTCACGCCTCGCCCTGGCCACTTCGAACATCAGTTTGCACAATCCAGACATTAGCTCTCCGGCTGAGACGCTGTCACCATCGTCTCTGCGGCCGTCAATGGACAAGGGCTTCCGCATACGCAGCAGAAGTGAGGTGGAATCTCGCGGCAGGGCGGAATCAATACAAGAGGCTCGGCGCAAGTTTGAGGAGAGGGAGAGAGCAAAGGAAGAGAAGGCTGCACGCGAAGAGATTCGCCAGCTAGAGAAGAAGAATCAGAAAGAAGCCCGGCAGGTGGAGAAGAGTCACCGCAGATCGTCAGCCAGCGAGGGACCGCCCACGCGGCCCAAGAGATCGCGGTCTGACCTGACCAAGACCAATGAAAAGGGAGACAATCTCTATGCCCGGGAATACAATAGTGTTACCGCTCAGAACTCGCCGTATATTGCGGATGGCCAAGGAAGAGGGGAGGGTCCCCCGCCGCAGCGGGTTCTAAGGAAGGAGAGCCACAAGAAGAAGACGCACAGCGCGTGGACCAAGTTCATGATGTGGTTACGGACCCGGTTTCTTCGTATGAGCAAGAAATGACAGACGTGGCTGGGTGTACGTGCCAGAGTCTAGCTGCCCATCTGATCTATCTCTACGTCCGAGCACGGCACTTTTGTCTATCTGGTGTGTCGGCCGACGGATATACTCTTCATACGATCACGCACCGATGGACCACAAGGCTCGTTCAGTCCATGATATCCCTTTTCCTACGGAACACACGATCTACGTGGGGCACGCGTTTCCGGCATCCGGCATAGATTTCACCTCCGGGAGGCACAGGTCCAGCATATTTGATTCAACACAGCGCGGCGTTTGGTTTGTGATTTTTGCTTCAGGGGATCCTTTGGGGTGGGCATGGATTTGGGGCGGGTATACCAATGATAAACGAATTTGGGATTGGGGGTCTTCAGGGTCAGTGTTTTACGGGTAGATGGGGATCTGCGTTCGATGAGATTATGGTCATAGTAGCGATTGCGATGGATAGATTTACAGGGCACCTTCGAACATGACATTCTACTGAAATCTTGCAACGTTTTCTTGCTTTTGATTTGGTACATGTGGTAAGACGCTTGACATGAGAGAAGTACCCCATACTTTCATATGCCAACTGCCGAGGACTCGCCCTTGGGTGTGGTATTTAAAGATTTTCCTGCTTCAGCTTCGCTTCTTTACGTATAGGATATGCGTACTTGAAAGATGACAATATTGGACTTACCTCATCTCATCCTCATCTCTGTCAGACTCTATTCTGAGTAACCGAGCGGCTCGAGCTTCCGCTTGAACCGGCTGTGGCGCCGCTCGTCTCAGAGCCTCATAATTTCTTTTCTTGATATAGCTATACACTCAGGGAGTGCTTCCCAGACTTGAATCATATTCAAACGCACTTTAATGAGGCATCTAAGGTAGAGTACAGGATGTGCAGTGATATATCACTGTATGCACTGTACATCATTACCTTTATAGTGAGCAATTCGGGTGACAATCCCTAAATGCAATACCTCTAATGTGAATTGTGTTTCTCATGTTGCCTTCTCATCCTTACCTTTCGTGGGCCGTCGTATCATTCTTTGTGGAAGGACTAACAAGTTATGCTACTGATTCTGAGCCAGAATAGGCCATGGCCGTAGGGCCGTGATTGTGCCGGACAGTGATTCATGTATTCGAATGGCCAACTTCTGCCATAGGGAAAAGGTTTTTCTGGTTCCTCATACCAATCTGCGTGAAAGCGGTTCAGCAAGCATTGTGAGCATCCACAAACTTCATACCTGAGACTTGTCCAGAACTGTAGTTCGACATAATGACGACCCTCTCGACCGCCGAGCACCTTATCTTTAACACCGACGATGGAATATTCACCTACGTATCAAGCCAGAACTTGCTCCAGATTTTCCAGAATCAGGATTTGAAGGTCCACCAGGCACCAGTCCCGAAACTGGTTCATATAATCGAAATTTATGTGGCGAACCTCGAGACTGCGAAGAGAAAGAGCGGCTCCATAAGAAGCAAGCAGGGAGACGATGAGGTGGTGTACTTTTGGGGGAATGTACCGTTACCGGCACAAGTTGTAGCTGGGAGATTTGGTGAGATGGTGGTCAACGCTCTTTGTTGTTGAGAAGGAGAGAAAGCGGTTGAGCAGAAGCACGTAGTGAAAGAGAATCTGATAATCAGCTTACAGCAATACAGTATTGACGTATTGAATAATTGTAATGCTTGTGGGGCAGCGTCCTGGACTACTCGCAAGCTCAAATCCGTTGAGCACAGGGTCAATACCAAGTTCACTTGTCTCATGAGGTGGCATCGCTGGATATATATGTAGCAATACTATCTCTCTAGCGGGAGAAAGAGATGACCAGGCCAATCTGCTCCACTCACTTCCACTCCTAAATGGCTGGCGCCAAATTGCGAACAGGTAGTTTTCGAAAATGCCAAGACAGCATTGATTACCCAATTAGGCAAAGGCTGATCTCGAAGCTGCCAATGATTGGCACAACTAAGTGCGTATGAAATTCTAGGGATAAGTCTGCGCATTTTCGCTCTATTATGTCCTATGTCCGTTGTCCGGTGCGAGCTAGCAAAGAGTTTTATTTGTTCCCGGATGTTGTATATAAAAATGGCGATACTCAGCTTGAGAGTCACTCTAGCAATATATACATCACCACCAGTTTCACGAACACTGACCTCAAGACTATCCACGTCATTTCATAAACAACTGCATCGGCATAGCATAAAGATTCTACGACTCTATCAGATAGTACAGCTTTATCATCATCATGTCGTCCTTGAGGTCACTCGATATGCCCCCCTCCAACGAAGGTCCATCAACCTTCACTGGGCTCGTCAAGTCGCAGCTCTTTGCCAAGCCCCAAAGTGTACCAAAAGACACTGATCTATCTGGCAAGACTGCCATTGTCACCGGTGCCAATCTCGGGCTCGGATTTGAAGCATGCCGCCAGCTTCTGGCACTCAAATTATCACACCTGATCATCGCCGTGCGATCGCCGAGGAAAGGGGAGGCCGCCGCTGCGAACCTTCTCAAAGAATATCCCGATGCTAAGGTAGACGTATGGACGCTGGATATGTGTTCCTACAAATCCATCCAAGACTTTGTCGGCCGCGTGGACAGCAGTCTCTCGAGACTCGACATTGTCATCCTGAACGCCGGCGTCGTCAAAGACGATTTCAGCATCGTCGAGAGCACCGGCCATGAGGAAACGATCCAAGTCAACTACCTCTCCACCGTCCTCCTGACCATCCTCATCCTCCCAGTTCTCAAGAAAAAGTCTGCCGCGTCTGCTCCCGGCCGATTAACCATCGTCGGTTCCGGTACCGCCTACTTCACCAAATACAACAGTCGCCACGAGGTACCGATGTTGAAGCGATTCGACGACAAGTCAAAATGGGATATGGAGCGGTATTGGATCTCCAAGCTACTTGGCCATTACTTCCTAGCGAAGATGGCGAAGATGGGTTACGTTGATTCGAAGGACGTCATACTTAATTCTGTCGACCCGGGCCTTACGAAGAATACAGGGCTCAACCGCGAGACACACGGTCTCTCCGGTCTCATCATGAGGCTCATGAAAGCTACATTGGGGCGTACTATGGAAGTAGGCGCGTCCTCATATATCGATGCTGCTATCATCAAGGGCGAGGAGTCACACGAATGTTTCGTGATGGACTGGAAGATTTTCCCGTAAGTCTTCTCGATTGATGGGAAAGCTCTGGATCGTGTTGCTAATAGAGCCTTGCGCCAGGTTCGCGGCACCCATCTATGCGTCAGACGGCAACGAAGTAACCGAGCGGTTATGGAATGAAACGATGCAAGAATTGGAGTTTGTTCAACCCTTGAAAAATTTGGAGAACTTGAAGAAATAAGACGCTGAGTGCGCTTCTCGTGGGATTCGGCATCGACGTGTCACAAATAGACTTAATGATACACCCTCCTCCAGATTACTGCATCATTCGGGTAGCACAAGCGTTATTGGAGAGCATGTCCGCATCCGGTCACGCATTTTCATCGCTGGTATCCTTGATCATTGAAGGTGAAGTTCGTCAGGTAGGCTGATAATAGCATCCTCGAAGGCCTTCTTTCCGGCAGCATCATGCAACACACCAATCCAAAGATATTTTTGAAGCACGTTTCTTACTTCCGTCCACGTAGCTAGCTTAAGAAGGTCAAGGGTCTTCTTTATCTCGACGATGATCCAGTATTCCTTAATCCTCGATTCGAGAAGTCGTGCAAGAACCAGAAGCCAAAGTTTGAATTCCATTCTTGATTGGCTCTCAGGGCCTGGCAATCCTAAGATCGCGGTTCGTAGTTGCATAGAAGGTCTCGTGAGCTGGATCACCAAGCCTGGTCTCTGAAGAAAGACATTGATAGAGAAAGCTAGCATTCCGGTGTGAAATGCTTCGACCAAAGGATCAGTACCGACGTGCACAGTCTGTAGTCGATACTGAACTGAAATCAAAATTTCCTGGAAAAGAACGCCATCCATTTTCCGATCCGTTTGGAAAGCCATGTTCGCCGACCTCGTGAATTCCCGAAGGTCTGCCCATATGTTGCAGAGTTTCGCGTCCGGCTTTCCGACACTCTCGGGAACAGCCACGTAATAGGCGTTTTGATCGCTAGCAATATAAGGTTCCCAGGAAATCTTGTCTTTAAAGAAAACTGGCTCTCTACCTGTAAGCAAGCTTATGGTAAGATCGGACCTATAATTTGTTAATACAAGAGATCTCATGGACGGAGAGCAGCGACTTAGCTACGCACCTACAAATCTTAAGCTGCTCTAGTATGTTGAACTTGAATGCTCTGATGCCGCCTCGCATTTCCACCATCTTGTAGAGACCCAACATATGTCTTCGCGAAGATTCAAAGCCACCGATCAGAGCATTTACCATGACCAACACCACAACACAAGCAACTGTGACATCTGAAACAGCCAGCTGCGAGTCGTCTAGGCGTTCTTTGAGTAGAACAAGAGTCTTTTGGGCATACTGTATTTGAGTGTGAGAAGTGCCGAAATCTTTATTCAAGTCCAGATTTGCTTGTGTGGTCCACAGTAGCAAGTGACACCAGAGAGCATCGACCGCAAGATACTCGGCCCATTTTGAGTTGTTGAATTCAAACGCCGAACAGAGTTCGATAGGATACATAGCTTGGCCAACAATGCCAAACCCTAGAACGAGCTCAGTACAATGCGGAGATATCAAGGGCTCTACGTACACTTGTAGATGAGATCCTGGTCACGCGGCGGCATATCATATGCAAAGTGGGTAAACGAAAAGAACGTGCCAACTTGCCCACATAGTGGGTAAAGTTCACCAGAAGTTGTAATGAGTTGCGACTCCCTGACCTGGCTATTCTCTTGATTGATCCACGATCCTATTCCAGATCGACCAGTCACTCTTCGGCGTTGATTCTTTCCCCGCATGACATGGCTCCGGATAGCCCGCCGAGCCTTGGGGTCAGGCTTGTCGAGGGAGTTGCTGACAACAAAAGCTAGTTCTCTATGCGCTGTCACTGTATCAGAACATGGCTCAATAGTTGGGCTTTCTCTAAAATTCCTACCGGGCTTGGGTGGCACCATGGCGCCTACTGATATTCAGAACAAGTAGATTTGCTGCAGTGTCAACCATCAGTAAAACCATCGATCCCCACTAGTCTTGTAGCTGAGTCAGCAAAAGCCCCTGAACTCCCAGAACCACTCACATCGGTTGCACGTTTAGGTGTGCTCTTTGAAGATTGTTCGAAGTCTTTTAGGTGTCTCATGTTTTCCAACCTGTTTATCCACGGGATTCGTCCAGCGTTATGATTACTGCACATTTCTATGTAGCGGAGGAGGACATGGACCGATGTCAGTATTCACAGTAGGAGCCCTACCCAACCTACCATGTAGGAAAGTAAAAGTGAAACCGACTATTGTTATCCTATCAATTCAAAAATACTTTGAAATATGTCTAGAAGTTTTCTCCGCTGAGGTTCACGTCCTTTTCGTGGTATCAATGGCTAGATTCACTACACATATTGATAGCCGTTGCTAAGGAAAAAAAGGGGGTTTCGCTACCCCGCCGCCAAGGACCCTCGCTTGAAGTCGAACTGACGCGACGCGACTTCTGGCCTCTTTCAATTTCTCATCATTACTCGCCGTTGGAGAGATGGACCGTGTTCCCTCGCAACAATTGCTGAGATGTCGTCACGGGCAGCAGAAGCAGCTATGGCTGCAACCTATAAGGCCCTGAAAGAAGATTTCGTATCCAATCTTACCGGCGGAGACATTGGAGAGATAAATTATGTCACCGCAGTAGCTTCAGTAAGTCTTTTACAGCAGACCAGCTATATCTTGATTTTCTAAACATCTCAACAGACGGCACTGGTTCTCTGGTCTGCATTACAATCTCGACAGTCCTTCTTCAGACCGTACACGCCTCTAAGCTTCGCCGTCGACTTCCTCCTCAATGTCTGCGCCATCCTACTCGCCATTACTCTCTACTCCTCCACGCCCATCCTCCTCAACATACTCCTTCTAGCTCCTCTCCCTATCATCTACGCTCTGCCCCATCCCACGCCCGCAAAGAGAGCCAAAGTACCGGCCCTACCACCCAAAGAAAAAGGAGCAGGAAAGAAAGATGCAGAGGCAGAGGCAGCAGCAGCAGCATCAGAGGACCCGCTTCCCAAGCGGCCGTTCCTGACCGTCTACAGAGGCGCGATGCTCGTCGTAACCTGCCTCGCCATCCTAGCCGTCGACTTCCGCATCTTCCCGCGGCGCTTCGCCAAGGTGGAGAACTGGGGCACGTCGCTGATGGACGTCGGCGTCGGCTCGTTCGTCTTCTCCGCCGGCGTCGTCGCCGCGCGACCGCTGCTAAAGGAGCAGCTGCTAGTGGGCAAGGGCAAGAGTAAGGGCTCAGCGTCGTCGTCGCCGCCGGGACTGGGTGCGCGCTTGTATGCATCGGCGCGACACTCGCTTCCGCTTCTGGTGCTGGGCTTTGTCAGGCTGTGGAGCGTCAAGGGCCTGGAGTACGCGGAGCACGTCACGGAGTACGGCGTGCACTGGAACTTCTTCTTCACGCTGGGCCTGCTGCCGCCGTTTGTGGCGCTGTTCCAGTCCGCGGCGGCGTTTGTGCCGTCGTATGCAGGGCTCGCGGTCTTGCTGGCAAGCGTGTACCAGGCGGTGCTTGAGTTCACGGAGCTGAAGGCGTACATCCTCACGGCGGCACGTACCGACTTGCTGAGCCAGAACCGGGAGGGTGTGTTCAGCTTTTTGGGGTACCTGGCTATCTTCCTGGCGGGGCAGGGCACGGGGATGTATGCGCTGCCGCGGGAGCTCTCTCCCTTGGGCGGGGCAGCGAAGACTACAGGGAGTGCAACGGGATGGGAGCAGCGGAGACGGCTGCTCTTGAGACTGGGTGCCTGGTCCGGGATCTGGATCTCGCTATTCGCCTTCTCGACGAGCTACCGGTACGGCCTCTCGCTGAGCGTGTCGCGACGCCTCGCAAATCTGCCCTACGTGCTCTGGATCGCGGCCTTCAACTGCTCGCAGATCACGGCCTTCTGCCTGGTGGAGACGCTGTTCTTCCCGGGCGTGTACAACATGGCGCGAGGAGCTAGCAAGGAGGCGAAGAAGGAGGCTTACGAGCGCGCTACGAGCCAGGTGTTAGAGGCGTATAATCGCAATGGGCTGTTCGTCTTTCTGGTGGCGAATCTGGGGACGGGGCTGGTGAACCTGACGGTGCCGACGCTCGACGTGGGCGGGCCGGTGGCGATGGGCCTCCTGTTGCTGTACGGAGGACTGGTGACGGCGCTGGCGGTTGGACTGGATGCATATGATATATCTATCAAGCTTTGATTATAGAGGAGAGTAACGAGCGCATATATATATATTTATATATATATATATATATATATCCCGTCAAGTAGACTTTGAATTGTACTGTACAAGTATATGGGCTGTGGCGTTTAGAGCAAAGCTCGGAACCAAAGTGAGAAGAGGTGGACTGATACCCAATCGTCGGAAAAGAAAAAGTTATATAACATTTACCATCTCTCTATCTACATCGTACCAGCGAATTACACATCCAAGCCCACTCGAAGAAATGTTTTGTGTGTGTTTTGACTACTGAGAAGATTCTAAGTTGGGAGTTGAGATTGGATTTGAGGCGGGTACTATGGTAATAAAATAGGTTTGGGGGAGGGATGGTGGGAAATGATTGAGCAGAAACTACGACATGAATATTTATGGACAGGTAATACAGTGTGGTGTAGTGAATTGGAGTGGTGCGTTGTAGTGAGCGACAGGCGATGTTTGGGGCCAACTCTGCGGCTTTTGTGTGGAGGCTGCGTAGATATAGGTTCTTTTCTCCCATCTGCTCAAATCCCTATATTTTTCTTGTTCGGCTTTCCTAATTTATACCCCATAGTTTTACATTCTGCTTCTCTCTGGGGGTTGGAGCATAGGGCCAGAGGAAAGGTGCTTATGAGCGAGCTTGGAGGCGGGGGGGGGGGACATTTGTTGCTCCTAGTGCTAAGTTACCTAGCATCCAGCTATTTCGACCTTCCTCTCCTTGGCAAAGATCATGGAGAGTACTGTACTGTACTTGCTCTAGGATGTTGGATTTTTCTACAGACTTCACGGATTTTGCACTCTAACGATTGGGTTGGTTCTGTTACAGAGAGGACAAAGGTTGATTGATGTCCCTGACTGGAATGTTTGACGGAAGAGGCTCGGCTGGAAGGAAGCCAAGAATAAGAATGAGAACTAGAAACGAGCTCGAGGCCACGTGCCACCGGTCGCCGTTCACTTTGCCGCATCTGGCGTCGTGGCCGTGTACCTGGAACTAAAAGCTTATCGGTGCCAAAGATGGGCGCTCGTTAGGCGTGGGCTGCTAGAGATATGGCCATCTCCCTAGATTGTGGGGGAGATTGGACTGTGGGCTGGGTCGAGGGCCGGTCCGAATTGGTTTACCATGGTAGACTCGAGTCGAGATTTGTTGATGTGCCTCTTTTGTGTTGATTGTTGAGATTCCAACGTCAGATAGATGGATAGTGTACTGTACGCGCATAAAAATGCATGTGTTTTGTTCTCTGTATAAAAATTTGTCATGTGATAGGTGATATGATATGATATAATGTGAGATCTGGCTGGGGTGGGAGATGATCGTGGGACGAAAATAGCAACTTTTGTTTTCTTCCCTGGAGCTGTGAGTACAGTACAGTACCTTATCCACCGCGCTTTCGAACCATCTCCGAGTATCAATGCAAGCAAACAACTAAGCAAGCAAGCAGGCAGGACAGGCGTCTCCCAGGATCTCCCAGTTCAGCTCGGCGTAAAGCTCAAAACACATGGAAGAAACGAACGAATACTCTTTATGCTGTTGATGGTGCTTGTATGGATTTAGTGAGTTAACTGTTGGATTGATTAGTTAGATGCGTGGCAGATTAGGATGACTCGCCCTCGCCCTCGCCCTCGCCTCCCTCTGTCTGGGTCGAACGGTTGACGGATTGACGGTGACGGTGTGGCTAGTGGGAGGATAGCGAGAAGAACAAGAACAGCTTGTTTCATGGAAGACCCATGCACCGGCCACTTGCCACGTCAATGCGGCGAGACTTGGTGCACCAACGGTAAACATTGTTTATGCCTTGGTTGCTTAAGCGCACCAGTGCAGTGGGTGGTGCACTTTTGGGGAGGAGATGCGATGCGATGCTTCTTGTTGGTGGAGGAGAAGGAGGAGAAGAAGAGGATCAATGGATGGGATGGCGCGTCGCGTCGCGACGATGGAACGATGACGGGACGAGTGGCAAGATCTGAGCTGATGATGCATCGTGACTATGATCGTGATCGTGATCGTGATTGAGATCGTGGTGGGTGTTGTTGTATGTATGGATACGGACTCGGAACCTTGGTGATAACTGACTGGACTTGGGGGCATGTAAATAAGTCAGGCAAAGTCCCGCTCCACCGCGTGTCCATGTTTTCTTCTTCTTTTCCGCCTCTTGGAATCAATTGGTCCCCTCTGGAACATAGAATCATCCTGATCTGGTGCTTGATGCTCCTCTGGACTCGATGAGGAAGGGCGGGTCGAGGACTTGGGCCTGGTGGCACTCGAAACCAGCTCGCAAGCTGGATCCTACGCTCCCATTAATTATATCGTTGCGCAGTCAGCCCACCACCCCGGATATTATTATTAGTCTTGTTGTTGTTGTTATTATGATTATGATTATGATTATGATTATGATTGTCAGCTCGCGCCCTCGACCACCCGGCGTTGGAGACGATGACGGTGTCAGTGGTCTGTCTAGGCTGAAGGGCAAAGGGGTGCCATCCATGACTATTCGTCGTGATGATTTATGCCGACGACTGTACTGTACTGTACAATACAATACAATACAATTATACTGTAGAGAAAAAGACACCTCGACTGATCGAGCTGTCACCTTGTCACCTGTCATTGCTGTCTGTGACTTTTTATCCCATTTTCATTTTCATTTTCATTTTCATCTTCATTTTCTCCGTGTGCCTGATCTTGGTGCCCTGTTCTGCCCAGTTCTTGTTCTCCTTTTCTCCTTGGGCTCAAAGGCCAAAGCTCGCTAAGTCGCGAAAAGGAAATTACAGCTTCAAGCAACCCCAACCGTGACCGCAACCCCAACCGCATCCGCATCAGCCCCAGCTCCCCCATTTGCACTTGCATCTGCATCTGCATCGTCAACCTCCCATCTCTCCCTCCAGCTGGCATCTTCATCCTCGATCCAATCCTCCAACCTCTCGTCCGCGCAACGATTGAGTGCCCCGGGTCATTCTGCCTGTAACGCGGAGTGCGCTCGTTCCCTCCTCGTCTTTAATCTCCCTCGGCCTATTGTCGTCACGGCTCGCCTTCGATCAGCTCAACCAAGATCAGACACAGCCAAGGCCTTCCCTCCGCACATTTGCCTCCAGGAACACCAGCCCGGCCGTGCAAAGATATTGCACACGCAGCCGCACGAAGCCTCCATCTGGTCGATTCCTCCCTTCTCACATCGTAGCCACACAATGCTGGGCGCGTCTCATTGGTGATCCAGGCGACCTTGCGAATCACAAGCAAAAGTGCTTGATATCTGCAGATATCAACAAGGGCCCATTTCAACACCCGCGGAGAGGAGAGAGTCGACATCGATAGCAACGTCCCACCCGGCCCCCGTGCGCATTGTGCGCAGAGATGTCTTCAGCCGCCCTTCAAGCAGCGCCTCATCAGCCAACAACGGTGTCTTCGCACTCGCCGGTGGCAGCGACATCTTCAAATCGGCCCTACACAGCTGGCTCTTCGCAGTCTCGCGATCCTCAATACTACAACCAGAGCCCTCAAACCGCGTCACCTTCATCGAATCGTCGCCCCAATAGACGGCCGAGTGGCAATGGCGCCAATTCGAATAACCATTCACAACAACAGGCACAATACTATTCACCATCGTTGAGCGCCCAGTCCTCGGCTCCGACTGCCTCTCGTTCTCAGGGCTCCGCCAACAATGCAGCCGCTGTTGCTGCTGCCACTCTTGCAACATCTGGGCACCCAGCAATGGCGCCAGGGGATCTCCAAAGTGGCCGCGCCCCCGTTGTCTCGCCTCGAACATCCTCCAATCGAAACAATGCACACGTTGCAGCTTCTGCAGCTGAACGAAGTGCAAGACGGGCAGGATACGAATCTACAAGCTCTCCTAGAAACGTAGCAGTTGATGGATCACAGGAGAGAGTAGACAGACAGCGCAGCAATGGAAACACACAAGTCAATGGAGCTGATAGATCAGCAGACGAGGCAGCTGCGCGATCATCAAGGCGAAGACAGCAGGCCTCGAATGAAGCTGTTCTTCCCCACAGGCCAAGTGGTAGCCGCGAGACCAAACCAGCACAGTCCTCGGCAGCACCAAGAACTGCTCCAGCCAACACCCGACCAGCGGAAGCTTCAAGACACAATAGTGAGGTCCTGGCTGTCCTAAAAGTTAGTGATCCCGAACAAGACTTGATACGAGAGCAGGAGCGCAGGGCAGAGGCTGTCCCGTCTTCACCAGTAACGGGAGGAACACCCAGATCAATCGGCATCCCTTCCACTGAAGCTACCGCAGATGGGCCCAGGAGCGGGACCCGGACTAGGCATGATCATTCTGGCAAACGGGAGAAGAGTAGTAGATTCGGCGAGTATTTCCTCGGAACTACGCTCGGTGAAGGAGAATTTGGGAAAGTCAAGATGGGCTGGAAGCAGGAGGGTGGCGTCCAGGTCAGTGGAAGAGAACAATCTCATTCATCTCAGACTAACTTGTGACAGGTTGCTGTCAAGCTCATCCGCCGGGACAGTGTTGGCACGAACCCTACCAGGCTCGCCAAGATATACCGTGAAGTCGCCATTCTACGCGAGATAGCCCATCCCAACATCGTGCGCTTACACGAAATGATCGAGACCGACCGACAGATAGGCATCATTCTCGAGTATGCATCTGGCGGTGAGCTCTTCGATTACATTCTAAACCACAGATATCTGAAAGACAATGCCGCCCGGCGGCTGTTTGCACAATTGGTTTCCGGAGTTGGGTATCTACACAAAAAGGGTATTGTTCATAGAGATCTGAAACTTGAGAATCTGCTACTAGATCGGAACCGAAATATCATCATCACTGATTTTGGGTTTGCCAACACCTTCAATCCCAATGACGAATTAGGAGATGAAGTCGAGTACAACCTTTCCAATCGGGAGTATGTCAAGCAAATGGAGCTTGACAAGGTAAATCGAGATGGCATGAGGAGAGGCGACCTCATGCAGACCAGCTGTGGCAGTCCTTGTTATGCAGCTCCAGAACTCGTTGTCAGCGAGTCGTTGTACACTGGCCGTAAAGTCGACGTCTGGAGCTGCGGTGTCATATTAGTAAGTCTATCGTGTCACCTGCTCATTTCCTTGCTAATCGTGTAGTACGCTATGCTTGCTGGCTACCTCCCTTTTGACGACGACCCAGCCAATCCCGAAGGCGACAACATCAATCTGCTCTATAAATACATTGTCTCGACTCCTCTCACCTTTCCCGAATACATCACTCCTCATGCTCGGGACCTGCTACGCCGAATCCTGGTCCCAGACCCTCGAAAGCGCGCAGATCTCTTTGAAGTTGCAAGACACAGCTGGCTAAGCGAGTACTCACACGTTGTCGGCTTCATTACAAGCAGCGCCTCAACAACAGCCGATATCGCAGCAACTACTATCAGCTCTGAAGACCAGCAAGAAGGACCATTACTTGGAAGAAGTGCTTCGGTGAGAGAGCCATCGAAGCAGAAATCACCACCCGCTGTGGGCGACCTCGCCAGAAAACACGGCAATGTCGATCAGGATGCGGCCGATTCACACGCAAAACCGCACAAGGATGCCAAGAGGAGAACTGTGCAGGTTGAGTATGTTGCGCCTAGGACACAAACTCAACGTGGCGATCCCTCTGCTACTAACACGGCACCTGGGTCCTCGAGAACACGCGCACGTGCTGGGAGTGGAGGTCCAGTTGAAGTACAGCAGTCCACAGGTGGTCGGATTGTGTCTATGGAGAAGCCACTACCACAGGATCCTCCGGCTACAAGAGATGCCCAATACTCGGGTCAGGGAGGCCGCCCGTCGAGTTCACAACGTCAACAAGGCATGCCTCCACCTGCACGCCCAGGCCGGGGCCCTCCTAGATCTGTTTCGGACACAACTCAGATGGCACATCTAGCAGGACCTCCCGTTTCGATGGCACGGCCTAATACAGGTGGCTCTATGACTTCTACCGGAAGCAGATCAAGAATGCAACTCCCATCTCGCGGCTCTTACAGCCAGCCAGTAGCGCCGACTGTTGCAGGCACAAACGCCCAAGGCCGAATGTCGCAACCGCAGCCCAAGAATGCGAAGGCTTACAATATATCAGCACCAGTCTTGCAACCACAAGAGGAAATCGGGCAACCGAGTTCTCATATCCCACCCAAATTTGCGAAAACAGCGGGCATTTCAGAGCAGCAAAATGCCGCCGACGCGAAGGGTCATAAGAGGTCGAGCACCATTGGCAGCTTTTTCAGCAGATCGAATTCCATCTTTGGAGGCAAGTCTGGTCGGAAAGACTCGAACGCGGACCAAGACTCCCGTGGTCAGTCGGAGAAGCCAAAGAAATCCTATCCGCCCGTGAGCATGACAGGTGCAATGAGTCAAGGACACTTTGATACTCCAAGACAATCAATGGATTCTCGAAGGTCGATATCCTTTGGCTTTGGCAAGAAGAGAAGCGGTAGTATCACTGGATCACAAACAACCCTGCAGGACAAGCCAAGGAGATTCTCCTTCCTACCAGGCTCTGTCTCCTTGAAGGCTATCGGAATTGGTAAAGATCAGGGCCCCGAACAGTATGACCGCCCCGACAGCCGCGTAGAGTACCACGAGCCTCCAATGACTGCGCGGACTGATGGATCACGGAATGTCAGTGGTGCTACTGGGTACCAACCCACCGCCGAAGGCAACTATGAGCGGGTTAGAGACAACCCAATGCAGGATCGCCGTGAGACATCAACGGGCAGTCCGTCTCAGCACCAGCGTTATGCCTCCCATGGCCAAGTATCAGACCCACGATCCGCAGGTCCACCACAATTCCTTCCCCCGATGAATTTCCGCCAAGGCGAATCGATATTGACCACGGAGTCAGAATCATCCCTCGACTTTCAGAACCGCCGTGGCGCCCCAACATACCCTCCCGGCTTCAACGAGTACGACAATGTCGATCGAAGGCCAACGAACAACAGCCGAGGAAATGTTCGTGGCGTCCTACAGAAGCCCAACAGGAAGTTTACGGACGCGTATGAGTCCGAGGCGGGTAATGGGTACGGGCCCACGCATGCCGACCACGCTGGCAGCAGTAGTGCCGCGAGAAAGGTGATGGATTTCTTCAGGCGACGAGGTCGGGATCGAGGGGATGGACGATGAAGCTGGCTTTCCCACAGCTACAACACCTCGTAGTCTACCACCTCCACTCTCCGCAGGACCAGTATCGGAATTTGGCTTGACGAGCATCATTGCTGGATGGTAAAAGAAGGTGCAGAAGGAGACGAAAACGAAAACAAAGAAGAAAAAACACAGAAACTGCCTTAGCTTTTCCCCTCTTGAGCCTTACCATCGAGATCTTGTTTTTTGGGAATTCATCCGAGGAGTTTGGGAGAAAAAGGAATAATTCAATCAAGGCAAGCGCGCGTCACTAAAGGGGAATAAATTTGGGAAAGCGAAATCGAACCCGTGTCTTTGTATCTTACGTGTATTGTGTAAGCTCGAAGATACCGAGCTTTTTCTTACTGTCTGAGCTTTTGTGTGAGAGTTTGTGTGAGAGAAGAGAGAAAGAGGGGAAACTATATAGCTTACTTACCTTATCCATTTGTAATAATTCGGCGGCAGAGACAGAGAGAAGGGAGGGAGGGAGAATGAATAAAGAGATGAGAAGTGGATAGACTTTTGTCCCGACTGTTGAGTTCCCTGACTGTTGAGTTCGCGTTTTTAGAACTTTTTTTCTTTTCTAGTCTCTTGGAGAGGTGAGGAGATAGATGTGCTTGGCTGCTGATTCTTTTTTTCCCCCTCTCTCTTCCCTTTCACTATTCTTCTCGTATCTAGCGGATTAGGCTAGTGCCTCGTCCTCTTCTCCATCGTTTCTTCCTTCTCCCCCCCCCCTTTTTTTAGCCTACCATGCCTCTGATCTTGCGTCTACGATCTGGTAAACCTAGAAGCATGCTCGTGCTCGTGCTCATGCTCATGGGAGGGAGATTAGGAATACGGGATATTCGACGTTTGTTTTCGTCCGTTATCAGTATTGCTGGAAGTTTTTTTTGGGGGGGGGGTTCTTTGCCAACGTCGGCCCCCGTTCTTTTTTTTTTCAGAATCGATTGCGTATGTTCCGTTCCTTTTTCGAAGGAGATGTTCTCGTGCTTCAATTTTGGTTGTTCGGACACTCTAGACATGACATGAGACTGATCGGTGATTTCCGAAGTTCGTATGTCTCGTGTTGTTCCTTGGCAGGTTTTGAGCAGATGATCTGAAAGAGAGTGGTACTATCAGAGTCTCACTAGCCTCCACAGCTTATGGTGTAGACGCAGAAGCGTACAGTGCTCGAACACGGATATCCGTAATACGTTCTCAAGCTATCGAATTGTACTATACACATCCTAGGCTACTTGGAGAATCATCGTGGAGTCCTCAACCCTTCATACACAGACTGTCACGGTCACAGGGGAACGGAATTTCAAAGAGCAAATCAAGATTCTTAATTGCAAAACGCCAAACATCATAATTGACAATGAAGACCTTTCTCAATCGTACGCTATTACCTGATTATAACCCCCAGAACAAATCAACAAGGCTTTAACCCCCCTCCCAAAAATGAGTGTCGTGTATCTCTCGTGCTCAGTTCCATCAAGGCTTCTTCTTTACCACCTTCTTTGCAGCTGAGCCTGCTGCCCCCGTCGCTTTTGCTGCGGCAGGTTTCTTCGCTGCTGGTTGCTTGGCTGGCGTGCCCGCCGCGGGCGTCGGTTTCGCCGTAGCAGGCTTGGCTTTGGCAGCTTCGCCTCCTACAGGAGTGGTACCTTTCTTCGCTGGAGTTATCTTCACAGGGCCTGGGCCTAGGGGCACGGCGCTCTTGACTGGTGGTTTCGTTGCTGGAGCTTTCCCTGCTGCTGGAGTGGTCTTCTTGGCTGGTTTACCAGCCGTGGCAGGATGTTCACCCTCTCCGCCCTTTGGTGTGAGTCCCTTCTTGAGAGGAGTCTTTGGCTTCGCGGGTGATTTGCCATCTTTTGGAACTGGCTCTCCAGCTTTCTTCTTGGGTGCGGGTTTCTTTGCGCCTGGCTTGTCCCCATTTGGAGACGATTTGGGCTTCGTGCTAGTTCCAACTTTCTTCTTCAGACCAGTCTTGGACTTTTGACCCTTTTCTTCATCTTTGTGATCGTGTACGCCGCCTTCCTTCTCCCAAGACTCGGACTCATGGGCTTGGTGGGCATTTTCGCTATCCTCCTGGACACGGGATTAGCGATTGTTTTTGTGCTACCATAGCAGGTGAGTCATACCTCTTCTTCATCACCATCTTCATGATTTTCGTCTTCCTCCTCTCCTTCTAAGGGGCGCCATAATTAAGTAGAATGCTTAAGACCAAGATAAAAGGAATTTTTGGATCGAGAAACAAGTCCAGAGAGTGAATAAGAGAAGGGAAAATCAGGAGCTTATTTCATGTCTCGCAAAAAAGTCTCCCTTCGCACTAACATCTATAGAAACTTTACCAACCAAAAATATCTCGGTATATGAGTGCACATAGCCCGACGCCTGAAGCTCAAAGATCTGCTGAGTGGCAATCTCTATAGACTTGTTCGCTCAGATCATATCTCGTAAGTCAGGCATAAGCAGGGTATCCGCATGTAAAAATTTCCCCAGCATGAGATCAATTAGGTAAGCCTTAGCATCGCTGACATTAATGACTTATCCTTAGGGTATCTGACTGTTTTTCGGACAGTGTTTTCTCATAATAGTAGCATACTTAGAAATTTGCAGGTGTCCGGGGTATTCGAGTCACAAGCATTTTAAATGCCACCTTGCGCGTATTTGCAGACCGCAATCTCACCCATAGTGCTGAGGCGATCAGCCACAACACCCGATAGTTTACACCAGAGAAGCTGAGAGAGGGGCGTCATTAGATAATTGAACTTGGTCCTCGGATTATTCATCACACCATCAGTGAGCAAATTCCAGGCTTTTAGAGTCTAGGCTTCAGCCCTAGGAATCTAGACGGAAGCATGGGAACGGGTGGAGCAGTCTCATTCCAGTGGCTCTCATAGTAATCTTGGGCTCAGGACGACAATACTAGCTTTACGGTGTGACCGATGCTCTCACTAGATATTTCCCCTGCTACAACCATTGGTTAGCAATTACCCAACTGGGCAACTAATGCGGAGAATGAGAGACTTTAAATTAGAAGCCGAGAAATTATCAGGATCACTGGAAGCAGACTTAATGATATGGCTCTCACCATAAGCTATTACTTTCAGAAATCAAATTTAGTCCTGCTTTATCAGTCCCTCTCTCTCTCTCTTTTCCTTCGCATGAGACTATCTGACTTCGTCGTCAAGTTTGGTTCTTGACTCAAGACCATCAGTCAAAGGTTCGACTCAGACAAACAGCCATGAACAACTACGCTGCTCCCCCTCAATCCATGCCGCCTGCCACGATGGGCGCCGCTCCTCAACCCTACAGCCCTCAATACCAACAAGTGCCCAACAAACACGAGAACATCGAACAAGAAAAAGGCATCTTGAAGAAGAAAGCCGAAGAACTCAAGAAAAGGATCAAGTTTCTTCGGGCATTCTCTCGAGCTCTATCTGCTTGCATCAATACTGTCACATTCGCTTTCATGGCCTTTATTATCGCAACCTTCCTCGCAACCCGACACGACGAAGCACTCGGGCGCAATATCTGGCCCAAAGACCCTAAAGTCTGGCCAACTTACATGTTACTAGCAGCGTCTCTCGTGACCTTCCTCTCATCAGTCTTCATCCTATGTTTCTGGTGTTTCTGCTTCAAGAGAGCCAGCGAAAGTTGGAAGGTTGTCGTTGTTACGTATGCAGTCCATATCAGCCTTTGGGTTGTTGTTACAACACTCTACCGGACCGAGAAGGTCACCAGAGATCTTTGGGGGTGGTCATGTACTCAAATTGCGACGGACTTACAGCAGAAAGGACACTCTAGGGTCAATTTTCAAGATCTATGCAAAATACAGGTTCGCATCTTATTGATTCATCACTGATTCCACTAACACTAAACAGACCGCATCTTGGATTCTGTCGATCATACATACGGTTGTGAAAATATTACTTGGAGTGGTCTACTTTGCCATCTATCGCAAAGTCAGAGCTATAAGTGCGAAGAGAAGGCTTGCTGAATCAATGGGTGAAGGGGCTATGGGGCTTTTGGACGCGTTTACATGAGAAAGATTCTTGAGTAGTCTTGGTTCTTTATGATATATTTGTCGGGAGAATTCGTAATTTCTGGTTTAATATAAATTGTGGTAACACTTAGGAGTTAGAGACTACTTGATTAACCTGACTTGACTTTGAAATTGTCCATGTATTCTCTTGTCATCTCATCATTTCAAAATTATCATAATGATCCAAATATTGTCCAATAAGCAAATACGACTGTGTTCATTTCACTACATGCTTCCTCATCAAGGCCATGGTCGCCACAACTCGGCCGACCAGAGCAAGAGAGGGGAGCTTGTCCTTCCCGACCCTGATGAAACCTAAGCGGCAACCGAGTCTATCGTATCCATTCCAGCTAAATTTGGAAAGACTTATTATAAGACATGTGTCTATTCCCGCCACGCGCACACACTTCAGCTCGGCAATTTCATGGCGCTGATCTATTTCAACCGATCGCGGCTACCTTCTCCCCTGGAAACTTATTAGGTTGATGAAGCGAGCATGTACCAGGCACTGGAAAGGTAAAATAATCATGTGTCGTGGCATTGAAGATGGCAGGGGATACATTTAAGCTCACAGTAGCGGGTTCCCTCAATGCAGCGCGAGCTTAGGGTCGGGTATTGCGATGACTAGTGAAATAGCCGCTTACTTCATCTCATTACACGGGCTTAGGACTCATCACTTCTACTTGCTCAGACAGAACATTTCTGCACAGCCTCAGCTGCATCATATCAGCTTGCCGGCAGCCAGATTATTAAGCTTGTGAGCAAGCAAATCAGCGTGCAGCTTCGCCCTCAAAGGCATGAACTTACCAGGAATGTCGGCCGCAGCGAACTGTCCCCGGACAATAGCCATATGGCATACGCACATGGCATACATGACTAATTTGAGCTGAAGTGACATACACTTCGGTGAGGCAATCGATCAGCTACGGAAATGGTGCACTAATCGGTGCCATGTGATGAATAATAATAGCATAACACAGTCAGCTTGTTTGACCGGAGTACTAAATTACTGAAAAGTTGCCCACTTCCCACCAGCGCTATGCAATGCCTATGCTAGATCGAGTCGCCCCTGAGGAAGTCAAGTTAGCAATAAAACAAAGGGGAAGAACCGTCCTGAACATATCTCTCGACTCACCTAGCAAGATCATTTATAACAACAAAGTTCGACCTTCCGAGATCATAATTTCGCAAGACCCAGACAAGATGGGAGACCAAGCCAGATCCGCACCGGCCACCGGCTTTCAAAAATTTCTGCTTGATCCAAAATCTTCTGTAAAGAATTACCTCTCCGAAAACCTTCAACAACACGGCAACTACGGGCCTGGTAGTGCAAACCAGTCAGGAAACTGGCAACCGTATGGGGCCAACGGGCAGCAGGGCTTCTCAGGCTCGAATCTGAACCTTCCTACGACTCCCTTCCCACTCCGCCCAGGATCGTCTGCTTCAAATCCGCATTTCCAGCCCGAAAATACTCCAGCTCCTCAGCAGTTTGGAGGTCTTCCACCGCACGATATGAATTTCCACTCTCCGCCACCAAACAATCCTCTTTTTACTCCTCCACCACACGCACCAGTTCCGCTCCATCCTGAGCACCATCTATCTCCACAGCAGACCCCAGCACCTCAACATCCAGGTGCAGCTCCACCATCCGCTTTCTATCCTCCTGAGCCGCAACATGCAGCTGCTGGTCTGCCACCGCAAGCACAAAATACGCCTCTGGCTCCTGCAACTGTTGGCTCACCAGAGACAACTCGGTCTGGTCTCGCACCACCACCGTCTGAAAGCCATACTGCTGTCGTCGGCACTCCAAAGCAGTATCATCGCATGATTGTAGAGTTTGAGACACTAAAGGCTGTCTTCTTCACCGCTAAGCTTCGTAAGTAATGTATATCCTGAAAAAGATTGAGCGACTACTGACTCTTAAGAACCTTCTCACGGCGACCTGATCCCTGTCGCTACGAAGCTAAAGACTCTTGCTCGCGAGATCTGGAACCTTCGCTATACAAAGTCAACAGAATTCACATTCCCAGATGCGGCTCACGAGCAGATCATCACTACCTGGAAAGCCCAGTTCGATATGTGGACTGACATACTGGAAGATTTATATGACCCAGTCTATGTGAAAAGCATGGCTGCTGCCGATGTTGAGATCGATTATCCCAAGATTGCGGGCCTGACGATTGCCAATGCTCCTGTGGCAGCGAAGAAGGTCGCAGCTAAGCCAAAAGCCCCTACATCTACTGCGGAGGGTGAGTCAGCTGCGGCGGCTCCAGCGAAGAAGAAGGTAGTCAAGAAAGCAGCAACTGCTGATGGAGAGGCCGCGCCGGTAAAGAAGAAGGTAGTCAAGAAGACTGCAGCGTAGGTGGATGAGGTACTATAATTTGATGGCAGGTGTTCTGGAGTGGCTGGGTTCTTTTGATATAGTTCTTGTCATAAACCATTGTGTGAAATGTATGTGAGATAAATAAATGCTTTTTTCTTGTCAAGAACGTTTTCGAGCTCGGCTTCTCTAACGAAACATCATATGCGGTGAAATACATGTGCAGCACTTGCTATATCTGTGATTTTCCTAACACTATGTCGGAATAATCATGATGATGAAGGAGCGATTTAAACGTGCTATGCGATCGATAGCTCGCTTGTCCAGTTGAGGGTTGCAGAGCCATCCTCCGGGATCAGACAGAAGTAATTAGGGCTAAAGCTCGTTGACATCTTGCAAACTAGATCTTCAGTCGCATTGCATGATTTTTGGGCAGGTACAAGCAGGGCCGAACAATTCAATCTCCGTATAAGTCTCACTCTTTTGGCTGTATGCCATGCGAGTGATCTCCGTTTCAGCTCCAAATGAAAGGCGCTCATACTTACGATTGGTAACGATTCATCTTGTATATCAGTTTCCTACAATAGTCTCATCCGGCACTTGGATATCTCAAGGTCTCAATCGTCAAAGCCGGCCCATTCGCTCTCATCATCCACTTTTTGCTTCTCCCCTTCCACCATCTCGATTTCCCTGGCTCTTCTTCTACTCCCTTCAATTGCACCCTTCCGGTTGTGCTCTAGGCGCCGCTCAAACCCGCTCTTTGTACTAATTTGTACCTTCCCTTGACCTCTCTCCAGCCCTCCACGTCGAGCCTCAACGCCGTGCATCTTCAATTGCTTCTTATCCTTCTTACTCGGCTTTGGCAACGCGTCAAGCAACCACTTCCTCACACTCGCCTCTTCCGGCTCCTTGCCAGCCTGCTTCTCGCTTGCCGCAATGATGTTGGCGACAT
This sequence comes from Proliferodiscus dingleyae, assembly GCA_003988795.1. Taxonomy (NCBI): domain Eukaryota; kingdom Fungi; phylum Ascomycota; class Leotiomycetes; order Helotiales; family Lachnaceae; genus Proliferodiscus; species Proliferodiscus dingleyae. Next base: position 316,341 of record QYAK01000001.1, on the reverse strand, counting down.
CCCGTATGTAGGGGATGTCTTCTTTCGTATACAAAGTCACGGCTACTCCTCCGTCTCGTCCAGCACGGCCGGTGCGGCCGACACGGTGGATATAAGAGGCGCCAGAGTTGGGAACGTCGTAGTTTACTACTCCATTTATGCCGCGGAAGTCGACGCCGCGGGATAAGATGTCGGTCGTGATGAGGACCCAAACTTCGCCGTTTCGAAACCGGGACATCACATGTGCGCGTTGGGTGTCCGAGAGATCAGAATGTAGTACTGCAATACGTGTTGAGCCACCTGCTTCGGCTGGGATGTCGTAGAGAAGTTCAGAGTGGAGTGCTATTGCGCGAGGAATGGTTTGAGTGAAGACGAGGAAAGGAGGGCGCAACGAGCTTATGCCATCTGTGGATCCCGTCGTTGGATGGAGGAGTTGCCGGAGGGCGAGAAGCTTACCGGGTTCCGTGGCAGCGTAGATGAGTTTGTGGGTGATATTGGGGATGGCGGAATCTTTGAGCCCCACTACGACACGGATGATATGGGAATCGCCCTTGAGACCGAGTTTTCGTCGTCTCGTATGTATGGTAGATGCTGCTAGGCTTTCAATGTTCGATCCCATAGTCGCTGACCACAATGTCACGCGGAGCTGCGAATTTGTACATGAGCTCCATATGGCAAGTGTCTGGTCACGGAACAATGGATCCAGAAGAACATCTGCTTCATCCAGAACCAGCGTTCGGACAGAAGACAAAGAGATGTGATTTTCTCCAGCAGCTGCTGAGGTTATCCCACTCAGGAGACCGGGAGTCGTGATTAGGATATCCGCCTTTGTAATAGGTTGAGATGTGCCTGACTGGGTGTCGTCCTCACTTTCCCCCTCGGTATCACTGGAACCTTGGTCTGCAGCTGTCTCTAGACTCCCAATTATCTGCATACCTTTCCGCATTCCAACCACCTTGATCCCAGTGCCAATGCTAAGCTTCTTAGCTTCATTTACAATCTGGCCTGCCAGCTCCTTCGTCGGAGCTACAATGATTGCATTCAGTTCATGCTTTCCCTTGTCCTCGTAGTGCCTTCGTTGTTGCATGACCTGGTTCAAGACTGGTATCAAGAAAGCCAAAGTCTTCCCACTTCCCGTCGGAGCAATTGACAATAAATCAATGCCGATCCCCGCGTCACCCAATTGATTCGCAGATTGTCCGAGAGCAGTAGCTGGTTGTAGAAGTAAGGGCAAGCTCGCCATTTGAACTTCTGTTGGTATTGTGTATCCTTGCTCTGCCAAATTCTCTTCCATGCGTCCAGATAATCCATAGATCGACTTGAGCCCGCTGAAGGCGGTTAGTGGCTGAGGATATAGCTGTTTGTGTTCCTCTTTCAGACTCTGTGCTTTTTTGCTGGGCTTGGACTTTTTAGATTTCTTGATCTTCTTCTCATTTAATCGCCTGGTAGGTATCAGGGTAATCTTCAATCTGTGCGATCGAAGGATTTGCCGACATTCTGTTTCGTCTAGCAATTTCGGCGCTCGAGGGGCGCCGTCCGATGTTCTTGACGTCGCTTTCTCATGATCGGCAGGTGCATTTTTCTTGGTCTTTGACGTCGTATGTTTTGGCGCAAAGTAATCAAGGTTTTCTAAGTCTTCGCCCTGTACTTCTCCTGACCCTTGTGCTCGCGCTTCTATCTCTTCTGGGCCCCGCTTTCTCTTTCTCCCTCTCGATTCCGGACTCGCATCATGGTAAAGCTGAGGATTCGCTGAGGCGCCTGCAGAGGGTAGCTGGATTTTCTGAGCTCCATTTGGTTTGGTCGCTTGTCTCGTGGATCGGGAGAGAATTTTGAATATATCCATGCTCTGCTCGTGGTTGTTCAATTCTCAGAGCTTGGAAAGAAAAATAAAATATGCCCGAATTATTTTGCCGCCGCTCACCGCCTGGAGTGCCGCTTATAGCTCCGCCTTCCCCTTGTAGCATTAAGGCACAACATCGTGAATGCATCAGATCTCATCATATATATCTCTGACTTCTCTGATCTGTGAATCAGAGGACATCTTGTTGTTATGAGCACTCTTAATTCCGACATCTGGGGGACCGCCACTGACCCTGACCCTTCTCGAGCGTCACTGGGTCCGGTCGGAACATTCTCCTGTAATGGCACAACGTCAGTCGGCTTCATCTATACGTGCAAGGGCCCATCAGGTTGTATAGTACCTCAAATCACTGGAATGGCGACGACTATGGGCATCAACGGCGACTATGTGATCAAGTGCACCTCGTCAGGAGGTATTGCAGTTACTCCTAGTGCTATCACACAAAGCGGGATCGAAAGTGTATCTCTACCCCACAGTCCTTTGCCAAGCTCTCTGGAATCAATATTGACTTCAAATATCGCTCAAACCACGTCTATTGCAAGCTCAACAGACGCGCCAACTTCAGCCGCGAGCCAACCTAGCACTAGCATCGCGGCAAGACAATTGAATCCTTCCTCCCGCCTTGCTGCACTGGTCGTCCTCTTAATGGTTGGAATATCTGTCTGCAGTGACATTTGCTGAGTTCTCTACATATCAAAATCATTTCCGTGGCCAGGACATACTGTCGAGGTAATACTGGACTGTTGGAACTCTTCCTGGAATCTGAATGTGGAGCCATTCCTTCCCAGGAGCATTGATGGTACTACGTACCACTTCAAGTATCTCTCGGCAGTCATTCATCTATCCCACTCAATTTGCTCAATGGTTCTATTCGAAATATACAACTTCAGGCACACTTGCAGAAAATCTGCACGATCTTGTCTGGATCTGATATGTCTTTTCTCACACCTGAGCACGGTGCAGCGCAACATAAATGACCGAACTCGGCGAAATATGGCGCGGAACAAATGAAGGTACATCGTGACCAAAGAATCAGCTTTTCGTGCATAGCCAGTGGCTTGCAACGCAGTTTGCCACCTCGATGGCTTATTGGTGCGGATGAGTCTGGATAATTTGCTGGGCTGGGCTGGATCCCATCGCGGGGTTGTCGTCGTCTTTTGGTGGGGCAGGTCTGCCGAAGCAAAGCGTTATCAGTTCTGCAATGCTCTTTTCTCCCAGGGAGAGACATTTCAAACGCAAAGATCTTATAATTTACAGAATTTTTCAGTCAGAAATAATCTGCCAGATATTAAGCCATGACGGAGGTAAAAACAGAGACCAGCAGTGTAATTCGTCCCGCTCTTTTTTCAAACTACATGGAGCTAATTCGCCTCTAGAATCTCTCTTTCGTCCTCAACAAACCCTACGATGTGAAATTCGAAGAACGCCCCGTACCAAAAATACAGACCCCCAACGATGTTCTGGTCGCGATCAGCTACACTGGAATTTGTGGCAGCGACATCCACTACTGGGTGTCAGGCCGGGTTGGGCCGTTCCTTCTGAAGGAGCCCATGGTCCTAGGTCACGAATCCGCAGGTACAGTCGTCGCTGTCGGCGCAGCAGTCAAATCTCTGAAGGCAGGCGACCGCGTTGCGATTGAGCCTGGCACGCCCTGTAGGCACTGCGAGCCTTGTTTGTCGGGTCATTACAACCTTTGCATTGACATGCAATTTGCCGCAACGCCGCCCATTGATGGCACGCTTACAGGATTCTACATCTCGCCGGAGGATTTCTGCTATAAGCTACCCGAAGGAGTTTCGTTACAAGAAGGTGCGCTGGTGGAGCCGTTGGCTGTAGCAGTCCATATTGTGAAGCAAGCAGAGGTCACACCAGGACAAAGCGTGGTAGTCATGGGCGCTGGTCCGGTCGGCCTCCTCTGTTGTGCTGTCGCTAAGGCGTACGGAGCAACGAAAGTTGTATCGGTCGATATCGTACCCGCGAGGCTCGAGTTTGCCGCCTCGTACGCAGCAACACATACCTTCACGCCGGAGCGTGTGTCCGCTGAAGAGAATGCTGCTCGTCTGTTGAAGGAAGTCGGTATTCCAGAGGGGGCAGATGCCGTCATCGATGCTTCCGGCGCAGAGCCCTCAATCCAGACATCACAACACGTCGTACGGAAAGGGGGTATTTACGTGCAAGGTGGTATGGGCAAACTTGATATCACGTTTCCAATTATGACGCTCTGCACGAAAGAGGTGACGGCCAAAGGGAGCTTCCGATATGGGAGCGGAGACTACAAGCTCGCGGTACAGCTAGTAGGCTCAGGCAAAGTTGATGTGAAGAGACTGATTACGGGAACGGTGAAGTTCGAGGACGCAGAACAAGCCTTCAAAGATGTAAGAGATGGGAGGGGAATCAAAAGCTTGATTGCGGGCCCCAATGAGAAGATCTAAGTCATCAACCACAGACAAAATAGACTGGCTTTGGCTTCCATATAAGTCAGTATGAACATTATGAGAATATGTATATTCTGTACTGTAACATCTCTAAAGTATACATACGGGTATCACAAATCAAAACTAGTTCAAGCCAATTTGAAGCATGAAGCATCCACGTCTGGTGACGTTCACGAGGTCTAAGTTAATACTGCCAAAAATAGTTCCTCCTTAGAGTATCCCGAGGACGCCTCTCTAAGAGAGACCAACATCTCGGAGTCTTCGAATTTATTCCACCAAGATTTGGCAGACCCATCGGAAGCTAAATTTTCTACCTTTCAGAGTAAGAGGTCGGAACCCCCCCTGCCATCGTTTGATTGTTTCCGGCTTATCCAAAGATAAGAAGGCACTGCGTTCCGCATAGCAGTCATCTTCAGTGAGAAGGAAGTCAAAGTGGAATATTGTTTCCGTGATACGGAAGTCGTTGCTGTAACAACAGACACAATCAACAAATTACGCCGTTACTGCCTAACAGAAGATGAGGTTTGTACGGAGGGTTTTAAGGACGACGATGCCATAATCAAGGTAAACTTTTTTGGTCCTTGAGCCTATTTACTCGACAACAAAGAGATGTCAGCAAGAAAACAAGAATGCGCGAATTTGAGGTGCAGTATTTTCGGCAAGAAACGCTCTCAACACGTGGACGCGTCAAAGCCGCTGAATCTTTGCAAAACCAGAGAAGTCTACAGATAACATTGCGAACTAAGTCTTGTAGTTAAGCAGCCTCTACTGTCTTGGAAGCTGATGCTCTACTCGAGTATGTGGAGGGTATGTGAAGTTGGCTTTTTGGTGTTTGTGGCTGAGCGATTGCCCACTGATTTCCCCCCTCTTTCAATTTGCGTCTTCGCCTACAGGCCCTGAGTTAGAGAATCCGACGCTGAGATAATAGCCTGACAATGGCAATGCGGGGAATTTTCAGCGATGTCACCGGCTACATGGCCAACAAGTTTAGTACAGTACAACACCAAACAGTAAACATAGTTGGATAAGTAAGATTGACTTTCCTCTACACCCGAAATCTAGACATACTATCTCATACAAATTTTAGTAAGACATGATTCTAAAAAGTTATATCTCAGTTCAATTGACATATCCAGAACCCCATAACTTACAATCCATTTACGTAGGGTAGATCTTACGCTTGGTAATGGTGGTTTTTTGGCATAACAACTCCTGTTCCCTACCGTATTTCTGTTTGTGGCGCAGTCAGCGGAATATAAAGTTCCTATGGAAGCAAGAACCATATCTTTTCTAATTTCTCTATTGAGTCACTGTATTCAGGAATCTATCGTTTCGCGATTCCAAGTATCGTCATGGCCAATACAGCTCCAAAGGTTGCTGATGCAGAGCGACAAGAAGCATTTGATGTGGTGGAGCGAAAGGCTCAAACACTTGCGAACCATATCAAGAAAGCTGGACACTTTATTGCTTTCACTGGAGCCGGGATTTCTACTTCTGCTGGTCAGACTCGATCATTATTATATACAAGTTATACCCTAATTTGCTTAATCTTTATAGGTATCCCTGATTTCCGCGGCCCAGAAGGTGCATGGACACTGAGGGCTCAAGGCAGACAGCGGACTTCAAAGGCCACCACTACACTTCAAGCCATCCCGACGCCAACTCACATGGCGCTTGTAGCATTACAGGATCGAGGTATTCTCAAGTACTTAGTAAGCCAGAATTGCGACGGCCTGCATAGGAAGAGTGGAATCTTGCCTGTAAGTCTGTCAGTCACGGAGTTTGGAGTTCTCCAAACTGATAGGGCCATCCCAAAATTCAGGATAGGATATCGGAACTTCATGGCAATAGCAACCGAGAGTACTGCAAAGATTGTGGAAAAGAATATATTCGTGGTAGGTGAGCAGCTGACAGCTGAACATCGCATCTTACTCACATAATGTGGATTTTCGGGCTGTAGCTAAGTACGAAAAAACCGTCCATGATCATCGGACGGGACGCAAATGTGCGGTCTGTGACGGGGTGTTACTCGATAGTATCGTCAATTTTGGCGACTACCTACCTGCTGAGCCTCTCGAGCGTGCTCGGGAGAATGCGAAAAAGGCAGATTTGTGTCTTGTCCTCGGATCGTCCCTCACAGTGCCCCCGGCTTGCACGATTCCTGAAATGGTTGGCAGAAAGAAAAGTGCCAAATATGCCATCTGCAATCTTCAAAAAACAGAACAGGATGGACTCACAGATCTACGAATTTGGTCTAAGACGGACGACTTGATGATTAGCGTCATGAAAAAACTCGATATTCCAATCCCGACGTTCATCCTCCGTCGACGTCTAATCGTGGAGATGGAATCAAAGGATGAACGACACCAGTTGAAGGTATACGGTGTCGACTTAGACAACACTCCATTCTCATTTCTGCAGTCAGTCAAGCTGGAATCGGAAAGACGCCCTGCTCGCACCGAACCATTTCTCATCAACTTCCGCGGCGACGTAGAGCCTAGATTGCAGTTTAAGCTTGAACTTGAGTTCATGGGACATTACGGCGAGCCCAACCTAGAAATTCTTCATGAGTATGGTTGCGAGCGTGCTCTACATCTCCTTGAGTACAATCCCCAGACCGGAGAGTGGAAGACCAGCAAGGAAGATGACCTGCCTGTGAACAGTGAGAGGCGGGATGATATGAGGAAGGATGAGGATTCAATCATGGAGGATGACAGTCTGCCAGAGATTATTAGGCAGACTCCCGTGCTACCCGACATCGCTGTGTAGATAGATGAAAGTCGTTGGTGTTCTTAGAGCCTCTAGATTATAACGTCTGTCACTACGCATGAGACCAATGATGCTAGTACTCCGAATCTGGCATACAATTCGAAGGCAATTTAGGGAAAGGCTCACAAATAAGGTAATAATACAGATTCGTACTGCACATTAGCTAAGCACACCAGTACTCCGCAAAATCACTTGGGCGGCCCCCCACTGAGGAGGCTGAAGAGGCCAAGAATGACTAGCCATATTTAGAAATAAATTAGCAGAGTATGCCAGCCGAAATGAAGCTCTGATCCTACAAATATGCAAATTCGTATGTGTCTATCAGAAGAGGAAGCTTGTGGCTGCAGGAGGAAGTTGTGATCTATCGCCTTGTACCGAAGCGGCAGGTTTCAGGGTCCTTTTGGAGCTAGATGCTACCGAACCATTCGGAAGGTTCGCCTCCACACCATAAAGGCCTGTAGAGGTGCGAGCAGAAGCCACCATGTGGGAGAGATGAAGTCTCATGATAGGCCTGAAGGGTACCCTGCATCGGACCGAACGCGTTAACTGGATGTACAACACGCCACAACGTCAGTGATGTGCCAAGTTGCCTACTTTAACAATAATTTGTTATAACATGGCGGTGTTCCGACCAACTTCGAGGACGAGTCGCGATGGAGTAAGTTGAACGATTATCTGCTCAGTAGTTTGTAGAGAGAAATGACACTCGTTTTTGCCTATGTTGCTGTGGCACTTGTTGCCCAAGCCTATTGCGTCCCGACCACCGGTCACAGTGCACGTCAAGCATCGTTACCAGCGTTCGTCAATACATATGGTGAGTATCCAGAAAGTTCTTGAAGCAATCCCCTTCAAGACTCTATGCGTCGTGTTAGACCTTCAGAGGATTACTAAAACATTCGCTCAGCGCCAATTGTCTATCTTCATTCTGCGGAAACCTACTTCCCGTCGGACCTGGGCGCACAACTAGCGAATACGCAGCCGGAGATTAACTACACAGTTGTGTCAGGAGCCCCAAATCCTTTGACACTTGATAATCTAGATTCTCTAAATTCTCTCGGCGGCAAGTCTATCTACTTAACCTCCAACGACGTCACTACCTCCAACCCACAACCGGCATGGCTTAAGGGTGTTGTGCCTGATTCAACTGGCAAAACTGATGGCGCGGTGAGCGCCGCTATCATTGTCAATGACTATGGTAATGGGACCGTCGATGCGTATTATATGTATTTCTACGCGTAAGCTCACTTTTAACAATTGATCAGCTGTTTTAAAACTGACATACCCAACAAGTTACAACTGGGGCGGCCAAGTTATTGGTCTCAACTTTGACGACCACGTTGGAGACTGTAAGCAGCTCACCTGTCATCACATTGGTTCCAGTGGACTTACAACATCTAGGGGAGCATACCATGACGCGCTTCTCTAACGGGGTGCCCCAGTCCATTTGGTTCTCTCAGCACGGCTCTGGTGAGGCATTCGAATATTCCGCTGTTGCAAAATATAATGGTGGTCTCCGGCCTATCGTCTACAGTGCCAACGGATCTCACGCAAATTATGCAACTAGCGGAACACACGACCATACCATTCCAGGTCTCGACTTGCCTATAGGCGTTGCTCTGGTTGACCACACCAGCAATGGATACATGTGGGATCCAACTCTGAATGCCTACTATGCCAGTGTCAGTTTTGCAAGCGGCAGCTCAACGCCAGTATTTGCAGCTTACGACAGTGCGACTCCTGTCAACTGGCTGAATTACGTGGGAGAATGGGGCGATTATGAGTATAATAGTTCTTATCCTGGCCAGTATGACGTCTTTGGCCAGTATAGATACAGCAGCGGGCCTACAGGACCAGAGGACAAAGATCTGAACAGAGGAGATGGAACCTGTCCTTCCAGTGTAAATCCTTGTGATATCTTGCCATTTGTTCTTCCCGGCGAGAAGTTGTAATTATGGACTTTCTTGTAGGAATTAAAGAAACTTAAATATGGGAGCTTCTGATGTTACTTCCCCGCGTTCGATTTTTTTAAAGGAAGTATGATTCGAAATTTCACTTATGCCCTTAGTCTATAGTGTGGGATTTTCAAGTCAATAACTGCCATTTTCATTGACATTCTCAATTCACAGACGCAGAAAGGCTTAAGCATATGTAATCGGCATTCCGCCAGGAAGGGTTGGCAGCCCTAGGAAGAATACCAGTCAGTAATTTCTTCACACTTGTAGCAAGGGACTTACAAGCATCAAGGTCCTCAACCGCGATCTGTTTCTGGTTACACTGGTTTGCAACAATTGGGCCCTGGCTCTTGAGCTGAGGACATTTCGAAGCCGGGTACACGATTGCATCTGGACTGGCATCGTACACGTCACACCTAGCATCCATGGCCTTTTGCAAGGCATCTCCTTTCCAGCCGAACATATAATCTGCATGGTGGCCATATCCAGTCCTGTACAGTCAATTAGTATTTTCTTAAGTGTTGCTCACTATCTTCGAATAAGAACTTACGGATCCCCTTGGCTCCAAACAAAGGGTTGACTACCATCCTCAGGCCATAGCGACTTGTCAAAGATACCCGTATTCCAGATTGTTTCGATGAAGATCTGAGGCAGCTGAACGGGATGACTTGCGGGGCAATCGGCTCCAGTAGGGTATGCAACATGTGTCTTATGATCAGGGCTGTCGAGATTAATCCCATCCCAACAGCTAAGGAGACGTGGGTCAGCCAGTAGCATTTCAAGAGGATACAAATGAAGCTTACGTTGGGAAGAATGTGTTTACACGGATGCCTCCCCCGCAATATTTGGTTGGCATTTCAAGTGTATCGGTGCTTGCGACCCCCATGGGATTCGGCTTGTAGAAGAATTTGTCATCGTAGCTGTCATAGCATCGGTATAAATTGACACTGGATTCATTGTTTTTAACGCGCTGTTCGGCCGTCCCGGCGAGCATTCTGAATCCCTATAATGTTTAAGCACAACCAGGATATTTATTGAAGAGAACTCACTGGCTTAAACGCAGTGATCGGCGTAGTAGCATTGTCTGGGGTATTGTAATATACAGTCATACCACCATCGGCTGATGCGAGGTTCTGGTTAGGCAGCTGAGGAACACGCTTAAATGTTCCATTACGCGCACGAAAGTACAAGACGGCCGTCCAGTAATTAGAGAAGTCCTCGGAAAACGTGCAAGTGGTACAAGAACCTTCATTGCCGATGTCATTCAATGGGCTCATTGTCACATTGAAAGCATTCTAGCGATGTTAGGAGACGACATTTTCGGATGAACTTGTACTACGCACCCCTCCAACAACCTAGATGATAGTCAGAATACAGACCAAATCTTGGGCTAGTGTTGCATACCTGATGCATATGAGGTGATGGATTAGTTCCCGGATTAACCAGACTGAGTAATGTCTTAGTTCATGCCACTAGAGAAGCAGCTGGACATCTGCTTACGGGTCGAGCCTTTCTGTGACAAGTTGGGAGCAAGAGAATCTGAGCGTGTGCATTGCTTGGACATGAGCGCCGGCGAGGCCCAGAGCTAGCAGTGAGATTCGCATCATCTTGGGAATATGTAGCTACAAAATTGCACTTGAGAAGGGGTAAGAATCGTATTATCGCAGAAGAATAGTTAGAACTTTCGTAAAGATAGACAGAAGGCAAGATTGCTCTAAATAAGGGAGGATGGCAGTACGATTGCCCAGGTCTCAATATGACTTTGTAACAGTATCCAATCATTTTCACTCTTTCGAGAATGTTCCTTGTCATGAAGATGATTCTGATGTACATATGAATGAATTATAATTTGGGTTCGTGCAGCATTCGGTCGATATCGCGAACTGCCGCTCCAATCTTTGCTACTCCAGTAGCCGATTATAATCAAATTGGCCTCATAACCGCCCCTTTCGTCCTCAACATAAATTAGCACTATGGCTAGTCGATGAATGATTTGTTTTGCCAATATCAAATTACCCCACCGCTGAGTCTATACACAGGGATGTTTTCGGTTGGTTAAATTGTGCAGGCTATGAAGAGACCTACTTGGACAAAAATCCATGGTTAAGAGGTCATTCTGGTCCAACAGGACTATATGTTAAGCGTGGGTTTTTCTCTCAAGGATAAGAGTTGTCGCTGAAGATGCTCGCTTAAACCGAGGCCCCTCCTTAAGAAAAGGGGGGCCTTATCACATGACTTTGTTGGACCGATTGATTATCTTAAATTGAAGTTGAAGCTTATAAAATCGACGATTTCTGAAGAGAACTATGTTGTTCAAGATCCGAGATTCTACTACGTGTCGATGATTCAAGAGGCATTGCCAATATAAAGTGTATCGAACGTCCGGTGTATCAGTAATAATCTGAAAATCTTTCCATTCTCTTGAACAATGCCATGTTTCCCGAGGAAACTGGCACGCTAGCAACGAGGAGCCGGCCTTTCAAGAGATGGCTTCATCATCCCGTCAATTTTATTGCGGTAGGAAACAAATATATTGGAGATGTTTCAATGGCTGTCAATCTGCTGATGATTATTTACTAGCAAATAATCCTTCAACATACGGATATGAAAGTTATTTTGGGATTGCAAATATCTTGGACTGGGACGCTCTGCAGCTGAAAGGTGTACGGCTACCTCATGTCTCGTTTCTGCTTCACTGCCCTTACCAGCTCGTCATAAACTAATCAAAAAGGTGTTTCACTACTTTTCGTGATAAATTCCTTCCACTTCTAGCATTGCACAAGAGCTTCAGCCTATATCGGAAGTATATTTTTCGCTAGACTACAGTCAGGATACTTCAGATGCGGTCTCCCTTGACGAAGCCTGAATGAGAATGAATTCCATTATCAAGGCGCATCTCACCCGTCGCCATTCTGGTCATGGGCTAAGGCTGATAAGCGCGTGTTATCCCCAGGTGATTGGACTAAGGAGAAGTCGTTCCTAGACCAATGTCCATATCCAACTACCAGAGTACAGGATAGTGCCTCGAGGTAAAAGTGACTTCTATAGAGGGCTTCAGATAGGAGGTATTACCCTTACAGGCCATATGAAACGATGTCTTAGGAGTACACAGATTGTTAGACTTTTTAACAACCACGATTTGGTCGAGAGTGTTGGCACTTGCTTCTTCGGCGAACGAACCCATGCGGAGTCAACTAATAATACGAGCTATGCGCTGTTCTATGCAATAAGCCGTAATAGAGAGAAGTATTTGAGATCTGTGATAAGAGATGATTGAACAGCTGAGAGAGTATTATCTGGTAAGGAGGAAAGGATCAACGCTCACGATACGTCCAAACCCGTTTGTCAATATTTCGATCGGTTTCCTAATGAGGAGAATTGTCTGGCCTACATTGCTCACGCGAATAAGAATAATGGGACCATATACTGTCTGATCCTTTGAGCCGATTATTCTGCCCAATATCGATGCTATCGCAGGGTGGGAATTCTCTGGATAGGAGGAAAATCCGTGGACGCTGCCTGCTTCACTAGCTAGAAAAAGAAAGCTCAGTTTTAGTCTAGATACATGTTGCGTTTAAACGTTCGCGTTCTTCTACAGTCACGTACAGGCTCTATTGTACGACAAGCATTAAGTACTAGATCTGTCAATAACACTTTAATATTGATTTAGCTTGTGTGAGATACGCGTCACTATCGCACTAAGAGATGGTAAGGCCAGGCTTCCTGCTCAACAAAAAAAAAGGATTATTATAATTGTATCTAGTACCTGGCACACCTTCGGCTTACAATCAGTCTACCAAGCCAGCTTTCCAATCCATCTATCGTCACGCACTCTCAGCGTTAGGTTCATCAAAAGCACATCATGATTCGTCAATATTAACAACATCCCCCTCGTCGCCTCCCCATTCCTCCACTCAGAGTGAAAACTTCTTCCCACTCCCTCACTCCAGGCCCACCAAGTCCCCAACGTCTCCGTCCCTTTCTCTTTCTGGGTCCCCGCTCATCAAATGTCATCCCACTCTTGACACTTGATCCGTCCTCACCAGCCCAGCCGCCATCTCCATACTGGATGCCACTCATAGGATCATCAGGATCGATCTCTCCCAGCTCAATTTTCGTCAGTATCATCCGTGCCAGCCTCCCGAAAACCTCATCTACATTCTCCCCGCTCAGCGCCGACACTTCTACGCTCACAGGCACATTGTTTGAGCTCGCCCATTTACTCGCCTCCTCTGCACTGACCTCTCTCCCATCTGGCGCCACAGTCGCTCTAAGCTGCGCCCCTAAGCCCATTGTACTCGAATTCACTGAGCCCCCACCGGCCGGGGGAAAGCTCGAGCGATTGGAGGAGACGCTGGAGGGCGTGGCAGTGGAGACGTCAATGAGAGGCTCTGTATCCGCGAGGTCGAGTTTGTTGCCAACCAGGATGCAGGTAAGGTTTGGGGAGGCGAGTGCGCGAGCATCGTTCATGAAGGAGGGAAGGGAGGTGAAGGTACTATTAGATGTGATGTCGTATGCTAGGACGGCGCCGGCAGCGCCACGGTAGTAGGAGCGTGACACGGAGCGGAAGCGTTCTGTGCCTGCTGTATCCCAGAGCTATGCCAACTATCAGTAAATAATCATTCACGTCCCGAAATGGAGGAGCTACTTGAAGTTTTATCCTCTTCCTCCTATTTCCAGTCCCAACTTTAATAATCTTGCTAGCAAATTCGACTCCAATAGTCTGTGAACTCAGGATCCTCCATTCGCTTTTCACAAATCGATGTAACAAGCAGGATCTGCGTGCCATCCGTTAGCTTTGAGATCCAACATAGCTACACGGATAAAGGAGGTCCCAACTGACTTCCCACTCCCACTAGGTCCTAATAGTATGATCTTCGCAAGATAGTCATACATACTCCCCAGCTCCTAGTCTGTGATCAGCATCGCTTCCCTGGAAACTTCACAGTTGGCAGACAAACCTGATCCCGCGCCGTACTTGCGCTCTCTTCGCTCGCAGCGCTTGAGCGCCTCGGCCGGACCATCCTCCCTCTTATGTACGAGCGCTTCAAAGGACTGACTTGCTGTCGATGATCAGAGAATACAAATTTATGTCTGTTCCGTCCGCGAGTTTCCTGCTGACGCGTGATGTCGTGGTCGTGGGCTTGGTCTTATCATATCGGTGTTTGAGATCGTGATCTCCGACGCTAGACTAATTTGGTAAAGATGTTTTAAAGGCGGGACCTCGGTTCATCTATTCCCATGAGCGTGACATGCCATGCTTCCTGCCAGTCTCTAGAATCCCGAGAACATCATTCCAAAATGAAGATTGAAGGAAGGACTTTCATCGTTTCCGGAGGGTATATTGCCTTTAAATATACATGATCTTCTGATAATCTGCTAACAGGAAAACCAGAGCATCCGGCCTTGGGCGAGCATGTGTAGAAGACATAGCTCGTCGAGGTGGTTATGCAGCTATCCTCGACATGAACGAGGAGCTTGCTGCTGAAGTTGTGAAGGAAATTGGCGGAGGCAAGGCCAAATTCTTTGAGGCAAACGTCTTGGAGACGGACAGCATTACTTCTGCCGTTGAAGGAGCTCTGAGCTGGGTGAAAGAGACGGGGAAGGAGGTCGGAGGGGTTATTGCTGCTGCAGGAGTTGCCACGCCAGCCAAGGTTTGTAAAAATCCTTCCATAAGTCCAATCTATAAGCTACTCTCTCGAAATATTGAATACATGATGCGTATTTTGAGATATATGTATCAGTGACTCAAGTGGGCACCGCACCAGAAATTAGTTCAATATCTGATCTCTGGCCAAGTCTATCAAGCCAGCAAATTGTCCCGTTTATTCTTTCCAAAGCACAATATTTGCTATCCCACAAAAGAATTCGAAATGTCTTGTGCTGCACTACACTGTGTCATAAGTACACGTGGTGTACTTAAATTGTGGTATTGTGGTATTCCTGTCGGCATAATCATAGTGGCTCTCTTCTTGGTTCAGCTTCTGTGTCTTGAGTGTAGGAAAACCGTCTAACAGACCCAAGATCATCGACCGCGATCTCAAACCATTCTCCCTCGACGACTTCGACTTCGTTATGAACGTCAATGTTCGCGGCACGATCGACTTAATTCGACAAGTCCTCCCGCACATAGCGGCCACCACGCCTCTCGATAAAGACGGCGAGCGTGGTATTATTGTCATGGTGTCATCTTCCGCAGCCTTTGATGGCCAGCCTGGTCAAGGTATGCCCTTTCCCGATCCATGTGCCAAAATCACGTCGGTAGTAGACCTGCGCATTCGTGGTCGAGCTCCGCCAATGCGGCAGCTAAGCTATGTGAATTTGCTTTTTGCATTAGCCCATTTCCAAAAGCTTCAGACTAACTGATCTGATCGTAGTCTCGTACGCTGCCTCGAAAGGCGCGATTAGAAGTTTGACCCTGCCACTAACGAGGGATCTGGCGAAGTATGGGATTCGGGTTGTGACGATTGCGCCCAGCATTTTTGATAGTGGGATGACGGCAATGATGAGTGATAAGGTGAGAAATAGCTTAACGAGAGTTATGGAGTTTCCTTGTGAGTTTGCCCTTATTGTAATTGGACTGCCAATGGTAAATCGAGTGGTATCGAACATTAACGGAAAGCAGTGCGTCCCGGCCAACCTCACGAGTTCGCCCAACTTGTGACACAGAGTATTGAGAATATCATGCTGAACGGGGTAGTGCTGAGGCTTGATGGTGGGATGAGGATGCCGAGTAAAATGTAAGATGGTGTGCTTGCTTAGAGATACCAACGTCAAATGGGTGGATGGCGTTGTAGTCTCATCCGGCTCGCCGCTTTGGCCGTGCTTTATCTCCTGGAATGAATTATAGCTCTTAAATTCCTCTTGATCTCCTGATCGTGTGATACGTCGCTGTCAGCAAGTTGGCCGTCTCTTCATACTACCTTCCGTCACCAAACATATCGCCACCCCGTTTCATTCCATCGGTAGGTAACCTCCGCACTTGCTATCTCCTTGGTGATTGAGTGAGATATAGTATTGGAGAAGTCGAGACGCAAGGATCGTAATGGTCTTAATAAGCTGATGGTCATAGTATCATTACATGATGATCATGACTTTTAGCACAAGCCACCTCAATGGTGAGCACCTTGTTAGGCGGTCGGAGAATTAACTTGTTGGGGAAGGCTGGTCAACACCAACTCAATATTGAGAACAGGTTTACTGAATGGAGTAGCATCCGGTGTGACACATACTTCATGCTGAATATTAATTCTGCATGGCCGGAGCTCTGAATGACTTTCAGCTGGGCAAGGAATCTTAAGGTACCTTTACTATGACCATTATCGCTCCGTCCACCTCTGTGAGTGGTGGGGGTACATTGCGTGTAGGTATACGGCGGAGCTGGGCGAGTCTCCCTGTTTCAATATGAAGGACATTCACCTTAGTGGCTGTCTGATGGCTTCGGACTACTGTTGGCCGGATATGTATCTCATTAGGGACGAGTGTTTGACAAGCTATACGGCCAGAGATGGCACGTGGGTGTTGACACTGGCAAGATATTAATATGTACGCGGTCGTGTATTAACGCAATAGAATGCATGATACCGGGAGGGGTCGAGTGCGAGCCGTCCCGAAAATAGGGGTAGATCATTTCAATGCAAGCGCGAGAAGCCGAGTAGGGCGTTAGACATCAACGGTCGCATATCGGGCCTGGCTTGATATGCATGGATTTGCTGCTGTCAAACGAGACGCCAAAGCAAGTGTGGTTGAAAAGACAAAAGACACATATGCAGAAGGCTATAAGGAATGTAGTTGCAGCAATAATCACACGCAAAATATGCAACTAGATGTGGAAATTAATGTTGACATACGTTTTTAGCGGCGATCACTGGAGCAAGTCTCTACTGGAGTCACGGACTGCTTCCCTATAGGGTGTTTAATACTTTCTCCATATCGCTAAGCGCGTGGGGGTTCAAATGACTCGGAAGCAACATGAACTGAAAACCAGGTGTTTTGGGCGTCATATGGTGGATGAGGAGGGTTTCGTTATGACCCGTTTTCTTTCAATTAAAGAAGGCTTACAATGATATCGTTACGGGGGAAGTGCCAACGCATCAAGTGAAAGTCTAATCCAACTTCGACAGGACATTATGCATGGCATGGATCACGTGGGAAAAACTGAATATGGAAATTGAAATTGAGATAACTAAACTTGAGTCTAGCAGGATTAACAATTGACATCATGTCATGAACTCCTGTCCCAGAAAGTGCTTGAAATGCCACGTGGTATGCTTCAAATACCTTGTGTGTCAAAAGCGAATTGTCGATCTTAGCGTAATATCAAGCCACAAGAATGCACAGAATCTTTTCAAAATTATGAACTAGACAGAGATTCTCGGCCTTTCATTGGAGTGGTGACTAGACCAAGAGCAAAAAGTACGCTATAGTTCCTTCCGATGAGATGAACAAAAGCAGGACTGAGTACTATTAAACCACGAATGAGCATACCCCTTGTTCGATATGTCAGCCTCAAAGTTTTAGCCTGGTAATCCAGCACAGATGAAGCAGAGTATCGTGAGTGGATACATATATTAAACTGTGCGGCAGTTTCAAATTGAAGATCGTTTCATTCAGCCTGCTCGCTGCAAACGGATCAGATGATCTATTCATACTGAATCCTATGATCTACACTTCTGGTAATGCTTTATGTCCAAGTAGGATTGGGCTTCAGCTCCCTGCTCTTGTACTTGATCTGTGCGCAGGGTATGGCACTTGCAGCACTCATGCAAGAAAGTATATGATCTAAAGAACACGGCGCTGGGGCGTTGTCAAGTTTGGTAACCTACTAGAGTACCTTGGTTGACTTGTAAAGGTAGCATAGATTCCCAAGAACAGGTCTTCTCTGGAGATGCATCTGTGTATATCGGAGCGGCATGTGGACCGAACCCAGAAACACTTTGCACATCCAGGCTGCTGGTATCTGGCAACCCAGTCTTTCACAGTTTGAAGAGATGATGAACGAAGAATAGCAGTTGAGGTTTAAATTTAGCTTGGCTCATACTAGCCGCTCAACCATCAGCACAAGTGATATGGAATTAGTGAAAGAGCAGTCTCTCACGATGATCCCTCGAGGAAGGAACGATACGATGTGGACAAAGGCAGGTTACACCTCACGGAAAGACATACCCTCCCCGAGTTTACCGTCAACACATAATGAACGCTAACCTCATGGGTTCACTGAACGACTGGCATAGAGCAAACCCGGGGAACAATATCCCGGGTCCTAGAGCAAAGCCATCGCCGTGTTCTGGAAAGTAGAGCAGTCATTGCATGTCAGATGGTGCACGTCTTGCTATTTGCGAGATGCGGAGGCACTGCTTCCGATATCGAGCCACCGCTTTCGGCGCTGCTCGAGGATCCCGCACGCTCTACACCTACGGGCACAAACGCAACGTTGGCAACAAGGTGCTCGGGTGAAAGAAATGTCGATTCCTTGTCTGCTCCTAGTGGGGTGATGGATGGGAATTGAGATGCTGGTTGCGAATGTATCTTTCGATGCGTTGAAGTCAAAGATGCAGACGCAAGCTGCAAATGAGCAGAACAAGAAAGAGCTCCCTTGAACCCTCTCTGCACCACTCAAAGGCAACCGGGTCATGCCCGAGCAGCAAGCCACCCGACGAACCACTGCAGTGACCGGAACTCCCCCAGCGATGGGGGTTGTACAGCCCCTACCATTCGTTGGAACAGTAGATCTGAACCTTCCGATCAGCTGCAGGTACAGCGGTGCCCTAGATCGCAGCGCATGGCAAATGCGCGCTGCTTGAAGCAGCAGCCACCTGCAAGAAATCCAAGACTGATACGAGGTTCAAAAATAACACCGAAAGCAAATACTGTACCTGTCCGGTCGGTCCTAGTGAGCGTTACTCGTCAGATACTAGCAGCAAAGCCTGGCAATCTAGATGTGAGCATCGACTATGGCGCATTCTTGTCCTTTCGTCAGATCCTTGCAATCAACTAGGCGGCTTATCGCCATACCAACCGGAAAATGTGAACAAATCGTTCAGTCCATACATCATCGTTTCTTGCCGAAATAGGATGACGAGAAGACAGCGACTCCGCATGCCTTGGCCGTTTGAGCTCCCAATTCCTCCGGCATGAATAAGCTCCGCCAGACACAATCAAAGCTGACGAGCGCCCCTCCCAATGACTACCCATCGTGTCCCAATCATCAGCTCCAGTTTTTCCGACTGACCTCCTCGTCCTTTGGTTAAATTTGCCCCGCTTCTCATCACGATCTTATTCAACGGGAGCGGTCTGAACAACGCTGTATGATGACTCGGTACCTGTCAGCTAGCATCACGTACACAGCAGGAGCATCCCCACCATCACCTCGAGAGACTTAGAACTGATCCCTGCAGGGCCGATTGCTCTTGAATCCGCCCAAAATCACCAGAGGAGGTCCCCACTTCTAGAAACGAACATTTAACAGGACCCCCACGCCGTCCACTTACGAAGGTATAGATGGTGTGTTCTGTGTAGCCTTTTGCATGTTGAACTCAAGTGCAAAAGCACACTACCTGTCAATTGCATATCCTCTTCCTAGTCTATAACTGCCGGAGTTTCCTCCTTTCTATTGACAACGCTCTGGTTACGTGCCATAAATATCTCTCGGAGACGCTCAGGTGCTGATTTCTTGTAGTCCATCATTGATTCAAGTTTGTTGAGCAAGATGTCGAAACATACTATCATTCCCATTAACAAAAATTGGGTTTTCAAGCAAGTGGACCGGGAGGACTCAAAATTTCTCCCGGTTGCACAATTCCCAACCAATGTACACCTGGATCTGATGGCAAACCATATCATTGACGATCCATTTATCGGAAAGAACGAGAATGATGTCCAATGGATTGGCGAGGTCCCCTGGGTCTATAGGACTACCTTCCCCTCTCCAACTCTGTCTACCGCTGAGCGGAGAACCGTGAAAGCAGTACTAGCATTTGACGGCTTGGACACTTTTGCTACCGTCGTTTTGAACGGCAAGGAGATCTTGAAGACAGATAATATGTTTATTCCAGAAAGAGTAGATGTCACCACGCACTTGAAGAAAGAAGGAGATAACAAATTGGAAATCACATTTCAGAGTGCGTACCTAAAGGGCTGTGCTCTTGTAGAGAAATATCCACATCACCACTGGGGATGTTGGAATGGCGACAATTCTAGGCTGGCTGTGCGAAAGGCACAGTACCACTGGGTATGCTCCATTCGCTTTGACATTCTTGGTATTTATAACTCATACATATAGGGGTGGGATTGGGGACCAACTCTTATGACTTGTGGGCCGTGGAGACCAATCAATCTAGAGATATTCTCTTCCCGAGTGTCGGATCTCCATTTTACAACCAACGTCCACAAGTCTCTCAAATCTGCAGAATTTGTTGCTAAAGCAGATATCGAAGGAGAGGCTTCTGATGTGAGATTTGATATCATCCTAGATGGAAAGACAGTTATATCAAAAGTTAAGCCATCGGGAAGTCATGCAACCCACACTTTCACCATCACGGATCCAGCCCTGTGGTTCCCGATTCGATACGGAGAACAGCCGTTGTATACTGTTTCAGCAACGCTGCTTCACAACAACTCTGAACTTCACACAGTCCGCAAAAGGTTTGGCCTCAGGAGGGCAGAGCTTGTCCAACGCCCGATGACGGGGCAACCTGGAACAACCTTTTTCTTCCAAATCAACAACATTCCTATTTTCTGTGGAGGTAGCGACTGGATTCCTGCTGACAACTTTATTCCCCGAATTAGCAGAGAGAAGTATTATGACTGGGTGAAGTTGGTCGCAGATGGTAATCAGTTTATGATTCGCGTTTGGGGCGGTGGCATCTTCGAAGAGCAGGCCTTCTATGATGCTTGTGATGAGCTCGGTGTCCTTGTCTGGCAAGATTTCATGTTTGGCTGTGGAAACTATCCCGCCTTCCCAGCGTACCTTTCTTCCGTCAAAAGAGAGGCCGAGGAAAACTTGAAACTGCTCCGACATCATCCTTCCATCGTCATCTGGGCTGGTAACAATGAAGACTACCAATATCAAGAAAGTGAAGATCTCACCTACGAGTTCGAGGATAAGAATCCAAACAATTGGCTCAAGACGGATTTTCCTGCCAGATACATTTATGAGAAGATCCTAGCTGATGCCTGCGAGGAATTGATACCAGACACGTACTATCATTTCGGTAGCCCGTGGGGAGGGAAGGATACGAGAGATCCAACAATTGGCGATATCCACCAGTGGAACGTCTGGCACGGAACTCAGGAGAAATACCAAAATTTCGACAAACTTATCGGACGGTTCGTCTCCGAATTTGGCATGGAAGCCTTTCCTAACATCAAAACAATTGAATCCTATCTCCCTCTCGGTAAAGATGATCCAGATCGTTTTGCTCAATCCTCCACAGTCGACTTCCACAATAAGGCGGATGGTCACGAACGCCGCATCGCGCTCTACCTCGTTGAGAATTTCCGTTACGCTCCTGACCCACTGGAGCAATTCATCTACTGTACTCAACTAATGCAAGCTGAATGCTTAGCCAGTGCGTATCGTCTCTGGAAACGTCAATGGAAGGGACCAGGGAAAGAGTACTGTGGCGGCGCCCTAGTCTGGCAAATTAATGACTGCTGGCCTGTCACATCCTGGGCAATCGTCGACTATTATCTTCGTCCAAAGCATGCATATCATACCGTGAAGCGTGAAATGGCACCCATCTCCCTTGGTGTAACAAGGAAAGAGCACATTGTACCGAAAGACAAACATACGCGTGCTTTCGTTACTAAGACGACTGAGATCGAGATCTGGGGATCGAATCTCACCTTGGAAGACATGACAGTTGACGTTGTCGTCAAAGCATTCGACGTGATCAGTGGCGAGGAGACATTTTCCAAAACGGTCAAGTCGTCTTTCTCTCTACCTGAGAACCGGAGCACAGAAATCACCTCCCTCAAAGTCCCTGTTCGTCACAAAGATACCGATGAAGAGACCATCACGGTCGTCGCCTCGTATCTCTTCCAGGATGGTAGGCAGGTAGCTCGTTATGTCAATTGGCCGGAGCCGTTGAAGTATGTCCATCTGCAGAAGCCCAAGCGCCTGACGGCCGAACTCAGCAGTGATAGAAGACATATCGACATCAACGCTGAGGTCCCAGTGAAGGGTGTTGCCCTTGAATGTGAGGACGATGAGATTGTGTTTGGAGACAATCTTGTGGATATCGTGCCAGGAGAGATGGTTTCCATTCCAGTAAAGGGTGCCAAGAGATCCACAAAAATTGGTACCAGGTATTTGGGCATGGCCTAATGATCTTTCTTACATGGCATTGTTTCTGCTTTGTCTGGAGTGGGCGGAGATGATAATTCGTTTTATTGGCGTGTCTCATTGATTGGGTTGAATTCCGAATCTCATTCCATCTCAATTCAGATGAGTATTGAAGCTAGCGGCGGCTTTCTGTCACGGTCTAACGTCCTTATGAAGTCAATGGTGGTCTGCAGTCAGAGACGAGGTAATACGCTTACGAGTGACGGCCTGCTCCGAATTAAACATTTCAAACACAAAGTAGTACATGTCTCTTCATGAGAGTGCATTTCCAAAGAACCAAGTTGACTTTCACACCTCTGCTTTTTGAAAATCTGGGGTGCAGGTGAATGTTTTATAAAGTCGGGCGAAGTGCGTCTCACCCCTCGCCTATGCTGCGTGGGGAATTTTATCCGCATATATTAGCCGGCCTTCCCCCTTGTATTTTTTCTTACCAATGCACGGGTCTGCAGCATTTCATCTTATACCTTTTGGCCATATAATGGTTTAAGATTGAGCTGTCACATTCGGGATTATGTGCTTGGGCAGCCATGCATGGTGAAGTAAGCTACACGAACAGTCTCCTCTGAGTATTAATATGAACAGTTCTACGTACCAACCAGCCTCCAATTTTATATCTCTCGTTCTATCCAGAAGACTCATGATGGAAGAAGCGCTCAATCTGAATTTTGCTGTGGAATCATGGACATTGATGATCGAGCGCGTACTCCGAAGGATCGCCTACCCAGCCTAATTGACAGTTATTGTCCTAATTGTGAACAGTATTCCAAAACTTTAGACTTCAGCTACAATTCAACTAGTTCATACTACCTTCTGGTCGTATGCCCCAGCGGAAAGACGTTCGGGGTCGATCATATCTACCTCATCTAAGACCTCTTCATCTCACTTGGCTTACTCACCCAAGATTTGTTCTCCCATAGAGTCTCATTCGGAACCGTCCCCCCAGCAGCTACTAGAGTAGAACAAGGACTTTCAGCAATGCCCAGATCAGCAGTGCTCTCCCTCTTCACTGAGGCCTCAGTCACCATGCTCCTTTCCAGTTGCTCCAGCCACATCTCAATGCACCTCTCAATACCCTTCCGCAGTGCAGTAAAGAACTCAAAATCTAATTGCTGCGTATACTCCCACGTAAGAACAGCCTCCATATCATCAGCATCAATCGCGGGCCTGGCAGGCTCAGTGCAACCCGGATTCTGCGTGGAGGCTCTGGACAAAACGATCGTGAGTGGCCCTAGCCAGTCAACTACGTGCTTCAACAGGCAGACGAAATCGACATCCGGATCGAGTTTCTGATCCAGGTTCATTACACGAGCTTCGGTATACAGCTGGCAGGCGATACTCCGCCCTTCACGAGCGGCGCTCTCCCGCGTTGCGTTGATGAGGGAGTGGTGGGCGCTTTGCCATTTAGAGAGTGTCTGGATCATGGGGTCGAGGATAGTCTTATCTCCAGACACTAAGCCATGCTGTGTGTGATTTCAAGATGAGTCAACGTTAGTTTATCAGGTAATCTTTGACTCTTATATAAAAATGAAAATAGGAATAAATAAACTTACGTCTAATTTTGCGATGTTGAGAATAAATGAGCAGAGCTCCTGTGCTGGTCGAGATGGTCTATTGACCTTAGGCATGTCGAGTAGCTTTGACATCTGTTTGGGATAAGGCATGAGAGAGCTTTTTAGGGTATCATTCTGTATAGATGAGTTGGGCAAATCAGTCGTCGTAAATGAATAATGGTGTGTGATTCATGACCTGGGCATAGCAAGAGGAACATAGCGAAAGTGAATTGGGTATATTGGCCGACAAAAGTTGCCCATAGGGCCCTGATTCTTTGCAGGTATTCACTTGTCATGATATCATGTGTGTGTGTCGGGCTAGCCTGGTTGAAATTCTTGAATCAAAAAGTTCTGTTCATCGTTGTGGGTATGTTGTCGATTTAGAGTCGCTTAAGCCCCTTTCTTTGGCTGGCAAAAACTCCAGTCAATTGCCATCACAGACACGGGACAAGCCGATGGCACTTAGCGATCGCATATACTCAACAAACTCACTCACTTGTTCGATCATATAACATTTATTACTTAATTATATTATCAACTTCTCCTTTTTAAGCTTTTCGCGTAGTGTTTCGGCTCATGGTAAGGTGTTATTCCACAGACTTCCAATAGCCACATTATTAACCCACGTCCCGCCAGTCGTGTCATTCTTGACTGTCACCCCAATCTCCTTCTTCCCGTCCGATGGCAATAGCCAGAACGCATTGCTATCGAAATTGCCCAACGTGCCAGCCGGCATATCCAGCCATACCCAAGCGGCGACAGCCTTCGTGGCCTCTACCTCAAACTTTTGGCTTGCGGTGTTGTAAGTCAGAGTGAGGCCTGGGTCTTGCAAACTAGCATCTCGAAGAGAGAGAGTGTGGAAGACATAAGAATGCGTGAACGTCTTGGAAACGTTGGTGTTGGGCGGAGTGCCTGTGGCCGTGACATTCATTTTCAAGATCGCGTCTTTCAGATCATAGCCTAGCTCATTTGTATTTCCCTGGAAGACTTTCGTAGTATTCAATCCATTGACAGTGAAGGGCACAGTTGAAGCAGGAGCGAGCAGGCTGCCGTTGTAGCCATGCCAAGCCAATGTTGCAAGTCCGGAAGCAGGTGTCCACAAATCAGACGTCACGTATGCGGTCAGGTCGCCGGTCGTCACGTTGAAGTAACTCGCGATGATGATAGGCTGGTAGATATCTTTGGCGACATAATGTAAGACTTTCCAGCGCCCGTCGTACTCAATACCAGCCCACGTTGGCGCTTGCCAGATATCCTCCAGCTGCCAGTACAAGGAGCCGAGCTGACGCTCGCGCATCCCAGACCCTCGCCTATAATAGGTAATTTGGGAGCGATAGAAGTCTGCTTGGAAGATCTGCGTAGTGATACACCAGGCAGAAAAGTTGGCGAGGGTATCGGAGTGATTAGGGGTCGGATAGTATGTCTCGGCCGCAATGGTCATTTCACCCATGCCAAGTGATGCATTGTGGAAGTTGGAGGTGTATGTCCCACCTGCTGGATAGTGATGGTTACGAAGAACTATGGTTGAACTATTGAAGTAGAGGTCCTCCGGCACGACAGCTTGCTGCCATGTTTGCAGACTTGGCATTGAATGATACCCGAATTCGTTCGCAAATCTCCCAACTGGATAGCTGGAGAGATTGAAAGCTACACTCGAATCGTAATCATAGTGATCTGTATCTCCGTAGATGGATCCAGGGGTTGCGTTGTTATACCTTTCGATCATCGGAATTGGAAGGGAGAAGTTGAGAACCAAATAGCCATTTGTAGTGCTGCTCGGTATGTACGAAATCGATTTGGTGTTGCTATAAACAGCAGGGAGCAGTACACCGAGAAACAATTCTTCATACTCTTGTCTATATTTTGGATTCCCCGGATCTAGATGATCAGTCTCATACAGCTCAAGATTCTCAAGCTCATTGCCGCCGGCCCAGAGAGCGAGAGATGGATGGTGGTTGACTCTTCGAACGTTGTAGTTTGCCTCCTCCTTGATATTGGCGAAAAATTCAGCATTGACGGGATACAGCGCATCTCCGAATTCGAACTCGCTCCAACACAGTATTCCCATCTCATCAGCAACATCATACAGAAAATCTGGCGAGTAAGCGCCGCTGGCCCAGACTCGAAGCATATTCTGGTTTCCGTCCACAACCGACTGGAAAAGCTGTCTGATCCTGGTCTCTGTGACCCTGGGCCAGAAAGCATCCGGTGGGATGAAATTGGATCCTTTAGCATAGAACTCCTTTCCGTTGACTTCAAAATGCCAATTATTGCCCGGGGCAATTCCTTGCGCGAGTTGTTGGTCCGAGATTGGCGTCATGTTCAAGACAATGGTTCTGAAGCCGCTCCTCTTTATCACTGTCGTGAGAGTCTTGCCCTCATCGACAACGCTAATTTTGAAATAGTACAGGTTTTGAGCTCCAAGGCCATTTGGCCACCAGAGCTGGCAAGCCTCTCCATCTACTACTATGCTCCCGGTGATTGTAGATCCAGAAACTGAAACATTTTGTAGAGATCCACTGGCAACAGTGGTGTTGCTCATATCTAAAATCTCAATGTTCATTTGTGCAGTGCTCGAGACCGTGCCGAGAAGGTCAAGACTTGCGTTCACAATCCAGGGAGCTGTCTGATCGGGGGGCAGGTTATTAAGTTGACCTTGGCGATAGATATCTAGTAGCGTATTTCTAACATAGATACCCGATGCGGGAAGCTGGACTACATAAGCTGGCTGCCATATTCCAGCAGGAACAAACGCTGGTCCCCAATCCCAGCCGAAATCACTCTGCTCCTTTCTCACAAATTGGCGATTAGGGAACTCGAAGAGCCCTTCCACGCCGTGTGGCCAAGTCTCTTGACCCGGCTCATCAGCGATACTCTGCGAGATATTGACAGCTGAGCCGAAGTTGATACTTAGTGTGGGTGTGCTCGAGCATGAGCTGAGGATGCTTGAGACGTCGAAGTAGTACTGACGGAATTGATTGTTGGTGGATGCCACGTGCTGGCTACATACTTCAATTGAAGTGTAAGTGTCTAAGCCATTGAATAATAGCCATGTGGAAAGACCACTCGACGTGTCTCTGCCGTTTGTTAGAGATGAAGGCCTAGCTTCCTGGACTCAAATTCATCTTGGATAATTGGCTCTTTCTGCCAGATAATAGCCCTTCTACCCCACTTGGCAGAAAATTCGAGATTCAACTTACAAGCCACTCAGCGTCGTCTCGTACGTCCAATTTTGGTATGTGACCCATCTCAGGTCGAAATCGCCCAGGCCAAAATACGGATCTGGAATGACGCCCTCTCGGTACAAATCAAGATGTACCTGGCTCGGTACACTGCCCGCTACCGTGACGTTCTGGTGCGTGGGAGAAGAGAGTGTCCATTGGAGCGAGCTGAGATCGATTGTGTTTTGTGCAGCAGCTGTCGCGGAGAGCAGCGCTGGGAAGAAGCTCGGGAGCTTCATGTTGACCAAATTGAAGAGACGGGAAGTGCGGAAAGCAAGGAAAGAAGGGCACTGAAGGGAAAGAAGACAGAGGAGACGAATAAGTTCCATCACGGGATCTTAAGAGGATGAGAGGGAACTTACTATACGGGCATGCCCCATCGCAGATCTACCAACGTCGGTGCTACCTCAGGGGCCGTGGTCGTGGTCGTGGTAGTACTGTACGGTACTGTACGGTATTGTACAGTACTGCGGGGTTAGTACGCACAGGAGTAGCATAGCAGGCACAGCAATATGATGTCAAGGCCGTTGCTAGTGCCTGCCGTTTTGGTCACGGAGTGGCAGGTTACGTGAATCCGAAAGAAATATCTGACTGCATATAGAGGGTACATTGAGAACCAGGCCAGGTACTTCGTATGCTTGTATGTGGAGGGGTTGGAGAGGGGAGGGAGAGGGGTTGGAAATGCGAGGAGATGGGGCGATGAACAAGGATGGCGATGGCATCTGCTGCGGTGTACCAGCCCGGCCTTTGTTCCGAGGGGAAAAAGAGAGATGTCGAAATGTGTGAGCCGCATCTTTTTATGACGCGAAATTAAGTCTATATTGAAGGGTTCTTACGTACAGTTAAAATTATAGCAGGACCAGGACCAGGACTCAGTCGGACAGTCCTGACTGCTAGTCTTTTCTTCGCAAAAGTCGCCCTCCTCTGGGCTTAGCAATTTCACTAAGCCGCGGAGAGTTTGCGCCAAAGCTTCGATTGAGTTTGTTTAATAGGTGGAAGGCTGGGCTTATAGTATAGCGGCAGCTAAGATTCAGTGAGCCGGACTTTTGACGTGATGTCTGTCGACATAAGTTGTAGGTCAGATTATTCCGTTGACAGATGATGACCCTCGAAAGCATATGAGCTATATATCTGACAACTTTTACGGCCACTTCCGAAAGCCGATTGGCCAGATGGCCAAGAAAGTGATGGTGCCATACAGATTTCCTTTCTCTCATCAATGTTGACGAAAATGGTCGGTTTTCCATCCTTAGATAGGTCTTTAAGAGCGTATGTAAGTTAGTAGGAGACGGAGCTGAAGGGAAGGGGCCTGGCCAGATTGCAGTCACGTCCATCACCCATATGTCAACCTGAACAACCAGTTCAAATTGGAACCTTTGTGTGTTCGGCATGAATCTAAGCCACCATTCTGCTGTTTATTGTTCCTGATGTACTGTACAGACATACAAATGAAAGAATTTAGCGTAGCGATATGCCAACACATTGAGCACCTCGATCATGCCGCCGTCTGTGCCACAGAACCAAGAGCACCAACCCCGTGTCTGCTTCTAGTATCAGCTCCTATACGAGTTCCGCTCCACATCAACCTCATCCACCAATTCTCTACCACTCCGGCACTCAGTGATGAGCACCAGTCTCCCCTCTGTAGCCAATGAGCTTGAATCGTCCGAGCATCTCACCCACTGTGAAGAATCCCAAGAGCTCAGCTGCAACGACTCCTCCGGCAACTAGATTGGCATTGTTGAGACTGCTTCGGAAGTCTTGTAAGGCGTTTGTAGCTTGCGACAGAGCAGGACCCGGGTTTCGTGCACTCTTGAGTAGATTTTGATAGTACGACTGGAAAGTGGAAAGGGGACTGGGAGCTTATATTAGTATGACTGATAGAATCCCTAGTTCAGGAGAAAGATAACGTACGGAGGAGACATCTTCTGTCCTTGGAAAACGAGCTTTCCAAGCTCCAGGCCAACTCTCGCGTAGTAGACAGTAGGAGGAATTTGCCCTGGATCACGCAAAAATTAGCCATTGACCTCCCACTCATACAAGGGTATACCAATTGGTATCACTGAGCTCTGCACTTACGCTCAACAAACTTGATCAGCCTTCCAGTCCGGCCACCAATCCTTCCAAGAGCGTTGCCGACACCCTTAGCAGCACCGCTGATCGCAGGTCCAGCGGACGAAGTGACCCTCGACAGACCTTCCGAAGCTTTCGACGTGTAATTGGAGGCAGTCTGCTGCGCTTTCGATGCTGTGTCCTTGACTGCCTCGGTTGCTTTCTCTGTTGTTGTCGACTGGAAACGGCGGCCAGTCCGTCCGGGGAGCTTGGTGGACTGCCGCAGCACGGCACGGGAGACCCTCAACGACATGATGGTGACTCTATGCGCCCAGAGGAATGAAGGTAATGAGGGCCTCGATTTCTAGAGGGCGTGGTTGGCGGGCAATTGATTGTTGGCTGATATCGCGAGAGGTTCGAGAAAATGTTGCCGGCGGCCGGGAGAAACCGCAGCAGGGCTTAACCTTAGTAAGCAATGTTTTTTTCTGGTAAAACGTAGCTTCCTGAAAGAGCTTCATTTCCAATTACATTCGTTCCTTCCACTTGCTACACGAAATTGAAGAGGAAAAAAACAAAAGATAGCTTGTCATTTAAAATAGATCTTAGTACAATGTGTATTTTCTTATCGTGTCTACACTGTCGATTTCCTTCCACTATATACTCTCTTAATCTTCGCTCTTGATTTGTACCTTGATAGCTCCTGTCTTTGGGTCTGCCGCAGTCTTGAAAGCATTGATAGCATCCTCCAACTGGAAACGATGAGTCACCAACTTCTTCATGTCGATGATACCGCTCTGCACAAGGCGAATGGCTCTTGGCCAAGTGTTGCAGTATCGGTATTGGAACTGCAGATCGATCTCTCGAACACTCAGTCGCATGAACGGTAAGCTCATTTCGTTCTTCCCTACGCCGATCACGAAGACCTTGCCTCCAAACTTGACTGCCCAGATTGCAGACGCAACGCTGCTCTCGACTCCAGTGCACTCAAGCGCAACTGCTGGCTCAATACCTCCGAACGCGGCCACGATACCTTTCGCAGACTCTTCGGCAGACATCCTCTCAACCTTATACGTCACTACTGACGGTACAAGCTGCTTTGCGAACTCTAATCTTCCTTCGTCGATGTCCGTGATAACAAGAGGGCAAGCTCCAGCAGCCTGGCAGCAGAGCAAGGTGATCAGTCCAATCGGCCCTGCGCCACAGATGAGGACTGGGTCACCGAGTTTCACACCAGATCTCTGCATGCAGGCAAGAGAGACGCTCAGCGGCTCCAATAATGCGCCATCTTCGAAAGACATGTTTCCAATCTTGTGGCACCAGATGGCTGGATGGTTGACGTATCTGCGGAGGAGGCCCGGTACAGGAGGCGTTGACAAGAATTGGACCTTTTCGCATCCGTTATATCTGCCTGTAAGACATGGCTCGCAAGCGTTGCAGATGATATTAGGTTCAATGGCCACTCGGTCTCCCACTTTTAAATGCTCGACAGAGGGATGGACAGCCAATATAACACCAGCGGATTCATGGCCAAGAATATGTGTATCTGTGACAATCATGGGCCCTATGCAACCGGCATGCCAGAAGTGTACATCTGATCTGAAACTTTGTTAGCTGGCTTGCTAGAACAGCTGCTATAAAACAAAGCATACCCGCAGATGCCAGTGCTCTTCACGGCAACAGTCACCTCGCCTGGCTCCAAACTGTCGCCTTTCTCAACACTCTCAAGAGAGGGCTGGGCTTCTGCGACCCAAAGATCATGTTCGGGATTGGTGAAGACGCCGATATTGGACTTAGATGGCCGTACCGTCGTCGCAGGTGAAAGCTCAGTCGCCGAAGGAGCCATAGCTCGTTGCTTTCTATGCCGTTAAGTCTGCTGGGCAAGAAATTGTTCCAGGACAAATTATAGATATCGAATGTCCTGACAGCGCTCTCTTCAACTGATATCGAGCACTTAAGCAGTCAGATAGATGGTGGAAATTATCCGCGGCGTCCCACAAGCTGGCAGTTTATACAGTACACGCATGGCACATTGACGGCGCGAGTATGGTCTTTTGGCATCCACGAATCAGATCATCGCCAAGGTAGGTATTCCGAGCTGCACCGGAACTGTACGCATGAGAGCATCCACCCCACCTTGGATCTGCTTGTATTGTGTCTCTGGTGGCGGGGCTGGAAAGTAATCGGCCGGTTTGCAGATGGCCCGCCAAATAGCAGAATTGATGCGCACCAATCATCGTCCGAGCTTCTCCATTTTCTTAGAAAACGTCTTCGAAACACTTCCAACTCCTGGGGGTCTCTAATTGTACTTTTTTTCCTTCACTAGCTTGAACAACATCATACACTGTTATCATTTTATAGCATCAATTTCGAGATGACTCTGAACTCTGAGCAACCTCTCGAGGGCGGTGGTGCCAAAATACACCATTTTACGTCATGCGTATAGCTCTCTTAATTATTCAGCCGACAATAGGACACAGAAGTCTGTCCACAACCCGAACAGTTTCCATATTTTAATCCTTTCTTTCAATCTACTAAAGTAAAATCTCTCGGATTGAGCCAAAATCAGTGAGAAAGCTCCATTGATGCTCCATCGAGTTATTCGTCCTGTCTTATTTACCAGAAAGTGTCTTGGCTATCCTCTCCCCCACTCTTCCTTTCCCCGCATCGCATCGCGAAAATACACAATGCCTCCTATTCCGCCCATCCCAATCAAATTGGCTGTCCTAGACGACTACCATAATATCGCATCAACTCACTTCGAATCATTTAAGCCCGCCTTCGATATCACTGTCTTTCAGGACACTCTCCTCCCCTTCAATCACCCATCGACCCCAGACTCCACTAAGAATGCACTCATTCAACGCCTTAGACCTTTCACTGTCATCTCGTCCATGCGCGAGCGTACCCCCTTCCCTGAAGGTCTCCTTACCCAGCTCCCTAATCTTAAACTCCTTCTCACGACCGGGAACCGCAACGCCGCCATCGACATGGCGGCAGCGAAGAGACTCGGTGCTCACGTGACCGGCACTACTGGACTAGGAAGGACAGACTCACAGGAGGCAAAGGGACAGGGCAAGAATCCTAAGGGACCTGATACCACTACTCAGCACACCGTAGCTCTCATCCTGGCGATAGCCCGCAACATCGCCCACGACGATGCGGTAGTCAAGGCAGGCGGCTGGGAAACGTCGCTAGCTACAGGCTTGACAGGCAAGACCTTCGCAGTGCTTGGTCTAGGCCGCCTTGGAACGAATGTGGCCAAGATCATGGTTTTGGCTTTCGGGATGAAGGTCATTGCGTGGTCGAACAGCCTGACGCAGGAGAGTGCCGATGAGCAAGCTCGCGGTGCTGGCCTGCCGATTGAAGACGAAGACGGTGAGAAGACGTTCAGAGCCGTGTCGAAGGAAGACCTATTTAGATTCGCCGACGTCTTATCTGTACACTACGTTCTGTCGGACCGCTCCCGGGGCATTGTTTCCGCGTCGGATCTGGCGCTCCTCAAACCCAGCGCCTTTCTGGTCAACTCGTCCCGTGGCCCGCTCGTGGATACTGATGCTCTGTTCGATGTATTGAAGGCAGGAAAGATCAGGGGAGCGGCGCTGGACGTATTTGAAATCGAGCCTCTCCCACAGGACAGCAAGTGGCGGACTGATGAGTTTGGAGATAGGTTATTACTGTCTCCTCATATGGGATATGTGGAGGGGAGCAAGATGGCGGATTGGTATGAGGAGCAGGCGGAGATTTTGGAGCGCTGGCATAAAGGAGAGGAGCTGCTTAATGTTTTGAATAAATAGTTAAACAGACTGTGACTTAATTATTCCTCCTAAGAATGTCTCGGTGCCGGTAGGGTGATGATAATTTGTGGGTAATTTATCTAGTAAATTAGTCTTATCAAAAGCATTTTCTCGCCATACCTACACACTCGACCTCTTACTTCTCTCCGATCATACCCCCTTATAATTCCTCGGCCATTAAATTATGTCGAGCTATCACCAAGACAATCAGGTTCATTGACTTGATTCTTTGGTATCATCCCAGACTAGAAAGGCCAGTGCAGTCGATCCTTGACGGCGACTGTTTATGGAATGCTTTGGAAGCTCATGGAGTGTAATATACCGAATACAAAATAATTGATTGAGAGATACCGAGGCTTTCACGCGAAGCATAACGGAAGAAGTAATGGAAAACCATGAAACAAATGTATAGATGGATGAAAGAAGTTATATTGCAGCTTAGAATCGATCGGCGAGCACTCATTTCTCACCAACATTGGCTCACATTCACCAGCACCTAGCTGACATCGCTTAGGCTACTACAACATACTGAATCACAGTGTCATCATCTTTTATAAAGGAGAGAAGGGGTTTGATCCTAAGCACTTAAGCGTAAATTCACTAAACTTCTGCTATTCCGTTCCCCAGCAGCTGCACAATTGAATGGTGCTGATTTCATCGATCGAGTATAGTCAGCCGTGCAAGACGCTAACGGTAGAGCAAAGGCGTTTTCACAATCAAGTAAAGATATGATAGTGCCTATGAGTGTAGATATTGACTGCCCCACGACAGATGAGTCATTCATCAAACGTGCACAGGTTAGATCCTAGCTTGATCATGAGGTTACTAACCGAAACATGAAAGTATTCCGAGAACTTGCGCCCGTTATCAACGGAGTGCACGATCGACTTGACAGCACTCAGGACGGAAGCCTGTGATTGTGTCTTGAGGAGCCAGAGATCTGGATCAAGACAACATTTGACGAACTCGGAGTGGAGCTCGTGGATCCGCAGTCAGACCTCTTCATATCTGGGGTAGACATTCTGAAAGCTATTCAGATGCGCAATATAATTCTGAAGAACATAGATATAGGAGGGCATAACCTTCCTCAACTGATTGTGTATGAGTGTGGAAGTATCAAGAAATTGGCGGTGAAGCTATATGGTATTCGAAAGGTTGAGATTTACAGCAGTTCGGAAAGCGATATTGAGCTCATGGAACGTGTGATTGGAAATTACTCAACACTTGAGCAACCAGTAACTCATCCTGGAGGACTGCCCAAAGATCCGGGTCGCAGCATAGTTATGAGCTACATCTCAAAAAGACGCAAAATGTGATGGAGCTATACTAACAACCCACTGAAAAGGTTTGACGGGTGCGACGGGTTCCCTTAGGAGCCACATCCTGTTTCAACCCATTGACAATCGGAATGTCAGAAAGGTATAATTACTGCCTTATTGGTAAATCGCAAAACGAGTCCGCAAAGGGTTGTATAGCTTCAGCTCCAAAGAGACGAAGTATGCCACTTAGCTTTGAAAGGGTCATTCCGCTATCTTCGGAGATCTCGAGGCAACATTTGGGCCCGCTTCTCTCCCAATTCGAGACTCGCAAGACGGAGACTACGCATATAATCCACAGTATTTGGGAAGCAAACTTTGCGCCCCCCTCGAAAGCTTCGAGCCTCAACTTCAAGGCGTACATAATCTTCTGTCTCTGTCTCTTGCCTCCCGATACTTGGTACACTTCATATTCTGTTCGTCCATTAGCGCCGCTATAAACACTCCCCTTCTAGAAATAGTAAGATTAGCGCCGGTACCCGATCTAAATCACGCTGGTGTGTTGGGGTATGCTCATTCTAAGTTGGTCGCAGAGCGCATAGTCGAGGTAATTGTCTCGAAAGCTGGAGCTTGGGCGACTATCTTGCGCCCTTGGACAGATTGTCCGTGTGAGGGAAGAAGGGTCACAGCTGTGGAATCCTAACGAGGCTATCCCGCTCATGTCTTGATCTGCGTATGCGACAGGCTGCTGGCCTGATACAGCCGGTGGATTTAGGTCAGATGCTTGTACGTAGTTGGAAGCCGATTCCTTAGCTAAGTCGATTGTTGATCTCAGCAATATCGAGCTTGCGCACCGGGCAAATGATAAGTCTCTCAAGGTTTATAACCTGCTGGACCGCTGCCAATTCTCTTGAAACAAGGAATTTCTACCCGCATTGAAAGATCAGGTCTAGTATTCTCGGTCGTTTCGCGGCACGAATGGCTCTAAAGATTGTCCGAATCGCAAGGTGTGAAGAATCCTGGCATAACATTGTTGAGCTTCGAGGAAAACCAAATAAGCCCACAAGGCACAGCTGAAGGAGAGAGATTTAGACACTGCGGATGCTGAAGCTAGGAGTCCAGCTCTCAGAGAGGTCCAGCGGTCGTAGATGGTGACATGATTTCAAAGCTATTGTCAGCATGGAGAGGTATTTAGTAGTGCCCATTAGCAGGAAAGGAAATCTCGAAGCTGTGCCTTTGGGGGCAGCAAATATGGTTATTTATCATAACTCAACACAGCTACCTTCTGTTCCTACCAAAAGGCCCTGAGTCTCGCGTCCCGCATCCATACAAAGGATCGATACTATGCTTGCAAGTTCCGTCTCCTTCTGCAATTCGGAACCTCTCTTCCCTCTACGCGGGCTCTCAGTGACGATTCTTGAAGCAAGATTGTACTTACCTTCCATTATCGTTACTGGACACAAAATCTTTCAATCGTTCCCTGACACCAGCGCCTAGACCTTTAGTATTAGAGCCATGACCAACATCAGCGACCTATTAGCTTGCTCTGACCTAGTCTGAGAGTGCATACATACTACCATGTACGATAGCATTGCAGACCACGCCCTGCCTTCCGAGCTCGTTATATGCGTCTCTCGTCTCCCGCTCCTGCTCGAAGTGTCAGTGGTAAAACACGATTCCATATGAAGTTGCAGAACAAACAAGTTCTTTCTCCTCTTCATCCTTTTCACCAGCATAGACACAAATTAGCGAGCCTTTCCTCCTACTCGCCATCCCATTAAGTATTTCCCCCAGATGCACCAAGCCCGCACCACTAGCTCCACAAGTACCACAAACGTCTCCTCGTACTACAATGAGTATATCGATGTCGCTCCTCGCAAACTTCTTCTCCACCTCTTGCACAATGATGCCCTTGAAACTCACAGACTTTCCATCTTTATGCGCATACTGGTAGTAATGAAAATGTTCTCCTGTCGGATTTGTCGTCGAATAAGGCGGCTCCTCATCAACACCAAGAACAAGTGCATTCCTGTCCAGCAAAGTTTTGCAAATCATTTTGCCTGTACCTCCGCCTGCGGAAGTGACGACGGCGAGCTTACCCGTCAGATCCAGGGGTCGGTTGCCCGCATCACTCGTCATCTTTTAGACGTGAAAAAGCCAAGACGTTTTGTATCATACACCTTTCGGAATAGGAAAAAGTCCGGAAATTGTAACAAGAGTGGTGATGTATGTATCAAGTCCTGCTGTTGAGGCTGCGGGATTTAAGGCGTGAGACGTACCAGGCCCCGCGATCTAGCTTCATTCGTCCTGATGCGTAGTACGTAGATACCTGGAGCTTATGACGATCGTGTGGCACCTCACAGATCTAAAGATTGAGAGGTGAGTCCAAAGACAAGAAGCAGAGCGTACGTCTAGGTGGTTAGGGGGATTTGAGAAAGCTTGCATCATGTGATCTGCTGTTGCGAAGTCTTGGGAGTACGCTCACAGTACAGTGCATCTGTGATAAAGAGAATCGTCACTTGACTGAAGATATGGCGAAAAGATATATGGGGTATCCCGAGCGAACTACGATAGATAGAGATATGAGAGAGATGGCAAGAGCAAATCACAGAGAGGTTGTGTATTACATCCAAAAATATATTATATATACAAGAACCGCACCATAACCTAAATAGACAGACCAGAAAAACAATCAAGCCACCAACTCCTCGCTCATCGCATGCTGGATATCGTTATTTGAAATGCTAAGCAATCCAATGCAAGACGTGGCCGTTTTTTGCGAAGATTGTACCCTCATTCCGTCTATGTCGTTTCAAATGCCATTAATATATACGATGCTGTTCCAATCGGTCCCAAATTCGAGTTTTGTGCTAAAACCAGAGCTGCGCTGTCGTATCCAATTCGAGCTGCCGTGCTGCGCTGCCCTCAACCATCGCTACATAGTGTTATTTTTCCGAATAGTCCATCTCCGCCTCGTTCACAACACAGCCAATGCGTATAGGACAGAGCCAACTTTTCAAACGTGTCATGTTCATGATATTCCCTCTTCGCCTAGC
Organism: Proliferodiscus dingleyae; assembly: GCA_003988795.1. NCBI lineage: Eukaryota > Fungi > Ascomycota > Leotiomycetes > Helotiales > Lachnaceae > Proliferodiscus > Proliferodiscus dingleyae. The sequence continues at coordinate 279,071 of QYAK01000001.1, read as the reverse complement.
TCATCCTCTTTGTTTCATCCCACGCCATGCCCCGGCGACTCCGTTCTCCCGTTATACGATTTCGAACCATTTGAACGAATGACACGCTTTGGGTCCAAGAAGCAGTGGGGGCCATCCTTCAACTAGCATGTCAATTCGGAGCGACCAGTGAAAGTAATCCAGCCTCGGTACACCTCCAAACAGAGCCAGTTCTCCCTTATTGCAGTCTGTCTGTGATACCAACATGACCCGAGAAGCAGAGCACCGGGGATTATTTGGAATGTGTCGGAGCTGCGTGAGCCTTATGGTCTTGTCTGCTGGTTCTTGACAAGTCACCGGCCTGTAGCATGCCCTGATTCGGGGCCGCTTCCACGACACACGCAGTACATAATCGGACGATTTGACACGTCAGAGGAACCCCACTTTGCAGGCAGGCAGTGGGAAAAATCGGTGGTGCAGGATATGCCCCGAAGTGTTGGGTCAGTGTGCCACTGCAGCCAGGAGACATTGGTTGGTTCGAGGGGCTGCGCCTCGGTATCACCCTGCTAAGTCTGCCTGTGTAACAAAATACCTGCCCATTGCAATGAATACTTGTGCTGATTTGTCTCTGCGTCTGCGGCAACTCCCTCTGCCGATCGGTACGGTCCGCATCGAGGCACACAGACAGTTGGCTGGCTGTTCCTTGTTGCTGGCAAGCCGAGCAAGCAACAAGTCGGTGTATGGATCAAATCCGCGGTGAAACCACCTTCCAATCTGAAGCAGAGCCATTCGGGGTTCATTCGCTCCTCACCCGGCCCAGCCGCCAGGACAGGGATCGCGGCCAGAATTTTGCGACCGCTGCAGGCGCTTAAAGCTGCATAATGCAGCATCCATCTTTGCGCGCGCGCATACCGTCCAACGATTGGCCGGTGATCTGGAGGGGTTGGAGTCTGCCTTGCCGTCTGGTGCTGACTTTGACTTTGGGCAGGCTAAAGTCGTGGGGTTGGAAATGGCGTTGAAGACCCCCGGGTAAATGCCTTCGCTGATCATAATACCAAGTGGCGCACCAGACGAGAAATGCTGGACTCCTCTGGGAAGGCAGCTGGACCATCCTGACTGACTGCCTTAGATACCAAGAACTTTTTACGCAGGACGGCGGGCGGTCCAGATGTGCCTGATCGAACATGATGAGTATTTAGAGACAACAAGAAAAAATTTGGATGCATTGGCAGATGAGACCAGGGGAAAGCATTTCGAAGTAAAAGGGACCACTTACATGTTGCAGTAGACATGAAATCTCCTGGAACAGACCTCCCTTCTGACCTCTTGAACCAGTCTGTCGACATCTTCTCTTTGCCAGCCTTTGATTCTCATCAACGGTGCCAACGAGAGAGCCTCCAGTCCTTGCGTGAGCCCCAGATTATACCACCGTCCAATCTCTTTCATGTGCGCATTTGGATGCCAGGGATTTAAGGGTATCATGATCACTTGCTCGTGAACATCCACAAAGCCTTGACTCTCGAGCATAGACCGAGTCTCTGTATTGTATGCCATCGGGCGGTAATTCATTGCTGTGGCCTCAAATATTTGGTGCGTCCAGTGCATGAGGTGAGAATTTGGCGGTAGGCTGCCGTCATCACAGCGGGGGAGCATGTCCAATTCAACATGCTCGAGCCATCCATATTTAGGTTTGAGATGTCTAAAGAAAATTAATTTAGTCCCGGGCAACAGCTAATCACTCACCTGAAAATTTTGGCATATATATCCTGCCAGTTTTCTATACTGCCGTTCATCATTCGCAGGTGGATCATGTCCCAAGAATCCAGGCCCATGCCGTGCCAGGCGCCTTCAATGTCTCTTTTTAAGAAAGTCAGGTTGGAAGGAATCCTGTAATTTTCAGATGAGAAAGTACTTTGTAAGGCAATATAATGAGCTTAAATTGATGGTTGAATTTGGGTGAGATCTAGCCCTTGAACCTCCGCATTAGGGTATTTACTTTTCAAGAAAAATATTAGCGTATTTTGATCTCTTTTATAGCCATTGTTTGTGTCTTGAGGAGTTCGTTGCTTACTCGCACATATCGATTGCCCATATTCCGGTGCCCGTCCCTAAATCTAATATGCGTTGTCCGTCGTCGTTGGGTGTGAAGGGTATCGAATGCAAGGCCTCTTTTCTAGCTATAGAGAAGAATTTGTGGTAGATGTCCATGCGATCCATTTCCATCTGCAAAGGTCTCTCGTTAGCCCCTATTCACAATTACATATTTTCGCCACAAATATCTGCCGAGCCCGCAGTATATGGTCTCTGCTCACCTCGTCGCAAGGGAAGAGATATTTCCCTCTTCGAAACGCATGGTATTCGCGGCCATTCTCTATATAATTTTCCGCAACTCGAGGGACCACCGTAGAGGGAGGCGGGGCAACGAGAGACATTCTAGAACGCGGGCAGACAAGTCAGCATTCGCACGTAAGTTTGATTGGTGTGACGCGATTGAGTAAGAGTCAAGCCTGCATACGAGATACTAGCAAACGGGGTGTGGGGGAAATATGATAGCGACTGACGTGGAATGTGAGAACGAGGAGCCGGTCCCGCGTACGACAGTCCTCGAGCCCTCAGTTGAGGAGCCGGAATGAAGCACGTACCCATTAGTGGCCATGGCTACGACCATTGAGAAAATCGCAAGTGGAAGTTCTCGGGGCCAATGCAAGTTTTGGCGGTCTATAAGAAGTGCATAGGAACCGCAATTGTGGCAGAGCAAGACTCTTCTTGGTGGTTTGGGGCGGTCTATCGACTGGTGCAGTCCAGTGGCACAGATATGAGCAGTAGCCAAAAACCGACCTGAAACTTAGGAGTTGAGCCCAAATGGCGATGGCTAGAGGATGTTGTCGAGCGCATGCAAGTGAGGTGCTGTATTACTTTGCTGGCGGGGATAGTGCTTGTAATAATGGTGATGCTGGTGGTCGCTCTGCTTCCGGGGTCCGCAAGTGCCAGCCCAGTCCCACTTACAGGACGGAAATATGCTCTGTTTGCAGTGTGGCGCCTTGCCACGGGAGAGTGCCAGAATCCCAGCCCTGAAATTATGGCTCTGGCGGCACGGCCGAAAGCCACTGGGACACACCGCGGCGGCTACGATCAGACTCTGGGGGGCGCTAGATTACCATGCTGCTCCAGCAGCATAGAGAGGGTGAAGAGAAATGCTGGAGATCAGCTCCGAATAGTTGCCTGTACAGGATGCAGATGCAATCCCTCTACAAACGCACGATTGAGGCGTACGACTCAAAACTAGAAGCTCAGTAGAACTATTATCTTCAGGACTCTTTCGCTCGACTTGACGATGGTTGTGGAGTATCGCTGTCAATGACGAAGTGATGAGGGGGGAGTTTAAGGGCGGCCCGATGAATCCTAGTATGCTTGCTCAGGGTATCATCGAAGTGTCTTCCACTCCCGCACTCTGTAGTGGTGTAGGGTAGACGCAGAATGCAGGATGCAGCTCGATCTCTGCTCAAAACCACAAGATAATCCCAAAGAATCGGATCAGGTGTGTGGGAGGCAGGCACTTGCTTCTGATGCCGAAGAAGAAATGTTCTGTTTGTCTGTATGTTGTGTACCCCTCCGCACAGCCGGGCTGATCAGTGTGGTGCGAATGGGCCTCTTCCCTTATTTTATCGCTCACTGGTTTTGGGGCTGCGTAGCGATATCTACGTTTCTCAATGCTGGTAAGAAATCTAGGATCCGCCGAATTTTGGAATTTGTGGATCTGTCCACTTTGAAAGGTGCTCAAAGAGGGATGCCTTTAGTACTCAATCTTTTATTCGTGTACAAGACGAAGAGAACGACTCTGTTCAGTGTCGTGGTGTTCCGCACCCGCTTTGATGATTACTAGAAGAGGGAACTCAAGCCGTGTTGAGCAGCGCTTCTTTTTCGTTGTGAGTCTGGAGCATTTGATGAAGAACTGTCGTTGATGAGAAATTTTGATGTTGAGCCTTGTCGCTGGGGGAGATATTTCTGGGGAAAAAAAAGAAACAGAGAAATAGAATATCAACGGGCAAGCAGAGGAGGGTGCGAACCTTGTCTCATTTATCTTGGGCCATTATTAATGACATGGGAACACGAGCACTACTCGTCAATCAATCATCTAGGGCGGCACGGAATTTCTGAGGCCTTAGGCGCTATTGTAGCATATGCAGAAAGGATATATGTTGGTAATAAGAGTGGAGAAGCATTGCGAGTAGGTCAGACAGGGCAAATACTATGATGCCGCAGGGGAAACATGGAGGCGCCACATAATAGTAGACCGTGATAAGAGAGGCACAGAGGCAAGGGCTGCCGAAAAGGTTCAATCAGTTTCTAGCAGCTTGTCCGCGGTGACAGCAAATAACAGGGCGGGACAATGTGCGGAGTGGAACCAGGGGGCAACTACTAGGGCCCATGGTTTTCCCAAGTTCTGGGTTGGAACGGCTCTGCCGTTGATGACCTGCCCAGCCCTGCACGCCGCAAGCTCTCGGAGTATTTGTGCAACAGGGGGATCCCAAGTATGTGGAGCATGGGCCTGCTGACATTCCACAGTTTGACCTCACTGTTAGACTCATGTTCAACCATGATTCGCTGGTGGTGCTCTGCTTGAGGCTGGATACTATCGCTCGATCTGGTGTTAGAGCAAACTTGGAAGACGGACTTCACAAGGAAACTATTCTGATGCATAAGTTGGCCATGAATACACTCGCGATTGGCTCTTACACGATTGCAAAGTTCCAACAGCTCGAACGAGTGGAGAAATTTGGCGCATTCTTGTCCTTTTCACAGTCTGTTAGCAGATTCAAACAAAAAGGAATATGTACTAAAGAGCTGACTTAGGAGCGGCTTGACTCATGGTCAAGATCAGCATTGCAGACTATGTTATCGAACGTTGTATCGAACCAGGTGTCAGTCGTACAGGACATACAGATATCGAGCACAGTCTGTGTCAGCGTGTTCAATTGCTACACCTGTCCCAGCAGGTAATGAACAAGGCTGGAAGAGCCAGCCATTTCGTGTGTAGAAGAAATGTGTGATTGAGAACATCTTGCTTCCCGTGCAGCAAACCGGGCATATGTCTCCAGAACCCCTCCTTTGTCCTCGCCCAGTGTGGCTTCTTGCCCACCTGATCGAAGACAGTAGCGGCGGCTTGACTAGCTTCAACCTAGCCCATGGTCCGCTCTGAAGGGATCCGATAGTCTGGGTGCGGCAGGACGCATGCTGTTCAACAATCATATGTGACACTTGAAACAGGTACCCAAGTACAGTATATCACTACCGGTATCATTTCCTGCTGCCACAAGATCAATGGCTATAGCTAGGCCGGTCGATGTGCTGCGTCCATCGTAACCTCTCCTCCTCCACGAAATGGACTGTTAGACAACACAGCCATGCCGCCGTCTGACGCGCGGGGACTTAGCATTAGCAAGCTCCATGTCCCGGGCTTTGAGTAGATCCCGGGCGTTCGGAACAGCTAAAATAGTCCATCCAGTCAGCAACACGCAAACAGATGGAAACTTCAAGCACAACCCGCTACGTTCCAAATCCCAGCCTCATGTAGCTGAAAGCACGCATGATTCGTTCAGTGTCCCATGCTGGAGAAGCTCCCAACTATTTTCCCACTGTAGCCAATCCAATCACCAAGCTCAACACCACCTCACGTCGACTGCTAGCTTAAGTTCGAACTATGGTACCGGGACACCCTAACACTCGCACTAGGATATAGTTGAACACCGCTGGTGAGATGCCGCACTTCCCGTCGTCTCCTTGATTCGGCGGTGAACACTTAGAGAGCTGCAGCACACGTATCCCCGAACTTTGATGGGAGAGGGTCAAACATAATCGTCAAAAGACTCTCACACTCCTTAGATTTCCAATCGTGTGAAGAGGTTCTGTCCACTCACAATTATTTAATCAACACTAACTCGTTTTGATCTAGGGCGCAATTCTTATGTCAATATATCTTCAAGGGATCACCAACATTGAAGAAACGTTGCAGTTTCCAGTCTCTTGCAGATGGAAATGTGGGTTGTTCTATCGCCATTACAGAATTGATGATTGTTGGCCGCGATCATCTATACGAGCCTAGTATACCTAGATAACTGCCACGTTTCTTGTTCGACGTGGGGCCAGCACTCATTTTGCGGTCATGCAACCCTACTACAGGATTCGAAAACCAGTGAAAGTTGGCAGTACTGCATACCGCATGTACAAATCCTTCCATCTCAAGATCAATTAGCCAAACATCAGAGTTGTACCATGCAGCACCTGCAATAGCATCGTCAAAATCTCCTCAGTAGGCAAGCAGCACCTGCAGCCCTTGCAGTCTAGTCAATGAATGCCGGGATGTGGAAGAGTCCGCTTCAGTTCCAAACGCTGAGGATTCAAACACGTGCATGCTGAAGCGTCTAAGGCTTCGAGGGGAACAGAAGATTTACACTTGCAGACTGACGTCTCAGGACTCAGGAGACCGTGGTAAGTCGTGTGATTAACTGGACAGGAGAAAACGTCGAATCGCTGTTACCGCCGTATAGATCCACGTCCACCAAGTCCTTGCATCTCATTCCCTATCCACCCTAGCACCCATCCACCATAAGAAAAGAGCCACTTACTCTGCTTACGGAGGTACCGATATGGACCGAGGTAAGTCGAGGTGATCCTTCAAATCCTTCGAACCAGACTGTCGGGTATGCCATATGTCCCTAACACGGTTCTCGTCTCACGCCACATAAATAATACAGCAGGTGCGCTCTAGAAGAATGCCCAGGAAAGAGAAGAAGGACCTGGACTAGCTCAAATCCTTCGGCAAGGGCTATGTGCCTAGCGGCTCCACATTGATTTCCAGAGAGTCGGGAAAGGTGTTATACACAGGGATTAGGTGGAGTGAGCAACAGGGCTTGCGACTCGCAAACTGTAAAAGCACCGGTCAGTCATTTATTTCATATGCGTCTCAAGGTCTCCCAAGAGGCAAAATTCTTCACAGCTTATGTGTTTCATCAAGGTGTGAAGAATTGATTTCGAGAAGTCAAAGGGTCAAACAGGAAAATTCTCGAGGTATGCTAGGTGCACAACTTCCAAAGTTCACGATCTTATCAGTACAGCAATTCCACATATGAACACTCCGTCACAAATGATGTTTGCGATGATGGCATCGCTACACCTTGCTTCAAGATGTAACAGTCATTTGATGACTCAGTCTGCGTTATTAGAGCCCGTTCTTTTGACATTTCACCAGTGCTTATCTTCCCAAGATTCAAACATCCCAAATGGACATTCTATGAGAGTGTAATCCTTTCAGGGATGGGGATAATCAGAACCATATGAGCCTAGGCTGGTGTATCTCTACAACTACTATCATTCCAATCCCTGTTCTTGGACTTGTGAACTTGTCATCTAATGTTTGCATACACTTTCGAAAGCTCATACATGGTCCGGAAGGCACAACTTCAGGGAATGACATGAGAGCATATGATTTATGCAGCATCTTCTCATCTCGAGTCTACCTGCATCACCGTTTATTGAGCATCAGTGACCCTCGCATACAGCTCTGTTTTTGCAGTAGCACCTTCAATGCGATGAGAGCTCAAAGGAGAGTAAATACTTTACCCCCTTCCAAGGACGGATTACAACAGCGCCGACATAAGTGTGACAGGCAGTAGCCTTGCGAACTGCTACCCATCAGCTTGTATCACAGGTATACTAGCGTTTCATCAGGTGCCTTTATTAGACTGACTAAATATCTGCCCTGCTTGGAAGTACATCTAGGCAGCTGCAATGTTTCTGCTAGACAATTTTGTGCTGGATTTCACAAGGCGTTTGGACATATATCGGCTCCCTGTAGCTGGTGAGCGAAGCTCCGAGTCGAGGAAGCGTCTTCACGTTGTATCACCTACTGGTGAACACCAGAAGGCTCCGGTTACATGCGGGCAAAGACAGTCGCGAGAGATTTCTAAGATGAGCAATAAGTAATCTCCTTAGGCAAATTCTAGAGGAAGACGGTGACCAAATCATGGGGCAATCTTGCAGCACTTATCGAGTCCAGGCTGGACTGGTTGAAATCGAAGTGGTTAGGTACAGTACCTTCCTGGGCACGGTCTACGAATACCAGAGGCCCAGGTCTCAGCCCCCAAATTCGATGACAGAACTTGATCCCAAGCCCTCAGCTCCCCTACAGCCCAGGAAAATTATGATCAACTCCATGGACCTTAAAAATAATCAAACCCTTGAGAGGGTTTACCTCGATCATACAGCGTATCTGCTTCTGCTGTCCTCCACTGCAGAAGCCGCTCTGATATGTATTGGCGTTGAGCCATCCCACGTTGTCCCATCCACGGTTTAAAGTGCTCAGCACGCCCTTGCCTCAATCGTGTGGTATTACATGCATCGTACGACCCAAGGTTGGAGGCTAGTCTTGACAGTACAGTCTGAGCAATTGATGCATGGCAGATTCCGAGGAAGTGGGACCAGTGGGAGTTATAGCAACTGATGCCTGCGCTTCGTCTGTAAACTATATCACCTTTTCTAACCGACAATCTACCCTACATTTCAGGTGTACTAATTTATCCATCCAGACAGATATCAGCGGGATCACATCACGGAGAATGATTCAAGTTGCCTCGCACGCCTTAAAGAGCTCGCTTTTCAGGCTTCGGGGTTCTGGGGGTCTGGAGGAGAAAATACTGGTATGGTCGCCGATAACGATGGTAAGGATGCTCCAACCCAACAGCAGCCAGAAACCACCGCACGTTTGAGAGTCGAAACACTCTGGCATCAGCGATGCCATTGCGGTTCCATCTCGCGCTAGAAATCACTGCCTGATTTAACAAACCGTAAGCTTCGCATCGCGATCTCGCAATAGCTTCCATCAGGACCAGTCCAAGATCGTCGCCGATCATTTGAGCTAGACCCTGCAACCCTGTCTTAAAGAAGCAATCCCACGCATAGCCCTCGGCATATGTCTTGAAGATCCACTTGATGGCAGACAGCGCGCGCATAGTCTGATGATTGGAAACAGCAACTAATTATTCTGTAGTCGAGTCACACGCTGTTTCGAACAATTGGCAAGTGCCAACTAGGCACGGTCTACCTACTGCAATGCAACGGCGCTAAATGTTTCCCTTGCCTTCTGCACGAGTTCCGCACAACGCTGCCATGTAGCGTGGCATGATGCTTAGCGTTGTCGCTCGCATATGTGGCGGTCTCTTAGAAGCATCTGTACGAAGTATTTCTATCACATTTTGTTAAAGCATGACAGGATAGAAGGGACACTCACTCCGGAAAGCGGCTCGCTCGGGATGGGCTTAACGGATCCAAGATGCCGGGTTCTTGATAAGACTTCTACCTACTGCCATAACAGCGGTGTAGCTTTCAGGGCGAGATAATGTTGGAACAGAACCCTTCACGCTGCATAATCTAGACCACTCTGTCGGGTCTTGGGAAGCCTCAGTCTCCTATAGCTTACATTGGGTCGGTGAGTGGTTCGGTTGTTCCGTTAAGTCCAACAATGTTGGTTGATCTTACTGCGGGGTGTCTCAGTCTGTTACCGTGTCCGCCGATCAGTTAGGTTCTAGAGACTCATCGTGGTAGCATCATGCATATTCGTAATGTACGTTGGAGGTGAGTGGCCACATGACAGCATCTTGAGTGATCGCTCTTGTTTTCTTTTTTGCTCTATTGACGATTCCGCTTACTTCGCCCGGTGATGATTGTCTTCGAATTGATAGTCCGCCAATCTGGCGAACTGTAAGCAAGGGTTTCGACTCCCAAGCAGCGTTGCGTGGCAGAAGCTTCCTTCCACATCCATGAATATAGAAAAGTACTTGGAAAGATTATAATTAAGTCTGCGGGCTCAGTTATCCGTCATACTTGTCTCTCCGTCCGAGCAGCTCTGGTGTTTAGCACTTCCACATCGACTGAATAGAGCAGACTCTTTTTATGTCATCAACGCGTTGGCTGGATTCGACTTGAGTGATCCGTGATCCACAAACTGCACACGCACATATACTCGCTACAAAATTCTTGCGCACATGAAGCATTTTGAACCCCGCATACTATATTCAGTGCTTTAACGCTCTAACATATCGAGCTTGAGTCTCTCCAACATGCGCCGCTTAGCGACTATACCTATCTACTCGTAGCCTAACCCAAGCCTGTCTGCTGGTCAATTACTTTGATACCTTCTATCACGACTTTGGTGTAGTTAATGTTCTTGAAGCAACTCGACTTCAAGTTTCGACACGTCCTGAATCAGTAGCTTGTTATCTCACAGTCATGATCATCTTCCTTGCTTGCAGGACTACCGGACCTTGTCCAACACGGGTACTTCTCGTATTTCGATTTTATTTCTTTGTTGTTCGTAAGAACTCTAGCAGCACAAAAGTATGAATTACTTTTTAATGAGAAGAATTGGGTATGCATAGGATCTATCTCAAATCCACAGCGAAAGACTCGCCAAGCAAATCATTATTGTGCAACTATGTTGCTGCACATCAAGAAGAAAGCCTTATTTCTGCTTCAAAGACTCAATCACAGCTTATAATGACATTATGACGGTACTCTGTCTGCTTCTAGAGATCATGGTATGCTATCATACATCTTAATTCCGAAGTTTGATCGTGTCCGGCCATTGAGCTAAGCAATAGTATTTTGAGGGAAAAGAAATATTTTGCACGGTTATATGAGCTTTGGGTTGAATAGTTTTCCTGAAAGAGGCGTTCCAATCGTCTGGCATGCAACATGTCCATATTAAACATAGTGTAGGAACTTCCGCAATTGAGGCCTTTCTATGGTTAAACATAACACCTACACGTATTGCAAATAAAGCATACATTTTATATTGCATTGAATAAGAATAATCTTATCAATATATACTCATATATTATCAGATCTATCCGGGAATCGGCGATTGAACTCGTTGTAAACCAATACATGGGAAATTGTGAGCCTGACGCAATGGGTTGTTCTTTCTACATTATTTTCAAGCTCCACCATGTAGGAATTTAAGTATAACCTTCAAGCGCCATCAAGATCACAACTTCCCCAGTATTATAGGTTTAACGAGTGAGGAGTGAATTGTGCAAAAACAAATACGCGTTCACATGCGTGACAATTTGTCAACAACACCATCCTCCGCAGCTTCGCCAACCACTACACCTTTGGTCCACGACATATCGTCATCATTTGGCCTCTGACGCGCGGGATAGCTTCTCGACGAGTATCACCAATGCCAGCGACGTTCGCTCCCTGCAAGTGCCACATCTTCGATCCTGACGACTGGCCTGATTGTAACGGTCATATACGTGCTGCAGAATGCATGCACATATGTCCGTATTGTGGAAAAGATTTATGGAATTCGCATTGCCTTGGAGTACATCTAAGCACGCTCGAATACAAAAAGAGAGGTTTGGAGTTTGTTTGGCAGCCCCTCACTCAGGATGAACTACAGTAAGGAGCCTCGCGAAGTGAATAGATAGCCTCTTAAGGATCTGACGTCTTGACAAGGCCGATCGAAGACATAACATTTCAGCAGCTCTTGAAGTCCATGAATCACTTGAATCATGAGACATTCCAACTTCTGGTGACCCTTGAACTGTCTTCACTCTCAACAATATCAAAGCAGGCACGAACGCTGTGGGAGAACTCAGTTGGCTCTTATCCCTCCGTATTTGGTTTCCAAGGTAATAGTGCAACACTTTCAAAATTTCCCTGACTTGCCCAAAAATGATCAAGCTAATCTGTGTCCTGTCTAAAGAGTGCTGGGTCAGAAATCCGCCCACCGTCGAGGAAATCTTTAGGGCAACCGCGAGATTAATCAGCCGTGTGGATGAAAAGAGGAAGGGATACAGTGTTGCAGAGGAGGATCCAGATAAGAGCTCAGCCGAAACATCTCTGAGATGTCTACTATCTGATGGGGTTGAGAAGACTTCAGCCAACGTCGAGGATCTTAATTCATGGACTGCCTTGGTACAGTTGTATCAGCCGAATCGCACACACCCATTGTCTATCACGGGCTACCAGTTACCTGAACTTCTCCCAGATGATTCACTTGCCGCTCCAAGTAAGCTGAAGCAGGCTGGCAGATCAAGTGTCTGCGCACTGTTGAGTCCAGAATATTATTGCTCAGGACTCTTGATAGGTGAGCCTCAAGAACATCCCTTCGAGGCTAGAGACATATACCAGCATTCCTGACATTATATTGTAGACAGCGAAGACGAAATAGTGACAACACTTGGGCCGTGCGAGCAAATCTGGCTGCTTTTCCCACCGACTCCTAAGAACTTGCAACATCTCAATGCCTCGGACGTCTTTTTAGAAATTGCTGGACATCTAGAGGGTGGAATAATCCTTAAGATGGACTCATCTCAAGCCCTATTCAAGCCAGCTGGCTGTCTGAACATCTCATACACAGTCCGAGGCGGATTTGTAGCATCGAGCGTCTTCGCAACCGCCAAATCCGCCAAGCCCATTTCGAGTCTTTTGGTAGGACAGGTCAAGGCTACGGACTGTGGTTTTGACCGCGAAGATGATCTTTACGACCGTTTTCTGCTTTTGATAAAGTTAGCCTTAAGAGGTAATGAGATTGAGCTAGGTTTGAAAGCATGGGTTGATGCGTGGGATTTTATTAAGAAGTGGATGCTTGCGAAAAAGAGGCTTGACTGGCAAGTAAGATGTCGAAATCTTTGGAATGAAGTTTTCAGAGGTCCGGCTTTGGAAGGGATATCCTGTCCTTGCCTGCAGTGGGATAATGCTTCTTTAGAGGATCACTTTCGCCGTCACCACCTCCCACCTGACCAGATGGCAGGTCCGAATCTTCCGGTCCACAGTTACCGTTCAATTCTGGGGCCGAGACTAAATCTGCAAAATGGTACGCGAAAGTGCAAAAAGAAGCAACACTGGTGAACATTGCGATACCCCAATATACGAGTAATGATCAATTTGCCTAGCTGTAAGGTAGGAAGGAATACGAAAGTTCACGAAGCATATAGATTACATTGCTCGCGCAAACTTCACATGTGCCGAGGGCGAACATCTACAGACGTCTCACCCTCCCCTATTGGTTGTGCAACGAGCGGGTTCTTGTAGTTTCATTTACCTGCCATCAGACGTGAGATACTGCTCGGTGTCTCGGAGGCTGTTCTGAACCGAACTGTTCTGAGTGGAGTAAAATCGCGAGCTGAAAGCACCACAATACACTTGCACCCAGACCATTCTCGCTTCCTGTTCCTGCTGAGTGTGCAGACTCACAGCTTGCTCTCGCCCGCCACTATAAACAGACATGAGATTTGAGAACTTGCATCGGCCTGTTTTGGAATTGTCAAACGCAGACAGCGTAAAGGGATTTGTAGTTGTGAGGATGGACAGATATCGCAGATGCTGAGGAATATCAAATCCTGTGGGAATTATACTCTCTCTTGGACGTCGCAAATTTTGCGATCCTGATCCAATCAGTCCTCGTAAGCAATACCAATTCGTGGTTCATGATGCGACGAGGCTCAAAATGCGCGGGGCTGCATCTCGTACATTGTCACTCTATTACTCCGTTATGTTTCCTAAATTAGCACTTCACTCATCCTATAGGGCTGAAGGGTTGCTCGGCAAGGCCCTTGAGACACACCACCAGCCATGAAGCCCATCCAGGCGGCGAATTGGACGTGCGTTTCTTGAAACAGCCATGGACATGGAGTCTACAAGCCTCCGATGTAAGGTTACTTTCTTTTTTTACGTACAGATCACCTGTGGCGCTGCCACACTTCTCACACAAGTGTGTGCTTCCTACAGGAACCTGGAGGAGTTCTGGCCTTACACTGACAGTGAGACCAGGCTGTCTCGTAGCTACGCCCCCGCGAGCTGCCACTGTACATACACCCAGGCGCATGGACGATTATGCGGGGTACGGTAGGGCGAGGCTCGGTGGCTTCTAAGCTTGCTGAATAATTCCAGACAGCTAAGGCCGGAGACATTTTGCGAACTACGAGCGGTCCGCTCGTTGCCTAGGAAAGTCTCCTGGAGCTGTCAGCGACTAGAGATGCATCTGACTTAAGGTTATGCATGCATATCTTGCTGATTTTGCCATGCCGATCGTGCCAAATCGCATCGCCAGTTCCGATCTGGAGCATTTGCCACGCGGGAACACCCTTCCCCTTCCCGTTCTTTCTCTTCTTTTCCCAAGTTCTGGAACGCGGGCGCGGTGACACAGAGCTTATACCGTGGGACCCGGCAAGGCGGGAAGCTCTCGTGGTTTCTGGATCTCATTGGTGTAGGAACGCGGTTAGGGAGCATCCTGAGAGGTTGGCTGTGTACGATAGGCAGCCCAACTTCGCCTGGCTGCGAGTCAACGGCACCGCAGCAAGCTCCTGGTCGCCGCAATGGTAGACATCGCCTCGCTCTTACATGCAATCCACCTTTATCTGCTTGTACACTAATCCAGCAGCGATTCCACGAATTACGTCCTCGGTGCCCGATGACCTCTCAATGCCTCTCCGAGTCTCGCACAAAATGGCGGTTCTGGTGATCGGACATTAGATGTCCCATGTACTCTTATTTGCACATCTTACATCAGCGGCAGCAAGACTCAAGGAGGCTGCAATAAAGTTTCTAGATGCTGATTGGCCCAGGTGTACGAGGAGCTTCCATCCCACATAACTGCGGATTTCCTATTCCATCTGTGTTTCTTTGCAAGTAAGTCAAACTGATGATATATAGCGGACTCCGCGGGATGCGGGTCTGCACTATACAAGCCAAGGATCATCCCACATGTACTTTCAATTGCCTCCCCTATAGTTTCTTTCCTTACTATCTCCTTCTGGAGTTTTGTTGCATTTTACTTTTGATTAGAGGATTTGAGATAAGATGACAGGGCCAATCCCGGCGACTGAAGCTTCCTCGTCGAAGAAGCCGCGTGCGAGCAAGCCGAAAGTAAAGACTGGCTGTATCACTTGCAAGTGAGTCCTGTCCGCGTTGGAAATCACTTCCAATTGTTGGGAGATTGAGGCAATTTGACTTCCGCCAATTCGTACTCCTGAGCCTATGGCAGGCAGAGTTCGGGGTCCAAAAATGACGCATCCTCATGTGGCATCTCAACGTGGTCTGAGAGCATAGCTGACTCTATCTACAACTAGACAACGCCGCGTCAAATGTGACGAAACAAAGCCAGAATGTCTGAGATGCTCTAATTTTGGACGGAAATGTGCTGGTTATCCACCAAAAGAAGAACCTGTCTCGGTCAAGGAACACACGCTTCCGGTTCCGCGAAGGCTTCTTTCTAAAGCTATGATGGAGGCCCCGTCATCCTCACGATCCCCCTCTCCTTCACCTTCACCATCTCCTGTCCCTCTGAAAGCACGTACATCTCCTGCTCCATCACGTCCTCTGATGCCTCCCGGAGTGATATTTCAAGACGAGAGGCAATATCAGTATTTTTGCCATTTTCGAGACCAAACGGTCATTGAGCTCTCAAGTGGCTTCGAGCCATCATTATGGAACATACTTGTTCTTCAAGCATGCGACATCCCGGCCATCCTCAAATTAACAGTAGCTACTGCAGCCCTCGGTCTTGCTACCAGAGCAGTGCACTCTGGGGAGAAAGATGCGCATCATCAACATGCTTTACAGCAGTATGGTGATGCCCTCAAGGGAATCCGGGAAATGGTGGCTACGGGGCAAGACTCGATGAGAATAGCACTGATCAGTGCTCTGCTTATCTTCTGCTTTGAAAGCATTCACGGCGATCTCGGCCGAGCAATAGCACACGTCCAAAGCGCCATCGACATGATTGTAAGACGAATCTCGAATACTCCTCGCTCGTTCTATTTCCCCCGCGTCAACGCTCTTGGAATTCGCGGAAGCCCAGCTATCGATGACGACCTGCTTACGGCTTTCATGCGACTAGACCGACCGTCACTTACACTTCTGAGTGGACGGAAAGAGAATTCCCCTCTACTTACAGCGCGAATCTTCTCCTTGCTCTTCTCTGAAGAGCACCTTGAGATACCGAGGGGGTTTGCCACCACGGTCGAAGCACGAGTATATCTGGAAGATATCAAATGGAGGGTGCTGACGACAACGCAGCCACCGAAGGCTGTCACAGCATTCTGGGAAGAGACTTCTGACGAAAACCAATCGCCTCAGGTGGAGTCCATTCCACATCAACTCAAACAGTGGTATGAAGCTGCTGGGGTCGTGAACGCAACCTCAAATCTAAGTATGGAGTTTGCACATTGGCATGATGCATTCTCGCCGCTACTAAATTACGCCATGAGTCCGGCTGGGGAGTCAATGTTCATTTCAGCAGTGACTCTTCACATCCAAGCTCTAGCAGCTGACCTGTTTGTCAGTGGCTCAATAAGGTCGTCCGTCACAGCACCATCAGCTTCACGATCCATCGCCTTGGGATCTGATGCTAAGAACTTGAACCGCTTTCCCACCATCCACGCTATCCTATCATTCTCTCAACGTTTGATAGCTCATCCGAAGTTTCTAAAAGGATTTGTCTTCGACATTTGCATAATACCGGCGCTTGTCAAGGTTTTCATGATTTGCCCGGATCGAGGTTTAAAACAAGAGATCATTAATTTACTGAAGTCCATGGAGCCAAGGAAGGAAGGAGTCTGGGATAGCGCAGCCATCAGAAGAGCTGGCGAAATATCTCTAGAGCAAGAGGATGGCGAGATGGATTTAGAGATGATCGATCCGGGTCTGCTTGAGACGATGTGATGGGTTTTAGGGGGAGGCATACATGGGCTTATCAGGTACTCAGTGGAAGTACAGGGAAACGCATATACGGTGTAGAACTGAGCATCTTCTCGGAGTTGGAGTTCGGAATCGAGAGTACATAGGGATTATGGAGATTTGGGCTGAGGACAAACAAAAGCATTCATTTGGACGACGGGGGCGGTAGCGGAAGAAGTAAGATTACTCTCTTTTCACTCATTGAATTCATCTTGATCATCGAACTTCCTACTCGCAAATGTCAATTTCTCATGCGCATCTCCTACTTGTTCAATCTTGGTAGCAGCATCTAGTTCCTCGTCATGTCTCTCACTTGGTAAATGGCGAGGCGGCAGCAACAAGGCTACCAGAGGAGCGCGGACCAACGTTAAATGATCCTTAGAAGAACGGCAACTAGGATCATGTTTCGTCTTTCATGCATCTGCAAAGTCCATTTTTGGTACTAGTCTCGGACTTTGTTGCTGACGCGTAGATAGGTACATGTCAGCCACACAGACACCCCAACTTTAGGCGCAAGATATCACAATAGTAGGAATGACTGGATCTTGGTAAGAACCACAGTATCTGAGGAGTTTTTGATCCTCCGACCCGACATTCCCATGCGAGATTCCTATGCGAGATTTCTATATTTAGTGCGCAGCCGCTCAAGCGCGGTTAAAGGATGAGGCTGGACAACAAGCGCGAGTGACGGTATGCGGAGCCTACCTTCTTCCTTCCGCAAAAACAGCCCGAACCCGAACCCGACGGCTGCAGCTACTTCTTTTGCTTAACGCGAACTTGATTGAAGGTTATCATATCATGATAAGCTGATAGGAAGATGGAGCAGGCAGGACTACTCGGAGTTCCACAAGGTTCCTGCAAACATCCCAGAGTTTTCTCTCTTGTATCGTTTGAGATCCCCTTGGTGGTCGGCCGCGCCACCGTAACACACCTTCGAAGTTTACTATTTCTGGCAATCCCAACGTTAGGCGTATTAGCTGCAAGGTCCCAACTTGAGAAATGGATCATCGCATGGCGTCGTAGTGGTGTGAACTAGAGAGGCCCGTGAGTTTAGGCAGAAAGGATGACTGCAATGGTTCCCTGGGCACAGAAAGTGTCGAGTGAAAGGATCAAACTAAAATGCACGAAGGTATCATGACCGTCGCTGGTCGGCGGGCTAACACGAAGACTCCCTGGTGATTTCAAATAGTCGCGTGCATGTCGGATCTCAAAACACAGCTCCCAAAAAGGACTTGGAACACGTTGCTGAATACCTTACTTCAGGATTTGGTAATAATGGATCTATTGCATCAGGACGCACTATTGTCCTCACTGCTTATACACATAAGATCATTCCCAGGATGAGACATTCCTGGCTGAGCTAGATGTTCCGAGCCATCAATATCTATTACTTGGTCTACGGCATGGGATACATTGCCACCTTGAAATATTTGCTGGATGAAGTCCCTATTCAAACTATTGTTTTCTCGCCCTTTTACTTCTTCCTTACTAAAGATTGGTAGGGCTTTATTTGAGAGTCCGGCAGAGTTGTGCGTTGGACAAAGTCAATCTACAATTTCACCTTCACACAGATTTCGCCTCTATCGTTCTCGCCTCATGTTGATATTCTGTCTTAAAATAGCTTGTTGTCAGGGCACTCAATACCAACAACACACAGCAGAATCTTTCCATTACCCCTCTATCTCATCTCTCCTGATTTCATCTTCATCCCATTCTGTATCATCTGTCGGCCCTGCTTTTTCATCTTCTCCCCTTCCTCTAACACTTGACCCCCAATCTCAATCATTTCATTCCCGATCTGGTTCAATTTTTCCCTTTCCCTCAGATCAACTGCCTCCACGCTGTTGTTCTCCTCGGTCGCCCCCGCAATCTCTCCACTTGTCTTCCTTTCCTCATCTACTAATACCTCATGACCCTCAGTCCTTGGACATTCTTCCCCATCTATCTGCTTACTATCCGTTCTTTCGTGTCCGGGAGGCTTTTGTACATGTTTCCCGCACTCCTTCGTGCCTTCCCTTCGATAGTACTCTTCGATCTGCTTCAAGAACGCTGTGCTCACGATCACGTCCCCCTTCTTCGCCTTGACGAACCGCTCCCACAGTGCAGCATTCCCGCATCCCATCTTCTCCTTGCACAAGTATGCGACGATTGCGGCGGCGGCACGGTTCGTGCCTCGGTCGCAGTGGACCAGGACACGGTTGCTGGGCGATGATTGTAGGGCGGAGGAGATGTAGCACACAAGGAAGGGTATGTGAGGCGTAATGTCTGACCATTTTGATATAGGGATGGGGTTGTAGTGACGGCGTGTGTTTGGATCGGGGGGCGAGTGGTGCTGGCTGGCGTTGAGAACGTGAGTGATGTTCTTGGGGATCTGGGCTGCTGTCGTCGGGAAGCTGGAGAGGTAGAGGCGTGGGAGGATCTCGACAGCTTTGTAGGCTGAGCTCTCTCCGCTGGCGGACATATCTCACGTAAATGATGAATGTTATGCAAGTTTCTCAAAAAATTCTGTTTGCTCGACTTTCAGATTGATATCGCTGTTTACGGATGCATTTGCCCTGTGGTGAAGGAGCAAGCAGCCACTTGGGTTGACTGCTCTTGATTTGCCATTGTACTTCTGCTTGAAAAAGGCAGTGACCAAGGCTTGAGGAAGTCACAACCTAACGTATACACTATATCAGCAATACCCTATGCGGCTCTATCGGCCCTGCCTCATCCGAAAGGCCAAGTAGGGCTTACCTTCATCGAGCCTAAGAACGGATCCATCTATTCTTGCAATCTACTAGAAAATCTCTAACCAAGTCGAGATTACTGTTACGACGTAGGTGACCATCTTCGAGTAAACAAAAACTTTGGAGTGTCAACTAGTGGCTCTGCGCCGAGAAACTGATTCTATTTCGCTAGCTGCTCGCTGATCTAATATACATGTTCCCTGCCATTTCGTTGATTTTTCCACTAAGCGATGCCTTCCTCGTCGAGGAAGTTGATATATCTTATTCAATTTAGTTGGTTGCGTCCCAATCTTCCCATTTTCCCTTCCCTTCCTCAATGTCAACACAGATCATAAAAGAGAAGGAAATCTGTGGCAGCTAATAGCTGGTGGGACCTTATTTTTCTCCATTGGTTTTTTTGGGATGATGCAATATTGGGGTTTGACGATCTGTGGGTGCACTAGACGGGGACATCTACCATTCGTAATCACCTGTCGCCTTATGAAAGACGTACTCTTTGCCGTTGACAGTCAAGACGCCATCTTTCATCACGCACTTCCTATGACGCAGCCCTACCGTTAGCCTTTGCTAGAAATGGAGAATGAAAAAGGACGTACCACTTGTTCTTGACCCGCTGCACCTTGTCATACATGCAGAGCATAATGTGCCCCATCCCCTCATCATCGTCCTCTTCTTCATTTAACCCATCGTCCGGATCATCAAGATCAGAATTAATCGCGTCTTCATCAAGATCCTCATCCTTTACATTGTCTTTATCGTCGTCATCGGACTCGGCTCCGTCAGTTTGAGGGAGACCAGATGTCGATTTCTTGACTTTGCGTTGGCGCTTAGACGATTTCTTTAACTCTTGGAGAGGAAGCATCAGGCCGCCACCCTCCATGCTTTTACCCATGGCTTCGATCTTGCTACGAATGAGACCGTCAATCTCTACCCGGCCCATGGTCTCCACGCCGTCAGCGTCGAAGTGCTTGATGACTGTGGAAGCTTCCTGTAAATCGTCGCCAGCACCATCAGTCTGAGCTCCACCGAGAGTGCTCTGGCCGTTCTGAAGCTGTTTCTGCTTGTAAGCAGCCTCCGCAGCCATCCGCTGTCTGTACTGCTCTTGTGTCATCTGTGAAGGCTGTTGTCCCTGGGATTGCTGAGCTCTCTGTTGCATTTGCTGGTGATGCTGCTGCATTGCAAGCTGTTGCTGTTGCTGCTGGATTTGTTGTACAGTGGGCGTGTTGCCTTGTGGGGGTTGTGCAGAACCTTGGATGGCGTTGATCGAGGCTGCTGCTCGTTGGCCATAGTTGGCCTGGAGGTGCTGAGCCGCCCTCTGTTGAGCTGTTGTGGCATGAGGCATATTGAGGAGAGGTTGTTGATAAGGGGGTTGATTATTGCTCATTGGAGGACTCTCCACGCCCGGCTCTGACTTGATGCGAGGTCCAGTGCCATTATTGTTCATTTGGGGCATCTGTTGCACACCGGGATGACTCTGGACATTTTGAGAAGAAGTATTCAAGTACTGCCCGGCGTTGGACGGTACGGTGGGTGGATTGGGAATAGATGGCTGCGGCTCGGGCTTAGGGTCCCACGGAAACTGAGCAACTTGTAGGCCGGACAGTTTCGATTGCCATCCCTGTGCATAGTTTTAGCATCTTGACAAGTCTCAAATCAAATCGAGATGAAGGAAGAGCAGATAACAACTCAACAGAGAATACATTGAAGCCCCTTAGTCCAAACTTGACTTGAGCATCTCGATGCACGTGATTCATACATATCCGAAAGGGAGTAGCGCGTAGGCAGAAATCTCTTAAGCGAAAGCGGCCGGGTATAAAGCAACAGCCAAATACTGAGGAGCACCCACCCGCCGAGAGTCGAAGGGCCAGCGCACCGGCGCGCAGGCAGCAGCAACAGACGAGATCTGAGAACAGTCGGTACATCAACGCCCACGACAATGTTCGCTCTCGACACTCAACACACGAACATACAATGCCAGACTACACAATGAAGAGGAGACAAATGACATGCGAACTAGTCGAACACAGAAAATCGACGGGTGGAAGTGCGAGACGAGGGAGGCAGTATCATACCTGGCGCAGCTCCTCCAGGACGTGCTCGTCGACGCCTCCCTCCTCAAAGTCAACTCTGGAACTCTCGATCACATCTGCGATAATCTGCTGGTACACGTTTCCGACCTGGGAGTTCGACATCTTGTTGCTGATGGGCGGTGTTGTGGCGGGATGAGGGGTATTGTGCACCTGTCTGTTCTCGCCTCGACTACGACTCTGATGTCTGCCTTTGTGACTTGCACGACTAGTGATAGTGCCAACCAAGCGGAAATAGCATGCGAAATGTGCTGTTACTTCTGATCGCAAGCCTGCAATACCCGTAGAGGAGAGCGCGAGGTGATCGTCAGGCGTAGAAAGAGTGCGACGATGCAGCCCACGGATTCACCGGCCGTCAGCCACAACCCCCTCAACTCACTGTATATACTCTCGTAGATGCTCTTTCAGTCCTCAACTATCTGCCGTGATAAAATTCGTAGATTTACTTCTGTGTTTGGCGATGGGGTCGGACGCTGTAGTCCTGGCTGGCAGAGTTGTAAGAGCGAAGGCGCTGGGGTCGAGATATGGGAGCGATTCCTAGCGGCGCTTACCTAAGAAAGCGTGCCACAGTGAATATGCGATCGCCACAGTAGGGTTTATTAGCATCCACCTTCACCAGATGGACAATATAATTTCTTGTTTGTTTTTGAGGACTGACAATCTCGAACCGCAGGTGGCTGTTCTACTCTACGTTTCTGTTGGATTGTCGACGCTATTGGTCCTCAGCATCGATTAGACAGGTGAAGTAAGGCGGGGCAACCTTAGCGGAAGTTCCCGATCAAGCTTCAATCTAAACAATGACATTATGGTGGACGCCCAGTATAGATCCATGCGTAAATAGAGAAGAGACTTATATGTTTTACAAGAAGTTGGCAGGACATCTTTCCAAGACCAGGCTCTACAAACAAAGCAATATAATGCGAAACAAAAACTTCAGAGAGTCTTATACCGTTCCCTAATTGTGAGATACTAAACAGGCAACGAATTAAATTGAATTATAACAATCATTGCCAAGTCACTACGTACAAAGTCCTGATGATAAAATCACCAGCCAATAGTTCTGGAGTCCCTGCTAAGTCATCCATCATTAAGCATCTCGCACCAGGTGAAGCACTTTCTGCCATGGGCATTGAGGGATCGTAGACAAACGCCCCAACTCCACGCTACACATCCAATCGCTAGATCACGTATGGAATCGCCATTGATACTTTACCTACTGCTCTCTTGGAAGCCCGAACGCTTCACAGAGCTCTGAATGACATCCTAACGGATTGTCATCTGCTTAACCATATCTGCCTTTCCAGCGGCTCCAGCCGCGCTCGCCGAGGAGGTAGCACCGGCCTTCTTCTCAAAGATCTTCCAGAACTTCAAACTCTCGTCGGCCGCTGTTGATGACTGTTAGTAAAAACATTAGAGCGAAGGAAATAGCGGACTCACCAGCTGTCGCCAGCATCTGTCCGTCAGGACTGAGGCAACTGTGGAGGACGCGGGTCTCATGTGCTGGGATCTCGACATTACGGACCAAAGTCGGATAACTCCAGATGCTGATCGAGTTATCAGGGAAGCCGCTGGTGCTGACAATCTCGCGATAATGAGGGCTCCATCGTAAGCTAGTGACCTGAGATCCAGTATCAATGCTGTTGACGCGAGCACCGGTGGTAGTATTCCAGAAGTGAATATGACGATCATATGATCCACCTCCAGTTGCAAGGACGTTCGGTTGCCATGGGCACCAGCTGAGAGCCTTGACTGCAGCCTTGTGGTTCGTTTTGGTGAACTTTGGAACAGACAACGAGCGAGCGTCCCATATCGAAACCAAATTGTCGTTTCCACCTGTAGCAAGCTGAGCACCATCGGCACGCCATTCAAGACCGCAGACCTCAGAAGTGTGAGAAACTAGCTCGGCTATCTTGTGCTGGTGAACTCGAACATCATGGTTGAAGACTAATCCGGATCTGGCACCTGTTGACAAAGTATGCTTGTTCCATCCCATGACACCGACGCGAGTGTCATGGCCATGCATGCTGCGAAGCTTGGTGCCTTCCTCAACATCCCAGATTTGTATCTCTCCGGTTCCCAGTCCAACACTGACGTAAGCGCCGTCGCCAGACCATTTGACACTACTGACATAGGTATCTGGACTGGTCTCCAACAGGGAACTAACGGTTCCAGACTCGGCAGACCAAACATAGACGTTACGCTCGAGACCGATAGCAACTTGATTACCAGAGGACCAGTCTAGAAGATTGAGGTAGTAGTCATCGACGAGACCAGGTGCGTCGAGGACTCGTTCAGGGGCAGTGGCAACTCGTCGTCTAAATTGAGCTGAGGCCGCATTGGCATTCTTGAGCGGGCGGTTGTACTGGGATCGAAGGTCGACTGGCTTTGAAGACTCTGGTGGAGCCGGTTTGAATGCCAGGATTCGTTGGTTGAGAGAGACACCGCAAGCTGAAGCCAGAGAGTCCTGGTATGCGACAGTATTGGGTGACGGGCGAGAGTAAGTAGATGATT
This sequence comes from Proliferodiscus dingleyae, assembly GCA_003988795.1. Classification (NCBI taxonomy): domain Eukaryota; kingdom Fungi; phylum Ascomycota; class Leotiomycetes; order Helotiales; family Lachnaceae; genus Proliferodiscus; species Proliferodiscus dingleyae. The sequence goes on along the minus strand of QYAK01000001.1, from coordinate 255,046 downwards.
CATCATCGTTCAGTGACATTGACCCCAGTGCAGCTAGAGCATCATCCGCAGCGGATGCCAATGTTGACGAGCCCTCACCACCACTTGTCTTAGGTCTTGTCTTCTCGCCATGGTCAAGCTTGCCTGAGCCAACTGTTGCGATTGCGGAGCTAGCGGCACGATTGGGAATGAATCTGTCTCCGTAGGATAGAGTTGTCTTTGTGGACTTTTGACGAAGAGGTCCTTTTCTTGAACGACTGCTGCTGGGCGTTTTGCCACCTGTACCTGTGAGCGTGAAGTCGGAGACGCCGAGTTCCAGAGCACGACGAGGAGTCTGTACACTTCTGGCAATGTTCGACTTTGGCGAGTCACGATGTGCAGTTCTTGAGGCCGATTTTGTGAAGTGTGATGACAGGTTTCCGCCGTAGACTGACTTTGATACTTTGACGTTCTCATTGCCTAAGGTCTTCGTCTCCGGGGTGAACGGTGAGGAGTTGTTGTTCTTCGGCGCTGCTGCCGCTTGTTGACGTGGGGATGGAGTCAGAGGCATCCGTCCGCCAGCAGTCCGGGTAGAGAAAAGTCCCGCGTGGGACTTGATCGGGGTTGATACTGCAGTTGCCATGGTGCAATATTTGATATGATCTCGGTCGAAAGACAAACAAATGTATCGATCGATGATAAGAAGTTAGGTTCGATATCGAACGAGCTCCAAGAGACTCAACCTAATGGTTCCTGGTAGTTGTATATGTTAGTAGCGTCGTTGATTGTGTTCAATATCGATGGACCTTCGTAAAGAACCAGTCGAAAAGCGATCAATGGCTATGCACGAAGCACGGCAGAAAGATCTAGTAGACTTGAAGTATCTTGTATGAAGGTGGGAGAGATGTTTTCAATGAAGTAGGGAGGGCGAGGGGGTATGGAGATGGGAGGTTTGCGGTGTTATAGAATGAGAGGTGTAGATGAGGGAGGAAAGGAAGAAAGCAGGCGAGTGCTTCATTGATAAACAAGGAAACGACGCTAGGCTGGCTGGGCAACGCCCCTTCCTCGTCGTATCCCGGCTGGTGTGGCTCATTCTTGTCCGAATTCGTCACTAGTGCCGTGCGCCACACCTTCCCCAAAACCGAAGATTGTGAATGCCCTCATCGAGAAGCATAGCAGCCGCTCTCCCTCAGTCTGTATTCGCGTTTGCCTCTTGCTTGCTTCAATACGAGTCTTCTGGGCAGAAACAGCAGTTGCTCTACGATTCTACCATAATAAGCATCACCCCCTCACTGACTCCACAATTGCTTTAGCATGACCACCTAGAAATATCACCCAGCATGGCTCAGCCTTCTACCCCAGCCGCCGGTCCTTCACATTCTCTCTTTGGCTCTGGAGCAGCATCCTCTAGCAGTCAGCACCCGCTCTCGGTCTCTGGAGGAGGCGTTCCGACTCCTGGCTCCGGGACCTCGTCCAACAATACCTTTCTGATGCCCAATTCTCCATCTAAGAGCCGAAATAACCGTGATGGCTACCGTCCTAAAGTGACTCGAACTCTTGGTCAGCGACCTGCGTGCCTTGTCAATGCCTCGGTTACGTACTGCGGGAACAACCAGATATATGCCTTCGGTGGCTTCGACCAGTACACCGACGAGGTCTACAATCATGTGCTTAGACTCGACATGGTGAGCCACCAATGGACTTTGGTGGACAATTATGGCGATATTCCTGGCGTTCGCATGGGTTGGTACCTATGCCAATTCTACATAGTCTGATATCTAACACTGAGGACAGGCCATACTGCGACACTATACCAGGGCGATAAGTTGCTCATTTTCGGTGGTGAGAACGAGCATCGAACGTATCTCTCCGACATCATCATCTTCGACTTGAAGACAGCACATTGGACCCAGCCAGCTGTCTCTGGGCCAATCCCCAAAGGACGCGCAAGGCATGCCGCCGTGCTTCACGATGACAAGCTCTTTGTGGTAGGAGGAATTACTGGTCACAACAACTATGTCCTCGACGATATTTGTTACCTTGACCTGAAAACCTTTACCTGGTCTCGAGCGTGGCGCTTTGTGGGTAGATTTGATCATACAGCATATTTATGGGGAGACAGGGTATGGGTTTTTGGAGGGTTGAGTGAGGACATGGACAAAATTGGAGATATCTGGTGGTTGGACCTCAAAGGCAGTCCTGCGTTCGATTCTGCACCAGTCTTCGGTTCTCTCGACAGGCAGACGGCTCTCAGTAGGATGTCTGGGTCTACTCGTCAAACGTATGCGATGGCGCCCCCAACAGCTGTTGGTAGCTCCGGCTATGCTGCAAATTCGAGCAGTGCCCAAGTCAATCCTCCATCTTTCCAGCTGACTACCTCACCTCCACTAGCACCTGGCACGATTTCTTCGCTCAAGTTCATCTCGGGTCCAAATATTCCTGCTCAGGGATCTGGCATGCATTTTCATGTCTATACTTCAGGAACCTTACTCGACTTCGTCACGCCTGCTGCGACAATTCCACCCCAGGACTGCTCTCTTTCATCTCTGGAACTAGATACCTTGCGCTGGCACAAATTGGCTGAAGGTAGAGATATCTACGAGCGTGGATATCGTTGGCATTACTGCACCATTAATGAGGATGGAACGAAGGCGTGGCTACTTGGGACCCGGACAGATGAAGAAGCAACAGGTCTTGGCCCTGGTGGGTTTGAGGAGTATCTCAGGTGAGAATGCTTAGAGGTTTATGAAGGAATTGTGGACTAACCGGGGGACAAGTGACATTATGGAAATCGACCTGCGTCATTATGGCCTTCTCGGCAATAACTATTCACCAGAGCCTCGCACAGAAACGACTCGCCAAGTAGCGGAACGCGCGGTAGTACAAGTCTCAAAGGGACTTGGAGCCGATTTGGCCAAATTATTCAATCAACCTCCTGAGAGTGGAAGCGGGACTGACTTCACGATCACCGCTTTGAGAGATGGCGAGTGGGATGATGACGAACTGATGAACTCTAGCATGATGCGAACCGGTGACCAGAAACAGGAGACTTGGCTCTCCCCTGATACGAATACTTCCGCTCCGATTTATGTTCACAAACTTATTCTACAAGCTCGCTGGCCACACTTTGCTCGACTCTACAACTCTCAGATGGCGGAATTCCATACGAAGAAAATGCACATCCCAGAGCCTTACACAGTGGTGAGAGCATTCCTCTACTACCTCTACACAGATAGCATCCATCCTAAGGACTGTACCGAATTGAATGACGTTGCGGGGTTGCTTGTAATTTCCGATATGTATGAGATTCCTCACCTAAGGCTTCTTTGTGTCAACCGCCTTTCCAAAGAGCTCGACGTGGAGCATGCTTGCATCATCTGGCACTGTGCTGGAGTCGCCCGTGAAGACTGGCTGAAAAGATGTGCTGCAAACTTCTGTCTCCTCCACTGGGGCCGTGTTGTCCGCACGCAAGGCTTCTTGAAGCTCCCACGAGCAGCGTTGGTCGAGCTTTCGCAGGAAATCGATATGGAAGGACGTGTCGTAGGAGGTGAGGATGATGCAATTACAATCAGATGGCCCTTTTATTAATTACTATTAGGCGAAGAACTTGAGTATGTTGGCGGGCTTGGTGGCTCTCGTTTCGGCTTCGGTGGAGTCGCGAGAAAGGCCAGCATCAGCAGCAACCAGACCGCGCCTTTAGGCTCTGAAATAGACGAAAACGAAGAAGTGGAAATGGAAATGTCTTAACAACGGTTATGTGTTACGTGGCGGTGGTGCGAAGTGGCGTTCAGGAAGGCGAGACCCTGTATGGTCACCTTAAAGAGATAGCATTGTTTAGGCGTTTATGGACATTACTTCTGGCGTTCAGGTAGAGATAATTGATCATTGAAAATCTTACGATCTTCAGTGCCTCTCTATCTTGCTCCTCTATTATGATCTGATTCTTCGATACAGGGAGCCAGGCATGAGTGTAAGAGGCCTACACGGTCAACGGCATTTCACACCACGAACACTCCCACCCTCTCAAAATCGATATTGGATTTCATATTAACTCGTAATCTTAGAACATAAATCCGGACTTATCGACTTAAATATATATCAGCCGCATCACTCGTCGACTAGTGTAGCACTTGCACAAAGGCCAAGTGCGAAATACAGAAGTTTGTCAAACAAGTGCAAAATAAGAAGTTAATTCCAGAGATTTAATGTCAACGGAGGGATAGTGAATTAGACTAGATGTAGGTGAGCAGAGAGACTGTTTCTTCATGCCTCTCAAACTAACGATAAATCCATATGCTAAAAAAAATTGTGATGATGAATCGCCAGAGCTCTGCAAACCAGGAGATACTAGCGCTCAACACTACCCGTTGGGCAAATTGTGTTTAGGATACTGATATCACAAGGCTGTTCCGTGTTCAGTATGCCAATTTTAGGATTATTCCACCCAGAAGACATAGATTTCTCGCCCTTTCGCTCCTACCTCATACCTCTCAAGACATGCAACTTGGTTGGTGGAGTCAAACGAGCACTTCATTTCTATATTTGAACTCTGCGGCACAGCTGAAATGGTTCGACCTGGAGTCTTATACTGGATATGAGAGAGTATGCTTACATTGATTACACAACATCAGCCACGTCCTCAACTGCGTCCGGGGAATTCGCGGCCCCCCTGGAACCCCTTTCACATTCGATAGGGATCACATCAGAAGGAATAGGCCGAATATACAAGTCAATAGCGGCACTCATAAGCGGCTGAGTGCAAGGCTCCCCGTGAACCTTGTCCTCAAATTCAAGATGAAAAGGATTGAGATCTACATCTAGAGCTGATCAAGAGCATGGCAACTGGGTCATCCATTCGAATCGGAGCGAATTTTGCGTGGCCTGTTACACACTCACCATTCTCTCCATCGCAGCTGGACCAGACCGGCCCAAATCTTCCGTTGGATGCATGAAGTTCTCTTCGCTCAGCAGGGCAGGGAAGGCCTCTCCCAAGACCATGATCGAGGATGACAAGGACAAGGAATTGCACGTGGATCCCGGGGATTTCGGAATGAATCACCCCAGATCGCATTCGCTACTTTCAATTCCCTGCTCGGTCTTGTCAAGTGGCTTGCTTGCTACACTTATTCCCCGAGCAACTTGTCAAATTCGGCTCACAGGTGCTTAAGTTGAAGAGCTCAAAAGTAAAAGCACAGCAAGCTTCTTCCGAGTTTCTGTCCCTGTACTTGCAGAGGACTGACTTATCCTGGAACGATATCCTTTCATGACGTCAATGAAAATGTTTAAGTCCGCTTTAGATGTACCTCAGTCTGTTCTTTTCTGTTGTTTTAATTTATCTTATCTGGGTTCCTTTGTCATTTATTGATTTGCAATATCTTTGTGCATTTCGAGAGCATCGGTCCAGGTAGGGAAGGGAAAGTACTACCCCCTGCACCTGTCAGCGCGGGAGGACACGACACCTAGACCCTGGACCTGCGCCATCGGGGATTTCAACATCGAGAATACCAACTTTGGTTTTTCATGGGCTTCTTCCAAATATTCTTGCATGCCGGGATGGATGTCTATGTTTGGGCAGTGGAGATGTCGAGTCTTTATGTTATCTTGTTACTTCCGTCTTAGGTCGCAGCATATAGTACTTGATGTAATTTCTCCCACCAATCAGTGGCGCAGCCATCAAAATGCTTCCTCATTAGCATGTGCCTTGAGATAAGCTATTGCGAGAAAAAGTATCTCTCTCAGATGAGCTAGCACATTGACTAGCCAGTCTCTTCATTATGCAGACTGCTTAGTCGCTGCTGCATCGGAACTGCTTCCAAGATTCTCTTCTCGAGCTGCAGTCATCCTGCATCCGAGCCGAGCGCTGGTATCCGCAGCCCTTGGCCAGCATCATGTTTCATGAGCGGTAGTAGATTGCTTTGTCCAATCGCTCAACTGGTTCTGCGAATTTGAATTGGCTTGCATTGCTTCCGCAGTCTGTACGGTGCTACCCGCCCTCAACATATTGATGTAATGTGCATCTTCTGCAAAAACGCTAAAACGTACGACATACAAGTTATTGGGAATAAACCGGGAGTATCCTGCAGCCTCAATGTTCGTTCCAATCCGCTCTGCACGGGAAGTCCAATGGTGCGTATTTCATGATATGGGATTGTGTCTAGGATCGGCAGCAGATCGCGATACTAATCATCCGGCCGAAATGCAAGCTTGTCAACACAACTGCAATTGGAGTGCTGGACAGCTGTTGCGTCCAAGTTGGATTGACCGAGCCGCCTGCAAGTAGCTAAGCCGTTGCCGTTGGCGGCGCCTACCGGTCCATCACCACGCAGATCTCCTCGCTAAGCACGTGCATATATCGATGTCGATATCGAGGCAAGCACATACACATACATACCTAGATACAGTAGAGCCACCAATGCCATCAAACGGCGCACCGTTAGCATTTCCCAAACCATTTAAGCGGCATTAGGACAGCCTTTTCTCAGGTACGGTAGACGTTTAGCGTCCTTGGCTAGAAGCAGGCTAGAAGTGCCTAGCAAGCTAACCATCTGGCAATTTTCCGCTTTTTTTTTCTGGCCATCTACTACACTCTCTAGCGTGGCCCGCCATTCCCCGGTCACATCAAACCCGAGAGGAGAGCAGGACTGGGCCAGCCAGCGAGCCAGCGAGCCAGTATGATATATCTCAGAGGGTCTTACACTAGGCCCTTCTCCTACGCGTCTCTGCTACACATACCCTCAAGTTACAGCTGCTGACGATGAAGTCTTTCGTACTTGCTCTCCTCGCCATTTTCGGCCTGACAGTAGCAGTCCCAGAGCCATTGCCCGTCACAACAGCAAAGCCAGTCCTCCAGGAACGAGGGTGGCAGTCCGCTACGACCTGTCAAGGAACGACGGAGACCCTTTTTGGGCCCTATACCCTCTACTATCCCATTCCTGGCTTCAACCAGAAAGACATCTTCTACGCTGAGCGCCTACCTGATGGTACAATAGAGCTTGTCTACCACGGCGAGCAATGCCTTCCTCTCGGCGTGACGGGTGACGAGACGATCGAGATCACTCCGCACGGAGCGATGATCGTCGAGAAGAAGGTCATTAATGGCAAGACTTACACCATCACAATCGGGAGCGTTCCAACGTGAGTACACATGCATCATGTTTATAAGCATAAGCGAGGGCTGTATAACTGACTGACTTCATTTGAACAGTTCTAGCTGTCAACCCGTGACGAAGACGATCGGGCCTGGGCAGGTGGGATTCCCTACTAAAGGACCTGTCTGGCCTTCTTATGTATTTGGCATCAAGCCAGGTGCAGTTGTTGCGGCGCCAGTCACGACGAAAGCTACGAAATGGTAGATGGAACGGCAACGGCGTTTTTGCTTAGGAACTGGTTTGGTTGACGTAACGCTGACGTTGTTGGATTCGAGGGCGTCTGTGTCAGAACTGGAAGGCAATATAGATCATGTGATATATGTGATCCTCCTATATGGATATTAGGAGATATTATTATTATTTCTTCAAAGTTGGAGGTGTTTATCATGGAGATGCTTGGGTATCTTCGTGGTGTCTTCAAGGTCAATATTCTATAGAACGGATTATATGAATTATATCACAGAGAGTAACCATGGAAATCAGCTCTGTCCGCTCAGGGAGAACTGCACAAGCTGAGTGGTAGCAACGAGAGCTTTCACTTGAAAAAAATACATCTACTTTAGAAGGTCTAGATAGTAATCTATGTATATCGGATTGTGCAGTAGGTCATTTGTCCAAGTCATTGCATGATGCCAATTTTTCAGTCCCCGCTGTTGATCAAAGTGAACTTTCAAGCTTTTCTGAGTTCTCTGCCGTGCCCGACGTTGTACTACGCGAGCTCTCAAAGTAGAAAAGAAAGCAGGCACTAACTTCTCAAATCAACGCTCTCTCAGTGTCTAGCCGAGCTCAAGGTCATCTAAGTTGCTGCCAGATGCCCTGTCTAAGCAGTTTGAACCTTGCATTGGCTCCCGCTAACAATATGACTGACTTTAAATCCCGGTTTCACCAAGCAACGTCACGATCGTTAATCAGCCGTGCTTCCCGTTATCTAGGTGGACGAACAGAGCTGCATTGTGTAGGATTTGATGTGCATATGGGCACTTTTTTCTGGTTCGCTACGAGTTTACTTTGCACGACTTCAATACCGCTGGAAGCCATAGATTCAGCCTATAAGAGAACATGTGACTGAAAAGTTGTGGCTACCTTCTTTCGCAGGGGTCTTCTCGGAGCCACGATAGTATTCAAGGGAAGCTGGAAGCTTGTCTGACCCGAGCATGCTTGGCACTTTACTCTAAAAGACTTGATGCCATGTATATACACGAGTTCATGTAGCCTCCCGTGTCGACATTGGAAGAATCGCCCGCTCCAAGATGAGATGATGGTCTACATGACAGTCCACAATGGCTCTTCTTACTTTCATGGTGAGGCTTCGGCAGCATGTACATCTATACTAAGTGTGTGACCCCTCATGAGGGGTCCAGCTCCGATGTTTGTTTGATGGCGTTATTCAGCTCCGTCAGCTTTTGCACTGAAGACATGTCTTTTAACCCTCGATTTACCACTAAGCCCGCTGAAGGTTATTCGGAGAGAAACGTTTTCAGTGACTTTCACACTATTACTACGTACTTGGTGGACTTACAAGATACACTCTTGGCAATTACCAGCCTAGAAAACTTTGATAGTAAATCAACCTCATCGTTCGTCCCACTGTGCTTCAGCGGAGCCATCGGGTCGCCGTCCGAATGATCCCCCACGCCGTCGCAGATCGCTAAAGGTTGTTGGGGACCCTGGGACGGTTGTGAGGATCACTCCAACTACCTTAGATAAGAATGCTCCGGTCATGAAAGATAGCGGCCAATTGGAGATTGGGGCGCAACGCGGCTTATTCTTGGGTTTGCCCAAAAGGGTATTTAGGTAGCTGGATGATACCACACCCGGCTGCGAGGACGGGTGAAGTGCCAACGTAGTGAGCCCAACAAAGTAAGAAAAGCGCCACCATCTTCAGCCTCAAGCTGAACATGGTCAAGGGGGGTACGTCTGGGAATAAAGCACAGGAGTTGAGCTCAGTCTCTCACTTGATGAGAATTCTTCGTTCGGTCGACACTTATCAAACTTCAACAAGTAAGGTAAAGTCTCGGCTCTACGCATCGAATACAGTAAAAGCAAAGAGAGATGATGGACGATCGTTCCACTATTAACATACAAAGAACCACTTCAACTTAGCCGTGGACGGGGCTAATTCAGTCAACTATTCTCTTTCAAAAAAGAGGCCAGACTTTTAGCGTCGCTACAAGCCCATTTCTTCGCGAGATGATTTACGTACGGGCGTCCACAACTGAGCAGTTGTCTAGCGCTTGGTGCTCGGTTCTGCAACGGTACTTCCAATAGTAAAGGGAGAAAATCTGGATGGATGCTTGTTGACTTGTTCTGACCAAGCCAACTAGGCTCAAAGCGCCATGGCGCGACCAGGCGCCAACAAAGCAGCCAAAGCAGCCAAATCTGCGCCAGTGGGCAGGGGGAGGGGATAACGACGAGCTTTCGTCTCTTCATCTGGGAACCCCCTGCTATCAATGCTGTCAGTGCATCGCGCTTCGAAAATAGGGTTGATAAATGTGCAGAAGAGGTAAATTCGGGGTGATCCTTCCCGGCAATAGCGTCGGTGTGCAAAGTATTGTAATATCGAAGTGATATCGATGACATTTTCCTATTCTCCCGCAGAACTTTTCCGATGGTACAAATCGCAATTGCGACTGTCTTGTCCCGTGGCAAATCAACATTGTGTAGTACTGACAAGTACCGACAGCGGAGACAATTGGATGAATGCAAGCGTCATATAGGGTGGATCCAATTGGCCCGCGCACGGGGAAGAAAATAGAAAAGACAGCGAGTACGAAAATGAAGCCAGCTGCTAGTACCGTGCGGTACCAAAGACAAAGCGACTTGCTAGAGAGGTGGAGGGAGAAGATTCCCTCGTGGTAAATGGGGCTATGTTGCGCAACCCACCCACCGAGTCGGAGACGATCTATCTGCTATACAGGCGCGCCCCCGCTCCGAGAACCATAGAAGACTTACAGAAGCCCATATGGCAATGCAGTGGCATGTGAAGCTTCGGTCTGTGTCAGCAGCAGAGTCGGTCAATTGTACGGTCCTGTCCTGTACGGTACTAAAGTCCGCGCAATGTCGTTTAGGTGGGTTCGTACGCAGCGGTGCATTGCATTGACATATGCATTTGCATCTGCACTTGCATGTGTGGTGGCGTTGCAGAGCAACCCAGTCGCATCACAGTGACCACATGCAAAGTAAAGGGGTGGCGGGAAGAGAAGAGGCCTCGGCGTGGTGGTGGAGTTGGGAGTTGGAGATGGAGATGGAGATGGAGATGCTTGTGAAGGTGGAGGAGGCAACGGGATGTGGACTGGACTCGACTGGACGCCACTGGACTGCTCACTGGCCACGGCACTTGCCTGCCAACCACTGCTACTGCTACTGCTACTGCTACTGCCACTACGACGACTGGCGCTGGAGGAGGAGACAGCCGTGCCATTCTCCCCACGCCCACGCCCAGTCCCACGCCTAACGGAGCGCTGGAAAACGTTGCCGTCGGTTTTCGACAGAGTTTGACCTGTCCGGGTACCTTGGCTCGGGACTTCGCGTGGTGGTGATGGTGATGGCTGCTGGTAGAGAGCAAGCTGGAGAGCTAGATCATCGGGTCCCCTTCTCTCCAGATTAAAGAACGGCGCGCCCGACGGCTCCCCATGCAGTCCACAAGTGGCATGCTTTCTGTCGTCAGGTACTTTTCGCCGGTCTCGTCCTCGTTCTTGTCCTCGTCGCCATGCTGAACAGACTGCACGAGAGATTGCTGGCTTCATTTCGGGAGACTTTGCTGAAAGGCGACTAGACGATGCTGGCCCTTGCCCCTGATCTTCTCGCTAGATCTCATCCGTGGGTGCCACACTGGACCAGCGAGCTGGGAGAGGCGATGGATAGGACGAGAGAGCATTTCCTCCAGGACCCTTGACCCTGGCGGGATCGCCTAGCGCTGGTGTTTACAGTATTGACTTCTTTTAATACTCATAGCTGCGTCACTAGCTGCATGACGCACTGGCAAAAGCTGAGATCGTGATAATTTCATTACTGATTGCATTGCTATTACAGTACATACATGTGGATGTTCTATATGCCATGTGAAAAATTCAAACCCCCACGCCCGCAGATGCATTTCTTATATTTCATGATTTCATAGGTCTAAGAGATTCTCCAAGGACTTTCCGATATAACCAAGCAGCAAGTTTGACGCTTGGTTCATCAATTGTTGTGGTGACAACTTCTGCGAGCCACAGGGTGACTGGCAAGAGAATCACTTGTGGAAGGAGGACGGCCAGTTCGAAGCCCAGCGGCCCTGCTTTTGGCAATGGGAATGCATTGACCCAGTTTGGTATACCGATGGCATGGCTTTCCCTAGGCCAGCCCGTTGCTGAATAGATCCTGTTACCGAGTGTGAAAAGAATCGGACCATGGATGAGATAGAAACCATACGATACGCGTCCGAGATATTGGTTGAATGGAAGCTCGAAGAAGCTCTTGAGCCACCAGATGCGTGGTATCGCAGCTAGTAGGAAGGTCGACGCCCAAAACAAATAAAACCATTTGTAGTCGAAGAACGCCTGCGGTTTCAGCAGCGATAGGTAATACCATCCGGGAGTCTGCCGCAAAGGCTCAACATCTAATGTATGCGAAGGCACGCCGCCGAGGTAGATGCTTATGACGAAGAGGACGTAGTAAATATATGTCTTGAAGGGCTCTAGTTTGTTGAAGAATCGAGGCAGATTCTTGTTTTCAGCCAGCATATCCAAGTCGCAAATGAGCATGCCCGCAATGAACATGGCACCGAAATAGCCGTCCACGATATACATGAAATAGTAGATGAGAACAAGCTCGCACAGTAGTCGCGCATTCCTGGTAGCTCTCGAGAACGACAGCACCGCAATGTAGACGATAAGAGATCCTTTGAACTCAACCGGTATCGACCATACGTGGAAGTTGTATGAAAAGATTGAATCGCCTCCGCTCCTGAATGCGAAAGTGAAGCTCTTGATTTCAATGTACCATTTCCATACTTCGTCGACGTACTTTCGTTCTTGTGTCTCCTCTGTGTATAATCCAAATACGTGCCAGGCCGTCAGGTAGAGAAAGGTTGTGACAATGATAGGGGTGAACAATCGAACCCATCGTCGGAATAGCGCAGAAGATACGTTGTCTCCAAGCTTGAGGTATTCGCCCGAGTTGATCAAGCTCAGCGGCTTGTTTGATAAGACATATCCTGAGATAACGAAGAAAACGGAAACCGCAAAGTGCCCTCCGGTGAAGAACGTCCGCACGCCAGGGAGACAGGCAAAATAACGATTGCCATCGTAGCCGTACCCATTCTCCAGTATCACGGCGCCATTGACTGCTTCGTGAGCCCATAAGTTATGATGCCCACAGTAGACAATCAGGGCCGCGAATCCTCGCAGGCCATCGAGCCATGCCGTTTTTCGCAGATTCTGCTTACGCTGACCCGGACCCGGGCCCAGTGCTTTCTTAAAGGTGTTTCTCGCAGAACTCAGATTGAGTGATTTGAGGCTCCATGTTGACGGCCGCGCAGGTAGCCATGGCGTGGTTGGCTTTGAATCGGATTTTTTCTCCTCCCAGTACCCCTTCTCCATCAAGCTATCTTTGCCCACCGAACCCATTGTGGTGGGAGACTGAGCTCAGCAGTATGAGGGATTGGTGGTTATGTCGGCTTGGGAGATGGAATATTGAAGCAATTGATGTGCAAACATGGAAAACTTCCCTGCGCACAGCATTCCCCGGCAAGCAAAAAACAATACGATAGCGATCGAGTCTGAAACCAGACAGGAGGGACACAGCCCGATCAATGCGCTAGCCAGGCCAAGGTCAGGCCCACCCCGGTACATCGATCGATGGGTACAGTACCTCTGAGTGCAGTGCGGTCCAGGACTGTCAGCACAGTACATTACAGTACAGTACGCCTGGATGGCTGGCTGAACGATGCTTGGACGGCGCCAGCAGCAGCCAATTCCAAGGCAGGCAGAACTAGGTGGGCTGCTGAGAGCGTTAGGGCCGGAGTCCAAAAGGAGACCGAGAGAGACGCCAAACAAGACCAAACAAGACCGGGTAGAGGAAGGAAAAAAAAGGGAGAACGCCATGAGGACCCATGAAGACCCATAGAGACCCATGAGGAGGTGGAGGACAAGCCTCAAAGGCCTGGTGGGCCGCCACCTGGTGCGGGAAAGCTAAGCAGCGCAGCTTATCTCGGGCTGAGGACAGCCTTTCCTTCCCACGTTGTCCAGGGCATGGCAGGGCACACGTCGAGGACTAGGCCCCATTCAGCCGTCACTTGCGAATGGAGGAGACAAGGAGCAGACAAGGAGTAGACAAGGAGGCATCACTTATCATCTCGCTTGCTCAGGATCCCCCCTGTATTGGCAAAATAGACAGATGAAGACGCGATACTACGTGAATTTCATCCCGTCACTGCTGCCAGCAGCTCAAAGTCTTTGACAGAAGACTGTGAGTACCGTAGGACCAGCGTCTAGTCGTGGACGTTGGCGATTCGTGCGTCGTACGATCTTTTGCCTCCACCGGTCCCCGTCCACTAGCTACTACACTGCCTCTATTCCGAAGTCACGACCAAGTAACAACCGCGCCAGCTCTCTGGTCTGGCCTGGTCAACTGCTTTGCTTTATTGAATTTTAATTACATCCTAGTGCACGACAGCGCAACAAAGACCAGGCCAGGTTTGATCTCCAGCCGCCGTCCAACGCCGCAGCGGCCAACATTTTCTATACTACGATTGGGAACCACTGCGTCGCGCTACAGGGGTCGGAACATATACGAAATCATCCTAGTCCACTTGTGCCTGGCGGGTGCAGCTCCAAAACAGGATGCATCTTCAAATGCTTCTAACACTTTCCGCCATTGACGGTGGCTCTTGGCTGCCTCTGGGCCCGCCTCGAAAAGAAAAATCCATGTCCCAATCTTCTATCGGATATGCAAGCCCATGGGGTGTACCTTCAATCAAACAAGGGCCCCCCGGTGCACGATCAATCCACTGGGATGCCACTGCTCACCCCACTGGAGCACGGTGATAGCTCGAGAGCTGCTGATAGTTAAACCTTGACACACGCCCATCTTTCCCCCCTCCATCAGAACTTCTTTTGACTCGACTCTGGCAACGATTGAGCGGTAGTCACCATGTTGAATTCTATGATGTCGAAGTTTGTGAGCCGTTTACGGCCAAAGATTGCCAAACGGCCACTGCCAGCATACGTTGCGTGCGTACTGGTGATTATCTCCCTATGGAGTCTCGGTACTCATACTCATACTCGCTCAACATCTACTGGTTCAATCTCAGATGTTGGCGGTGTGATGAAGCGTGACCTGGCTCTCCACGCAAAGAACAAGCCAGAGAATGAATTCCCAAGAAAGATTTGGCAAGCATGGAAGGTTGACCCACTGGGTTTCGACGAGAGAGACTTGACCTGTGCGAGGACATGGACTCAGAAGAACCCAGGACACAGATACGAGGTCTTGACAGACAGCAACGACATGCACTACGTCGAAACACATTTTGGCCCGCAAGGTCTGAACCGGCCAGACATCGTCTACACATACAGAGAACTCAAGGCCAAGATCATCAAGGCAGATCTCATCCGGTACTTGGTTATGTACATTGAGGGAGGGATATACGCCGACATTGATGTCGAGGCGCTTAGACCTATTGAACGCTTCATCCCAGACCGGTACGATACGAAAGATATGCACATGGTCATTGGTGTCGAGATCGATCAACCTGAATTCGAGGACCATTCTATCTTGGGCCCAAAATCGAAGTCATTCTGCCAATGGACATTTATGTGCAAGCCTGGACTGCCAGTCATGATGAGACTTATCGATGGCATCGTCAAGTGGCTCAGCGAAGTTTCAAAGGAGCAAAAAGTACCACTTTCCGAGATCGAGCTCGACTTCGATCAGGTAATCAGCGGTACAGGGCCCTCAGCCTTCACTGGCGCGGTTCTAATAGAGATGAGCAAAAAGGCCGGAAGAACTGTCACCTGGGACGAGTTCCACAACATGAGAGAGTCAGTGCTTGTTGGAGGTGTACTAGTCCTCACCGTCGAGGCCTTCGCAGCAGGTCAGGGCCATTCAGACTCTGGCAACCACAATGCCAGAACGGCCCTCGTCAAGCATCGTTACCATGCCTCCTCGTGGCCTAGCCAACATCACCGATACAAGCACCCTGTATTTGGTGAGGTGGAGAAATGTAACTGGGACGCCGAATGTGTCAAGATCTGGGATTACAGCAAAGCCGCTTTCGAGGCACTCACGCCCGAAGAGCAAGCCCAGAAGATCAAGGAGAAGGAAGCGGAAGATCTCGCTGCAGCCGAGAAGGAGGAGGTTCTGAAGAAGCTCGGTGAGCTAGAGAAGGAGAACGAGAAGAAGAGAAAATCCGAAGAGGCCGCAGCCTTGGAGCGACTGGGTCAACA
Organism: Proliferodiscus dingleyae; assembly: GCA_003988795.1. Taxonomy (NCBI): domain Eukaryota; kingdom Fungi; phylum Ascomycota; class Leotiomycetes; order Helotiales; family Lachnaceae; genus Proliferodiscus; species Proliferodiscus dingleyae. The sequence continues at coordinate 239,514 of QYAK01000001.1, read as the reverse complement.
TGAGAGAGAACAAGCCTTCCTGAACGGAGCAGGAACGCCACAACAGCCAAACGCAGCTGGTGGTCTTACGCCTCCTGCTTTTGGCGATTTCCCAGCGGGTGACCCTGCTGGTGCTGGCCTTACTCTTGGTGGACCAGCCGGTGGTGACTTGAGCGAAGATGCAAAAAAGGCCCAAGCCAACGTACTTCTGGGTGAAGCAAAGGCGGCAGGCGGGCAAAACGTGCTTGGCGGCGCTATCCCTGAGGCAAAGGAGGTCCCGAACCTTTTCGGTGCGGCGCGGTAGTCTGCCATACAGAGAGGCGATCGCAACAAAATACAGCACGAAAACTTGCCGCATGATAGATGAAAATCTTTTTGTTATGTGCGTTCTTGAAAATAGACATTGGAGTTTAAGGCATCGGCGGAGTAATTTAATGACGGCTGCAGACTCGGAGGAAACAAATCGACGAACGGCTGATAATGGGATAGATACCGTACCACATCTTGTTATTGGGAAATGTTTATTCAAAGCAACAATAGACCTCGAACAACTGTATATAAAGAGGCATCTTACATAGAATTTGGTGTTGGGGCACCTACAGGAGGCGTCTGTAATGAGAAGACAAGCAAATTGATCACTGAATCACAAATTTTCATCTTCAATGTTCTGCCTTTGTGTCTGCCATCAGAATTGACTCCCATAAGTCTGAGATGCCCCCATCTCCGCTCCCCTCTGGAGTAGAGATTGAGAATGATACGAAACATTTCGCTATTAGCAAGTGAATGCTTTTTCGAAAGCCCAATATGACAAAAGTGGCTTAGGGCCTGAGAACACAGGTAGGATGAGGAACGACTTGTCATTTCTGCAGACTGCTAGATTGGGAAAGAAGATGCAAAAGGACTCGATCAGGTAAAAATATGCTTTGTACAACCCCAAAGTGACACGGTGGACCAGAACGTGTCTGAATCCAAACCATCGTCGAAGTCAGCAAGCCGGCGTCATGACATCGCTCCTCCAGTCGCAACTCTTACTTGAACAGAGTCTGACAGGTCGTAGAACACCCGAAGTAAAATATATGCAAGACACTCGTCAGAAAGACGTTATGTATGTCGGTATCCTCTAGCGCAGACTTCTGCGCGACCCGATTCCCGCTTTTCTTTCTCTTTGACAGGTCAGATTGAAGCAGTCCTCGTATTGTCGTCTGCGTCTTCCAATATGGGTAATTTCCGAACAATATCATATTGTGCGGTCGTTGCTTTAAGCTTGATGCATTGTCTCTCCTGGAGCCCTGGCCCTGGTTGAGGTTCCTGGTGTTCCTCCGGCTGCACGAGACGAGCAGATGCACTGACTCATGTACTATATTCCTTGCCACCCCCACCATCGACCAAAAGAAAAGTCGACTTCGATTGTACCTACCAACACATTAACCAGTACACAAACTCTCTGCATTTCTAAGATTCCTTCCGAGACAACAGACAAGTACGACCACGCTTCACCTCTGCGGGAAAATGCAGCGTTCGAGTAGCATACCAAAGTCTCCCGATACAGGTAAAGTAGCTAGTCAAATCGAACGGCAATGAACCGGTGGCCAGCAGTCCCCCTCCTTACGAGCACCATCCACCTTTTTTTACCTGAAAAAGAGATGTCCATCTTTGGATGAAGCTGCTGGTCTGAGATTACACGGTTACACTTGATCAGGATAATGCCTGCGAAAGAATCTTGCTTCCCTCGCTCCCTCTCGCATGCCTGCTCCCCGCAAGGCATGACGTCTTTGATTATCTGTCGAAGCTAATTGATGCATAGAATGGTTCCAATCGACGAGACCAGAGATCAAGAGAAGGGGATGAATGATCAGCAGGCAATCACTAGCAAAGATGCACCAAATACTACCAATGCGCCTGCATTGGTAGGCATCGGGCCCCGTGCAGCTTTTGATCTCGATGAGGCTGAATACCCCGCGAAGAAGTATCTGTCCTGGGCATACCGGCTCGAGAACATACTGGGGTTCGAGGCTCGGGGGATTCAGCAAGTCAAGAGCAGTGAGAAATCCGCGAAGACGACGCTCGGCTTCTGGCAGATTGTGATGATGTGGATCTCGATCAATACCGCCTCGCAGAACATCACGCTCGCTAGCATTGGGCAGAGCGCTTTCGGATTGGGATTCAAGGATGCCACATTGTGCAGTGTCTTTGGCGGAATTTTGGGGACTGTCCCGGTAGCGTATACTGCTGGTTGGGGACCATGGAGTGGGAACAGAACACTGGTAAGTTCCTCTTTCTCCTTGTAGTAAATTTGATGCGTGTGGGTTGGAGATTTGTTTCCTGACGGTGGCTTAGGTCTGCGCCCGCTTTTCCATGGGTTGGTGGCCAGTGAAACTCTGCGTGCTGCTCAATCTCGTCATTCTGCTGGGGTACACCATGATTGACGCCGTGGTGGCAGGCCAGATCCTCGCTGCTATCTCACCAAATGGAAGTCTAACAGTGTCCGTGGGGATTATAATCACATCTCTACTCACGGTCCTGGTGACTACATTTGGCATCAAGCACTTCCACGTGTACGAAAGGTCATCTAGCCCTACTTGCCCTGAAAAAGCTTTCAGCTAATGTCTGCCAGATACGCCGGAATTCCTGCAGTCGTTGTCTTCCTAATCCTCATAGGAACCGCAAGCTCCCGCTTTGACGTCCATTCTCCATCAACAGTTACAGGCGCAACCTTCACGGGAAATCGTCTCTCGTTCTTCTCAGTTTGCTTATCTGCGGCTGTGACCTATTCCCCAGGAGCTGCTGACTTTCTCGTTTACTGCGACCCAAAGTTGGCTGGCCGCTGGAAGGTCTTCGCAGCGACTCTGACGGGGCTTACGCTGTCTTTTACCTTGACTTTTGTCATTGGCACCGGGCTCTCCTCTGGTCTCCAGAACGACCCGAGCTGGGAAGCTGCTGGAGCTGGCAGCGGCGCACTTGTCGTAGCGGGCTTTAACCGGCTGGGGGGCTTTGGAAAATTCTGCTCCGTGGTGTGCGCTCTTGGCTTGATTGCAAACATGGTCGCACCCATCTACTCATCTGGCATTGACTGGCAGATTCTGGGTCGGTGGACAGCGATTGTCCCCAGATTCATGTGGAATATTGTCGGGGTGGTGATCATCACCGTGTGTGCACTTGCTGGAAAGGATCACCTGTCTGAGATCTTCACGAACTTCTTGGCCTTGATGGGATATTGTAAGTTCAACCTTCGCTTCCATTCTGTCATGAGCCATGTGTTTAGTTTGCTAACTAATATTCCCAGGGGTCGTAATGTGGATCGTCATCACCCTGGAGGAAGAATTTATTTTTCGCCGTAGGATGAAACCTACGTTCACTTGGAGCGATTGGAACAAACAGGACAAGCTTCCGATTGGCCTGGCAGCCCTGGCAGCGTTCTGCATAGGCTGGGTAGGAGCTGTGCTCTGTATGGCTCAGGTCTACTTCATCGGTCCTCTTGCGAAATTAGTTGGGGACTATGGAGCTGATATGGGCAATTATGTTGGATTTGCATGGGCGGGGCTGACCTATCCACCATTAAGATATTTAGAACTGAAGAAATTTAGAAGATAGATAGATGTAGCTTCAGCGAAGCACTAGAAGTATATATCTAAGTGTACTTCAGAATCATAAAGTATTTTTTAAACCCTGCTCTCTTCTATAAGCAAGAGTCGACTCTCTCTCTCTATTGCCTGCTGGTGCTCCCTCAACTCAAAGCAGCTTGTGCGATTTTGGTTTTATAGGACGGAACGTAAGGGAAAGGCAGTAGTTCCTTCACACCCACCGCCCTCACTTCCTCAGCGGCGTCATCCTTCACGATGACGGTAATATCGGGATAGTAGTCGAACATCATCTGCCTACACCTGCCACAAGGGTTGATAACGCCGCGGTTATCATTCGCAACCGCCACCACGTGCGTTAACACTACTTTCTCCCCGTCTGCTGCTGAGGGCACTCCTGGCGTCACGGAGGAAGACACGCCTGCCGCGACGGCGTTGGCGAAGAGAACATTCTCGGCGCAGGGGCCGCCGGACCTGGCGCGAAGGCGGGAAGCAGACGTCCAAAAGGGAGACTCGCAGGAAGAAGAGCACATAGAATGAGTCCTTACCAGTGGAAAACGTTTATGCCGGTGAAGACACGGCCATCGGAGGAGAGAGCTGCGGCGGCAACCGTGTGATCTGTTGGCGCGCGGTGCTGACCGCTGCGGGGTACGGCTTCGATGCAGTCTTTCGCGGACTGGACGAGGGAGAGGAGCTCAGGCTCAGTGAGCGGCATGGCTATTACTGGTATTGATGTTTGTGTTGGGGAAAATGAGTATCCTAGATTTGAAGGAGAGAATGGGTGTTTCGAGAATACTTTGACTGCTTGAATTTGCCGAAGGGAAGATTTAGAAGATAACACATATAGAGTATAGGAGACCGGCGTGAGTCATTTCAGGAGAGCGCGCAGCAAGGTCGTCCAGACCTCCCTGTTACATATGTTTAGTACCTTGCATTAGCTTCCTGGGATCCCGCTCTCGGTTTTGCTTTTCGCGGCGAGCTGGCGCTGCCATGATGAGGGCAAAGTGGGATTGAATGGACGAGAAGTGGTATAGCTGATCAGACCCCCACACAGTCACGACAAAAGCTGAATCTCAGAGTAAACGCAAAGCGTTGCAACGCTCTAACTGAGTAATATGGTTAATGGTTACAGAAACTTAGCTAAGCCTCCTCGTCCTCGTGCTCCTCATCCTCGCTGGCACTCTCATTATTCTCATCGTCTTCTCGCAGGAAAGGTACGAATCTGAAATCAACGAAACTGACACCGCCGCCTTCAATTTCGACCATAAACTGCAGACTGAGTACGCCCTGCTCGTCACCACGAACACTGACCTTGCTCGCTAGCCGCATAGCTTCAGCTGCTGCTTTGATCATCTCAAATTTATAGGTCTGAGTCCACTTCTCAGCCACTGTGAAGGTTTCCAAGAGCTCTCTTCCCTTTGAAAACTCTACTGTTGCACTACCTAAGCTACCGGAAGCTGACAGGCTGAGGTACGGGGCTTCAGGATAGGCCGTAATGTCAAGACGAGTTGGGGACGTTGACGACAGTTCAGAGATAGCGTCAAAGAGCCAGCGTGCTTGCATGATAACCTTGACTCTCATAGCGTCTCGCTGGAACGGAATTTCCTCGGGATTGTCTGGCTCGTATGTATTGAGATTGCAAGTAGTCGTGACGCCTGAATCCTCGAGTATAATACTGAAAGGTGCACCAATGCCGGCATATGAGAGGCGGCAAACGCCAGCCATGCCGAGTGCTTGATTACTAAAAGCATTGGGTCGACCAGGGCGAATGTTGCTGCTATATCCATCATTATCAGGTCTAAAGGCTCGAGCATTGGCGGCATCAGCGGCACCAAAAATTTGGAGAGTTTCAAGGAGAGCGGATAGCGAAATCTGGAAATTAGGGAGATCAGGGGTGATGGGATCAGGTTCATCGGCTGATGGTTCAGCTTCAGGGATATTACAGTTGAAAGTGGTGAAAAGAGCCTTCTCGACGAAAACTATGCCTGAGAAGGAGTCATTACAAGAACCGTAGGGAAGGGCAAAGAGCTAACCTTGCAGGACCCTGGATTCCTCCACGGCAAATCTTAGTCCCTCAGTACTGATCTGAACATGTACCTTGTTTGCGAAACGAATGCAATTAAGTAATTGAAATAGCTGCCTGGCAGAGCTGGACACGGCTTTGAAGACGGGTGGGCCATCCTCTGCTGGGACGATGGCCGACATTGCGAACATTCAACGCTCTATGGCGGCAAATGGAAATTGAAGCGGTATTGGAAATGGCTTGGTATTTTATGGTATGAAGCTCTTTACTTTTGGCCTCCTTCTATAGTACACAATATGCGCCGGTAGGAAATTCGTCTCACAGTGGCGATGGGTAATCGAGATGCTTTCTAAACATAGACGCCAACTGCGCAGATCATGAAGACTGCACCAAATCTACAAACTGTTAGTACTTTGGGGTAGAGGATGTGCACAGGAATGACATGCCCAATGGCTAGTGAAGCTGGGATTCCAATGAGTGGTATGTTCAGGACAGATCGATCTTTCAATCAGTCAGCATATGCCGCATGAATATGTCCCATAGCACGCACTAAAACCAAACAAACCACTGAGCAGAAGGCCAATGGCCAAGAGTGAGAAGCCTGCGAAGAATTGGCTATCCTTCCCGAGCAGAGGTACAAAAGGGCTGCCCGAGGCACTCTCCCAGACCTGGTGCAATGCTGACTCCATAAGCGTGGGGAGTGGACTGCTTCGATGATATGTCTTGATGTTGTGATAATCGGCTCTATTCGGAACCGATTGCTTCAGTCGATGCCAGATGACTTGTCGTGACTGCTGGGATATTGGAGCTGGATGCTTCGTAAAGCAGTGAGTGAGTGGACGCACCGGTTTCCCTCGACAGCTTATTCGCGATGTGGCATCTCCGAATGCGGCTTAGACCGATGGTGGAATGTGATCAATCACGTGCATAATCACGTAAAAATACACGCGCTAAGCTTCGCCTCCGCGCCGCTGGTTCCACTTTCTCCGCGATCCTGGATCAGGGCAAGCACACACGGCTGTCCAGCATCATTTGCGGCCACCTTCCACCACCACCTCCACCTCCACCTCCGCCGTCTCCGTCTCCGTCTTCACCACAACGGAAGGAGCACAACGGTAGTCAGAGCAGAAGGAGCAACCGTCTGCAGTCCGGCGTGGTAAGTCTACTCCCCGCAATGGCCACGATGCCTCAATCCCCATTGCCATCCCTATCCCAATAATTATCTCCTTCGATCCCCACTTCACAAGGCAGCACTCGCTGATATGATTTCCTCCAGAGCTCCACGGCCTCCCAAGGAACTCGAGCATACTCTTGACGGCGGGTTCTGGGGCACAGCGTCTTCGAGACGCAGCAGCATATCTGCCACCCGTAGCAACCACAGCCTGATCCGTGAATCATCAGCCGTGCCGCCAGCCTTGCGTGGGAGACCATTGAGGGATACGCCTTTCGACAGGAACGTCAGTAGAAGTCTCAGCAATATGGGTTCAGTCAAGGACAATGGTACGCTGCCAGTCTTAGCAAGTTATGAGAGTTCGGTGCTGACCGTGACCAGCCACGAAGCGGAAGGCTGAGGAGGAGCCCAGCACCCCATCCGGCAACAAGAGACTCAAGAGCTCCCATAGTCAGAGCCCAGAACCTCTAGCGAAGATTGCAAAGGGTGCAACTCCTATCCCTTATCCCCTGAAGGTTTGCTACCCCGACCAGTAGCAATATGGATCTGGCTAATATCTGCAGCCCGCCGTGGTAGAGGAACGAAATGGAGAGATTGAATTCCGGGTCGTCAATAACGATAACAAGCGCGAAAGCCTTATTATCCTGACTGGCCTGAAGTGTATTTTCCAAAAACAACTGCCTAAGATGCCCAAGGATTATATAGCTCGTCTCGTGTACGATCGAACGCACTTGTCGATGGCAATTGTCAAGAAACCCCTGGAAGTGGTTGGAGGAATCACCTACCGCCCATTCAAAGGCCGCCAATTTGCTGAGATTGTTTTCTGTGCCATCTCCTCGGACCAACAAGTCAAGGGCTATGGCGCACATCTTATGTCGCACTTGAAAGATTACGTCAAGGGCACCTCGGATGTCATGCACTTCCTTACTTATGCGGACAATTATGCCATCGGGTACTTCAAGAAACAAGGATTCACAAAGGAGATTACTCTGGAGAAGTCGAAATGGATGGGATATATCAAAGATTATGAAGGAGGAACAATCATGCAATGCACCATGCTGCCGAGAGTTCGCTATCTTGAAATGGGCAAAATGCTATCGAAGCAGAAGGAAGCCGTTCACGCTAAGATTCGAGCCTTTAGTAAGAGTCATGTAGTCCATCAGCCTCCCAAGGAATGGAAGAATGGCGTCTGCAAGATTGACCCTATGTCCATTGATGCAATCAAAGCGTCTGGATGGTCTCCGGATATGGATGAATTATCCCGCCAACCACGCCATGGGCCGAATTACAATCAACTACTCCACCTCCTTAATGATATGCAGAACCACGCTTCATCATGGCCTTTCCTCAACCCCGTGAGCAGAGACGATGTTGCCGATTACTACGAGGTCATCACAGATCCAATGGACTTGGCTACTATGGAGCAGAGGCTTGAGAAGGACAACTACGCTATACCAGAAGATTTCGTCAAAGACGCCAAGAAAATTTTCGACAATTGCAGGAAATATAATAATGAGACGACGCCGTATGCGAAGAGTGCCAACAAGTTGGAGAAGTTCATGTGGCAGCAAATCAAGGCCATACCTGAGTGGTCGCATTTGGAGCCTTAGGTATTCATAGATGTGGAGTTCTGGTGAAGGTGAAGGAATGATTAGAGCGTGGCGTAACGGAAATCCTGACTGAGATGATAGGCAGGAAGCATTAGGACTGGAGTCTTGGTACATTGTTTAAGGATATCCCCCCAAAAGATCCAAGGAAAGGAAACACTGCTTCTCTTATACGCTATGGTCTTTAACATGCGTAATTGTGAATTCGTCTCAGACATTGTCACTCATTGACCAGCGGCGAGTGCTGTTACCCTCTCTGCCACACGTGAGAAACAGCAATGTCCAAGGTTCATCACCATATATGTCATCTTATGGCGTTACGTGTTTTTATCTTTCACAGCTTTTGCTAAACATTTGAAGCCATTCGTGGAAATTATGCTTTGTCGCTTGGCATGTTTTGCATAAATTATCACGCGGTCAACCTGGTCACTAAAGGGCGCTTTATTCAAAGCTCTATGTCCATTGTCTTCGAAGAACGAGAGACCGTCTACACTTACCTAAAGTTTATTCGCCTGTCTCGTGATCTCTATCATCATCTCATAGGCGGACAAAACGGACTTTTCAATGTCATGGCTATAGTGCCCTCTTAGGCAATGCAGTCCCCCGCATTGCTACCCTGCACTCCGCGCGAGCCTCTCTACGCAATTTCGCCGCCTTGGCTTTCTCGTGACTTCCCAAGCTGAAAGTAGTTCGCCGACTCTCTAAGTCATGAAAGTAACTTGTTGAATTGAGCATGCTACGATGGAAAACATTTCCGAGGGCGGTCCTGGCTTTTGATTGAAGGAATCAATTCTGGAGTCTTGGCTGCTTCCACTACACCTTTGTGAGATGGAAGATACTGCGAGATCGCTGAAGCAGCGGCCGAACAGGTGTGGAATTGTTTACATGTATTCTTGACCTCATCTCTTACGTTCACTATATAATGCCTCTCGAAAATATCGTCTTCATCAGAGCAGCTTCATTCTTTCGATTCCATTCTTCAGGCTTGCCAAAATGAGATTTTCAGTCATTTCCACTGGCCTCATGGCCACTCTGGGCCTCGCAGCGCCAACTCCAACTATTGATGGAGCTGTCGACAACGTTGAAATTGCGAAACGAGCTAGCATTACAGACGTAAGCTTTTTTCGACTCTGGAGTTTCACTAGCTAACAAAGCATAGGCAGCTACTGGTAAATATAATATATCATTCAACAAAGAATTCCACTGATCAGATCAAGGCTATGCCTCCCAGAATGGTGGCACGACGGGTGGCGCAGGAGGTACCACAACGACTGTCTCCACATACGCTCAATTTACGGCTGCTGTCGCCGGCACCGCCAAGAAGGTCGTGGTCCTGAACGGTGCCATCACACAAACCGCCGATCAAGTCAAAGTAGGCAGTAACACCTCTATCATCGGCAAGAACTCCGGCGCAAAACTCTCAGGCTTTGGCCTACTTGTCAAGGAGATGAGCAATGTAATCATCAGGAACATTGCCGTCTCAAAGGTGCTTGCGGCCAACGGAGATGCCATCGGAGTGCAGTACTCGAACAACGTCTGGATCGACCATGTGGATGTCAGCAGTGATATGGATCATGACAAAGACTACTACGATGGTCTCATTGATGCAAGTCTTCCCCCAGAAGCACTGTTGCCAGCTCTTCACATTTTGCTAATCTGCTTGAGCCACAGCTCACTCACGCAGCAGACTTCATTACTGTCTCAAACAGCTACATCCACGACCACTGGAAAGCTTCGCTGGTCGGCCACTCCGACAACAACGGCGCCGAAGATACAGGCCACCTACGTGTGACATACAACAACAACTACTGGCTTAACATCAACTCGCGCACGCCCTCCTTACGCTTCGGCACCGGTCACGTATACAACTCTTACTTCTCCTCTGTGGCCGACGGTATCAACACTCGCGACGGCGCGCAGGTTCTCGTCGAGTCCAACACGTTTGTAGACAGCAAGAAACCACTTTACAGCACCGACGACGGGTATGCCGTGGCGAACGACAATGATTTTGGCGGCGCGAGTAATACTGCTGAGGCGGGGACGCTGAATAGTATGCCCTATTCATACTCCAAGCTTGGAAGCGCAAATGTCAAGGCTGCAGTTGTTGGGACGGCGGGGAGCACGCTGAGCTTTTGAGGGGATTGTGTGGAACTAAAGCTCGCGGCATTGTGCTTAGAGCAGTTTTGAAAAGCGTGCAACTCGGAAGCTTCGGAGAGACACAGACCTGCAATGGGAGGTGTATGGAGGAGCCTCTATTCGAGACACCCGATTCTATTTTATGTCTTAAATAGAAAACCGACATTCTTTTGCCCCGCACCTTTAAAGAACTAGTCACTAAAAGTATTGTCGTTCCGCTCGAGACCCTGCGTTGTCCTGCCTCGTCATCGTAGGGGTTTGCTGTTGTGAAGCAGATTATGCTATATAGATTGCCATGGACCAGTATACAAGCTTGATTTAATTTCAAGTCACTTCACTCTACTTAGAGTGCCTTGCATGACACAATCAACTGCATCGGTTGCTGTGACAGTCTGTCCATCACCTCAAATCTGGTGGCGGGATTAACGTGAAATGCTGACTTTTTTCGAACCTGACAATAGTCATTTATTGTGGCGCATGGAAGGTTTGTAACCATTCCACTTGCCAAAGTCTTTCTTAGCTAATACCTCCCGATGAGGTAACGTACGTTGAGTTCGTACGACCCTTATCCCCCCACCCCCTTTTCTTTCGGTTAATTCAAATTCTTCTTCTACGAAAGTCTACACGCTCAATCTCTATTCTTTAGAATCTTCGTAAAGTATAACAATGCACATCGATTTGAGAGATTGTATTGTCCGCCCACCGGCGGTATTAGGATAGCCAATGAGCAACAGGGTGGACGCCCCTGACTTCGCTTAAGAAGATCGGAGATTCCATAACCCGACGGCGCTCACCTCCACATCTCACCTCTCACTCTCCCCGCCCTCACTTCGTCTGTCCACCTCGAGGACGAAGACTGTCTTTCTTTAAAATGAAGATCTCAAGTCTGTTATCGAGCTCGAGCTCATCTCAAGTAACTAGAGACTGCAATCAAGTAGCGCTTGGAAGCTTTCCGCAATTCAAAAGCCTGCCGCTCGAGCTACGGCTCAAGATATACAGCTTCGCCATCTCGCCGCGCTTGGTCTCTATATTTGCCTACCCTGTAGCATACCGGGATGGTCCACCAGAAAGAGAGCGCCTTTTAAACTATGAGGGTGACTGGATCGATTTCAGTGACATGACAGCGCACATCGAGCGCTTCTTCACCACGCCTAGTCGGCCTCCACCGCTACTCCACGTGGACAGCGAGAGCCGCAGCTTTGTGCTATCTCAGCGTTTCAGACCGATCGAGGCGATCGGGAGCCCAGGACCCTTTGATGAGAAGAAGATGCTTCTGCGTGGACTGGATCCGAACGGCAAGCGCGGCTATTCGAGACCGTTGATATTTCTGCGTGCCATTCCGTTGGGCAACCACTACTGCTCCCTCGTGGATCCAAGGAACGATGTATTCTTTCTCGAGGACCCTAATATCTCGCGGTCCAGATTTACCGTCTCGACTATCGATGTTATGGTCCGGTGGCTGGATTCCTACTGCCTGAATCACCTCAGGACACTTGTCGTCCCATACTACACATGGCGAAAAGCCTTGATCTTCCATCACTTGTCGGCATTGACGGAGTTCAAGGCATTAGAAGAGGTGTACATTAGCTTTCTGGGCAGTGAAGAGGCGCCCCCAAATAGGGATTGGGCTAGTCACGTGGGTAGCTTTGATCCTTACTTTGAGGATATGAAGAGGCATGTCCTGGATGACTTCACAGAGCTGGTAAAAAAGTTCCCGGAGTGGAAGAGACCAGCGATCAAGTTTACGAAGGACAAGAGGAGCTTGCTGAGGGAGTTAGGGTTCGATAAGGGGTTGGGGGAGATTGTGAAGGAGAGGAGTACAATATTCGAATGTCCAGACTGAAAGGATTGTGGAAAGATTCGGTCTTTCACGACCTCTGCAAACCATCGAAGAAGAATTAAACCACTCGTAAGCTGGGACAAGAATCCCCAATGGCTTTAGACGGCTCACGAACAACGGTCCTTTTTATTCTCCCGATACACAACTATTGGACACTACACAATTAACAAATATCGATACAAGCTACCAGGCAGCAATGTCTTTAAAGCTTACTCTATACTCAACCCCGAAAGGGTTTCCCTAGATCCAATTTACGCGCCGTATGGTCGGTAATTGTTAGTGGGAATGTTCGCATAACCATACGGACCAGCATTCGCGTGACCGATTGGGGCAATGTTCGTCTGGTTGTATAACGGGACATTTTCCTGAAGACCCTCATAGCGCCCATTCTTGACTGCGAGCTTTTCCTGCTTTCTCTGTGACCGCGAAGGGAATTCGCTACCCGGGCCTTTCAAAGTACGCCCTGGGTGGATAACGTTCATCAGGAAGATGGCAAGAAACATCGGCAGCGCATCGAGGACAAGCTCCCATATCTCATGATGGAGCAGAGGGTTTGAATCGGATAGAGACGAATACTGCGCCAGTCGGAAGATGATGCGGGTGGAGATGAGGATCAACGACAGGTACATGGTGGTTAGTATCAGACGCCAGTTCTGCGGTCGACCATCTAGAGCTGAGGCGCCGAGTTTACCGCCGCATCTCCGCATCACGACGAGGAACCTGGTGGCTATGCCGATGAAGATAAGAATTATGGCCTGTTGAAGCCCAATACCAGCCATGTAGACGTGGAGACCGAGCAACTTATGTGACTGCGATGCATGAGGCTGGCTAATGATAACAGCGCCAAATATCTGTACCAGAAAAGATCTTAGATAAGTCAGCCACTGCATCGAAGAATTCCTTAGAAGTATTAGAGGAAGGGGATGGTTACAAAATGTCCAATCCTACGAAGGTTTTCCCAATGCTAAAACCCCACAAACCCCAAATTTTCTTCTCCGGTACAAAAAAGTATACCATGCGTCCCATTACCATATAGTCGAAGGCATTGACCCACATTGGAGCCAAGAGAAACAAGAGTTGGTTGTACTGGGAGAAACCTTTATTCTGCTGGTTTAGCGCTCCCAGCGTCCGGAACGCGAAGCTTGCAAATTCCCACAATGAGCCCATGAGGATGACCCAACATATCTTCCATTTCTTGAAATGGAAGGCTTGGAAGAAATGGATGAGGGTGGTGAGAGCGAAGGCTAGAGCAAAAGCCACGGCAGCGGGGATGGAAATGTCGAATGAGTAATTGGAATTACAGGATCCCACAGGTACGTGGCCGTGCTTCCCTGGAGTGGCGGTCGTACATGTTGCCGTTGATGAGGAAGTGGTGGTTGTAGAGGCACTACTGGGTATAGTTGAAGACATTTGCAATGAGATGTATGTACTATAGTCGGTTCAACGCCAAATTGAAAAACTCAGGTCTTGTATATGGGCGAAAGAAGATGAGAAGAATGAGCAGTCTTCAACACAGGAAATATAATTTTTTATAAAAAAAAGGAAGATTTGTACCTATTTCTGCTGCGCCTAGTCTCCATCAAATTCGTGTTGATCATCTCAGCAGCATCAGGGGGATTTACTTCTGCAGTTGCTATTTTTCAACCAAATCCCAGCTGAATGCAAGCTATATTGAGAAATCGTTTCATGGGAGCCTCAGACCTCATTCCGCAGATTTCCTAGCTCATGAGGGCTCTGGAAGCTTGCGCCACGTTCTAAGTGGACATCCTGGTCTCGCAAAATCGCCGCATCAGGGAAGAATTTCGCGAAGGCTCACCAAGCTGATGGTACGAGTAAAGCGATTGGCCCAGCCTTTAGTGAGTGATTTGGTCATCGTTAGGCAACCAAAGACATGAACCTTACATAAACATGTGTGATTGCGAATGATGGGGATTGAAAACTGCGAGCAGTTAGTGCGGCGTTGTTGTAGGACAGGTTGGTGCCCTAGTTTCTTGCCGTCTCGCACTTCTTCCCAAGCCACGCATTGGCGGAAATACACCAAATTCGAAGTATACGAGGTTTCTAGAGACATGCTGCGTGTTATAACGTCATAGAAAGGGTCTTCTTTTACACATCTCTGCTCGATTCGCTTGAATACGCTTTTGAAGGTCCCTAGTACTAAATCACTACCGTCAAGCTCACTTAGTAAGATGACCTGAAGCAAAGTCGACGCGTCTCGTGAAATTGTGTTAAGTATGCGCGTACCGAGAGCCAATATTCGATTTTTGATATCAATTAGCTCAAGAAGAACATGCATCAAGAAGCTGTTACTTCAATCTCATGACGGAGTCCGCGCATCAGAGATACTAGCACAATACGTGTCATAATTATCAACATCTTGTACAAAAGTTTTGTGTCTATTTGACGTGGGACTACGCTATCTTGTTGTCATCCATATATTGTATCCTCAAAGATACAGCACGTCTATGGGCCTCTAACTCCTCGACTTTCGCTAATTGCATCACCGCTCCACCAACATTTCTCAGCCCTTGAGCCGTAAGGTGTGAAGAGGTGATGTGTTTGACGTACGACCCAAGATTGACTCCCGAGTATTGTTTTGCGTAGCCGTATGTTGCTATCAAATTGTAAGTATCGATCAAATTAAGAGGAAGATGACTTACGCAACGAGTGATTGACGCCAGCCGAGTAATCGCCAACACTCTCTGGAGTCCATTCGCCAATGAATACACTGCCAGCATTCTCTACAAGGTCAACTGCCTTTGCCGCATCCTTGAGCTGCAGTATCAAGTGCTCTGGAGCATAATCATTGCTCAATCTCATGGCCTCTTTCACATCCTTCACCACTAGGGTGACAGAGTGCTCAATTGCGCCTCGTACAATATCTACTCGTGGTAGCGCCATCGCTTGCCTGTGTAGCTCATCCTCAATTGCTAACAGCTCTTTTTCAGAGAGGTCAATAGCGATCAAGATCACTTGGCTGTCAACACCGTGCTCGGCTTGTGATAGTAGATCTGACGCAACGAACGCCGGATTAGCATCCTTGTCCGCAACTACCAGGACTTCTGAAGGACCAGCAGGCATGTCGATGCTGACTCCGGCGTTTGTATCATTGCTAACGTACATTTTCGCAGCAGTGACAAATTGATTTCCGGGACCTAAAATCTTGTCGACCTTACTCACGCTCTCGGTACCGTATGCCATAGCCGCAACGGCCTGAGCGCCACCTGCGAGGACGATCGACTCGGCACCGACTTTGTGTGCAACGTATACTATCTCAGGCGTAATGCTGCCGTCTGCACGGGGTGGAGATGCGAGTACTATTGTCTTGCAGCCGGCTACCATTGCAGGTACCCCAAGCATAAGCGCTGTGCTTGGAAGTACCGCGGTGCCCCCCGGGATGTACAGTCCCACACGTTCAATTGGCCTAGCAAAGCGACTGCATACCACGCCTGGCATGGTCTCAACCTGCAGAGGTCTCTCTTCTTTTTGGTACGAGTGGAACTTTCGAATATTCTCAAAAGAGACGTCTATTGCTTCGATGGTTTCTGGTGGGAGGTCCATCATTGATTTCGGGAATGGCGCTTTCAAAACAGGGGATTTGAGAGAGGTAGCCTTCTCGAACTTGTGAGTATATCCCAGGAGTGCTTTGTCGCCGCCTGTACGGACTTCTTTGATGATCGGATTGACAATGCCCATGATCATCTCGGTAGACTTTTGGGAGGGTCTTTGTAGTGCTGTCTTAAGGTCTTCTGGAGAAGTAGTTGCAGCGTTGTAGCGTCTCATAGTAATGCGGCCATCCTTAATGCCTGCTGCATCATCTGCAGTCTTGGGAACTGATGCTGCCTCCTTTACCACTTCCTCTGCTTTCGGCTCGGAGGTGCCATTGATAATTCCTTCTTTGGCAGCCCATTGCCCCTTGGCATCCCCTTGTCGACGCTTGACCTTCACGCTTTTGGCGTCAAGACTTTGCTCAATATCCGCAACGCTGACTCCAGCATTAATCGCTTTGGTCAAGGCAAAATATATCAAATCTGCCGCTTCGAACGCAATTTCTTCCTTCGTCTCGGCATTACACAACTCCTCGGCTTCCTCCATGATCTTTGCCCGTAATAATTTCTCGTCCGAAAATAGCCTCGCAGTGTATGAGCCTTGAGGTGCCGCAGCTTTCCTCGATACTAATGTACTTTCAAGTTTCGATATTCCACGCAACTCGCCAAAGCAACTCGATTGAGGGAGGTGACAGAAGCCTAGAGATCGTCAGAAAATGTCTAGGTGCCTGAAGAGTTCTACTTACCCTTGCCCTTTTGACGCACAACAAATTTCAGACAATCTTGATCACAATCTAGCGCTATTCTGATAAGTTCCTGAGTATCTCCGGATGTTGCACCTTTGTACCAGAGGCCTCTCTTTCGGCTCTGGTAGACGCCAGAACTAGTCTTCAAGGACTCTGCTACACTCTGCACACTGCTGTAAACCAATCCCAGAGCAACACCCCTCTCATCAGTAACCACTGTGGGGATCAACTTGTCTTCTCTGTCCGAAATCCATGACGAGCCAATAAGACCTGAAACTCCTTCAGTCGTCAATTGTGTGGCCGGCAGGATGGGTATAACGGATGCTGCAGCAGCGAATTGAGCAAACGGTTCAAGCTGGAAGGTTGATGTTGGTAGAACGAAAAGTGGCGCGACTTTTCTCGCCGACAAACCAGCTATTATTGATCTGCTTGCTTCTAGGTCATCGGTGGTTTCTAAGAGAACACCATTGGGATAATCTACTGGAGAAGGGGCGTTCTCCTTGGCTGATACCACAGGAATGACTCGATCGCCATACTTCTTAAGAGCTTCGAATTGGTTGACTTTGACAAAGATCTTGCGGGCTCCAGCATTAAGTATCGTGACGAGATCTTCGATAGAGTCGATTGATGTTACATTGACATATGTTTCGGTTCCAACGTGTTCCTGAAGAAATTGGAGTAGTGTATCAATGTGTTCTGTACCTGCAAAGAAGTAGACGCATCCGAGGTGGGACAATTGCTTTCGGCTCAATCCTTCTGTCGATTCTGTAGCATCATTGCCCAGATCAACACTGGGAAGGAAAGGAAGAGGCAATGTCGTCTCCATGTCGAAAGATGTTGAAGGGAAAAAGTGAGCAATTCAAGAATTTTTTGACCGATAGACGGAGGGGTAGATAGATATACTCAAATAGGACTAGCGCATAATATTATGTTCAAGCTGTGGTCTGTGCAGCTCGCGACATCTCATCATCTACTTGGGCATGCATACATCAAAAAGGTAGACTTTGCGCCAGTACGGCTCTCCACCTCGATACTTCATGCATGCTCGCTGATTGCTGGTCGTAATGGGGAATTTGATGGCATAGGCCGACATTATTTCACAAGGCACTTCGCCCAGCGGGACGCGGAACGACACCGGGGCCATAGCTCTCCACGAGAGCAGCGCTGGACCATTCGACTCCACGAACAGACACTTCTTTCCAACTCTCCTAGCACGAACAGCTTTACTTCACGCCATCCATGATGGCAGAAGTCAACGGCGACACGGTGCCGCAAATGAACGGTAATAGCCATGCCTCCCCGTCTCAGCCCATAACAGCAACACAACCCTCACAACCAGCATCCTCATCACAACCTGCCGTCATCTCACCACCTAGCCATCCCACTGTTCCTCTTACCTCATTCCAAGATTCCGGGTTGGGCAAACGCCCCCGCGACGCCCGCCTGATTCATATGCTCCTCGCCTCCATGGGCGTAACCGCATACCAGGAGCGCGTGCCTCTACAACTCCTCGACTTCGCATACCGCCACACCTCCGGCATTCTCTCCGACGCGCTCCACTTCTCCTCTGATGCCTACATATCCCAGCAATCGCGCGCACGGGATGCTCCTCCAGGTGGGGGTTTCAGGGATGCGGATGGGCAGGTGAGTGCGAGCGCGGTGCAACTCTCGGTCGCAAACCGGCTACAGTATCAATTTCGTGGGGGAAATGGAGGTGGGGGACTGAGTAAGGAGTTCCTTCTTGAAACTGCGCGGCAGAGGAACAAGGCTGCATTGCCGAGAGTATTGCAAAATGAGTGGGGAGTTAGGTTACCGAGCGAAAGATTTGTGATGTCGGGTGTGCCGTGGGGTCTTAGGGGAGATTGGGTTGAGGATGAGGAGGAAGAGGCCGATATAATGGAGGGGATACAGGCTACAATTGAGGAAGGAGTGGAGGGTGGGGAAGAGGGCGAAGGCACAATGGAGGATCTGTTTGGTGGTGATGCGGATCAGGACATGGACAAAGAGGAGTGATTGTATCATCATGGTGGGCAATTCTGGCAGGATACGGCATACTTGGCGTTCAGAGTTCAGCTCAGAGTTAAAGCAGTCAAGGAATATGAAAAATACCACTGAATGAAACCAGCTGCGCTATATAGAAGAAATCAATACCTTATATGTAGCCTTGGGGCAAACGTGCAAGTGTAATTCAACGCTATGGTAGTTCCATGCGATCTCTAAAGTGACTTCCTGCTTGACATCTCAGCTGTCTTTCTAGTCAAAGCTTGAGGTAAACTCACTTTAACATGGATCGATGTTCTCAGGCTAATTCGAAGAAAGCCGTACTTTCAAATGATGCTACGTAACGCGAGCCCATCAATGACTTGCATTATCAACTTGGTTGCGCTTGATTCTAAATGCCTGCATTTTCTGCGTGTTTGTGAAGATGTTTGGGCAACAATTTATTTGAAGAATCAGCGTGCTAGTGAACAAAATACCCTGGCGGTCTACTCATCCACGTTGCATCTACCCGATCGATCAAAAGAAACGCTCCCACCCTCTGAATAAATAAACCTCGTCAACAATGAAATCAACGTGCGTCCTCGTGTTTACAAAATTAGATAACCATAATTTGATGAACGCCCTAGCGCCTCCCGGAAATCGAACCTGATTGTCTTACTCAATTCGTCGCCTCTTCGAACGGTGGCATGCAGCCGCAGCAGCTTTAATTTCTTCATCTGTCTCCGTCTCATCCTCATCCTCATTATCGTCCTCGTCCTCGTCGGACTTCTCTGTATTCGTCTGTTTATGAGTCTGATTCTCTTCGAGATTCTCCGTTGTTGAAGCTCTCTGATCAGTGGGTGCTGTCGGGCGAGGGACAAGATTCTAAGAACATCAGCGTTCACTCAGCCACGAACAAAAGCCATTACAGACCTCAATCTCCAGTCTCAGCCTCTCAAACAGTGATAGGAACTGCAGCTCCATGTTGGCGACTCCCAGCTCATAGTGCTTCAGATTCTCGCTTTCCACTTTCTGCAACTTGAGACCAGTACTTGTTTTTTTCTTTTTCATCAGATCGTAGTACTGCTCTACCAAATTCATAATGACGAACTTGATCTCGCTGTCCATGTGTTCTTGTTCCTCCCGAACCTTCTCCTTATCTTTCTCAGAAGGGGTACTGGCCTGAACACTACGGACACGGGCCTGGACAGCCTCTTCCAGACTGTCAGTCCATTTCGACGTCGCCGCCTCATAATCCACGCGCTCTTCCTCCAGAAGCTTGCCAACACGGTTCTTTTGACGGCGAAGGAAGTCATCGTCATTGGTCTTTTGGACTAGATAGAGCTCATGGAGCTCGGAAAGAATCGGTGAGAATGGCGTGTCCTTCAACTTATCCAGGATTGACTGAATATCACGCCGAACGCTATTGTACTTGAGTTCTTGGGCATCCTTAGCAAATTGTTTTACTGCTTTCGGTGTGGTTTTTATTGGAGTTGGAGTCTTTCGTGCTCTAGCTGGTGTTTCGGGGGGAATCTCGTCGGGATCTCCTTTGCTGAATCTCAAAGTTAGAAATAGATTCACTCATATTTGTAGAGATTTTTTAGACACTGCAATGACACTGATGAACTTACACTTTTGGAGAGCCCATATTGGATGCACGATTGGCTGGATCAGTAGCGGTGGAGAAGTGTGGTGAATGTGGGAGCTGCTGTTTGTGTAGAGAAAGGCTTGAGGCTGTACGTTTTATGGTCACGGACATCATCCCCCATTGAATCTTACGCACTGAAGCAACTGCTTGTTTGGTAACAGGAAAGACAGTGAAGAGAATAGTTGGAGGGAGTTTCTTTCATCATTAGGTGTCACTTGTTCTCGGCGAAAGAGGATGTTTCGATTGGAAAGCAACAAAGCCGCAAGGCGCTTCTAGTATCACCTTGAGACAGAACTGATTGAATTGCATGTCGCTACAGTTTGACACAAACTTATCCTGCGTCATTCCCGTGCACGTTGATGATCATTCTTGTCTATGGTCTTGTCTGAGCCTGTGTCAATTTACATATATTTTCCGAACGAGCGTGGCTACTGCTTATTTGGTGCTGCAATATCTCATTCTCTATCGCCATCATTTCTCGACTTACTCGATGACTACTGCTAGTAGACGGAACGCTTATCAATGTTACAACTGCGTATCCGAGCTGGTCACATCGAGGTCTTGTTGAAGTGGGTGTTCTTTTCCGCTTGACTTCTCAAACTCTGCTTTATTGCTCTCATATTTCTGACTATCTGATATCTCTTCCCGGGCGTTCACCTCCACAAACACTCTTACCCTCCTACCTTCGGCACCCCTCGCTTCAACATTTGCACCACCAGCCTTTTGAGTACTTTACTGTTCTCTTTGTCCCTCCTGCAAGAAATATGCAAAGCCGTTTGCCCATCGGCATCGGCTGTGTTGATGCCAATCTCTTGAGCAAGATTGATCTAACAAGGCTATCATTGCAACTCTCTGCAGCGATTACAAGAGGTGGCATCTCCCCTGCTAGATGACGAAGGCACCATTTTCAAGCAACAATTTTACAGCTCGCAGACTTCCATTCCCCAACGCGTACATAAGAGGGCTTGATTCTTGATCATCTCTACATTTCAAGCCCACTCTTTTCTCAATGAGCATCAGCAGTATGTCAAGCGCCTCATCTGAATAGGCAAGCTGTACTCCACGAACTGTTATTTTTCTGGGGAAAATGTCTGTTCTCCCGGCTTCTGTCAGAGCTTTGGCATGCGAGAATTGACGAAGCCAAAGAGGCCGTTGACTGTCTGAGGCACCTAGGGGGACGTGGTGCTCTATGGCATTAGGGTGGACTCTTCTCGTCGACCATGGAAATGTTCTGGAGCTTGCTAGAGCAAAGCTGACGACGCCTGTCATGCCGGCAACAATGAAGGGAAGATCCATAATGTATCTACATTTACGAGTCCCGAGGACAAAGCATCACAGAAAATGGTATTAAGGCTACGGCGTTCATGTCAAAGGCGCGCTATGGATCTTGCATTAGTGCCTTGAGGGAGCCCCTGGAGCCGATCCGGGACGGGATGGAGTTTCGCAATCGAGCAACTCATTTTGTGGATAGGAGTTAACATCACAAGAAAAGGGGCAGTAGAAAACCTGCATTCAAGATTGATAAGAAACAAAAATTTTAAAAGAGGGAAAACTGACAGAAAAGAAAAGAGCTTTGGGAGGGAAAACCAGATCAGTGAACACGAGATTGAGCTCCAAGCCCTCGAAGCAGAATCAAATGCTGTATATCCTGCATAGCGCGCCAATGCCCGAGCATCCGCTTCTAGGAAAGAACGTCTATTTCTGTACAACTGGCAAGGCCAAGAACGCATTGTATCCGCCGTATGCTCCACCCTCTAACTCTATGTGTACGGAAGCGCAGCTTATAAATTTCATATTGCATCTAGATGCAACTACAACAAGTACGTCTTCTCACAAAAACATATCTGTATGGCCTTCTTTTGAGATAAATCCCTCTGGAACATGCGGAGCCCGCTGGCGAGTGCAACGCTCTTACATATATTATGCAATAATATAGCCCAACGATCATGCGGGGCGCATGGTGTAGGCTTTGCCTCGCGATAACGTCAGCTGGAATACGCATCGAAGTTTCTCACATGCGATAAATTATTTCATTTCCTATTTTCCTTAAGAGATATTGGACACACAGATTATTCTTACAACCCAAGCTTAAGTCGTGAGAAAGTCTGAGTTCATGTATGTGAAGCACCATGGACGACGACCTCCAGTCCCGCGACGGCCGCCTCTGCGAAATCACCATGGACGGCCGCACCTACCCTGCTTGCTCCAAAGAGCCAAAACAACACGTGGTTTGGAAGCGTTCACGGCACTACCTGCATGCCTGGCGATGCGACCGCCACCGAGGGACATTTGAAGCCTGTGAGCCAACTCGCTGGTCCGAGAAGCGGAGATTAGAGTTTGAGGTTAATCGAACGCCGTGTCCGGCGTGTATAGGGAAGACGGTAAAGCACGAGGTGAGTGAGAGCCTCAGTCATGGAACTAGCAGAGAGAACGGCACTGACTTGACAGCAAGAGCCCAACTCATGGTATCATGGAGGTTGTGGGGGAGAGGAGATCCAGAGATGGGCATCAGAAGCGGAAACGGAAGCGGAAGAAGAGGAGGCGGCCGAGAACACCTTCTCCTGAACCGACTACAGGCTGTTGCGTGATTCAATAAGTTCTTTTTCAGTAACTTGTCGAGGCCGTAGAAAGTTATTGCTGGACGTGTCGGACGGTCAGTGATTTGAACTTGGGACTCGCCAAATGCGCCCTCCTCTTCTCGGAGATGTCTAAGGAGACGGATGGTTCACGAGAGCTCCAGGAGCTATCTCCATATGATTATTTTGAGAGATGCTTCAACATGAGAGACACTTGCTGGAGAAGTCAAGGTCTATGCTTGGTGTGATTACTCATAGCTTATGTGAAGGAGTTACATCCCGTCGAGGGCAGGCAGAGAAAGGACCGGCATAGGACTGTCGCAAAGAGCGCTTGGTAGTTTTCAGAAGAATCTGGACGTCGTATTTTGGGTGGTGGAATTTCACGACCATCAGGTTTCCTACAGTCGTAGGTGTACGTGCTCGAATGTGTAGCTCGAATGTATACAAGCTGATAGAACGTACAGTTCACGAGTCATAAGAAGTAGGATGCAGATATGTCATAGACGCATTTCATTTCCTAGAGCATCTATGCACCTTTGTCGAATTTTCTCTCGTCCTCTCGTACTACGGGTCCTATGTCCCGCAGTATTTTTTGCCCAGTAATACAATCTGATCTCTTACGCGCATGTTTTCTGTCTCTTGAAGCTTCCTCCTGAAAAGTACTAATCTAAAATCACAACATATATTCAGGTAAATCCTCCCCAGTCCTGCTTCATTCTCACAATCATTTTAGCACAATGCAGGAACCCTAACGCCAGCTGCAAATGGATTATGAAGTACGATGCAAAGAACCAATTTTCGTGATCGGAAACCCAAACGCCAATACGTAGACTCTTTTTTCTCTTTTGATAAAGGATACGATCTTGTTGGTACATTTTGCAAAAAGGCGAAGGGCAGATTAAAGTCCTCAGCCCCTAGGCGATCTTCATATTATGTTAGCGAGAAGTGATTATTGGAAATAGTTGGAAAGTCTTACGTTGGAGAAAACTGAGGACTGGTGGGGGAGTAAGAGGGAGAAGTTGGAGAGTATTTGGGAGATGTGACATTGCCAGCTTGGTATTGCGGACTGGTCGGGCTGAAGTTTGGACTGCTAGGGCTGTAGACCGGACTGGTAGGAGACAACCCCGAACCTGGAGAAGTCTTGGTGGTACCACCCGCAAAGTTCGGCGATGACGGACTGTAACTAGGTGAAGTTGGAGAGTAACTTGGGGACGTAGGACTGTAGTTTGGAGAAGATGGCGAGATATGCAAGTTGGGCGAAGTTGGCGAGTAATTTGGAGATGTGGGTGAATATGACGGAGAAGTCGGTGACACGAAGCTTGGAGAGGTTGGAGAGTATGCTGGTGAAGTTGGTGTAAATGCCGGGCTGACTGGTGAAAATCTGGGAGACGTAGGACCATAGCTTGGGCTACTGGCCCCCATTGGAGAAGTTGGAGTGTAGCCAGGAGATGTTGGCGTATAATGAGGAGACATAGGACTCGTGCTGAATGGGCTCGTGGGGGAGTAGCCGTGGCCACCGGGGCTTCGTGCAGTATAAGGACTCATGCTGTCACTGCTGAATCCACCGTACGAGGTAGCAAATCCAGACGGCTCAGCATTCCCACCGAGATCCATTGGCGAGAAATTAGCCGAGTAATCAGGAGTACCCAGATATCCCACGTCAGCCATTGGAGAGCCGCCATCATATGGCGTTGCGTCTCCACCATCCATGCCCTTGACTGGAAGACCAGGCATGAGACCCATTCTACCATTGTCCGAGATGACAGTCTCGAGCATCTTAGGATCAAGTAGGACATCCAATTCACCAGTCCCCATAGGAGCCAGCTGACCAAGCATTACGTTCTCCGAGATACCGCGGCAGTCGTCCAGTTCACCAACAGAAGCGGCTTCTAGGAGAATCTCGACGGTCTCTTCGAAAGAGCATCTCATCAGGGCTCCAGTATCAGCACGGTTGATACCATGACGGGTGATAGCCATCAGCATGCCACGAGAAGTCATAACATCAACCAAAAGGGCAAGATGGCGGTGATTGACATAGGAACCATCAAAGGCCAAGACTTGCGTCAATTCGCGCATCAGGGCAGACCGCGCTGCCTCAATACCAAAGACCTCGAGGACTTGAATGAAGTTGTTTGTGTATGTTCGCGTGGTATCAACACCGGGTACAGTCAAAACCTCGGCCAGAGCTGTCCCTGTGGTATCAAGGTACCATTCCTCGCAACGCTTGTCATTCTTGTCAGCCACAAGTGCGCCCTCTGGAGTCTCGACAAGCTTAGTCTGTATGTTCAAGAAAGCTCGGTCCACGCGCGGTACGCCACGCAAGGTCAATGTATCAAGTATGTGAGCCTCGAGACGCTTGAGCATAATGTCTTCCTCGGGATCCTCATCAGATTTAGAATCTTGGTTGATCATTCGGATACGAAGAACTTGTTCCTCAGCGTTGTTGTCGCTAAAGATGACAGCTACATCATTGGTGTACTCCTCTTTGACTCGAACCGCGACGTCGTCGACCTTGAGACCCTTGTCCAACATTTTTTGACGATCAAGAATGATACGTAGAACCCATCTTGACTGATTATCAATTGAGTCTGCGTGCTCTTCAGGAATGATGAAATACGATTCCACCATATCCAGATCGTCAGCAATGTTAGTTGACTGGATATCAGGGTCATAGTAGATCTCTGTAGCAGCGGTCACAGAGCGCAGGTTGGTGTGCTCAACGGCGCTGCGCAAGAGTTTGGCAGACTCTTGAGACGAATTTGCTCCATCTTGATAAACGACCATAGATGGTGTTTTGATATTGCTTGCAATGTTGAGAATTTCCTTGAGACGTGGCACACCAAGTGTCACATTCTTTGAGGAGACACCAGCAAAGTGGAAGGTGTTGAGGGTCATCTGCGTGGCAGGTTCTCCGATGGACTGAGCAGCCAGGACACCGACCATCTCTCCAGGGTTCACCAAAGCTCTCGAGAATCGACTCTCCAACTCTCCGAGCACATGGGCGAAAGCCAGCTTGTTGAGTCGCATCTGCAGAGCGAGACGCTTGAAGGCAAGCCTCGATCGCAACTGCGCCTTGATCAGCAGCGTGGCATTTAGTTGCGCTTCTTGTGACAAATAGTCATCACCACGAACAATCACCATAGTATCCAACAACTTTTGAACTCGAGGGATAACTTCGGCTGGATGTAAATCACTACGCTGCGAGTCGTCTACCTTGAAGAGTCGCCTCGCGCTATCGATGATTCGAATCACATTCAGCGGAAGCTGCATGTACTCTTCGGCCCCCTTGCGCGAATTGACATCCCGTAACATTGCACGGTCTTTCAGAAGCTGTTCGTATTCCTCGTCTAATAGCTGTTGAACTCCAAGATCTCCGTTGAGCTCATTCGCGTGTTCTAATAGGTCGGCGGTGACTTGATTTTGCTCGCCTGTAACATCAAGACGGTAACGGTCCTCGAACGCCTTATCAGACATGTTGATGTGGTCCACGCGTTGTTTCTCGATAATAGACCCATCAAGACCGTCCTCACCGTAGATGAATTGAACTATATCACCAAGCGAGTTCCTGACTGTGCCGTCATACTTCGCCATGACATCTTCGAGCGCCTTGACGAGACGGCGTTGAATATATCCCGTTTCAGCAGTCTTCACGGCAGTATCAATCAGACCTTCACGACCAGCCATAGCATGGAAGAAGAATTCAGTAGGGGTAAGACCTCGCAAGTAAGAGTTCTCCACGAAACCTCGAGACTCCGGAGAGTAATCATCCTTCGTGAAGTGGGGAAGGGTACGATACTTGAAACCAAAGGGGATACGCTTTCCCTCTACTGACTGTTGACCCACCAGGGCAGTCATTTGGGAAATATTGATAGTGGATCCCTTAGAACCCGATCTAGCCATCTGCACAGCATTGTTCAAATCTTTCAGACTCTCCTCGGTTCTTGTACCAGCTTTGTCACGAGCTGTGTTAAGAGCTTTGGAGACTTGACTCTCAAAAGTCTCTCGGACGTTCATACCAGGAAGTGACTCGAGTTCATTTGCAGTAGCCTTTGCAGTGAGCTCTGCTACCTCGTTTTTCTGCTCTGTGATCGCCTCTTCAATTCTTTCAATTGTGCGTTTGTCTGGAATTGTATCACCAATGCCGATGCTAAAGCCGTGGTGAAGGAGCCAATAATTGACCACTCGTTGACAGCCATTGAAGAAGGCCATTGCCGCGTCTGGACCGCTCTCGTTAAAGATGAGATGAATGATACCACCACTGGATGCTCCAACGTTCTTCTTCGTGAGAAGGCCGAACATCAGCTCTCCGCCAGTTACCAAAAGCCCGTCATCATTGAGTGGCGCATCTTGTTTACTTTCGCTGGCCATATGCAGATTGACGATCTTGGGGATGATCATGCTGATGACTTGCTTCCCGGTCCACCTGGGTCGAGGCTTGATGATAGCTGGTTGAGGTATCACGCCATCCCACTCGGGAACCCACAAAAGAATGTTCATCATTGCTTCTTTTGTCAAAAAATTATCTCGGCGGCAAATCTTGTAGACTCCAGCAAGGGTGTCCTGCACAATACCCATGAGAGGACCGTTCCGCTGAGGAGAAACAATGTTAAGAGGCACCATGCAGAGTTGCATCACCTCAGATCGAGTCTCTTCAGTCTGTGGGACGTGTAAGTTCATCTCATCACCGTCAAAATCGGCATTATAGGGCCCAGTGACTGATAAGTTGAGGCGAAAGGTGGAATACGGCATCACCTTCACTCTATGGCCCATCATAGACTCTTTGTGTAGAGATGGCTGTCGGTTAAAGATGATGAAATCACCATCGACAATGTGCCTCTCTACCTTCCATCCGTACTCTAGATTAACGCCAGAGGTATTCTTATTATGCCGCAGATCGATACGTGTTCCATCGGATCGAATAACGTACTTGGCGCCCGGGTGATCATTAGGACCGTTCTTGACCAACTGGGAAAGCTTGCCAATATTGTAAGGGGTGACAGTCTCGGGGTATGTAAGGGTTCTCGCGATGCTCCTCGGCACACCAACCTCGTCCAAAGACAGATTGGGATCACCAGTAATGACGGTACGAGCTGAAAAGTCCACGCGCTTCCCCATCAAATTACCTCGCAGACGACCCTCCTTGCCCTTTAGCCGAGCTCGAATAGATTTAATGGGTCTTCCAGACTTCTGCATTGCTTGCGGTAAGCCAGCAATATCATTGTCCATGTATGTTGCAACGTGATATTGCAGTAGATCCTCAAAATCAAGCGTGATGTGAGCTGGAGAACCTTCTTGATGGGCTTGTCGCACATTCCCATTTGCACGAATAATGTCACCAAGCTTGTACGTCAAATCGTCCTCTCCTCGCATACCTTGACCTGTGCCGTCCATAGAAATACTCGGTCGAACGGGTGGAGGAGGCACTGGTAGGACGGTGATAATCATCCATTCTGGACGCGCATAGTCGTTGCTCAACCCAAGGTCGCGGATTTCGTCGGAGGAAATGCTTCGGAAGATGTGCAGAGCCATCTCTGGTGTGATTTGTTTCTTTTCCGGTTGTGCACCTTCACTAATCTCATCCTTCGATGGCTTGAAGGTGCCCATCAACTTTAGAGCAGCCTGACGAATTTCTGGCTGCTTGTTGCCACATCCGCCGTGCGATCGTTTCGCAGCTTCCTTTGGATCTTCGTTGAACCCATCTTCAGCAGCGCTCAAATCGCTGTCGCAGACCATCTTTTGCTTGCAAATTCGCCATATCGCTTCGAAACGACGCTTCGGGTCACGAATGCTTACAGCTGCTTTGTATTGTGGATTATTCTACAGACGCGATGTTAGCATTAAGGCACAATATGACTTCCGCCCTCAAGTCCGGGCACACTGACTCTATCAAGTAGAATGCGGCCACAGTTGTGGCATACAATCTCCAAAATCTTCTTGATCTTCTTGATGAATCCAGGGTGGTAGACAGGCTTAGCCAGCTCGATGTGACCGAAATGCCCAGGACATTCGGACATGTTTTGATCGCAGGTGGCGCACTTGAATTGCCGATCGATAGAACCAAGTCGAGGGTCGTTGAGACCTCCGTCACGCGGCTTCAGCTTGCTCTCGTCCATTGTTTCAGGGTACATTATATGGGCTACACTCATATTCTTGACTTCTTCGGGCGAGAGTAGTCCAAACTGTATCTCCTGGATGGTCTTCAACGGCGCATCCGAGTGAGGAAATGTAAGATTCGCCATGTTGATGGATGTTGTTGGGGATTGCCTTGGATGGCGTGGGAAAAGCGAGTCTCGAGGCGACGCCCTCTAACAGCAGCAGACAGACGTTTGAAGATGGCGCAGACCTAGACGATGCGAAAAAACGTCACAGAGAGATGGATGAGATGCGCGAGACGATGGAAAAGAGCGTGGTGACCGTGATGGCGCTGAAGGCAGCGCAGGCCCAAGGCCCCGTAGATCCTCACCTCCCGACCGTGAGTGCCAGCGATGCGAAGACGATGGCTAAAGGAGCGTGATGTGTCTGTCTCGTCCGAGAGGAGACTTCGACGAAGGAATACACGATACTGGACGCGCTATTCCTGGATGTTGGGTCGGGTCGATGGTTGATGTTCGTAGCCACGATGAGCCCTTTGTTCGAGGCGCGCGATGCGAAAAAGCCATGAGGCTCAAACGGCGCTAACCCCTTTAGGCTGACCGCATAGACTATATTTGACAGCCAATCACCGGCTGAGACTGCACATGAGAACTGAGTCACCCTCCGCGTTCACGACGACTCATTCGGTGACGATGGTCGATGCCAGAAAAGGACATGCGCAAGAAATGCTACCAGTTGATTTCATTCTTAGCTAAGTGCGACAGAATTCCTTACACACAGCTACTTATCACACATATACAGGACTTGCTCGAACCAGACTACTCAACGAGTCGTTTGCCCCGGGACTTCTCTACATACAGAGTCAGAGCGGGTAGAATGAGAGTCTGCTGAGCACGCCCGTTGGAAAGATGAGCAACGAAGTAGACATCGCGAAAAATCCTGTATCTGCCACCAATAGGAGACGCGGCCTTCCGTAGTCATTCATCTACTGCGAATCATTTTTATCTCATGGACGCCTCGTGCATTCCGCTATGCCTCCTGGTATACCAATGCCAACCTATACGCCGATAAGCCTTTGCCGTTCCCGCTCAAAACGCCATTGACCAGCTTAACGTTTTTTACTTTTCGTCTTCGCCCTCTTCATCAACTCGTCACCACTGCCCATCACGTCCGACTCAAGCATGTACTCCCTGCCAGCTGTGGGGCTCTTTCTCCTCATCTCGCCTCTTCCAACGGCTACAAACTCTTCTTCGCCCTCGCTATCCTGGACGTCCAGCTGTACTGGCATACGGAACGCATTATCATCTTCCTCCAAGCTCTTCACCGGCTCCACTGTGAAGACGTCAATATCCTCATCCTCAAGGTCTAGTCTGCGCTTGTGGATTTCCTCCTGCGGGTGGATGTCGAATTCGTCTTCGTGCTCAATGTACTCGACATTCTCTTCGACTTCAACGAAATCAGGTGCGAGGGCTGACCATCTCTGCTGCGGAATATTCGACCAGATATTGATTCTGCCAGACTCCAGCGCACAAGCAGCAATTAGCGGTCGATGAGGGTGCCATTCCACTACTCCATGTTCTTCCTTCGTCCCTTCCAGTATCTTTACTAGACTGCCATGATTTCGCTCCCATATATAGATGTCGTGATTGTTATACGTAGAAGCAGTGACGTATTCTCCCGTCGAGCTGAATGCAACATGATTCCATGATAACCTGTTCACCACATCCTGGAATTTGTGCTCGACCTCAATATCTATTGTATCTGGATCCTCGGAAAGGTTGGGCATCTGTATCGTCCGAATGATCCTGTCTGTGGAATTTATGACCATATCTCTTCCCGAACTAGTAAGTCGCAAGAATATCACAACACCCGTGCATATCTTCGTAGAGTAGATTGTAGTCCTCGACGCGACCTCAATGACATTTAAATACCCCTTATTAGTGCCTGCAATAATGTGCTTCCCGGAAGCTGTAAAAATCGATACAGTTGTCGCCTGCTTCGCATCCTGAGCAGCAGTCTTCTCACTAACAACCTCATCAAGCCCTCGTTTCGGTGCCGACGGGAGGTTGAGCTTCACGCATTTTGATTCCGTCGCGTCAACAAGCAGAGGCTGATCCTCGAAAAGCGAAACCACAAACACCAAACTAGCTCACATCAGTGCTCAGTTGCATGCATAGCAATTGGGCATGCTTACTGGTTCTCGGGATGCAGATCCGCAATATAAACCGCGGCCTCGAATCTCACACTCCTCAGGATACTTCCATCCTGCAAATCCCAGAGATTGCACTTCCAATCCTGGCCCGATGTCAAGAGAAACCGCCCATCTCGCGACCAGCTCAGACTCTGTATCTGCCTTGTATGCCCTTTCAATTTGCGCGCTACACCTTGGGTTTCCACATCGAATATCACAACTACACCGTCTGCACGACCGGCGGCGAGGAAGTCGCCTTTACGGTTGAAGCGCAGAGCGCACGCGTGGCCACTGCGTAGGCTGCCTGTGGTAGATTCGGGATAGTCTTGAGCTAGGGTGAAGGGATCGTTTAATGAGAGATTCATTGTGGTGGTGCAACGCGATTGAAAGAAATGTCAAGGTGCACCAGGTGGTTCAACTTGACGAGGCTGCTGGTGGGGGAGAAGGCTGACATGGTCACATGATCGCACAGGAACATATTCCTATTCATCGAGCCAAAACCTGAAGATTTAGGAAAGGCAGATTCTTTGGGTGGAATATTGAGAGACTTAAGTTGGTTCCAGAAGTGAACCGCTTCAGCGGACGATTCTGAGTTAAATAGTCATGTGAGTAATATTTCACGTAGTGTGCCTTGTCAGAGAGGGTAGACACAACCCTTCCGCGGCCAAGAAATCTATATTTTCGAGCCATATCACGACTTCCTATTCCTGATAAGCCCTTCGGCTCTCTCAGTTAAGAGTCAGCGTGAATAATACTGCAAATTCAAAGAATTCTGGAGGTTGAGATATCCAGGTAGCTCAGCTGATGACATTGGCAGAATAAGGGGCTTTAGCGAGTTCAGTATCTACAGGCTGGAACTATAATCTGATGAAGCAGCCACCATGATCTAAGGAACAGACCATGGGATGAGTATACTCGCTACAAAGAGGTGGATTTTCAAACTCAGTTCTCTGTAAATCTATTCGAGACACTACATGCCCACTTGTATCGCAAATCTGGAAAGACCTCGATAGAAAGAGTTAGAGACAGCATGCTGGAGCGGGAACATATTGATTGCATTTCATCGTTCTTGCGCAAAACTAGTTGTAGGAATAAGTTCATAGAAAGTATATAAGATCTCAAAAATATAAGAGCTGCTATAAGCAAATAGCTTCATTGTCAAGCCAAGATTAGGCTAAAGTAACAGATAATCTCTCAGCATCCACAGTAATTCTCCAAAGACAGAATTGCCTGCATGTTATGAGCAAAGTCAGATCTCCTACTCTCATTCATTCTTAATAAACATACGCCGCCTGCGTCAGCGGCAGTGCGGTTGCAGCCTCACAGGTGGCATGGACACCATCCGCCTCGACTCGGTAGCTCTCTGGATCGACTTTCATCTTCGGCATGGTGTCATTATACTTCATGTCTTCCTTGCCTATATTACGGCAATTCCTCACAGCCTCAACACGACTCTTCAGGCCATATGAAGCGATCGTGCCGCTTGTGATGGATGATTCTGAGACAAAGAGGACGGAGGACTGCGGGACGAGCGGCGCGAACATGGGGCGTGCGATGATGGGTTGGACGGTAGGGATGGAAGCGTTGGGATCACCCTGTAGATATTAGTTCCTGAAAAAAAAGGAAGAGGTGTTAGAATGGAAATTTTACCATTTGTTGATAGGCAATAAACCCGCTCTTGATTATGGTTTCTGGTTTGGTTCCAAACCAAGCAGGATTCCACAGCACGAGATCAGCAAGCTTGCCTACTTCCACGCTCCCAATCACATGTCCCATGCCTTGAGCAACAGCCGGATTGATGGTATACTTGCTAACATATCTCTTCACTCGGAAGTTATCTGCTCCCGTGCCTTCATCTTCCCTCAAGGTACCGCGCTGAACCTTGTTCTTGTGAGCCGTATTCCAAGTCCGAAGAATCACCTCTCCACAACGACCCATAGCTTGAGAATCTGAGGACATCATGCTGATAGCGCCGAGATCGTGAAGGACATCTTCAGCGGCGATTGTCTCAGCACGGATGCGAGATTCAGCAAACGCAACGTCTTCAGGGATGTTTTTAGAGAGGTGATGGCAGACCATCAGCATATCAAGGTGCTCGTCAAGAGTATTCCTAGTATATGGTCTGGTTGGATTCGTAGAAGAAGGGAGGACATTGGCATGCTCCACCACACTAATAATATCTGGTGCGTGGCCCCCGCCAGCACCCTCTGTATGATAGGTGTGAATTGTCCGGTCCTTGAATGCCGCAATAGTTGATTCAACGAAGCCAGATTCGTTCAAGGTATCGGTGTGGATGAGACATTGAACATCAAGCTCGTCGCATACCGTTAAACAGGAGTCAATAGCCGATGGAGTTGTACCCCAATCTTCATGAAGTTTAAGACCACAAGCGCCAGCGACTACTTGTTCTCGAAGTGCTAGAGGATTGCTGTCATTGCCTTTACCTGTGATTCCAAGATTTACTGGTAAGGTATCACAGGCCTGAAGCATCTGCCGCATGTAAGTCTTGCCGGGGGTGCACGTTGTTGCGCTGGTGCCAGCACTACTATTCGTTAGCCAGTTGCCGGATGACGTTCTGTCAGAGACCTACCTAGGACCTGTTCCTCCTCCGAGCATAGTGGTTATACCTGATGAAATGGCCTCATAGATTTGTTGTGGACAAATAAAGTGGATGTGGGAATCGAAACCGCCTGCAGTGATGATCTTGCCTTCACCAGCTATGACATCTGTGCAAGACCCAACAATCATGTTAGGAGAAACACCATCCATCACATCTGGATTGCCAGCCTTGCCAATCCCAACAATGACACCGTTCTTGACACCGATATCCGCCTTGTAGATACCAGTCCAATCCACAATCAGAGCATTCACAATTGCAAGATCCAACGATTCTATATCGGAGACTCCAGTAGCTTGACCCATGCCTTCTCGTAGAGTTTTACCTCCACCGAATTTGCATTCGTCTCCGAAGGAAGTAAGATCCTTCTCGACCTTGATCCAAAGATCTGTAAAGCCCAGCCTGACAGTATCACCTGTGGTGGGGCCAAACATGGTCGCGTAAGCCGCCCTGTCCAACTCGAACATATTGATATGCGCAGCGTCGCCGGTAGGCTCTGGAGTATGTGCGAATCCCGCCTGCTGGAGTTTCGAAACGATCTCATCCGCGCGAGAGACATCGACCTTGCCAGTAGCGAGATGATTACCACCACGGATGACCTTCTTCCCGCCAATCTCCACAAGCGTGACAGTCTTTGTATCTCCAGGCTCGAAACGAACCGAGGTGCCTGCAGCGATGTCGAGACGGTAGCCATATGCCTTGATGCGATCGAATTCGAGTTGGGGATTTGTCTCGATAAAGTGATAATGAGACCCAATCTGCCAGCATCAGTCAGAAGAGTCCTATACCGACTGATCAAAATTACCTGTATTGGCCTGTCCCCCTTGCTTGTGACCTTCAACTTGATCCTCTTTCTGCCTTCATTCAAGACTACCTTTCCTTTCACAGTAACAACAGCACCAGGCTGCTTCGTCGCCTCGTATTCTTGAGAATCTGGGAGTTCAAACAGGCTTATATCTGGGATGGGTAGGAAACTGCCATACAGAGCTTTCGCGAGATCGCCGTCGTCGCTACTAATCGGGTGGTGTACGGTGACGAGGTAAGTTCCAGTCGGAAATGTGCCCTCGACCATTATTTCAGTAAGAGTCGAGCAGACTGAGGGCAGAACATGGCGGCGACCGAGCATCGTCGTACCAATAGACATGAGGTCTGCGACGGTGTGCCTGCCATCGCGAATGAGCTTCGAGCTGTTAGATCTGATGTTTTCTGCTGATGCGGGGAAGGAGAGCGACTTCTTGGAGATTGTTCGCGACGAGAGCCTACGCGAGGATTCTGTCAATTATACAGTTTCTGAACGCAGGGTTTCAAGGTATAACCTACTGCTGCTTCAGAATGATTCAGCTTCACGCCTCGAGCAAGGCGTCGCTGTGCGAGGAGGCCAAGCTGGGAGATGACCAGCTTATCGAGCTTAGGCAATTTTGTGAGCATCTGCTTTTCAATGAGGGCTAAATTGGACGCACTTCTTTGGGAACGAGATGCATCTTGATACTGAGCCTCTATTGCAATACCGACAACAGCTCAAGACAGCTTCGGTATGCTGGAGCTTTGCCCTGTCGTTTCAATTCCCATCTGAAGATGTCGAACGACCCTAGCCTGGCTGATGTACCCCGCGGGCGCGATAAGCACAAGCTCCCAATCAGAGGACGAGATTAATCTCGAAGTCGTCCTGTAGTTCCCACGAACAGCACGAAAGACAATTGAATATCAAGCTTCACCAGAGAATGTGTTCAAGGGAAAATTGAGAACCTTGCTATTCGCAGTCCTTTTCTCATCCATTGTCATCATTGATCATCGCGATCATTATATAGGTTAATATGGTATCCAGCTCATTTCTTTCTACCCAAAAAGCTATCCAAGTCCCATGCCTATAATTGACGGCACCCACTCCCTGCAACTCCTACCACCTAACCCTTGAGTCGCCATTAAACGCCCGAGAAGAATAACAGATGCAACGCTAAATACAATACAACACTCCTCATTCGCAAGACAATTATGTGAACCCAGGAAACACTTTTGATAGTGTCTGCCTCCCTGCATGCAATGTTAGCCTCCACTTATATAGCAAATCGAGCGAAGAAACTAACATTTGGGATTTTGTCGTCTCTGTTCAATCATGTCGGGATCTGGAATGGGCACCTGTTGAGATGCTAGGTCTCTAATCCTTTCCTGTACAAGAGCTTGCCGCGGGGGGCTCAGCGGGATCTCGGCTCCCAGGACAGTGGCTGGCGGTCGAGTAGGCAAAGTAGCGACTACAGATGCTGACTGTTGCTCTACTTGTGGTAACATCGACATGGGTGACGATTCCCGCCCTTGATCTAACTCGGATAGCGAATGATTCTTGCGTCTCAAGCCAAATCTCTTCACCCGACTCCTGGCCGTTTCCGGCTCCATGCCAGTTCCGCCATCCTCCAGCCTCACTCTAGTCCGCAACCTCCGCAGATTTCGTTCTCGACGAACCATTGCATTAGTTATCTTTACTGGGCAGAAGCCCAAGGGTAGTGCACTACTCTTGCACAAGGGACAGAGCGAACTGTTGAAGCTCAAGAACGTGTCTATGCATTCTGGATGGAATATGTGACCACACGCGAGTTCTCGGATTTCGGTTACTCCTGACTCAAAATCCTCGAGGCAGATAGCACAGATAGGTTGCGAATATGGCAAGAACTTATGAGCAAGAGTTGAACCAGAATTGGACGCACTATCGCTCATGATGATCGAGTCAGAGGGCAGATTCCCTGCGGACCCCCGACCACCTGGCTGCAGATTCTGATTCGCAGCCGCTGAAGCGGGATGCAGAATCCCAGTATTCATGACTGTAGGGGTCTCTTTGTGAATAGTGGTTGGGAGCAGCGTCTTCTCACTCTCGTCATTGTATATGAAGAGAGGCAGCCTTTCTATGAAGGGCTGGGGCACGGTGAGACGTTTGATACCAAGAGCCTCAAGGTTGACTTCTCCGTTCTCCACCCTTCGACGAAGAGACTGCCGACGGTGCCGTTGAATGAGATGCATGGTAATAGACGTAGCTGCAAGGATGACAACGAGGACGGCAATGACAAGGAGCAGAAGCTCCCAGAACTGAGGCAAGGTCGCTGAGTTGGTATTATCGATCTCGGTATATAATCTAACATAGTCTCGGGGGTCTACACCGGGAAGTTCTGATATTTCGTGACCGTAAGGAACGTTCGTCATGTTACCCGAGTAGAGACTTAACTGGCGCATCAAAAGGGCTCCATAGTATCCAGGAATTGTATAGACAGGAAATTGATTGGCCTTTTTCCAGGATCCGCCATCGTGGAGATCCCAGGCCGCTGAGGAGGAGGGGGGAGGCGCACTCGTTTCATTGTTAGGCAGATAGAATATGAAGGCCCGAGTTGGGTCGTGACGTGCAGTATTTAGATACGCGTGGGTGCATTCAGCACTTATCCAAGGTGCAAGAGCAACAAGTGTGAAGTCTGTAGGAGGAAGATTAGCGCGTCGGGTGACATTAGAAGGCACGTATGCTTTCGAAATGTTGTGACAATCATCAGTTGCATCGATGTCCGGCACATAGAGGAAGCCGGTGGTCGTGCCGCTTCGGTCTGAGTTCTGTGTCGATAGGGTTTGTAGATTCTCTGCGAGGTCCTGCGAGAAGGAGATATTTGGCTGGTTAAATATTAGTCGCATTCGACAGAGCGAAGTGGACAGACGCGAAGGGTACACACAGATAGTTGTGACACGACGGGCTCAAGCTGGGAGTTGGTGGCGGTGTTACTCCATTCTTCGTTAGGGAAGAGCAGGCTGTAGCAGACATCAGCTTCACCGAACACATTATGATATCATCCAGATGAACACAAGGCCGCCTGATCTGCGGTAGAGTTCCTGAGGTTGGTGGATTGCGGATGCGGCTCCAGAAGTGCGGGAGACGCGGCTCGCTGTGAAAATGGGGGGGAAGACGCACACGTAGGACTCTATCTCATTCGCAGCTACAACCAAAACCAAGTCGTCAGTCAACCAGTCAACCAAAGTCGTGTGTATACGCTTGTCTCAGATAGACATCGATCTTGGACAGAGCCAAGAAGGGATGCATCTGGGCGCCAAGGACGATGGAGAAGACGACAACATACCCATTCTGACCGCGAGAACAACGGCGGAAGCGCACTGCCTCTTGCACCAGGCAGCAGGCCGTTCGCGCTGAGCAGATTGATTGTAACCATCCGCATTCGAGGAGGTGGAAGGGCGACGAAGAGATCGCGAAGATGCAGAAAGTGAGAGTGAAGACGCAAAAGCTGCCAAGACTTCCAAGAGATAAATGCGGGCACCAGAAAGCTTGTCTGGTCTTGACTTGAACTTTTGCTTGTGTTGGGGGCAGCGAAGATCTAGTTAGGGGTTGGGTGCGGTGTGCGGTGTGCGGTGTGCGAGAAGTGCGAGAAAGGCGAGTGCGTGGGTGGGACTGGGAGCAGACGATGGATGTGATTGGCTGGTGGGGATGAAAGGGGTATGTGATTAGATAAGGACGGTACCTCCTGCTACATGCACATCCTGTCACCTTATTAGCACTAGTCCATGGACCGACCAGGCGAGGCGAGGAGAGACAAGGCATGACAAGGCAAGGCCAGGCAAAGCACCGCACCAACCCAACCACGTTCACGCTTACTCTCACGCTCACTCTCTCACGGACAAACTCTCACGCACCGCATCCATCACATCGCGCTGCTTCTCCAGAGCCTCTCCCCAATGATGTGCAGCTGGCGGAAGTGCTGAGTGCTCGGTGCCCACGCCTCAACCTCCCCCCCATCTCGCAC
This sequence comes from Proliferodiscus dingleyae, assembly GCA_003988795.1. Classification (NCBI taxonomy): domain Eukaryota; kingdom Fungi; phylum Ascomycota; class Leotiomycetes; order Helotiales; family Lachnaceae; genus Proliferodiscus; species Proliferodiscus dingleyae. Next base: position 201,000 of record QYAK01000001.1, on the reverse strand, counting down.
AATCCACCGCGAGAACTCACAGCGCATTGTGCTGCACCCAGTATGCCTCCCCCCCCGCCGAGCCAGAAGGGAACAGGCAAGAAGGGCAGAGACCCGCGCCAGAGCCGCAGCCGCAACTCCACGCCCAGCATCGGCGCCACCAACTTTCCTCACGCCGATTCTGGTGAGACGGCGCTGCTCGAGCTGCCCAAGGACAAGTTCCCCACCTCGCCTGACTTTGGCGACTATGTCGCCCTCGCAATCCCCAGTTCCAAGGATCTGGAAGCCCTCTCGGAGAAGCTGCAGCGGCTGATGGCGGTCATCGAGACCCGGGGAAATGTATGCGACAAGGGGATGAGGATGCTGGCAGACATGAGGAAGAAGAGGCTGGAAGCCATAGAGAAAGAACGGAGGGAAGAAGAGGCCAAGAAGAGAGACGCTGCCGACGAGGAGGAGCGGGGCAAGCTGAAGGCAAGCAAGATCAAGAAGAGGAAAGACATCAGTTCTGGCGCCGAGGAGCGGCCTTTGACCCATGGTGCCCATGGTCTGGCGCCTCAAGATGGCTCGAATTTAGGTCAGTGTGCTCCTCCATTGTGTGAACGGGCGGTCAGCAGACATATATTCAATATGCTGTCTTTTTGTGAAAAGTGAAGTAGAGCTAATGTTGCTCTTATCAGAACGCTCATCCCCAAACCCCTCCGTACGAAAAGCTTCACGTAGGCTATCCGACTCTACAAGCTCATCTCTATCTCCTATTGCGCAAGCAACGCCTGCTGCTACGGGAATGGACGTTGATGAAAAGGAGGATGCGGCGATTGATGACGATTCCAGCTCCGACGAACACCAACCACCACCAGCACCCGCAATACCCCATCTTCAGTATTTTGGCGATGATCCCTCCACATTCCCCGACCCCACTGTATACGAAATTCGCGAGGTGACACCAGACATGGATGATGATATGAAGCGCGAGATATATTCCGTTGCACGTTTCCCCGAATCCAATCTTGAAGACCTGATTCCTGGCCTGCCTCCCGACAAAGACTTCAGCAACGCGAAACCCACGAATCAAGTACAAGCCAATACCTTCGCTACTTATCTGGAACCTTATTTCCGAGCATACACCGAAGAAGATAGTGCTTTCCTGCGCGAGAGGGGCGACCGCACTACTCCATTTGTTATTCCTCGGCGGGGTAAGAAGCACTACAATGAAGTTTGGACGGAAGAAGATGGTGGCATGTCACTTGACAACTCCTCGCATGGCAATAGCAGGCTTTCGGCAAACCAGGCGCGCAAGAGCATTGAAGAAATGACCGATGGTTTGGCTGAAACGGACCAAATCTCAGCTGGACCGATTTTGTCACGATTTCTCGCAACCCTGAGGCCCGAGAACCGTGCGCCGCCGTCTGAAGAGAAGCCTACAGTAAACGGCTTAACAAATGGAGAAGCCAACATAGATGGTGAGGCTAATGGCGAGCTTGGCGAATCAGTTCAAGCACCCGGCGATGGTGCTGCTGCACCAGTGCCGCCAGCATCTTACATGACAGAATCAGCTTCAGAATCGTGGAAAAAGGCCGTCCACACTAAGCTCGAGTATCCCCAAATTGATGAGCGGATCAAGCAAGAGCTTCGTCACATTGGTTTCCTACCTCCAGATGCGGACCCCGACTATGACGCTCATTATGACGACGAAATCGCTGTACGACTTCGCGCATTGCAGGCTGAATTAAAGCAGCAATCCATTATCAATGGAGCTCGCAAATCCAAGCTACAGGATCTGGTCAAGGAGCGGATGGCCCACCAGGAATACACTACCATCCTCGAGGATCTCGACGGCCAGGTACAGACTGCATATCTTAAGCGGACTCGTACTATGGGCAAGAGCAAGAAGAACAAACGGCCTGGTGGAGCTGGTGGAGGTAGCCACTTCGTCGGAGGCGCTGCTGGAGTCACTCGTCCAGGGATTGGCGATTTGACGAAGACTGTGATGGAACGACGAAAGAAGTGGATTGAGGGTGTCGGGCCTGTCTTTGACGATGAGCGGAGCACCGTCAAGGTTCCTAGGGCTTCAAATCCGGGAAGTTCTATCTTCAAGCCGGAAGACATGGCTGAGCTTGTCAGGAAGGAAAAGGAGTCTTGGGATGAAGATGTTGAAGAGGAATGACCTTGAGATTAAACTGTCTCTTTCAGTCGGGAGCCATTTTGGCTGGCGTTGGCATTTGGTGAGGAAGGCGTCTTATAAGACAAGTGGTAGGGCAATCTGGTGGCATTGGCGTCAGCAGTCTGCTTGTGAAATAGCACTTCCAAACACTATCAGGCATTTTGAAAATTCACACATGAGTTGACCGAGTCAGTCGTAAGTCTCGAACCTGCTTTTGTGCTAATATTTGACTCCCCTCTTCCTCAAGAAGCTTGAGAAACTATCTCTAGAGATGTTTTCTCAATTTTGATATTCACATGGCAGAAAAAACTAGGACCCATCGAACATTGGCTAAAAAATGCAAAATGCTTGGCAGAAACTATAGGAATGCCTGATAGAGTGAATATTTTCCTGCCAATTGACATATCACTCCGGCATTGCGCAGATGGCAGCGACGTTGTTCAGTCCTTTCTTTCCTTAGCCACCCCTCGCCGCCTTCGTCTATTCTACGTCCTTCTGAAACAACCTCAACGGCACGCATTTGCATTACCTACTCTGTTGTTCCAACGTCGAGTAACAGCTCTTGAGGCACCTTCCTCAAGAGGAGATCAAACTCATTCAGAAAAGCGCAATTTGAAGGCCCAGGATGATAGACCCCATACTTGTGACGAACCTGCCCAATCCTCAAGATTGGATCGGATCTTTAGCAACGATATTGATCCTTCCCTCACAGGAGCTCTACTGGGTGGCGACACTGTGGAGAGCAAGCGTTGGGTTCACGACAAGTACCAGCTTGCCACAAGTTATCCAAAGAGTCCAACTTCACCAGACAGGCGCTCTGATTACTATCCCTCACACACACTACTGTAGGCCGAACCGATAGTTACAAACCGACAGATTCACCTCTTCGTTCTATTGACAGCTATAGGCCTAGAAGGGACGATCCTCGGACCATTGTCTGGTCAACCCCATCAAGAGATTCTTCAGGTTGGGGCACAATGTCGCACAGTGTCCAGGCAAATATCACATGTGGCACAGCTGCAGCTCTACCAGACCAAAATCAGCAGCTCAGAGAGATGGTACGCCGTTTCGGATACCCTGTGGCATCTTACGATCTCGTACAGAAAGAATCTAGCCAGACGGTGAGGGTAAGATACTCGGGCAAGGCCCTGCCCTCAGAATGGCTTAAATGGAAAGAGCTGTATCTGACCTGGAATCATTTCAGTATGGTTTCATTTGCCGCAAGATAGATCTATTGATTTTGCTAACCTCGAAGCAGCGACTGAATCGTTCCCTTTCCGAGAGCCAAATTTGGCACCACCACTTGGCGAGAGTTCTCCTTCAGAAACTGACGTAGAATTTTCAATGAAATGCCAAGCCACAGTGAGTAAGGCCGGCAAGCCGAATGTCTCAAGTGACTCTACTACTGAGCAACCTTCGAGCCCGCCTAGATCCACTGAGATTGACAGGAGAGAGCGTCACAATCCAATCATATACGTTACCCTTGAGAAGCAAATGGAGGAGATGGCCAAGCAGCGTGGGGGCTCAGAGCTTAGACGCTCGTTCTTCCAATATCTGCAGAAAATGAGGGACAAGGCGATCAAGAACCACAGAGACTGCGACAAGGCCGTGCGAGCTTTTATAGCTGACGAGCTTACGTGGAGGCACTTTTGTGCGTGCCCTCAACAATCCTTCGCCATATTTATACTGATTATTGTCAATAGTCTATGAGCCGTTTCCAGGAAAGTACCCGGTCCAGGGGGGCCACTCGCTTGCTTGCTTGCAGAAATCTGGGAGAAGCAACAATTCCACAATCAAGAAGCCAAAGGCAACTCTGCTTCCTCCAGCAGGCCGAGCTAAAACTGAAGGTCAACCTGCAATCACAAAGGTGGTGGGAGGCCCATGTAGTACCCAGTCCGGTGCTATGTCACAGCTTTCCAGCAACAGATCACCTCAAGAGACGCAGGAAGTGCAATTCGACAGGATGATTGGTCCATCAGGGCTACCAGAACAACTTCCAGAAAAGCTTCCAGACGAGCTGCCAACCTGCGAAAGCCAGACGTCCCGTCCAAACGTACTCTTTCCCAACGTATTGCAGAAATTCGAAGAGGGGCCTAATGAACAGAGTACTCAAAGTAAAGTATCTGATGACAATGCTTCCAGCACCCAGAAGGTGCTCGGAATCCATGGCAAGCTACTGCCTACTTCTATTGCAGGGCTGAAGGACATCGCATATTCCATCGTCAAAGATGATAAGAATGATATAATTGCGAATGCTTTCAATTGCCAATTTAGGATTCGTCAGATGCCGAACGATGATGGACTACACCTTATAGCAGTTGCGAGTGATGAAAAGAGTGCTTCGGCCGTTGAGAAAGGGGCCGAGTTCTTGCAGTCATGGGCTAAGAAGGTCCTAGAGGGGGAACCACTCGAGATGTTCAGCTATTATCCTGACTTTTGTCGTGAGTCATACTTATTTACACTTAAATTCCCAGACACCGTTACCTACCATTGAGGCAGTACTTACCAGATTCTTCACCATAGAGACCACCGGCATACCACAACAGCACATCGACAAGTTGAGAGAAGCATATTCGAAGTTGGAGAAACTACTAAATTCTAATTGTATTTCAGCAGGAATGCATTGGAGAGGTTCCTTCGAGCAGCTGGAGTTAGCTTGTCCCGAGCAGGAGTGGGAACGTTATGCCGAAACCTTTTCAGCCACGGAGGTTGACCGCATTATTACTGAAGCAAGTGCCAAAGTAAGTGGGAAGTTCTCGGTCAAAATCTGCCTTGCTGACATTAAAAGGCTGAAGGCTCTTTAAGAATGGTCCACGATGAGGAATCTGGAGAACTGATAAGCCTCGCAGAGTTTAAGCAGAGGACTATATGCCGATTCGTCGGCTTGACTGACATAACTGCTGAATCGAGGAAACGGAATGGAGAGGTGGGAAGGAAGCGCAAGGGAGATGTGAATGAACAACCAGAGCGTGAGGAGAAGCGTAGCAGGGCAGAATAACATCAAAGTGCCCAGTCAAAAGCAGTGCCAGTTATGATAGGGACGAAAGTAGGCATGAAACCAAAAGTGTGGTCAAAGTGTAGGCTTAGTATATACACGAGGAAAGTGGGACAGTGTGATGGGGCAACGACCATCTCCTTCTGAGCACTAGCTATTATATTGCTATACATACCTTCTCCTCTAGGTATCAGAAAAATACTCAAGAGCCTCCGATCAAAGGGACGACACTGCGGTGAATGAATGAATGAAAAGGATCACGTGTGAACGTGGTCTAGCGTGTTCTGCTTCCGTCTCTCATCACCACCATCGCCACCTACAAGTACATCTCCACACCGAGGTGAGGCACTTGACCGTCAGTCTGAGCGTGGATGCTCTTTGTCTGGGAGATGAGAGTCCACTGCAAGCCACCAAAATGTCAACATTCGGTGGTATCATTGCCGAGTTCCCCGACATTCGCGGTCCGTTTGACATCTTGCCACCAGTCCCAGATCCTTGCTGATTTTGTGCTCGCAGTCGATTACTTCCGCGACATTCCAGGTCGCCGCCCGCCTCTCAAATGCTTCTTAAGTCATATCCACAGCGATCATCTGACTGGGCTTCAGGACTTCAAGGCTTCTTTGTATGATCCACAAGATTACGAAAAAAAAAAGTCTAGACCAGGGGTGGCTAATTTTTTTTGCAGCGTCTACTGTTCTCCTGCAACGAAGGAACTCTTGATTCGTCTCGAGCGGAAGACGAATCGGATCAGTTTCGAGACAGGCCTGGCGGAACAGCGCAAATGTGACTACAGATCTCTCGAGTCAAGGCTCAAGACTATCCCCTTAGAGACACCGACACGCATCGAGCTATCACCCAAAAATGAAATACAAGTCACTCTCTTTGACGCCAATCATTGTCCAGGTGCTGTTATGTTCCGTGAGTCTCATCTATCATCCAAGTTTCATTGCGCCCATTGACCTTTGTCTAGTCTTTGAGGGCGATGGGAAAGCCGTCTTGTATACCGGAGACATCAGGTCAGAGCCGTGGTTTGTCAATAACCTAGCCAAAAGCCCATTTCTGATTGAATACACATCCGGGCTGAAGACACTTGACTGCATCTATCTCGATACCAGCAATACACAGCCTTTGGAGTTTCCAACCAAAGCTGAAGGTTTGAGAGAGTTGCTACAGAAGATTTCACGGTATCCTGCCGACACAGTATTTCATTTCGCAGCGTGGACCTTCGGATATGAGGAAGTATGGATGGCTCTGTCCCGCGCTCTTGGGACTCAAGTATGCAATCACAGGCCCAATTCGTATTTCAGATAGTACTAATAACCGCACCAGATCCATGTTGACAAATATAGCATGAGACTTTACAAATCTCTTCGTGGGACGCCTGCTACAAAGGAGAACCCATTGCCTGCTGGACCCTTCCTGACACACGAGGGTCCAGTGCTGACCGGATACACGTGTGGAAACACACCTCAAGACGGGTGTTTGACTGATGACCCGGCCGTCCGTCTCCACAGCTGCATCAAACAAATCAACTGCTCTGCCCTTAAGGCTAAAGATAAAGTGGTCTGGATCCGACCTATAGTTACTCGACTAAAGGATGGAACAGAGGTTGCGGAGGTTGGTATCGGTGGAGGTGCAGATGATTTGACGCGAGAGCCGGAACTAGAACTGGATAATGAATCGATCATGCAGATCATTGGAGAGTGAGTAGAAGGGAGCTTCCTCTATCGATGTACCATTAACTTGTAACCAGGATACAACACTACGAGACCCCAGGTAGTCATGAGCTCACTTTCAGGTTCATCAGTGGAATCAGATCTCTTGGCCGAGCGTTGCCAGTGAACAGCGTGGCACGATTCTTCCAGGACGGCAATGCATCGCCATTAGATCTCATCAAGGCTATCGAGGAGGCAGTCTCCGAAAAGAAACGAAATGCTTCGAATGGGGTTGCAAAAGATGGCAGTCTGCCTAAGGTTGTCACCTTTCCATACTCGCGTCACGCATCTTATCCCGAACTTTGCGAACTACTGAGGATTTTCAAGGCGAAGGACGTCTACCAATGCACGATTGACGAGGAGACTTGGAGCGAAGGTGCGTCCCATAAAAAAAAATGAAATCTCTTAAACTAATCAGTGTTCATGCATCAGATGTCAGCGTCAAAACACTCTTTGGAAACGAGTGCTCTGGGAATATTTTTCGCCACGACACTGAGATCAGGAAGCTGCAAGCTCAGAAACTTGAAGTGCAAAGAAAGACCGCCAGTCAACAGACTCATACCACTACAACTGACAGTTCTGTTTCACCAAATCAAGTTGTCGGTAGTCTCGTGCGAAGGGGCTCGATGACGGCTTTCAAAGACCTAAAAATGCTGATTTTTGGGAATCCTCAAGGTGAATTTTCTCATGATACATGTAGCATAGAAGTCACTCGTGATCTGACACAGCTAGTAGGTACACCAGCACAGATCGATGGTCCCGCTTCTTCAGATAGTAATTCCGGTCCAGCTTCAACACAGCCTAATCAAGCATCGACCCTACACCAGAATCACATTGTAGAATCTCCCGGATCAGAATCTCAGAGAGCGCGCAGGAGACTTATACGTGAAGGGACAGAGGATACGCCAGCCAAGCGTCAACGGATTGGTAGTGAAAGTTCTAGCGCTCGATCCTTCACGGGAAAAGTCCTTGAATTCACAATGCAAAATGAGACTGAGACAGAGCCAAACCCACCAAAAGCCATGATCAAGAGAGATTCAATGGTATTTCCCGGACTTGAGGCCATCCTCGGGCCGAAGCAGTCCGAACTACGTTTCTCCTTTTCGAACTCGCCGAGCCTAAGCATTGAAGCACAAGACAGTTCCAAGTCGCTTGTAGAGACAACGATGGAAGCTGGAGCCGATACCTCAGAGGACTCGATTCATGCTACTACTCCGGGATCTGAGGCAGATACCGATCACGAGCAGGAATCGATAGACCTCTCTGCTTCTGATGGACTAAGGGAGAATGCACACGAAGACTCCAGCGTGGACGACCTTGGTGACAAGACTTTTTTCGATACTGATGACAATATTACTCGGTGCACGATCTGCCGTCACGAAGTCTGGACTGGGAATAGGGGATTCTGCACCGGGTGCCCGGAAGACGAATCTGAGAATCCTTATTATGAGGTTCTTGGCTCCGAAGACGGGCGAAGACCGACGTTCGAAGCAGCCTCGGATGCATCAGAATCTGATCTTGAAGACATGCTCGAGCCATATATCGACTGTCACTCATCGGCGTATGATTCACAGGACCAAAACACGGATTTTGACGAGGAGTACGAGATCAACAGCTTCATCGACAATGGCCCTGAAGCTGAAGCTGATGCTGATGAGAGAGAGGGCGACTCCTTCGATTCATCTATAGAAGATGTCGATTGGAAAGAACGATACCACGGCCTGCTTACCGCGCACAACTCACTCCACAATGCCTTCGGTAACATGTATGATAAATACTATTACTATAAACACGACATCATGGGCGACTTCGAGTCTAGTGATGACAACAGTGAGATTGATGAAATGGAGGAAATGGAGGAAAATGGACTGCTGGTCGTGGACGTCGCGGTCCAAGACCCGGCTGTTGCTGAGCTGGTCCTCTCCCAAGCACGGGAACAGTCTCAGGAGGAGCTCACGCCAGCACGGATCAGAGACCGGGTCGAGGCCTTCGAGGCTGCTAGCAGTGGTGGATGGCATGGCGTCTCGATGGTGTCGACGGGCAACAATCACACTGATCCGGAGATCGAGCTATAGCATGGCTGGGTGGGCGGCATGATACCTTGTCCTTTTTTTTTTTACTTGGCCGGCGTCCAATGTTTGCTCTGGTTGGAGCTGGATACGGTATGGATGATGCCCTGGAGTTTGCTTTGCTGAGGACACGACAGAGATGAGATACCCAGGGAATGTTTTTGGCTTTTGGCGCAGGCGTTGCACATATATGGCTTTACTTGAGGCTTGTTATCACAGTCACCGTAGCAACACGCTGCATAGTATAGTACAGCATAGTTACATATCTGGCTAGTTAGCAATACATGAACACGTACAGACATGAGCAGAAGCATAGATAGACGAAATTGATACGGCTGGGTCCTCGTTCGTTCGGCACGGAGATTGATCCGGATCGTAGTGTGTTGGCGTAGGCGGTGGTTGGCAGTTGTGGTGGTGGTTGGTGGTGGCAGAGGCGTCGCCTCCACACGTCGATATCGTGCCGGCCGCATGGTCAGGCAGGCTTGTGTGTGAGTGTGCGTGTGTGCGTGCGTGTGGTACAAAAGCCATACTATACAACGAAAAAGAAGTCTTATGCCAACCAAGCCCTGGAAATATTTCCAATCAAGAACTACTGTAGAGCCCAATCGACCCAAGTCTGGCACGGCGGGCTGGGCCAATTAAATTCTAGAATTTCTAGAATTTCTGTTGCTCTCTCTCTCTCTCTCTTCACAGTCAGTCAGGCAGTCAGTGCAGTCAGTGCAGTCAGTCTGGCGCGAGGTGTGGGGGTTTGCCAGTGTAGTGCAGAAGGGCCAACGCGCGCGAATGGGGGAGAGATGGGGATGGGGAGCTGGGCTCGGTGGCTTGCCCTGGCCCTGCCCTGCCCTGTCATGTTATGTTATGTTATGTTATGCTGTGGAGTGTGTGTGGGTGAGTGTGTTTGCGTTGTATTACGTGCTGTGGTAGCAGTGGCCGCGGTCTCAGCCCACCCAGGCCGGGCCCTGGGCCTGGGTTCTCTTCTTTTCTATACAGTAGGTATTGTCGTGCTGCAGGCGACAATTGGATGGGATGGGTGGCCGCGTTTTGGGTTCGATGGGGGGATGGGGGATGGGGGGGAAAGAGGCTGCAGGGACTGGGAATTACTGGGAGCAGGGCGTCCATTGGTCGGGGATGGCTCTTGGGGGAAGGGGGAACGGTCAGGTGCAGTGTCGTGTGAGTGAGAATTGAGGAATGAGATGTGAGAGGCAGGCGATGAGGAAGGGAGGAAGGGAAGAAAGGAGGAGGTGGAATATTGAGTGGGTTTGCTACTAGGCCTCCCTCTCTCTCACACCACCTTTCTCTATCTCTCTCTAGCTGTGGTCGGAAGGGAGAAGGGAGAAGGGAGAAGGGAGAAGTGAGAAGTGAGAGGTCTCTGGACGCGAGGAAGGTCCTTGACGCGTTGGCTCTTTGGTGGTGGTGGTGCTGATGGTCATGATGATGGTCATGATAATGGTAATGGTAATGGTAATGGTAATGGTAATGGTATGCTGTCAATAGCGGATGAGTAATCTGGGAAGTGAGATGATGGCAGAACGGGCGGCGACTTTCCACGGAAGATTCTAGAGTTGTCATCTTATAATGCAACCGAGGGCAGTATAGCAAATGGGATGGACGCAGGAAGGATTAGAGATGAGAAGGAATGCAACTAGTTGTTGGGCCTTCGGCTGCCCCCAAATGCCAGGACCAGGACAAGTGACAAGTGACAATTCCTAAGATGACCCTGTTGGCTCGTCCTGCAATAAGCTTAATCCTGCACCAAGCAGCTGCATTGTGTCTGCATTGTCTGCATTGTCTGTATTTTGCCTTTCTAAGATCCGGTTTGAGGCTATCGCCTAGGGGAGATGCTGATGCTGATGCTTATGCTGATGGCTGATGGCTGATCCTGGGAGCTACGGCTACGACTACGGACACGGATACGGAGCTGTCGCTGTCTATTGGTGATTGAAGGTGATTGAAGGTTCGAGATTACAATTCCAGTTCTGGTCTTCCTCGGCAGAGTCAGTCAGTCAGTCAGTCAGTCAGTCAGTCAGCAATGCAGCATGAGAAGCAGCAGCAGCAGCAGAGCATCATCATCATGAACAGGAACTGCATGCCGATTTGGTCCAAGTACTGTAGAAGCTCAGTACCGTACGGAGGGGAGGGGAGTGTAGCTCTAGTCTCCAGTCTCCAGTCGTTAGTTGAAACCACAGAACAGGCTGTTGGAGATTCCCCCCAATGGTCGATGTCGATCTGCTCTCTCTCAGACAAGATGATCGGATCCAATTGTCTCGATACGCTCCGCTTCCGCTTCCCCTTGCGACCTGGAATCATTTGCCAGGAAACAAAGCTGAGAGACGCAGCTCTGGCCGCTGACTGGAGGATCTGGTCTGGCTGACTCGTCGAACTGGCTCGTCGAACTGGCTCGATTGGTTCCTGGGTCAAGGGGGAAGAGGGAAGAGGGAAGAGGGAAGAGGGAGAGGAAAGCATCCACCATCACTATCACCAGCATCCTCTTGTCTGGTCTGGTCTGGCATGCCCGTGCCCGTGCCCGTGCCCGTGGCCATTCCATGCCACCTGGCGGACACCGACGCTCACCGCATCTGCTCTCTGCATCTGTCTGCATCTGTCTGCATCTCCATCTGCATTTGTCTGTCTATCTGTCTGCCTCCACTCCCATTCCACATCCCACATCCATCCACATCCATCATCCATCATCCATATCCACATTCATAATCCACCACTGCTACACTACCACTACTACCACTACTACCACCGCCGCCAGTCGTCTGTCTCTTCATCACGCCTGCACGTCCGCTTTCCATGACCTGCCCTGACCTGCCCTGACCGGCCCTGACCACCACCCCCCTCCTCCGACCCAATCGCCCTTCCCTCGACCTCCTCCTCCTCCGCCTTTCCCATTTTATATTTTGCCTCTTCCTTCTTCCCTCACTGCTCCCTCCCTCCCTCCTTGCGTCCTTCCTGTCCCGGATTACTTCTACAACTTGACCCGCCCCGTCAGTTCTCTCCGCACGCTCTCCGAGCCCTTCGCAGACCTTCTCTTGGTGGAGCTCGGGGTTCACCACCGAAGATTCTTCTGCAGGCCAGCTGTGCGCATACCGCTCACATTTCCCTCCCACGCAGGTCCTAGTGCAGCTGCCCAAGAGACAGAAGACGTGCCATTACAACGCCAGCAGTGCAGCTCCGAGCGCTCATTGGCATCCGGCAGAGGGCTATGAGTCGGTGACGGCGGCAGTCTATACGACAGTCTATACGGCTTCGACCTCCACCCCAGCATTAGGGCGCTTTAGCACGCATATACCGGACGTCGTGGGACATCCGTAGCTTCTACGACTCCAATTACGCACCTCCTACGCCCCACCAGCCTCAGGAGTAGCGTCAGCTCTGAGGCCGCGCACATTCTCGGTGTCCTTTGCTGCACACGACTGTTCAGCAGCTCCGAATCACGAAATTACGGCTTCACGGTCACAAGATCTCAATTACACCACAAATATGAAGGGCCGTTCAACCGATCAGCTCGTCTACGAGTGTATGTTTCCCAAACCGAAGAGTACAGATCCCCAGAATTTCCAAGGCTTGCTTCAGCGTCAGCTAGTCCCCGAAGTCCGACTTGAGACACAAGCATTCTACGGGCATCTCTCTTCCCAAGAGGCCAAGTATCCAGGATTAGATTACTCATACCAACCTCATCGCAACCGACTCTCGCGATACCAGTGGCACCGTCGGCTCTTTCGTGCCTTTGACAGTCTGGGTCTAACGAACTCGGAGATTGCGAGCTTGACAAAGTGGGAAGGCACGCGGTGGGCAAAAGAGCGGTTTGAGAAGGAACAGGGCATTAAAATTCGAGATACGACTGGGGATGGGATTGAGGATTTCGTGGAGCTCGAATCACGAGCTGCTGCAGCACCACAACAGGCTGGGCGTGCCGAGGTAGAGGAGATGGAGGATGTTCAAGAAGACCAAGGCAGCGACAATGACAATGACATGGATGAAGACGGCGAGGACTCGGACGTTGAAATACAGAGTGTCGGGGTCGAGCTGAACGAGCGATTGCGAGCTGCAGTAGCACAAAGAGAGGCAGGAAATGCGGCCACGGTCATGGATGAGGAGTGGGAGCAATGGCTGAAGGAAGCGGCTGAGGCTGGTGGACTGCCATTTCTCGCATCGGATCTCTCACCCAATGCAAATGTTCCAGGAACCAGGCCAGCCAGCGAGCGTCAAGCTATGGATCCCCGACTCCTGAACGCTGCGAGATTAGGACAATGGCACCAGATCCCTGAGACTCTTCACAGTATTGTCAGGCGGAATCTCGAAGCCAGCAACCGCCGTACTGAAGATGCGGTCATCAATCCTGCGTCTCAATCTGACCCGTCCTCATCGAGCAGCTCGCCATCTCCTTTCTCGGCGAGATTGACCAGTTCCAGCATGAGAGCTGCACCAGCTTCCTCTCCGAATGCTGTTGGAAGGCTCAATCCTAGTCTTGTGTCTAATCTGGACGACCACTTCGTCGATCAATTCTCGCGGCGGCCGATCGCAGCCTCACAATCTGTGGCGCCGTCGATCCGTATCAGTGTAGATCCCGGATCAGTCAGGGCGACTATGAGGATGAGCGTATCGAGAAGTACGCAACCAAGCGGCGGAGCATAATTCTCTTGTCTGCTTTGTCTTTCTTCTCTCGTGGGCGTGTCCAGGAAGAGGCGAAGATATTAGCCACTTGGCTGGCCCACATCAACAAAGTTCCAAACTCTCATACCAAATTTTCGGGCATTGTAATTAGCATGGCGTTAACATTGGCTCTCATTGAATCAGCGCAGGGGATAGCGAAATGTGGGTTAAAGGAAATAAATGATTCGGTGTGGATACAGGAGAATTGGGATGGGTACATAGCTGGAGCACGAAGGTAAACAAAGGACCGGAATGAATGGCGTGCTTGCAAGGTTTTAATCTGGCTTTGCCTGGTTGGCTCTCTGCTTTTTTTTTTTTTGCTTGACAATAGAACATTGGTCTGCGGAATATGGGTGGCATAGCGTGGTCTGGCGCGTTGCATGTATTTTGGCAGCAAGCGATATCCCATGAATCATCGTCTTTGACTTTGTGCGCGTTTTCTTTTGAGAATAAAAATTGGTCTACCATGCATTGCGATTCTGGCCCTTGGCATATGTTCATAATGCTAAACGAAAGAATGTAAAAGCATCTTCATGTGGAGCGCGAAGACTCAGTAGTCATTATCTGTTGTATCGGCAAATATCTGATCTCTGCTAGTGCCTATTTTGCGAGTACAAGCCTGGGAAGCTATGTGTGCAAGGACAACGATGTAATAATCTAGCCATATTGCTCTTAAGTTTACCATATCATCCATGTACATGCTCCCCCCGTTTCGAAAGCTTCATTCAGAGCGCCCATGTTTGTTGCTCTCTATCATAGCCGATGATGTCCCAGTCAATATTCAGTGTCCGGAGCATCATACCCAGGGTGAATTCCTGAACATCGTTAGCACCTTGTGGAAACAATGATGAAAGGCATACCTACATCTTCCTCTCCTGGCCGCTCTCCTGTGTCTCGATATCCTTTTGATCGCTGTGCCTTTTCGATCTCGGTCTCAGGATCAACATCATACTGAGCATAGAGGTCTTTCTTCGCCTCTTCCCTGGCGGCAGCTGTGTCGTCTTCATCATCACCACCATCCGAGGCATGTTCCATAAGCTGCTCCTCCTCCTGTCCCCAACTATTCTGGAACTCCTCCTGCTTCTTCTGCATCTCCTTCCAAGCTCTCGGTCCGCCCATCCTATGGTCGCTCGTCAGCATTTTGCTCGCAGATATAAGGGCATCTCAGGAATATGTGTCTTGACCTGTTGACTCTGTCTCTGACCTTGGCAAACAGCTCTTCTGCCGCTTGTCTGCTGGCGGCTCTCCACTTGGCAATCAGTTCCACCAGCTCGCCATCGAGCTCGCCACCCGGATTCTTCTTTCGACTGTCCGCCTCGATCTTGCCAGCTTGCTCCGCAGCATCTAGTCCTTCTTTTGCATCGCGCAGCTGCTGTTCGAGCTCCCGCTGCTTACGAAGAAGGGGTGCGATGTCCGGATCGGCTTTGAGGGCAGCGGCCTGGACGGGTGACGAGAAGGTCTTCTTGGTGCGGGACAGGCGGGCTGGTGTGGTGAGGTTGCCGGATAGGGAGGGGACATTGGGGTTCTTGGCGGCCAGGATAGGTACAGAGCTTTCTGTTGCATCCGTGTTGGTGTTTTGCACGGCCGTGACCGCATCATCATGCAGTGTCTGGGTCTTTGCTGGTGATCTCAGCGGAGTGCGGAACGGCTTCGAAAGAGTGTGGGAGGCCGCGACAATGCGACGACGTTTAGCTGCCGGAGATGACATCTTGACCTGACTCGAAATATTATCTTGAGGTGACTGTCAATTCTGTGAAGGGTTTGGTCATAGATGCATTGGGGTGAGTCTTTGCTGTTGGCGTCCGCAAGATTGATTGGCGAGCCGTTCTCAACGACGGCAGGAGCGCCCACCGGCCAACAGACATCTCAGAGGAAATCGGATACTCATCGCAAGTCATATTGATTTAGAGGCAGGACACGAAAGCTTTGGAAAAAATAACTTTTATTCCCAAATGTGCATTTCTTTTTACAAGTCGGAGGCTAAATTACACTTCACTGGACAGTTAATGACCCACTCCACCAGCAACCCATTGTGGGAAGTCGGGATCACCTGGTTGTGGGAAGAGGCCCCGATCCTCTCCCTGAGGTTGCTGAGCTTGTCCCTCAACTGCCGCCTGATTCTCTTGCTGCACTCCTGCAGCTTCTTGCTGGCGTCTATGAGCCGCCTGATGCTGAGCTCGGTAATATATGAGAAATACCAGCGTCATAGCTAGCCCAATAATGATCAGGCTTTCCAAAATTCCGTCATCAATTATATCATCATAGAAGCCATCTACATCTCCACCGGGCATCGGGTCATTTTCTGGAAGGTAATGATCCTCGAAATCATTGTCACCATAATATGGGTGATCATCTTGAAGAAAATTGCTTATCCATTCAGATAGCGACCATTGCTTTTTAGGTGCTACAACTAGTCAGTAGCCATATCAGAGCAGCTTGAGAATTTAGTGCTCACCTGGTTCATCCTGAATGGAGTTCACCCTGCCGTGGGTCAGAGTGTTCCACGCGCTCCGCATGCGTAGTTTGAGCAAGCTCAATGTCACGGGCAAATATGCCTCATCATTCGTCTCAAGGGCATGATCATAATACCTCTTTGCCAGGTGAAAGTCCTGGTCGAGGCCGACTCCATTCTCATGCATCCAGCCTAAATTATATAACGCTTGGGCACTTTGATGGAACTCCGAGGCTGCATTGTAGCAAGTTGCTGCTTTGTCCATATCGGGCTCAGTTCCAATTCCGTAAAGATAGTAATCTCCCATCTTAACCATAGAATCGATATTGGTCTGCTTAGCTGATCTCGTCCAATATATCAGAGCAAGCGCGGCGTTTTGTAGCAACTTCGATCCAGGATTCGTAACAGCTATCCAGGATGACAAAGCCCACTTCGACTTCTGTTGATCAAGAAGGTACGCTACATTTGCTTGACCTCTTTCAAACCCTTGCTCGGCGGCATGCATGTATCCAACAAGTGCCAACTCTGTATCTCCGTCCTCGAACGCTCGATTGGCCTCTGCAAATGATGAAAGGAGAGGCTCTGCTTTCTCGGCAACATTCTTGTAATATGCTGTTGCAAGACCGCAACTTCGGTCTCGTCCTACTCCTTGATTGATGATCTCGGCCAAATAATAGTACGCTTCAATGTGGGCATATCGCGCAGCCAGTTCGAAATAGCGGTTCGCTACTTGTAGATCGCCGGGAGTACCTTGGTCTAGGTACAGCGCACCCAAGCTCACCTGCGCAGGCGCATAATCCTGTTCCGCAGATGCCTTGAAGAGCTCCGTGGCTCTAATTGTATTTTGCTTGATTCCTAGCCCTTCCAGGTTCATGAGACCCAGTCCATACTGAGAGCCTGCATCGCCGCTCTTCACACCACGCTGAAACCATGTGTGCGCCTTCTCGAAATTTTGCTCAACACCTTCTCCTCGGAGGAACATACGGCCCAGATAGCCTGCAGCTTTGGTGGCAATCTTCTCCAAGCCAGGTTTATCACTTTCAATGATTCGACCATCTTTTGTCCAGTAAAGCTTAGCGACTCTCATGAAGTACCATTTGGCACTTTTCAAGTTTCGCACAAGACCCTTCTGGCCGTCATAGTGGATACGGCCAAGGCTGAAAGTTGCCTTGAAGTCGCCCTTCCTAGACATCAGATCTAGGTACTCCAGAACATCATCCAAAGCTGCGTGGGCATCGGAGCTTGGTCCAGCTTTGTTTGCATTGCTTCCAGCGCTAGAGAAACTGGCCCCTTCACCATAGACTCCACCATCGTCATCAGCAAGTCGGTAAGAGTCGGGGACCCAAGCCATTCCTCCAGGAGGCCCTGATCGATACCACTCAATAGCCCGATCTGACACACTCTTGTAATACTTGACAGCTAGATCGCAATTCCGTGCCGTCCCGATACCACTATGGTGCCGGAAAGCTGCAGTCATCTCTGACCTCACGTTTCCTCCTCGTGCTGCGTATGTATGGTAGAGCAGCGCCTTTGCTTGGTCTCGCTCTACAGCTCCTCCAATACCTGTGGCATAAATGAATCCAATCATATGCTGCGCCGAACTATTTCCATTTAATAGTGCCAGTTGGTGGTATCTCCTAAACGCCTCTGAGTAATCTTTCGGATGTGAGAAATTTCCGTAAAAATTCATTTGGGCGAGGAGAAAGATGGAATCCGGATTTTCAACTTGTGCTGCTTCTTCCAGTAGTCGAACTGCCTCCCCAACAGGCTTCGGCAGCGCCTTGAGGTCCTTTGTCCCTGATCCATCTTTAGGTGGTCCTTCAACGTTCAATCGTGGAAGTGCGGCTAGGAGGTATTGACCAGCTGTGCCTAGTAATCCGGAAGGCTTCTTCGATGGTCGGGGATTTGATCGTTCGTAACGCCGTAAAAAGAAGAGAGCTTTATCGACCTGCTCCGTGCCTTGCGCCTCAGTCAGCACAAAACCATAGATGAGAATACTGCATGATTTTACCATCTATCTTACTCCTTTCCTTCTCCTGCTCCTGAACTGGGTGTTGGGAGGTCGGCGATTCAACAGCTATTGAAGGCAGCGGGCTCTTCTCTATATCTGTACTTAATGTAGATTCGTCGCGGTAGTCGCCCGCAGAAGTCAAAGGAACGAGGATCTGTAGAAATACTGTAACAAAGCAATTAGCTTTAGGCAAGGAAGAGATCAGGTCGCAGCATACAGAATAAGAACGGCAGTAGCCGTCTGCGCCCCTCCTTCATGATGTATATGTTCGCGCGACGGCGATTACTCCTTCCTGGAAGCTGAGGGGTTTGGAATTGTCATCTTTCCGTGAATCCAGGACGAGTCATTCCGTCAAATAAGGTGGATTGGTGGATGAATGTTGAAGTTGGTATTTACAAAGCTACCACGCTGTTCTCTTCGGTCGCGTATGCTCAGCTCAGCCGAGCTCCCGTCGCTTTTGTCAGCCTGGCCATCTACAACGTCATGAAAACGTTGGAACAATAGATCAAGGGTCGAATCCAGCCTTTCACAATGTACAATATCACACCACACGCTTTATATTGATATTTTCTGCGATCCTATAAATCCTATATATATGTAAATATTGTATAGGATAATCTACATCATTATTCACCCCTCCACGCCTTGACCTGCCCGTCTTCCCCAGCAGTCAATACTGTCTTATGCTAAATCTCATCAGCAATAGCAACAGAATGTGAATAGAGGATTGCAAGGCTCACCAAATCAATAAAACAAAAAGAGCGAACAATCTCGGACCCATGCGCTCCTGCTAAGGTTACTTTAGACTCAGGTGCAAATGTCCAATGCGAAGATTTCCTCAGCTGAACAAGGTCAAACTTTTCCTGACTATGATTCTTGTTAGAAGCGTGATCACTATGAAGCTTCTAAATTCGCGTACCTATGCGTCCCAATGCCAAGCACTGCGCTGCCGTCTGGTCTTCTCAGAACATTTGCAGCATACTCACCACCCAGAGCGTCCCTCATGTCTCCGTAATGTATGGGAGGCGACTCTTCAACGCCTTCTTCTGAGCTCGTTACTAGCTCATACATAGAGAATTTCTCATCATGTGACAAAGCAAAGATTTCTACGTCGCTGAGGAAACTGGCGTGGTGTATCGAGTGCCCGTGATTGATAGTTTGATGGAGAGCTTCTTCCTCGTCTGTAATCGTAATGTTGTAAATATTGACCAGGCCATCTGTTGAACCTGAGAGTAAGATCTGTGGCTGTGTGGGATGGAACTGTAGCTGAAAGACAATGAGCGTGACATTATGGTGGGAATCATCGGAAACACAAACTTCTGTAACATCGTCACTATGGCTCTCGACATATTGGACGACAGGAGATGAAGTGTTTCTAGCATCCCTAGAACTGTTAAATACAGATCGGATATGAAGTAGCAATGAACCAACCAGATCACAACTGAAGCTTGGTGGTTCGTCAATTCCGTGCCTGCTGCAATGCCGTATGGTTCTGAACATGCGAGTGACAATACTGGTGTATCTTGATCTAGAAAAGGTCAGAATCGCGATACAAAGATTTCAGCTTGTCTTTCAAAAATAATAGAATAGGAATAGCCGTAGTATGAATCATAGAAACGATTTTTAGCGGCCTCGAGTTAGACTGGTAGGAAAGATTGAAGAGGCTTTCTTACCAGTCTTCATCTCCGCAGCCACTCTGCCACTCCTCGGGTCCAAAACCTTGACGCGCCCATCTCTTCCTGCCGTACAGACAGTTAATGCATTTTCTCCTGTAGCTTTCAAGCACGTGATATTTGAATGTACTCTTCTAATCGAGTGTATTGGAGTTGAATTTAGAGAGAGCGGGTCTAGAAGTCTTAGATTGTCATCTGAGGAAATAGTTGCGAGGCCCGCTGTTACGGGGACGATATCGTAAATGTACGTGTCCTTGGGCTCAGATATGTGAAAGACGTTGACATTATCCAATGTATACATTTCGGTTGTGTAGATCGATCTTGGAGTAGAGGACTTCCGCAGTTGATTATTTGATAGCTAAGCGGAGATTTTTAGAGGCGATTCGGCTGCGGCCATGATGTACTTGAAGACTCATTGATTCACTGCACTTCTCCACTCCGCGACATTCTTGGGCTACATGCGCTATAGTAGGATGATCTTGAGATTCAAAGTGGCAGACCAGCTCTCATTTGATGTGTCTTACAAGTAAGGGCTCAAAATTCTATATCATGGAATCCAGCAAAATTTAGTTTAAAATCCTCCGAACCAATATAATTTTCTAGGCTAGTATTTTTTCTACATGCCAGTAGACATCATGGCATCGTCCTTTTATTCTAATCAAGGTAATTGGCAAGTTGGATAAGGTCTCGGCTCAACTAGCCAGTCTGTGACGCCGTATAATGCCCTTCATACTCAGGTGTAGCAGCATTTGCTGCATAAGTCTGCTGGTCTCTATCACTACGTATCAGGTATTCAAACCTTCATAAGATCGTGTGAAAGACTTCAATCCTCCCATAAAGCCCTATTGAATCCAGCCAGCCAGCCTCGTCAACCTTCGGTAAGCCGTATATGCCCATACAATCACTCCACGAGGCCCTGCTCTTGGGCATCAATACAGCATCTTCAGCTGTATTTGTCATGTTTGTTCTTCACTTTGATGAGTAACAAAGCTTCATGATAGTCTCCCTCCCGTCGGGCTTTCTTCAATCTGCGGACCTCCTCATCTTCTAACCTTCTTCCCACGGCCGCTTCCAACTCTTTTCTGCTAATCTTCTCCCGTGACTTCACCTCCTTTGAAGCTTTAATCTTCGGCTTGAAGCGAGCCTGCATACGTATTCGTAGAGTTGTGTTGAATGTAATCGACTCCGCATCACCCCGCACTTCTGGAAGTGCAGTCGACTTAGAGGAGGTAGAGGGTTTGATAGTTAAGAACGTATCTCGAAGGGTCTGGATTTGGAACGTGTCGGGAGTATCTGCTGTTGGGATGCAGCTGAAAGATTCAAGAGGAGACACAGCTTCCGTGTTAGCAGACAGCATGCCATACTTGTCGCAACTTAGATATCTTAGTCCAAAGTCAGCCGCTGAGCATCTTATTCATTGAAGGGCAACCCACTTTCCATGATGACCCTTGAAACTAAATGTTTCCGTGCCAGAGACTCTATTAGCAACCCAAACCTGTCTGACGTCATGTGGTTCTGCTGTTGTAGGATCATTCTCAATGATATTTTCGAGCAGGCTGGCGAACACTTTGCCGTTGGTATCGCAAGCTACGCACGATGGGGAATCCGAAGGCAGGACAAGTATAATGGGTCCTATGATATCTGTTGGAGCTTCTGCTGCCACCCAGCTATCGTCATCTACCGTAGGCGCGTCTTCTTCGGTCTTTGAGACAGTGAGCTCCTTCGAGTGTGATTCTGAGCTCTCGCCAAATTTTTCTTCGGTATCGACGCGCTTTCTCTTCTTCACCTTCTTGTCACCCTTGAAAGCCAATGGCTTGACCATGCTGGAGGTGATTATCGACGGAGTTTTGTCCCGTAATGTTGATTGGAAGAGCTCGTGGAGTGGAGGGGTTAGAGGAGGTCGCTTAGCCAAGAGAGTTACTTATCCTTATCACCGATGGGCAAACAGCACTACCAGCTGCCATTCAAAAAAACACTCCAGGGTCCTGAAGAAATAATAAATCCCTGGAGGCTGCAGCATACCTCTGCAAGACTGTACTGGATACTTTCCATCATAATGGCTCCGAGTGCGGTCACAGTAAGTCTTCAGGACTTGAAAGATGGTAGGCACATACTCGCCTCCCCTTTCACGACCCCGCTTAACTTTGGATAGGCAACGTTTCGTTCTCAGCTTTGGAAGAAGCATTCGGCCCAGATTCCTTAGGGATTATCGTAGTCAAGGATGTACCAAGTGAATTCGTTCAATTAAGACACCGCCTGTTGTCATACGCCTCCTATCTTGGAAATCTCCCAGCTTTCAGACTTGGTTATTAGCACCTCGGCTTTCTCATTATTCTTAGATCTAACCAGAGATAGAAAAAATCGAAAATCCAGCCGCCAAATACTTAACAGGCTGGTCTCGAGGCAAAGAAACACTGAAAAATGGCCAGATTGATACGTTGAAAGGATCTTTCTACGCAAATTGTGCCTTCTATGTCGACCCCTCACTTTCATGTGCCAAGCCGACAGCAGAATTCTCCCCTGAGAATTTTCCAGAATATCTCAGTCCAAATCTATGGCCCACTAAGGTAGCAGGTTTCTCGGGATTCCAAGATATATTTGAGGACCTTTGCCGTCTTATTATCGACACTGGAGTGCTAGTTGCTCGAGCCTGTGACAAGTATGCTGAAAGAAACATCCCAGACTACAAGACTGGGTATCTGGAACATGTAGTCAAGACGTCGACCACTACGAAGGCTCGGCTTCTCCATTACTTCCCGGCAGAACCTCAGGCTAAGAGCGAATTGAGTGATGATGATTGGTGTACTACGCATCTAGATCATGGTTGCCTCACAGGCCTAACATCCGCCATGTTCATCAATGAGTCAAACCAAGTCCCTGCACCTCCGGTATAAGAATGTTTCTTGCCTTAACCCGGAGAGCGTCCCTTCAAACAAGTCGTTACTTTGATATATTAAAATGTATAGCTAATTATGTGTTATTCAGATGTCTTATGCATATAACCCTCGCTACCTACCAACCCTAGGCGAGCTTGCTTCATCCCCAGACCCAACAGCAGGTCTCTATATCCAATCTCGCAGCGGCGAAACCGTCCAGGTGAAAATTCCTCGCGACTGCATCGCCTTCCAAACTGGCGAGGCTCTGGAACGGATTACAAAGGGTAAATTCAAAGCGGTGCCACATTATGTCAGAGGCGTCCGGCCAGGTATGACCGATGGAGAGAATGAAGGCTCACGAATTGCTAGAAATACATTAGCAGTATTCACGCAACCTAATCTGGGCGAAATTGTAGATTCTGAACAGGGCATCACGTTTGGGGAGTTTGCACGCGGTATTGTAGAGAAGAATACTACTAGATAGAGGCAATGAGTCTCAGATATTCCGACTGTTTATTCTATAATGCGTGATATATTGTTAGGTATTTGGAATAATCTTCTCATTATTCAGCCCCCTGCGTCCTTTTTACTTTTCTTTATAGATAGTTGAAGAATTAGTCTCTCGTGCTCATACAGAGCTGGAAAGAGGGCCTGGATAGTTATGGTCTTTCCATGATTTGAACCTCCTTATTTTAATCTGCAGTTTCACAGAACTACCATTTTAGCAATAGCAACACTAGTTCAACAAGCCACTGTTAAGGCTTCTACGTAGCCAAATTTTTGGAGAGACAAGTTGAATAGAAGAGGTTTTTGCTACAATATATTGAGCATCGATAGAACCCTAAGTCAAGATCTCTAGGAGCTCTGGACATTGATGTATTTTGGGAGCTTGCTATACGTACAGTACTCGCCGCTTGAGGCAATTACCAGGCATCAAGGTCTATCGTGAGAGGACAGAGGCGGGCATGAACACCGATGGGCATCATTTCGCGATGCTGACGAGCTATTTGTTTTCACGATGAATTTTCAGCGTGCGCTCCTTCCAATGCCTGTCAATGCAAATTTAGAACCACTCGAGCGAGGGTAGCACCAAAGAAAGATTTCAAAAGGATGGCAGACACGTGAGACTTGACGTGAAAAGATCCTGGTGCGGCGCAGCCAAACCCAATCGGCCCTGCATAACAGGTGGAGGGGCAGTGGCAGTGATCCTGCCCCCGGTCTTGGTATGCCTTAATTAATAGCAGTTCTATTTTAGAAGACTAAAGCGCTTGCTTCGCGGAGTCATCTCGCAACAACCAATGATGCGGCCGCGGTTGATGTCGCGAGTCGAACTGCCGATGAAATGAACAGGACCATGAACTGGGAATTCGAGTGAGAAACAGGATCTAGCAAGTGACGGCAATTGAGCTCAGATGGATAAGGAGGTCCGTCCCTAAGCCTGGACAGAATGTTTTGTTTGTTTATCTGGCAGTAAGACAGTAGCGCAGGATGATTGAGAGAGAGCCATTGCGTGAATACTCCTACCTAAGTAATTTCTTCTCGAAACAAAGGATGATTAAGCTCTTCAAAATCTAATCTGCTATGCTAGCCGCCAAGTGCCTACAGCAAGCATAAGGGTAAAGAAAGGATCTTCTTCACATAGGCGCATATGCACCACGGGGCTATTCGACAGATGATTATAGAAACACCGACTTTGGAGAATCGCACGATGTCTACTCCGTTTGGATTGGTTGTATTATACTGCACTGTACTGTACTGGGTCTGGGTGCCCTTTGTATGCTATCTATCTACCGATAGCCATCTGACTTATCTACCTACCTTAGCTGACTAGCCAGGCCAGGACCCAGGTGTTGTACATACAGATACAGTACCAACGTACGTAGATATGTCCTGCTCGGTAGAGGTGCCCCTGCATTAGACCATTCCTCGTATCAACCACCGAGCAGCAATTCCTCGCCTCGCCTCGCCTCACCTCACCTCTTGGGCCCCTCTCGAGCTCCTCTCAACCCCTTTCCGGTCACAGCGCCGCCTCCAACTGGCCCATGAGTGTTTCGAATGGCTGCAAGAGGCTGTGCTGTCATTGCAGGGCCTGCGGACCTGCAGATAATCAGTCAGAGTCAGGCCCAGGCCCCCTTGCATCATGGCATCATGGTATCATGGGCACGATGGCGAATGGAATGGTAGCAAAACAACGTTGCTGGCTGCGGCATGCGAGGGGCCGCCGCCGTGAATAGCGCGCTCTTCAGGCCAGAATGAGAATGAGATGTCGACATTGGCTGTTGCTGCTTGCAGCAAGCTCCACTGCCGCTGGCTGGCTGCCAGTTGCTCGGATGCTCCTCCCATTTCGTGATTGCTATGGGCCTGCCTGCCTGCCTCCCCGTCCATCCTAACCTTATCTTGCTATGGCCGTGGCCTTCATAATATAGAAAGGAGGGTGCCCGAAGAGGTCGAGAACAGGTTTGTTCGTGGCAATCCTCGTCCCATCAATACAGCATCTCCGCTTTACCTCGGTGCTTCAGCCAATACAGCTCCCGCACGTCGACGGACTTTCCCATCTCACCTCCCTTTCGCATTGACTGGTGTATTGTGGGCTATTGTGGACTCATGCTCCACCTATTCAAACTAACTCTCCACTATTATCTCTCCCCTCAACCTTGATTTGCGCCGGTCACATCAACTAACCGCGATCGTCCCATTCATCTTGTTTGGGCTCCCTTGTGGACGCGACCACCTTGATATACCCAGGCCCAGGCCCTCCTGACCTGTTTCCTTCATCTAGTCGCTCTTCTCTACGCTCTACACTCTTTCTGCGTCGATATAATTCTTAATTCACAATGTTGTGGAAGAGCACACTCCCCGCTGCTTTGCTTGCGGCTTGCACATTCGCTGCTCCATCTCCGTGAGTTCTACACCTCCTTTCACATGCTTCTTGGGGACTGACAAACATGCAGATTCCGTTCATCAAAACGCTCTGTGGATTTCTCGTGGGGAAGTGAGAAAGTCAGAGGCCTCAACATTGGGGGCTGGCTCGTTCTGGAGCCATGGATTAGTAGGCATTCCTCAGCTTCTCTGATATGTAGTGTCTCAAGTGGCTGACATTCCCTCCAGCGCCATCTATCTTCCAGAACCTCGACCAATCATTGGGAATCGTGGATGAATTCACTCTCACCAAACAATTGGGAACCGATGCAGCTCTAAGCATTCTCCAACCTCATTGGGATTCTTGGTGCACACTTGCGGATTTCCAAAAGATCGCCAACGCAGGCTTTAACACTGTTAGAATACCAATTGGTTACTGGGCGTATTCTTTGGAAGCGGGTGAAAGCTATACACAGGGTGCTGCCAAATATATCGATGATGCCATAGGATGGGCCAGTAGCACGGGATTGAAAGTTTGGATCGATTTGCACGGAGCACCAGGTTCCCAGAATGGGTTCGACAACAGTGGCCAGAGGCTAGCAACGCCCGGATGGCAGTCAGGAGACACAGTAACCCAGACCTTGTCCGTGCTGCAGACGATCTCAGACAAATACGCACAGCCGCAATATCAAGACATCGTCGTTGCTATTCAGCTTCTCAACGAACCCCTGAGCTCGGACCTCAACTTCGACGAGCTGAAAGATTTCTACCGCAGTGGTTACGAACAGGTCCGCAACGTTAGCGATACCCCTGTCATGCTGCATGACGGCTTTGTGTCCCCAAGTACCTGGAATGGATTTCTCTCCACCTCGGACAATGGCGCTTACAATGGTAAGGTTCAAGGATTCCTCCTTCGATTATAATGCTAATAGGTTCAGTGATTGTTGATCATCATGAATACCAAGTTTTCACCAATGACTTCGTGGCTATGCAGAACTGGCAGCACAGGCAACTCGTCTGCAACAATGCAGCAAGCTATGCAAGTGGGTCAGATAAATGGGTCGTCGTAGGAGAATGGACGGCCGCTGAGACCGACTGTGCTCCAGCGCTCAATGGGTATGGAATTGGGGCACGTTACGACGGTACCTATCCGGGCAGCACCTACGTTGGCTCCTGTGCCGACAAGAACAACATCGCCAACTGGGACGACGATATGAAAGACGATGTCCGAGGCTACATCGAGGCGCAGCTGTCGACTTTTGAGAGCCATACACAGGGCTGGGTTTTCTGGAACTTTAAGACGGAAGCCGCACATGAGTGGGACGCATTTGCGCTTATGGACGCCGGCATTTTCCCTCAGCCGCTAACGGATCGTGAATTCGGGGCGATCTGCTCTTCTTGAAATTTTGAGCTATTCTATTTTTTTCTTCAGATGAAACGGGGCGTTAATGAATTGAAACGGTAAATAAATAGAAAGTACATAGGCGCATACTTGCATTCTACATATATTGAATGGAAGATGCAAAATTCGGGCCCGCTGTGGAGGCGTGGATATATACCCATAGAATAGGACAGTCAGTCACACTTAGAAATATAATCTAGTGTAAAGAGATTCAGAAACTGATCCCTGAAAAAATCAAACTACCGTTCTCACAGGTCTTAAATTTATTATCCTTTTGAATCAGGTGGATGTTACTCGTAAGCCACATGCCATCCACTTCCCTTGACAGAAGCTCGACCAGCCAAGAATGTTTCTCGTATTTGCCAGGTATCAAAGCCGTCTAAGATGCATATATTAGCCTCAGAATGCGTAAAAGATCTCATCTGATGCGAGACATCCAATTGCGTTATACGCAGGGCTGATTTATTCTGAGTGGGGGTGTTAATCTCGCTCTCGCTCCAGCTGACTAACCTTGACGCGGATCCTGATGTTCTAGTGATCATGATCCAGACGACATTTCACGTCGCGTCATTGACATCACACTTGCTAGCTCCCCCTGCTTCGATAATAAGTGGTAATGGAGCTTTCCCAGCCTCTCTTCTAGTGAAGTCGTAAATATTCAGTCCTGCAGTAATTTAAGTGCGAAACGGCATCTCCCCATATGACTCTCGCTGCAGTGTCCCGGAATCTCGCGTCTGATTTTCCTGTTTCTTCACGGCTTGACTTTACACGTACCCGTCAGAAATAAGTACCTAGATAGTCTTATATCTTGCGGGTGAATTGTATAGACTCAGAGTTTGCTTATTCGGAGATGCGGCTTGTATAGGGACTGCTGTATCTCAACTGGGGAGGTTCCCTATTTCGTTCCTACAAGACATGCAGTTGCAATGTTTAACACCCATCAGCCTGACATACAACAGCAATTCTACATATTTCTAGATCAGAGTGCAGAAAGTCTTATTGTGCTTTGCTAAACAGATGATCTCTACAAAATACAATTCCATGTAGGCTGCGATGTCGAAATCAATAGCCCTAGAATCCTGGCCTCGTTATCTCTCTTGGGTTTGGAGTTCATGACAATTCCTATCTTCATTTGAAATAGTACATGCCTGAAACCTTGAAGGCCAGTAACTTCTCGAAATAGATAATGTATCTCTTTGCGTAGAGTGGCATTCAAAAGCAAACCACGATTCAATGTGCAGTTGGATCTTGAGCCTTTCTTGCCGCTTCATGCTTTGATTGGTGATGGCCCGTCTTTTTGGTGAATGCTTGTTACGCACGGTGGACGCGTCTTGGTAGATATTTTCAATTCACATAGAAGCATCTATCCGTGATCATAAATAATACAATCGCGTCTTCTCAGTCTTTCGATCTGGCCACAAATTGCTTCGAGCTTGTTCGTCAATTCCCTTTGGTCTTTCTATACTACCTCCCTATGATATTGCTCTTCTCGAGTCAGACAACGCACAAGCTATACCTCCTGTAACGTCAATTGCTCAAATACGTCTCATTCCCGATAGACCACTCCATTGAAATGATATCTCCAGTAGGTACTCCTTTAGCCATCAATTCGATCGTATCTGTTCACCGCCGGTGGAGGATATGACCCCTTGCAGTTCTCTGTGAGGACGTGTTATCTGACTATTCATAGATCAGAGATGGCAATCGAACCACGAAGGACAAACCGCTGCCTGCAAGACCACGCCTGAACCAACTAAACGAATCCGAGTATCGCAGCATTATGGGTGAGCCCGTTTCACTCCTTATTAGAGTCTACATGTAACAGTTGATTAATTGCCAGACGCTACCGATACAAGCATGAGAAACGTCACGTTCGCTGCGTTGACCCCGAAATCTAGCCCCATCTTGCTACACAGCATTGCACCACCTTCTACACATCTCAACAAGCCTCTTCCTACCAGAAAGGATGGCCCCGGCCAGCCCGCACTACGTAAATCTGTAGCTGCATCGTGCAGCCTCTCAACTCCTGCGCACTTAGATCGATTTTCGGATACTTCCACTCACGTTCGTAGGAGCAACAGTCTTACTCCTCAAAAGATAGGGCACAAACCTGGCGTTTCTAACCTCAGGTGAGAAGAACATTCATCCCCTCAAACATCATAATGAAATGTAGAGCTTCGACCTGGAAGCTTTTATGGATACACCTTGAGACTCTAGCCTTTATTCACTTCGAAAGGAAAGGCTAACCCACCTCAGGCATTCTAGGGCCGTGAGCGAAAGCTCACAACACGGTATCAGGAATTCAGACGATGTGGTGATGGTCGGACCCGCACCAGTCGCGAATCCTCTAGTCTCAGGGCAATCACCTCACTCTATTCGATATCGTACAGCTACGTTGGGCGACTATCAAACCACAAGCAAACATAAGGATCTTGAACGTACGGCGAGTCTCATATCTAAGGCCCCCGGAAGCCCTTTGGAACAAAATGACAAAATTCGCCGCTACTCAAAATATGGAATTGGATATACAATGACTATCTCTGCCGAGGCGAACCATACCATTTATGGTCCATCTCAACCGCCTGTCTCTCGTGTTCGAAGATCATCAACTACTGCTAAATTTCGTACTCAGCAAAATTTGGAGCGTGACTTACTCCTTCAACCAGTCAAGGCTGAAATCAACAACACCCCACAACTTACCAAGCAGTCAAAGTTCAGCCAGACAAAATCGACCATGCAGCAGCCTGTCAAGGTTCAATATCCTACTCGTAGATCTTCTCTTCCGAAACGTTCCAGCAAGCAAACAAAGGATGATTCACCATACGAAGGAAGGTCTTCTGCAGCTCGACTCAACCGTCCAACAGCTGCGAGCGCTGCTCGTGAAGCCGAGGCCAAGAAAAAGGTGACCGAGACAAAGACTACCAAATCTCAGGATCACTCTAGCAAGAATGGTGCTATGGTTTCTGTCAAGCGTGCTGGTGCAGGGTTTAGAAGTCGCTTCGCCTCCTTTTTGCCCACTCGCCGTCGCGGCGAGCTTAGTAAAGCCACTACCAATATTGCAGATGGCACCACTCCGATCTTATCTGAGAAGACCTCTCCGAGCCGGTTGCAAGTCATGGTGACACCGCGACGACTGACCATCCATGAGAATTCTGGGATTGGTGACACAACCACTAGCCTGGTATCCTCAAAAAGTTGTCCGTCAGGCAAAGCGACCAATGGCCCTATCCACACACAAAGCACTACCACTCTGTATAGCTTCCGTAGCCCTCAGAGTCATTCCACTAACAAGAGAGACGACCCTGACACACCACCTCCATCTGACAGAAGTTCTTCGAGTACTTCGGGTCATCTACTTGGTCGGATTGACATTGATGCAGTCGGCGATCACATCGATGTATTGGTTCGTGATGCCGAATTGCACTTACGCCATCTCTTAGATGCCGCGCTTGCCATTCAGGATGTGGGTATGAGGGCTCATGTCGGTCATGTTGCAGAAGTCCTTGGCGAGGCTATCCAATCAACTCGTTCTCTACGTATTGCTTCCATTGCGGCTGTGACAGCAAATGCAAATCTTGCAATGGCTGTAAACCAATTGAGCACGGCCGCCCTTACCGCCGTTAGCAATTTTGAAGAAGCGTCTTGAATATTCTCTTTCTTGTCTTTGGTTTGTTATAGATATCAGGAGCGGATTGTTTGTGTATATGGCTGCTTGGAAACAGCGAGCTTCGCCAATTTCTGATTCACTCCTACCACATTTGTCTCTTCGGCTTCGGTATATACTGAGGAATGACCAGTTTTCAACTCAGGTTGCTGTCGTTCTATAGAGCCTTACTCAGCTCAAGCCCGCCTTCTTCGCTGTTCTCGAAGAGTGTGCATTTTCGGCCGGTGCATTTGCGCTGGTTTCAAGCTTTCAAGGTTTTTGTAGGCACTATAGAAAATTTTAGTAAAGTTTATAGAAAAGCTATTCCGCATTGGCTTCTTAGGTGCTTGAGTCTAATTTTGTAGGCTCCAAAGTTGCAAGTTGCTGCAAAGTATGACATTTCTGAAAGAGTATCTCCTCGGCGGGCTCGTTCTTCTGCTCCTCAATGGCATTTCACAGGCCGGCAATAGAGCTATGCATCCTTATGCATACTATTGATTCCCTAAAGGAAGATCAAAGTCTGCATTCCGGAGTCTCTGGCCACTTAGGTGGCTTCTTGGACTCGAGGTAACACGCCTCAGCAAACCCCCTTAAGATCTCTCATTTTGTCGATAGGGTGTTTTCGAGGAATGTGGATCGTGTTTAGCCCTTGATCGACGGCACACGAGGACTTGCGGGAGTCCTAGGAACGGAGACGCAGATGCACACAACAAGACCAAACCTCCCTGTCTCCGAAAATATCTTTGCCGTCAAGCCCCTAGGACGGTATGAGAGGAACCGTGCTCAGCCGTTAGCCCGTCTACCCACAACGTCGAAGCGATCCAGAACAAAGAAAATACTGGATTGTGGGAACAGGTCGACATGAAAATCACTAATTCTTGAAGAACCGCATGAAGTCCGATGCAAGTTCACCATTAGAGGTGGACACAGAACGAGTAAAGCTGCAGCTGCCGAGGTAGGCTTAGCAATCCGCACTCGAAGCTATTCCAGATAATGTCAATATCATATGCAAAAGTGCAATGACATGTGAACATGTTTCTTCATCTTTATACTTGGTGAGCTTGACCTGGAGCAAGATACGCGAAGCAGCGATCGTGGAGCCAACCCCTCCCCCGGATTACAGTACATATTACCCCGCAGGTCATCCGTCAAGGGGTTCGGCGCTAAAGCCTCACCGTCCCGTGCATGTCTGGAGAAATCCTTGATCAAGGTGACCTATTGCGGGCATATTTCCGAATCCCCCGATTGTGTGCTCCTCTTCCTCTTCCTTCTCGGCCCAACTTCGATTACAAAAGATTACTATAGGTGAGTGAGGCTAATATTACCCGCCATTGTAGGAGAGACGAGCAGCTTCAAGGCCCCCACCAATAACATCCAGTCCGCCTTTCCGCATGCTTTTGACGTTCGTATTCGTTTTGCAGGATCGGACAGCAGATAGAAGAAGTTAGGAGGCACAGTCAATACCATGCCTAGGTTGGTCATGTGTACTTAAGAGCTTTCGGCCGAGGAAGCACATGGGAAATGTATCTTTCCCTACTAGATGAACAAGAAAAATGATTGTTGTGTTTAAGTATATGACCTATCTCCGGCCTCGCAAGTGTTGAGAGACGGAAGGTGAAATAACTATTACCCGTTTCTTCTTGGAGTAGCAACAATATACTCACATATCACTGCTTGGGGTCTTTAGAAGATCTTTTTGCATTGTGAAGTCTTTCATCAAATCATCCATGATGAAGCCGTGTACCTTGCTGCTCGCTTTCTTACCCGTCGTTCTGTCCATCCCTGCCAAACGTGCTGCTGCTCCCACAGTCACTATCGCTTCCCCTGCCGCCACTATCGTAGGCTCAAGTACGAGCTCTGTTGATAGTTTCCAGGGAATTCCGTTTGCACAGCCACCAACTGGGTCTCTTCGCTTGAAGCCCCCTCAGTCTTTGACCGCAGCTCTCGGAACGGTGACCGCCACTGGCACGCCAAAGGCCTGCCCTCAGTTATTCTTCAGCGATGACACAAGTGACTTCCCTACCGGAGTGCTTGGAGTCTTGCTTGACACCCCACTATTTCAAACCGTGACCGATGCTGGCGAAGACTGCTTGACAATCAATGTCATCCGGCCAGCGGGTACTACATCCACGTCGAATCTACCAGTGTTGTTCTGGATATTCGGTGGTGGCTTTGAACTTGGCTCAACTCAAATGTACGATGGTTCATCTCTGGTCGCAGATTCAGTGACAGATGGGAAACCTATTGTGTTTGTTGCGGTAGGTCTATAGTTCATTCTGTATTTCCCGAGAGTATCGCCAAGCATAATTGAGTTTCACAACCTTCGTTAAAGTCCCAGTCTAAATCGGTACTGAAATATCTTGTTCTAGGTCAATTACCGAGTAGGTGGATTCGGGTTTTTGGGTGGTTCCGAGATTCTGGAGGATGGGTCTGCAAATCTGGGTCTACTAGATCAAAGACTAGGCTTACAGTGGGTTCAAGATAATATTGCCAGCTTTGGTGGAGGTAATCAACCTCGAATTCTGCGTCTGGATGATACTTATGTGGTAATAGATCCAACAAAAGTCACAATTTGGGGCGAATCAGCAGGGGCCATATCGGTACGTGCAATGCTCAGCTTGATATCTTCTTTTCTTGAAGGCTGCACTCTCACTACGAACGCCTCATTAAAAGCATCTCCAAACCTTATGAATTCTGCGTGGAATCGATACTGACTCGAGAATCCTCGTATATAGGTACTAGACCAAATGGTGCTGTATGATGGAGACAACACCTATAACGGCAAGTCTCTATTCCGGGCAGCAATCATGAACTCTGGTAGTATCGTACCTGCAGATGCAGTCGATTGTCCGAAAGCGCAGTCTGTATACGATACTGTCGTAGAAAATGCTGGATGCTCATCTGCTAGTTCAACTTTGGATTGTTTGCGGAGCATAGACTACGAAACATTCTTGAATGCAACCAACTCAGTATCGGGTATTCTATCGTACTCTTCCGTGGCACTGAATTACCTACCTCGTCCCGATAATACGGCTCTGACACTGTCTCCTGATGTACTAGTTGAACAAGGGAAATATGCAAAGGTCCCGTTCATTGTGGGAGACCAGGAGGACGAAGGGGCAAGTAGCCAAAATATTTGTGACAGAGAAGTGATACTGATGGAAATAGACCCTTTTTGCGCTATTCCAGTCCAACATCACAACAACAGAACAGCTTATCGAGTATCTCTCGACCGTCTTCTTTCACGATGCAACCACAGAGCAAATTACAGGTTTAGTCGCCACGTACCCAGATGATGCAGCAGATGGATCACCGTTCCGTACACTCATCCTGAATGAATGGTATCCACAATTCAAACGGTACGTCAGCTAGTAGATTCCTACATAGAAAGGCATTGATTAGACAGGTTGGCGGCAATTTTGGGAGATCTAACTTTCACCCTTACGCGTCGAGCATTTCTGAATGCCGTCTCGACAACGGTTCCGACCTATTCGTACCTAGCGTCTTACGACTACGGCACGCCAATTTTGGGATCATTTCACGGAGGCGATCTTCTCCAAGTGTTTTACGGAATACTTCCCAATTATGCGTCGGCTTGTAAGTTGACTATGGAATAATTGCGTGGAAAATAACTAATAATTTCTAGCCATACATGACTATTACTTCTCATTCGTGTATACGATGGATCCAAATAATGGGTCAAGCTATACGAACTGGCCGCTATATAGTGCCGACAAGCAACTGATGAATTTTTATGCCCTGGATTCCGGATTGTTGACTGATGATTTCAGATCTGATAGCTATAATTTTATTCTGGATAATGTTGCAGGATTTCATATTTGAAGCGGATCAAGAGGAAAAGTTATTGGCGCTTCCTATCCTTAATGCGGACAGCGGTTATGTCATATATTGAATATATAATGGAAGCATTAATTGACATTGAACGATGCTGCTCAAACTTATTTCATTTTGAAAGAATAGGAAACTTATGCCTTTCATGGTGTGAAACTAACTATGCGGGGTTTGACCTGATATCTGCTCTGCTTTAGTGGCAAAGTACCTTACCCCACCCCCACTAGATGCCAAAAATAGCAAGGCGATACAGAACAATGACGAGAAGTTCAAGAGCCATAACAACCAAAGTTATTCATTTTCAGCCTCAATGAGCCAGGATTCATTGCACTATATGATTATAGTATGTGTAGTCAGCCAACCAGGGAGTGCCTCTGACAGCATGTGTGCGCAGACACCCATGTGATTGAGGTTGAGCTCAGCTGACCCAGGGAAGGCAACTTTTAAACGCCGGAAAGATCTGCTCAGCCGCACTTCCATCACTTTCTCATCATTACCAACCGCACATCAGGCAGACACGAGCACATCAGAATACTGTTATTTAGGCAATACAAAGATCTCTCGGAATATTTGGAACCACACTACACGAGACGAGACGAAATAAAACGCCTTGACTATAAAGTCTACTGCGTCGACATGGTTTTACTCGGGGGACTCGAGCTCCTGGCAGCTGGAATTTTGATCGATCAACACCAAAAGAACAAGAAGGAAAAACAGAGGATCGAAGACGAGAGAGCAGAGCGTGAGGAGGAGGAGTATCGAAACAGACGCCATCGTCGTCGAAATCGTAGCTATAGCCCAAGGAGACACCATCGCAGGCATTCTCATGGTGGACGAGACAGTTATGATAGTCCCAGGCCGAAGCCTTTCCAGCCACCCATTGTCTATCCAACGCAACCGATACAGCAGCCAATACAACAGGCTCCTCCGCGATACAACGCGAACACCGCTCCACCTCAACACCAAGGGGATGTTAAGTATGGGTGGACCGATAATAACCCAGTTCCCTTCAACCCACAACATACACAAGGTCAAGGCCAGACCCAGACCCAGACTTTCCCAGTAACTGGTATTCCTGCGGAGTGGGGCCGGCAGCCACAGGGTCCTGGTGGTCCGTCTTCGAACACTTATCTTGCACCTTACCCTTCGTACCAACGGGCCGGCTCAACTGATGGTAGATTGGAGACAGGATCAAGGGCTTCTGATTCGAACCGCCATCCGCGAGTAAGATTTGCGGACGATGATGACAGTGGCCGACCTGTATCGCCACCCCCCAGATATCATCCATGAAGGGAAGGACTCAACAAGATTGTTTTAATGCATGCGGCGCTGGTATTATTCACACGGTCTTAATGTCTTATCGCCGCTGGCCGGCGCATATCTTCCTGGCCTTGTTACCTCGATGGTAACGGATATGATTGCATGTTAATGATGGATGTCAGATGTCCTCGGTGTCATGGATTGGAAGATTGAATAACATGCCAGTGTTCAATAGTGAAATCACCAAACCTGAGAGGAATGGCGGGATGACTGAACGAATGAATGATTAGATTTAAAGGAGATAATTGTTCACCCTGCTCTACTTCTGAATTCCGCCGGCGGAAACAAATGAAGCAATTCTTCAACCTACCAGCATCTTCTCTTGCACAGCCAGAGCCAGCGATAAAAGCCATCGTAGCTTGCTGGAGTTCGATGTCCAGGTAGATGAACAATCTAAGGAGAATATTTGTTCGGCATGGTTGTTAAATAGAAGTAATAAAAATATATCTCACGAAACACGTTCTTGGACAGTCTATCTTTTCCTATGATGTTCAAGCCAAATAGAGTGCCATTTATACGGAGATCATCATTGCTAGACCAGTGCGAAGCCGAACGGAACTTTGGACGACGGCCGGGCGAGAGGACGAAGAACAAAGAACTGCTAGCAGAACAGTGTACCTGACTATAATCCGTTTCGGTCCCAAGAGATCCATCTCTAGTTTCTATACTGCTAACCATGCTTGACAACAGGAGTGATATCCTCCTCATCTACCAACGGCCCCTTCTTCTCATCACCAAGTTTAGGCGTAGACGAAGCTGGTGAGACGGCTGCAAGCTGGCCACTCCTCTTCTTCTGCACCTTTTCCCTATGGGCAAGGATGGTGATTACCGTGAACACAATCACGTTGAAACCCGCTACCACTGCTGCGGCTCTGTTTCCAGGGGTGACTAAATAGCGAGAAGGTAACAATCAGTACAAGAGTGCATCAGCAGTTCAAGGGAAGGCGACGAACCATTAGGTTGATGAACTTGTTGGAACCAAACTAGAGGAATCCAGGCAGAAAATGTGTCTTCAAAGTAAAATGTCAGCAGCTAAAATGTGTTAGACAAATGGGAACTTACATTGAAGAGTGTTCATAGCAGCCGCAGTAAAAGCTCTTTGCTCAGCATTGTCCGAAATCAATTCTGTCATCCATCTATCATAATCACAAGAGATCAGCTCTGGTCTCCATTAGGGCAAGCAATAGACTTACGCCATGGTCAGTGGCACTGCTGTTCCACCAATACTTGATAGGATATAGAGGGGTGCTCTGTGAGAAAAGGGACCATATACGGGAGTCACAACGAGCAGCACAAAAATGACGATGGCGACAAGATTGCCGAAGATGATGGTTGGCCATCGACGTCCGCGAAGAGGGCCGTCTGAGATCCAGACTGCAAGAAGAGAGTAGACAGCGGTGAAGGCATTTCCAAGCGTTGGGTACTCATTCTGGGTAAGTCTTCGTGTTAGCCTGAATTATCCATCTCGATATCAGTGGGGTATACATACGATTTGGGCAATGCTATAGACAGGTGGTTTGCCTTTTTTGTTGTGTGCTTTGAGCCAAAAAACGAAGGAGGTGAACGGCTGACTTCCAAATGGTTGCATCACTGTACCGATCAGCAGGGGTAACATAACACCATATTAGATAGATATGGAAGATTACTGAAAATAAGGGTGAAGAGAAGTGTCTTCCAGCTTGTAAGATAACCGAGTATAACTTTGAAGGTATAAGGCTTGCCCTCAGGCGCTCGGCCAGCTCCTGCCATTCTCTCTCTGGCAAGCTCAACGTCCTAAATAAAGAGAAACTAGTCAGTACATGTCCTTGGTTCATTTTGGACATCGTTCCTATACTTACACGTTCGGTGAACAACCAATTCGCCTTAGCAGTGCCGGGGGTATCGGGTAACAAGAAGTATGCAAGAGCGGCTATTGGAAAAGAGATGACGCCGTTAATAACTTTGAAAGTGTTAGAATGGCATTAAACAATAACGTCGAGGAGACTTGCCGAAGAGCCATCTCCATCCTGCGAGGCCGGCGTGACCATCGAGACCATTGTAGATGCCGGCTTGCAAGAATCCACTGAAAATTGGTGCGATTGATACTGCTGATTGTAATATACCATTGCGTTTTCCAAGTTCACCTATTCAGTAACCAATCAGTCAGCCCTGATACACACCGAGTACTCCAGACTGATTAACTAGGCTACCTACGTTTAGTATACCAACTGCCAAGAATGTAATAAAGAGCTGGCCAGTAACCTGCTTCAAAGAGACCGACGATGAATCGAAGAGCAAGCAACTGTGTATAAGACTTCGCGCCTGCAAGGGCAAACGTGAAGATTGTCCAGCCAATTTCGAGGAATGGGATCCAGACTAAGGGGAGATAGATCAGTCTAAGTGATAGCCTAACATGAAATTTCTTGATAGGAGCTTACTGTGAGCGCGGACTCGAGTTAGAATGAAATTTGATGGCTATATTCCGTTGCGGTCAGCATGGAGCTGAGCTCACGAATGAGCAAAGTAACATACCCACTGTCCGATAATGTAGCCCACCGTCCATGAAACTACAACATAGTTGTACTGATTCTGGTAAAGATTGAGATCCTCCTTCATTCCCGAAACGAAAGCGTTCGTTATGTTTGAAGTATCAATCTATAGTTAAGCTGTTAGATACTGAAAAAGAGTAAAGCAAGCTACTCACCCATTTAATCAACATGCCAAGCGTTCCAAGTGTCAAAAGGGTGAAGTCCAACTGCGAGAAAACACTTTTATTTAGAACAGAGACGGTCAAAAATTGACAGCATAAAGAAACAACCAACCTTCAGGAGGAATCTTCTCTCTTCTTTCGACACATCAGCCGAGTCCCACAGCCATCCTCTCCAAGTGCTGGGCGGCGTCCTCGAGGTGACAGCGATCTCCTTCTCCGCCATTTTTTTGGGCGATGGTAGAATTTTTGTGGGGAAGAGAGAAATGGTCGTATTAGACAAAGTTGGGGCACAAGTGACTGGGGTACATAGACCCGAAGAGCAAGGAATCATCTTCTATATACATATCAAGTCTAAGAAAACTAGACTTCTGGACTTTTGTTCTTGCTTCCCGTACGAGTGTGGCAACTTTGTATTCGCAAGACGAGGCTGTTATTCCGACAAGGAATGCTTAAGTTCTGGCCACTTGACTTTCAGTGATAACGATTTTGTCGAAATACTTCGGAGAAAGTGGCTTGGTGATGCCATTTCGGCAATGGATGAGAACATCGTGGAGCCGCAGTTGCTTGATAACCAAGCATGCACCGATAAGCTTATTCTGACTAGTCTCGAATGTTATACTTCCCCTCAACTCATATGGCTAATCCTGTACATTTGGTACGGTCGTTGTGCAGGCAGGGCATTTCGGCCAAAAGATGTGTCCTGGTGGTCAGTAGTAAATGAATATGTTTTATGTATTGATCAGACAAATTCATATTGCAAGTTGCATGCTTTTGCCTTGATGGTATATGATTTGATTTCAGAGAAAAGGATACACCTTCACTCCGCACCGTTGCAGGTTCCCAATATTACTAATTGCCCCGCTGCCGAGGCGGCTTTCAATTCTGTGGCTTTACGCAGCAGCTAACCTTGGTCACGTCGGAAGATAAAGAAAGAGATCGCTCTCGAACACTTACAGTTCCGCTCGCTCTAACTCAAGTATGACAATTTTTGAATATTACATTCTACGCCTCTTTGACGAAACATGACACAAATCACGTAAACTGATAAAGATCACATGTTTCCACGATATTGATAGTGCGTCAAGTAGATCTCGTCTTGTCCTTCACGGTCCATTATTCAGCGACGAAGATATTCAGTTAATTGCACAATCAGATATAAGGCGCTAAAACTCTACCACACTGCTGACAATCCTTCACTAAAGCTATCTCCATCTACTAGAGTCAAACGAGAAGGGTCTGGGTTGTTCCTTTCGGTAGGCCTTGTTAGCTATGGAATTGCGAAAGCAGATCGACGGTTACCTGGACATCCTAATGGGTGCATGCAGAAACGGCACACACCCAAAGGATCCACAACTGATACCCAGCCGCAAGAGGGATTCAAACACTGGTCAAACTTATCAGATTCTTTTCATGCCATGTAAATAGGAATGATTTATAGGGTTATACCATTTGAGGATCTACATAGACGTGCATTCGCGATCCGTCTTCCCGCTTCACCGTCAGACGCAAGCATGGTGGTGGCTCAGCAGTAACTTGGTGATATGTGATCAGGTCACTCCTGATTCTTAAAGCAAGATCTCTCAACTGTGAAGCGCTTCTGTCGAACTATCTGCTGTTAATCTCTATAGACTAAAATCATATAGGAAAATTTCGAGAAGTTTGGTACTTACCAGATGCCCGCATGTTCTGATAGACTCGCAGTTAGGATTATAAGTTGGAGGCCATTGCTTATTAATTGTGTCTGCTACAATCGGAAAGAGGTCGTGCTTGGGAGCTGCGATTGGACTTGAGTACATCAAATCGTCAAAAGCGTCCTGCAATGAGGCTGCAGGGCAAATTGACTCGTCATCTTCCAAGTTGTCACCTTCTATGGATGAGGTCGATTTAGTCTCGCCAGCCTCGACTTCCTGTATTCCACTTGTTGTACTGCAGCATGTCTTGTTGCTCGCTTCATCATGCAGTTCTGCGTCTGTGAACCAGCCAAAAACTCCTTGTTTGTGCCATATCACATGAGCAGCCTCCAGAATGAATTGCTCAGTACCAGCAGCAAGCGGTAGTTTAAGTTTAGAAGCTATAAAAACCACGTAGTGTGCGAGGATCTTGCAAAGAAACTCTTGAGTGGCGTCAAATTGAGATTGCTGTTCAGCGTCCTTATCAGCCTCATAATATCAGTGATGATATAGGCTTCCCATAACAGGCCTTACCTCCTTGGAAACAAAGTTAGAGACATGAGTTGGTCTGGTGTATCCGACAGCAAGTATAGTTCCGATTAGCAAAAGGAACAGAGCATAGAGTTGTTCTCTGGAGCATGCACCAAGATGCTGAGGTTTGAGTTTCTGGTTAAGTGCCTTCAGCCAGGTGGAGCCAGCAGTAGCACCAACTTCATGCAGCTCAGCAGCACTTAGGGAATGCTTATGCGGTGAAGTCGTCTGTGCATAAGCTAGAGACTCTGCATATAGCATGTATTGAAAATGCATATGAGCGTCACCCAATATGACAGGCTTGACCAGATCCAAGAATTGCGGGGAAGAGAGTGTTCCCACTTTGCTAGTTTCGGACGGATCAGGGGTACTCAGCCAGTGGACTATGTCACTAACAAGGGCATCCAAACTCCAGGTGACTTGCGAAGCAAACTGAAGGGAGATGGCTTTTGGTTTTAGTGCCTCACTCAGTTCTAGAAGGTCTAGAGAGGAATCTCCTGGGTTACATGATGTCAGCCTTCACTTGTGCGCAAATGAGGCGCTATCATGGAATATTCACTATCATCGAAGACGCTAATGTCAACTAACTGAGTTCGAATACATCCTGAGAAAGGCAGGCACTTTCTCTGTTGTGCGTAATCGGCTACGGCCAATTTTTGGCAAGTTATACAGAGATCATCGTCAGAACACTCGAGGAAGTTAGTATCATCTTTGACAAGTATAAAAGGTATTGACCTTTATTTGAAGCATTCGGCACCTCAAGCAAGCTCCCTTCTTGCGCACTTCCCCTACTTGCTTCCGGCGTTCTGGCTCATATCTTTTTCTTGTCCGGAGACTGGT
Source organism: Proliferodiscus dingleyae (assembly GCA_003988795.1). Taxonomy (NCBI): domain Eukaryota; kingdom Fungi; phylum Ascomycota; class Leotiomycetes; order Helotiales; family Lachnaceae; genus Proliferodiscus; species Proliferodiscus dingleyae. Next base: position 159,604 of record QYAK01000001.1, on the reverse strand, counting down.
ATTCGACTGCTTTATCCTGAAAGTATATGGAGAGCCTAGAGATTCCGAGACCAATTTTATGTTTGAGATAGACATTTGAGCTCAATGATAAAAACTGGGTGGTCTTCTTTATTGATGCTTATGACTTAAGGCATGTATCTCAGTAAAGGGAGACGGAACGCTACCTTTATAAACATAACGGAGCCTGGCCATTGCCGCTGATCGTGAGCCTCAGATGGCGTCGTCGTGGCCGCGGCTCGAGCCAATCAAATGCTCTGAGGCGTTGCACTGCGGCTTCACACCGAGATGCCGTATTTGGAAAGAAGAGCGGTCACTACCGCAAGCCTGCATACTTCTATTGGCTGCAAGACTTTCACCCTATCCACAATCCTGTAGAAATCAGCAAGAGATAGAACCTTGCAGATTTTGGCATGATATGAAGTTCTAAAAACACTCACTTGGAGCTGCTCGACGAAATCTAACGATGTATTATTTACATTGTTTTTGGAACCCTTTTCCTCGATTGTGATTTCTGGAACGTAAGACTACCAATGTTAAGACGTCCCCAATCTTCCAAGTGGATTTAATAAGGAATGAATGGAGCCTTTGGGTCACTGTGGTGACTTCCACGGTGGAGGTGAAAGAATACATCCTGCGTACTTTTCCCACACAAGTTGGCTTTTGCCTGGAGCAATGAGCGGTCGGTCCATAGCGGAAGTCAAACTTGCAGTGATAAGTCCAAACCAGGTCCAAGACCAAGGACCCACGTGTTTCTGCCCTCAAGATGAACTCAAAAATATTTCTGGCCGATTCTTGAGTCTATCAGAAGTATCTTCGAGGATGCGGCGACCAGGAGAATTGCTTCCTACTATGCTGTCATGATGGATGGAAGGGAAATGACCTTTACCGGCGGGTTTGAACAAAGCTGATTGAATCCTAGGAATAGTCGTCGAATTCAGAATATTAAGATAGGAAAGAAATTTTTTAAAAGACGACTGCGCTCTGGTTTACCTAGCATGCTTGAAATAGTGACAAGGTTGCACCAATTGCTAGTCACAGGAGTCGAAAGGTAGATATGTTCGGCAGACATAGACGAAATCTACTTCTGTCAGCAAATGAGGGAGAAATGATTGCATTCAAGCTAAGAATGAGTAAAATCGGTACTTTAGATAGAAACTATGATACTCTTATAGGGTGAACTGGGAATGTAAGACTTTAGCTAGTCATAGAATGCTGAGGCAGCTCACCTACTTCTCGTGGCCCAAGCCAGGAAAGCGGGTCGCTTACAGAAGCACTCTTACATCAACGACAAGGTTTAGGACCATGCAAAGCGCTTCGGAGCAGGGGATTGATTCCAAACCAATAACTGAACCATTGGCCGTGCTGCAGATGCTCGACTGAAAGCTGCAGGCGGCGGTAATTCGGATACCGGCTACGAGAGGCTCTCACTTCTATATCAACGGAGACAACGCAGATACAAATTATACAAATTTCTATATGTATAGCTACATGCGGCCCAATTCTGTCATTACCAACCTCGCCACGTACGCACGAATCTGTGGTAGCATAACATGGCCCGACGCGCGAGTCCTGCAGAGCCGCAGTCCAGGAAGGAGTATGGCTGGCGGAGAGTTGTTCGTAACTTTCATCCTGCGTAAGTAACGCAGCCCGTCTCGTTAGCGAGTGTCTTTGTTCATGGGACACCAGGTGGTTCACAGCAAGCATGGGTACTGGCGCGATTTCTACGTTACTAGATATGCCATTTCCGAACCGCGGCACCTACTATTTATCGATAGTGTTCTTTGTCTTGAACATTCTTGTGTTCTCCACAGTCACGGCCATCTCGATGATCAGATATCTCGGCTTTTCTAACATGTGGCGAAACATGATACATGATACCCCGAAGTCAGTCTATTTGGGGGCTATACCTATGAGTTTCGCAACGCTGGTGGAGTGTATCGTACAAATTCTCGTTCCAGCTTGGGGCGAGCGGTGGACATGGGTCGCGTTTGCACTGTGGCTTTTGGATTCCCTGGTCTCGGTCACTATTGCTATAGGACTAGGTTTTGCAATGTATGTCGTATGTGAGATCAACATGGTGTATAGGCCGCTATGCCCTCTTTGCATAGGCTTCGTACAACGGTGAGTGCATATGTTGACGGACTTGTAGCATATCACCTGGAATTACCAAGGATATGGAGCTCAAGGAGGTCACTTGCGTACAGCTGATGCCGTTCCTCCCGAATATTGTCGCCTCTGTCCTAGGTGCACGAGTTGCGGACGTAATGGCGCCGTCCGTCGCCGCTGGTACCGTGCTAACATCCTACGTGCTCTGGGGAATGGGCGTCGGGATGGCTTTGATTGTCATGTGTCTGTATACGGCACGACTGTTACTGCACAAGATTCCTTCACAAGATGTGATTGTGAGCAGCTGTATCCCGCTTGGCCCCTTTGGATTTGGAGGATACAGCGTTTTGTCGCTGGGTAAGACGGCCCAGAGGACTTTCGCAGCAGCTGGTTTTCTGGGACACAACGCGCAATTGGTAGGTGATGTGCTTTACGTGTTGGGAATGATCACTTCGCTGGTACTTTGGGGCTTCGGGTTGATCTGGATGGGCTTTGCTGTTGCGTCGATTATAAGTGCGAGGCCGTGGCCTTTTAATCTAGGTTGGTGGAGCTCTACCTTTCCTTTGGGCACTTTTGCTGCAAGTGCTATATTGATGGGCCAGGAGATGCCCAGCATGTTCTTCAAGGTTGCTGGAACCGTTCTCATTGGCATCTTGTTGTGCACATGGACAGCCTGTGTAGTTGGATCGATATGGGGATGCTCTTCTGGAGCTCTCTTTCCTGTGCGGTTGTATACTGAGGAAGAGGAAGCCAGCAAACAAGATCCTGTTATGGCACAATCATTCAATACAGACCACACTACTGCGTTTCACAGGAGGCTGATAGGTGAGAAGACGCATGCAAGAGTATCATGTGAGCGACGCAACTCGTAATCACAAGTAGATCTAAATAGATATAGACACAATAGATTTAAGCATAGACAAATAGCCTCAGGATGCTCGGCATTGACTTTGTTGTTAGATGAACCAATTGACCTCTGGCATCATTTCCTGGCTTCCCCCTAATGCCAAAGATCGTGGAGCCTTCGAGAACGAGTTGAAGGGTAGTATGTTTCAATTTCCCAGTTTGGCGATTGTTGATTATTATCGAACTCAAGACTCAGAGCTCAAATAGGATAGTTAGGTAGAAAGAGAGGTTAAACTGTATGGTCGAGCTAAAACAAGGTGCTAGCACGAGGTACCCAGTAGATCTGGGCTGCCTAAGGCGCGCCAAGCACCCGACCGATGCCCACTCCAGGTGCAACACCAGCCAGTCTAAGCCCTATTTTTGGCGCAAAGAATGCTGTGATCGCCTGCAGCATGCATGCTGTACTGTACGACTACGACCCAATCACCGTGTCACCGAGCTGCGCCGCACGATCTCACACAGAAGCAGCTACCGTAGCTATCAATGGCATGGAGCTATAATATTACATTCAACTGCCGGTAGAGTTTTCTCAGATACGCATCTCTTCATCTCTGGCATAAAGCTCTGTCTAGTCTCTTCTCGCCATACTGATACGTCCTGCCTCGCAGTCGTTCCAGAATGACAACCAACGCGCCATCTCAACAGCCCTGGGCTGACGGGCCCCTCACATTAATACCAACACCTGAGTTCGCAGCCAAAAAGCAGGATATGTTTACAGTTGGTGCGAGCCACATGGCCATGGTGAGTCTAGCTGCTTTCACCTGTTGGAAGGAAATATAGACAACTCGACTAAATTATGAATCCAAGGTCCATAACTCCATCTTCCGGGGCTACAATTCCATCTATCACCAGGCACAGCACGTCAAGGATGCGGACAAGGCTGATTTTATTGGTTATTGCTTGACATGGCACAAGTTTTTGAAGACACACGCCGACAATGAAGAAGAGGGACTATTTCCAAGGACCGAGAATCTGTTGGATGACAAGACACTCTATGCAGAGTCGACTAAAGAGCACGGTATGTTTTTTTGTTTTGGAGATCTTGCTGCAACTTCCAGGGAGGGAGTACTGACAAAGCCATGTTCCACCTCGCAGAAGCATTTGAGCCCGGCCTCGAGAAGTTCGAAGAGTATCTCAAGGACCTCAAATCACCAAGCGAATTCTCCGGAACGGCTCTGCTCGAGCTCATGGCTTCATTCCAAGAACCCCTCGAACACCACATGCGCGCCGAGATCACCACCATCGCAGATCTGGCCGTCCACCCCAAGACGCCCAAAGCCGGCAGCGCAGAGGAGAAGGCCGCGCGAGACCTGTTCGACAAGAAGGAAGGCCAAGCCCTCCAGAATTCCGGCATGACAGACGTGCTGCCCTTCTTCCTCTTCAACTACGACCGCGATTTCGAGGAGGGATACTGGGCTTCCTGGCCCCCAATCCCAGGGCCGGTGAGGTGGGGAATCATGAGCGTTGCCAAGCTCCTGCATCCGGGGTGGTGGAAGTTCGCCGCCTGCGATTCGTCGCGAGCCAGGAGAGCGTTGTACGCTGCGCCGGATGGGGCAGGAAGCTCACCAGCACCAGCTCCAGCAGCATGAGCATCTTCAGCTCAGCTTAGCTTAACTACCCTAAATCGAGCGCAACATTGATTATGAAGGGAGTCCGGGACGGACGGATGGACTAAATGATTGAAATGAACGCGACTTGCCTGAATTTGCTTATGATTCCAGGCGTGATGGTCGCAGCCTGGCGGAGGAAGGGCGGTAGCATTGTAATACTTTTTAACTGGATGCATTGGGTTCTGCTTTCTAATGCTGCACTTTGCCTCTGGTGACATTGTATTGTTGTTGATGACGCTCGTACAGGACAGTGGATCTGGTGTTCTCTCGGTGGGCTGACCAGAACCTAATCATGTTCTGTTGATTGGCTAGAATGGCCAACGGTCGCGGCCGGTACTGTACATTGCATCGTAGTGCCCTATCTGCTCATCATTCTGCTGCATTAGTACCTACCGAGCGCAGCTGGTGGGGTCTCCGCTCCTAGCGAGGGGCGTTGGCGTTGTGCTGTGCTGTGCTGTGCTGCGGGGGCCTAGAAGATGCGTAGATGGGGATTTTGGCCAATTGAGTCCAGCTTGATGATGGATGCGACTGCTGCTAATGCGTTGACTGAGATTTATGATATATATTGTTTGTCTTGAGTCTAAGTAAATGTGAGGTCTCATGTTGATGTGTATCAACCATAAAATATCGTGGCTTCGCGTCCGGAGCAGCCGGTTCATTCCTGTACGGAAATGGCCTCCTGGGCCGAATCATCGTTAAGAAAAGCATATCGAAGGGACAAGTGCAAATAAGTTGGAGTGGATATTGAAAGAATATGAAATCTTACATGACTATCATTCAACTAAATTTATGATGAGTATAGTGAGAAGTAGTAGCTATACAATTGATGAGAATCGGAGAGCTGTACTGCACGAAACGACATCTGAACCTCGCTTCATGTTTATTTACTTTACTTTCCTTGTGATCCAGAAAACCGGATAAGACGGTCAAATAAGCGTGGACCTATGTGTATTGCTTCGATAGCGACTTCATCTATATGATGGGAATAATGTCACGCCAACTTTTGCGGGGCCAGTAAGCCTCCTCATCAGTCTCTATCCCAAGGAGAACAGGGCAAGCACGGCACAATCTCAACACCTCTCAAAGAACTAGCAGAATGGAAACCGCATGCAGATATTCTCGTTGCGTGCTCTGACGGATCGAAAAAGCCGTCCGAAAGTAGTTTGGTGGTTAATACTTGTCCATTCCTACTATCTCTTGTGGATAATAGAGGAGTTGACCAGACTTAACAGACATCCAGTGTTTGACGAGCCGTATCGTCTCACTCGGGGATAATCTAAACGTTGCAACCCCGAAGAAGCTCAGCAGTTCTTTGGAGTCTTGGACGTTGATGGCATTAAAGCAGCCGGCGGCGGGGAAGACCCAACCCCTGACAGCGTGGGAAAAGAAGCAAGCTGGTGCTCAGAATTGGCGTTTGGTGATTGGTCTGCGAGGCTGCTGACAAGCAGAAATGTGATGGTCATAAAAGGATAACAAAAGCAAAGGGAGCATGCTTTTGTTGTAACGAATGAGCTGTGCCAATCATGCAGGTGCTCACAGAAAAAATTGGGTATCAAAGAGTTGACACATCTGGGCATTGCCTGCTTGGGATTGTATAGGTAGTGGTGTGAGTAATGCTGCTCACATGCTGTCATCAACTCTCAAGTTGATGAGGGGCGTTCTTCTTCTCACTTCCCCTTCCTCAATCTACCTTGAAAGCGAAGGCGTAGGCAGTTCACGGCAGTGACGTATGGTACTGTACGTATTGAGGAACTCGAATTGAAGTGGACAGGACTGTGAGCCTTGCCCCTTTTCACTATCTCCTGGGACGGGACGGGATGGATCATGGATGGATCATGGATGGAAGTGAGAAATGGGATGATTGCCGGGTTTACTTTCTAAAGCGACAGAGTTGCAGTGCTGGGGGCTTGGGGCTTGGGGCTGTCGGATTCAGGGGCAAACACAGCACTAGCAGGCCCCGTCCGAAGTATCGGGCCGCCCTGCTGCACTTCAAACCTTGTCCCTCCCCGGTCGCCATACGAACCAGAAACCAACATCTTGAGCACCATTCCAAACCACGTTTGACTTGGACCAAACAAAGACTGGCGTGTTGGTCTTCATCGGCTTTTTGTAAGTTTGATGATGATCCAAGAACAATGCAAGCAGCTATCACAAACAGACGGGTCTAGTCGGCCAGGCGTGTTGCACAACTCTGCACGGAAGTATCCCCTTGTCTCGACCACAACAGGTCAAGCAACGCCACTCAGCAAACACCAGATACGACTCGTGTGGATTGATATCAACGGAACTGGCCTGGCCTGGCCTGACTTTGTGTGTGTGGGGGATGGCACACTACGGCCATAGGGTCTATACCTCAAATGGCTCTTCAAGGCCCAGGTACTGTTATTCAGGTGAGCCCGAGGGGGAGAGCGTGGAGATCACTCTCCCAACTCCTTGATCTCAAATGAACATCACTTCCGCTTGTTGCAGTCCAACATGCAGTCCAGGGGGAAAAGGAGGGAACCATGCCACCGGTCGGACCCTGGCTCACCACCCCTTCTATTCTGCAATCGTCGCACTTTCTGTCTAGACCGAACGATAACTTTCGTCACAGGCAAAAATGCAGGAGCATTATCCTTTTCATTTTCCTCTTACGGGTTCAGATACCTCACGCTCCAACTTGCATCCTCATCCTCATCCTCATCCTCATTCCCGATATCGTCGATGGCCAAGGCGCTAGGTTCTGTGATCGTTTGGTTCGTTCAGGTTACCCATCACAATGCCCACCACATCGCCTCATATCACCCCATGCAAGCTGTCTCATCTCCCTGCTTCTGGAACTCCTTTTCGAGGCCGCTCTACCGGATGGCTAGGATCTCCCCCCCGCGCGACCGCTGCACACAAGGGAGTCCCCCGTCTTGCTTAACCAATAGAGGCACATGACCCTGAGTCACATGTATGCGCGTCCTGCTGGCGTAAAGTGCCGCTGCCCGTCGCGTCTCCCTGCCTGGACCCGCGTCCACATATTATATCTGCCTGGTTTCGGTGCCACCATGGTATAAATACCTGCGTCCCCCCTCCACCCAACCAAAGCTGACTTTTATTCTTGCATCCTGAATTTCTGCAAGGCATCAGAATCGACAAAATCTGCCAGTGTCAACCGCACCTTAGATGTTGATCGAGATCCTCGTGAACGCCCGATCTTTCGACCACGCCGACAACGACATCGCGGGAGATCATGTTCGGTCGGAACGTCAATAAATCGCATACGGAGAGTTTTTCAAAGAGGAGACGAGACTCGAAAAAATCGTCGTCCTTTAGGGAGAATGCGGTGTCGAAGAACCGTCATGAACGCTCGATGCGTCGAGCTCCGACCGAAGAAAACCCTCAGATGGGAAAGTAAGCCATTATCTCTTTTTCTATGAACTGTGGAGCATTTTCACGGTCGCTGACGATGAAATCAACAGCACTCTAACCTCATCGATAATCACACTCGTTGTTGGAAGAGAACAGCGATTGTTCGCGGCACACGAAGACGTCCTCTGCACATCACCATTTTTCCAGGCAGCATGCCGGGGACAGTTCATGGAAGCATCGAGCAAGCGAATCTCCCTACCCGATGAAGAACCAGAGATCTTCTCCTCCGTGCTCGAATACCTCTACAAGGGCGATTATTACCCACGTTTACTTCATAACAAGCGGAGGAACTCGTGGGAGTTGGAAACCGGAGAGGGAGGCACCGGAGGCGTGGAAAGCACAGTTTATCATCACGGTATTGATGGTGAGCTGTTGAAAGATACGGTCATATACTGCACGGCTGAGAAATATGGTCTGGAGGAGCTGAAGCGAGTTGCGTTGAGAAAACAGGGTTTGCGTACGTGTCTCTCTCCACCTAACCTAAAATCTTGCTAGTTTCTAACGATGTTTCTTGAATACAGAATCCGGTATCCAGTGTAGTACAATCCTCTCTTCCGCACGTTATGCCTATGCGAATACGCCCGATAGCGACTCGAAGCTCCGTGCCCACTACCTGGCTCTCATTATCCGAAGTAGAGGTACATTCAAGCGTAGCGGTGAGTTTGTTCTATTTCATAGTCCAGAGTCGTGGGCTTTTAGATGCTCTTTGTTACTGACAGTATTCAGGGACTATGCAACTTGAGATGCACAATGGTAAGTAGACTGAACTCGTACTACTAGACATCGCTGAACCTTGATAGGCGGCAGCCAGCTGTTCTTCGATCTCTTCGTGGCTCTATGCAACCACGTCGATGATGTCGCCAGCGTAGCAGGCTCACCTAGGAGTGTGAGAACGTTTCGCTGAAGAACCACATATCCGAAAGCTTCGTCTTGCATCCACCTCGATTCTAACTTCTCTACCTGTCCTTCACGATACCGCTTTGGCGAACATAAGTTTGCATATCTCCTTCATCACAACCTCAACTTGATACCAGGCGTTAAAGGATTAGGATATACGGATGAGAACTTTCTTTGGTCCGCAGGGTTGTACTACTACTCTTCTTATCCACCACGGGCTGTTCAGGTGGCTGCTCTTTGTGTTTTTCCCTTGCCAGCGCTTGCTTCATTTTGCTGTGAAAGATCTATATACTCATATTCCTCCTGTCTTTCCAGAGCAAAGATACAGTCGAGATGAAAAAATTGCAACGGGTTGTTTGTACTACTACGGCGGGAGAGCGATTTCACGCATGTTGATTTATTCTTAATGATGCTACAGAAAGGGGCAAGCGGGAGGGAAGCAGGCAAGCATGAAGACAGATTCATCACTTGAATAGAAAATTTTCCATTCCTACTACCATCGCGTCCCAGTCCTCTAGCTCTAACTTTGCTCGTCTGGATCCAGCAGAACTGTAGAGGCAAATACACGTCTCTGCATAAACATAAACCAAATGCATGGAAATAACGGAGCCAAAGCCCCATAGTTGTAATTCCAGGGATGGTCAGAACAGGGTCTCTTATCAGCTAAATTTATTGCACCAGCCCGCTCACCCTAGCCCTCAACCTGATGGAAAGATTGACTTTATGAATTTGCAAAGACGTACGTGATTTGTCAATGGCTGCCTCTTCCCTCGACGAGAATCCATGTCTAGTGCGTGAGTGAGTCACGGCGGAAGATAGGGAGGGGTGCCGTTTTAAGCGGGTGAGGGGGGTCGTCTCACGAGTGAAGTTCCACCGGTACCAAAAAGCTGAAAGTGTTGAGATGGAGGGTTCCTCCAAGTCGTACGATGATGTTTGTGCGAGCTTGTGAAGCGGTTGTATCTCTCGGTGAACGGTTTTGTGAATGATTCTCTTGCGTCTCCGCCCTCACTCTGACTCTTTTCGAATCTTCAGCTTCACCGAAGCTCGAGTCTAGTAGTGGCGATCGTGTCTCTTGTTTCACAAAGCTAATCCAGACATGGTCCTCTTCCACGGCAGAACGAACAGAGGGACGTGAGCTTCCGTGCTCGTGCGCTGGTTCAGACACCTGTACCCGGGAACGCTCCTCCTTTACTCAGCACTACGAAGCCTCGTTCTCTCGCTATGTAACCTTTCATTAAGTTCTGCGCACACCATTAGCATGGCTCTTGACTCATCGTATCAGAGGTGTGGTACACCCGACTTGTTCCGACAAATGAGAGAGTCGGAATTTCGTGGATGGTGGATAGGGGGCTTCGCCTCGTTTCGGAAGGCAACCAGAGAAGATAGAAGAAAGATGAAGAACAACGCACCTTATAAATCATGTTCGCCAATAGACACTCCACTTCATCGTTATCCATGGTCTCTTTGTTGCCAATACTAATCGCTGCACCAAATTCAGCGACGGGAATTCGCGTCCTCCGTATGGGCGCCGCAGCGGGATTCTTCGCCTCTTCGAAACCGCCTGCAATGAAAACCTTGCGTAGAAGATTGCGCAAGGTGATGTCGCGGCCTCGCTCGAGAGTGAGGTATATGCGTCTCTTGACAAATTCGTTTTCGCCTGCCAATAGTGCGGCATCGAAGCCTGCGAGGTTGCCCTTCTTGATGCAGCGCGATAGGGGTAAAAAGAGCGTCTGTAGCCGAGGATATGGCGTAAGTAGTTTGAGTGTTGGAAGAGTGTGGGTGGTGAGAAGGTGGCATGGAACCAGGTAAGTCAAGATGAGTCTGAGATGCATATTAGTCTATGTGACATATGACTGGATTGGTCCGGTGCGGCCACTTACTCTTTGTTCCGCACTGAGTCCTTATGGCACAGTTGCCAGGCTTCTGTCAGATTCTTCTCGGCCTGGAGGGGTATTAGCGGAAGGAACGAGGATTGGTCTGCGCTCGGAGAGACTTACCTCAACATAATTCTCTTCCAAGAAATGGATTACACCGGTGTAATATCTAAAGGTCACCCGGTGTGCCTTTGGAAAGGCTTCGAGAGGTGGCATGTCGCCACGGTATGCCTGGATGGCGCGTAGGATACTCTTGGAAAGATCAATCGAATTGAGCTTGAAGTAAGTCTTGAACAAAAGGTTGATGATGTTGTAAACGCCCCATTTTCTTGACTCCTCAAGTGGTGCTCTAGATCAAAAGTTAGTAACGGCAGATGTACAATTCCTAAAGTCTAACGAACCTGTCCGCTAGGCATGTTTGGAAAACTCGATTGAGTTGCCGTACAGTGTCTTCTAGTTTTTCATTCTTCTCGCCCTCAGCATTGAAGTCATCCTGGTAGTTCGTAATAGCGCTATTGCTATTTCCTGTACCCTCGTCTGCCTTGATGGCGAAAATCCTCAGATATCTGCTAGCCACATACAGACAAGGAACAGTCCAAGCCTCGAATCCACAACTAGTGTAACCTCGAATAAGTGCGTTGACTACGTCCTTCCATGCTTCGTAGACTTTACTCCATGCAGCCTATTTATCTGTTAGTTCGAGTTCTAATACTCTTTATGACGGTACTAGGACATAACACGTGACCCATATAACTCATCTTTATTCTCTCCGCCCCAAAGTCCGAAGAAGCGGGGAGAATGCAACATAAGGAAATCATTACTACCTTTGTATTTGACTTGGGCGCATTTTCTGCGTTCAAAACTTCGCCTACAGCCTTCCAATATGAGATGTAGATCTCGACCCAGCCGTTGCCTTCATCAGCGGGAAGCTTGAATGGTGATGAATTGCTGTACAGAATCTCATATTTGAAATCTTTCTGGACCGTAGCGAAATTTGTGCTTCGAAAGAAGTTATATAGCCTCTGAGGTTGTGAGGGAGGCGGCACAGGGGAGAGCGTTTGCGCGAGGTTATAGCCGTTGCCCTCTGCATAAGCATTTCTAAAGTTATCGAAGATAAGATCCATGATGAAGTTATTATCGCTGTTTGCACTAGCACCACTTGTTCGAGCAGAGGACTAAAACCTCGTCCGGTCCTGAAATGTTTTGGTTTGCCCGATTCCTGAGGCTGGAAGGACGGAATCAACGACAAGAGTGCAGCATTCTGGGTCGAAGTAATGTTCTCCTCCTATCCGGTAGATCTCAATCCAAAGACAGAATGAAAGAGAAGTATTCGACTTCTCAACTTTCACCACTTTGGGGATACATTTCACACCCATCTAATGAAGTGCAGTGTTTACATAGCGAGGTGGGAGTGAACTGCTGACTAATCACGCCCCGCTATTCTGAATCGCTTCTGGGCGGTTAAGCGAGGGCCACAACAATTTTTTGCCCTGCCGCTAATTGTCGAAATTCGACTTGGGAGGGCTCCAACGACTTGCGACCACACTCGACGACCATCACCACGACTAACACGACCAGCACTTCACAGTAAGTATCCTGCTCTGTGCAATTTGACTTGGAGCTTTACTGACATCCGAAAGATGGGTAAGTTACAGGTTTCTTTTCTTCCAGGACAAATCACCAAAGACGCCCGCACTTCGACTTCCGAATAGCGACCAAAAGTTCTCTACGATAAACCACGACGACGATGAGGAATAAAGGGCTACAAAGCGATGGAAGTGATTGCACGGATCTGGAGGTGATATGTGCCAAATCTTGAATATACAAGGTTCGAGAGGGTATGGAATCGGGATTGATTGAACAAGCTCAATTTCTCGACGAGGCAACAAGACCAGCGATCCCAGTCTCGATGCGTTACCTAGATTTGAACATTCGCCGGCCACTGTTAAGATATTGTCGTGATCACCATCTCTACCTCCAGCATTGGCTCACACACACTCTTCTCGGAAGTAATCAGCTACACGATGGACTGGCGCCCCTGCTGGAACTGGAGCCCTCGAATATGACAGGCACTCTTGAAGCACGAATACTGACAAGATTACTATTAGGTCGCCTTACAGAATACCAGGTCATCGGCCGCCACCTGCCGACCGAGGCAAACCCAGCGCCAAAGCTGTACCGGATGAGAATCTTTGCACCAAACACCGTTGTTGCCAAGTCCCGGTTCTGGTACTTCTTGATGAAGTTGAGAAAAGTCAAGAAGGCGAATGGCGAGATCGTTAGCTTGAACGTGGTATGTTCTTACTCGATTAAGATGGCGATGATGGTGATGGTGATGGAGGGGAAATCTTTTGTCAATATCGGTGGCTAATTTTGCAACTCTTCTTTCAAGATCCACGAGAAGCGTCCATTGAAGGTCAAGAACTTTGGTGTCTGGATCCGATACGACTCGCGCTCCGGCACCCACAACATGTACAAGGAGTACCGCGAGATGTCGAGGACCGATGCCGTCGAGGCTCTCTACCAAGACATGGCAGCCAGACATCGATCCCGTTTCCGGTCAATCCACGTAAGTTATTCTCCTTTCGACTTTTCATTTGTTAAAAAGAGGTTCATATATCGCTAACCTTCTTTTCTTTTTTTCCCCGCGGAACAGATCCTCAAGGTTGTCGAACTCGAGAAGACCGACGATGTCAAGCGGCCATATATCAAGCAACTCCTCACCAAGAACCTCAAGTTCCCGCTCCCTCATCGTGTGACCAAGACATCCGGCACCAAGCTCTTTGTCGGAAAGCGACCATCGACCTTCTACTAGATGGGGAGGATTTTGTGTGTGTGTGTGTGTGTGGGAGAATGCGAGGTGGTGGGGCTAGAGATGAAGAACGAATGGCCATGGGTTGGTTTTTGCACGGCATACAGGGTTGTTATCTAGCCTCTGCTCTTATTTTTTGAGACTGGGTTCAACGAGCAGAAAATCGGACAATCATGAAGCATTAAAAACAAACCAATTTCTTGTGTTCGTGACATGATAAGTTCTGCTGATTGTGAGAATTCTCGAGCGTTGTGAGAAGTGTCTGGCAAGAGAAGTGTGATGATTTGAGATGTGTTGTCGCTCAAGGCTATGCTGTCTAATGAATGATTTGATCGCTTCTTCCACTATGGATATTCTCGCCCGACTAGGTCTTACTCTGTTCTCCATTCCCACCGTTCACCACCTTCACATTTTCATCACAAGGTAACAGTCATCAAGAAGGGGGGAAAAGCCATAGGAACAAGTATAGTTGTAGGACTATCTACGAATTATCTCTATATATACAAGTATATATCATGACGGACATAAAAATTATAGCCACATCTAGACCCGAGAGCGTCAGCAAACATTTACCAAAATCCCCTAAAATCCAGCTCCCAAACGCCCCAGCCACAGAAACCGCATTCCAATATATGAAATATGCTGTGCGATCAAGTCCCGGTATTCATGTATTCACAAGCACAATCTTCACCTGACTGTGAGATACTGAAGTCTCCCAACGAATTGCCCGACGTATCAAGACAAGTCGGAGTCCCGCTTCCACTCGCAGCCACTTGTTCAATCTTGACCGCATACGGCCACGCAGCAAATGATTGAGCCGTAGAATTTTCACTTCCGGCCATCGGGTAGGTCTTGGCCATCTTCGTGTAGAGCGAGGCTTGGAGGACAGTTTGGTTGAAGTAGCATGTAGCCACGACGTTCTCGTTTCCTAGTTGCGAGCTTGGATGGACTGTTTTGGGGATGTTGGCCTGGAAGTAGTAGTGCTCGTCGGCGTTTCCTGCTGATTGGAGAGAGACGGAGACGTTGGTGAAGGAAATGGAGAAAGGGTTTGTGGTCGAAGAGATTGTGTAGTTGTCGGTGCTTCCTTCGACGAGTGCGATGATCCAGTCGAATGTGGCTGCCGAAGCAGAGGGGCTCTGAGTATAGGTGGTATATGGATAGCAGAGCCAGGTAGCGGAATTGGCGGTGCAGTTCGTGGAAAAACTTGATAGATAGGTGTCAAAGGAATAGGACCCTGCTGGGAAGGTGGCGTTGGAATTTGGACTCGTCGAGCCGCCTTGTACAGGACCTGATATTCCTCCGGATGATGTGCTTTGGTTACTACTTGCTGTTAGTTAAGTCTGGGGAAATGTATGAGCAGAGCTTACGAGTTGCGATGGCGATTTGTTAATCCAACAGCCAATCCTACAATCAATCCTATAAGGCAGAGCACAAAAATTGCTCCGAGAACCAGCAGCCGCTTCCAGCCGCCTCTCTTTGCAATATGCCTGTTGTTTGCGACACCCCTTCTCAGCTCGGCCAACTTCTCCCCATTTTCCCCACTGAAAGGTCCATCTTCCTCGATTGGAGTTCCATATGGTGGTGGACTGCTCGGATGGTACCGCGGCGGAAACCCTAGGCCAAAGTGCTTGTGAGGCGGGCGATTGACAGCGCGGGGAGGCACTGGTGGAGGGTCATGAAGACCAGCGAGGGATCCAAGATCTGAACGATCTTCGGATATGACTGGCAACGAGTTCAAGGACCCGGGCTCCCGCTTATGCGACTTCATTCTTTGGTGCGTTGTGGAAGTGCGCAATTGAAGGAGTTTGGACGTCGCGATCGATCAGTCCTTCGTAAGGCGACTGTATGTAGGCCGCATGAAGTGGACTACGATAGAGTGTAGATGGATGTAAACGGGGTTGAAGCTGCGAAATGAAATGGCAGGGAGGTGGGAGAGCTGTTCATCCAACTTGGAGGCTGGATGATGTCAATGGCGGAGGAAGAAAAGGGAATTTGGTAAAAAGTGTAGATCTCCAAAGCGTCGACTGGGCTTGCGGCGACCGAGCCAAGCCAAGCCTGGTCGTTGATAGACTGGATAAGAGGAGTGATCAAAGGAAATTGGAGATGAAGCAGGAAAAAAAGGAAGCAAAAGAAAGGAAGATTATAGTTAATCAGTCACTACGATAGCAAAGAATTAGCACTGCAGCTGCCAGAACTCACCGTATCCACTCCTCACTCCTCACTCCTCACTCCTCACTCCTCACTCCTCACTCCTCACTCTTTCCTCCTTCGCTCCTTCCCTCCCATCTCATGCTCATGCTCATGCTCATGCTCATGCTCTGCAGCGGCAGGAGCTGAGCTGAGCTGAGTCGAGCTGGATTGGACTGGATTGGACTGGATTGGACTGGATTGGACTGGACTGGAACTCTTTTGGGTGGTGGATGCCGCTTGGTGGTGATGGTTGATGTTGGTCGGGCGCCTCATCTGTCAGGACGGACGATGATTGGCTGGCTGGCTGTCTGGACTCAATAGTCTTGCGCTAGTGCCGCGCTAGTGCCCTGCATCCGCAAATCTTCCTGTCGATCGCATCTTTATCTCGGGCTCGGGCCCTTCTCCTCCTTCTTGCTTCTTCACTCTCCCACCCACTCGCCCACATTGTGTGTTAGTACATGTACATGCATATGTACTCGCATTGTCTGGAGACTGGCACGTGATAAAGGCCTTCTGGTCAGTATGTCTATGTCTATGTCTAGACTGTGAGAATGAGAATTATAAGGAAGTGTGACGGGCAGCGCTTCTACCACAAATCGGCTTTGCTAAGTAGCCCGGCTATAGGATATCCGCTGAGAAATATCTTCATTGTTCGCTATGGGAGCTTGAGAAGTTGAGAAGTTGAGAAGTTGTAGCATTGAAGATACGTGACAGACTATTGACAAGGAGGCAAGACGTCTGAGATGATAGAGCCCCGACAGATCTAACATTGGAGCAGAGCAGAGGCATCGAGGGATAGTGGTGACATCGTGGTGGACCGCTGGAAATTGACAACCTGTATCCCCGAAACCCCTATGCCGCCATATATCTTCCCAAGAAATAGTCGGAAAGGAGAGACAAATAAGGACCTACTATATTGGCGATCCTAAAGAGTAACGAACGCCTCCGAGAGCTGCCTTGACTGATAGTAAAAATGGCCGAGCGAAAGATGGAGGGCTTCGTAATCGATAGCTGCATGTTGTCCTTAATGGCATCTTGGATGACGTTCTGAATGAACTGTACTGACACTCGTACAAACCTTACTGAAAGCAACAAGATATAAGATACAATACTCAAAGGTAAACAGACTTCAAGAGTAGTTGAGGCTCAAACGAAGATGCAGGTGTTTGCAAAGTTTGGCTACAGCCCGTTGACAGGGCCGGGGCCGTGGTGTGGTTGCCACCAGCAACGGCCGACCAGGCTGAAACTGGAAAATCAACATCACCGCTACCGCCGCACCACATCTCATACGAAGCCACACCAAATTCGCAAATCCATCGACATTGCGGAGTCGAATTCTTGTTCTCTTACTTATGCACATGTTTGTGTTTGACTTGTACCTCTCTTCCACTCACTTTTTTTAGATTGCAACCACTTCGCGCAGAGCTTCTGTTTACACGGCACCAGTGTGGTGGCCGTACCTTTCTAAACCCCCACAATGGCTGCCACAGCTGCTGGAGCGTCTTCGATATCCGTCACTGGTATGTCTCTGTTATTAATTATTGGGGATTTTAGCTGATGTTCCGCAGTTCGTGTTCGTCCATTTACAATTAGGGAAGCAGCACAGATGTATGTTCTATTTCATCCGTCTCACCAGAACAAGCTATTCATCTTTATATAGTACGAAATGCGATGAGGGCACACTTTTTCTTGGCGATGGCTCTCTTGCTGGAGCACCAGCTCCGAAGCTTGGGCAGAAGGGCATCCGGCCTGTCATCAAGGTGTTGGACGACAAATGCTTGTATGTGTTCCACTTGCCAGCCAGGTAAAATACTTACCTTTGCAGAATATTCGATCCTCCTGAGGATAATCCCGTTCAAAAGTTCTCGCGATCCGTGGTTTCGGGTATGGGCAAACGAGTGAAAGACCAGCAATTCGCATTCGACCGAGTGTTTGACGATAATACATCACAAGCCGAAGTCTACGAAGCAACAACAAGGGGCCTCCTAGATAGTGTCTTGGAAGGGTACAACGCAACTGTATTTGCATATGGCGCGACCGGTTGTGGTAAAACACACACTATTACCGGGACTTCTCAGCAGCCTGGAATTATCTTTCTCACCATGCAGGAATTGTTCGAGAAGATTACCGAGCGAAGCGATGAGAAGCATACCGAAATATCATTATCGTATCTAGAGATCTACAATGAAACAATCAGAGATTTACTGGTACCAGGAGGCAGTAAGCAGGGCCTTATGCTACGGGAGGACGCACATCAAGCTGTGTCCGTGGCAGGACTTTCGAGTCATCACCCGCGTGATGTACAGGAAGTCATGGACATGATTGTCAAGGGCAATGAGTACCGCACAATTTCTCCAACTGCGGCGAACGCCACTTCATCACGATCTCACGCTGTTCTCCAGATCAACGTTGCCCAAAAGGATAGAAATGCGCATGTTGACGAGCCACATACAATGGCTACCTTGAGTATTATTGATCTTGCAGGAAGTGAGCGTGCTAGTGCGACGAAGAACCGGGGCGAGAGACTGATCGAAGGTGCAAACATTAACAAATCTCTCTTAGCATTAGGGGGCTGCATCAACGCACTTTGCGATCCTCGGAAGAAGAATCACGTCCCCTACAGAAATTCGAAGCTTACTCGATTACTCAAGTTCTCGCTTGGAGGAAACTGCAAAACCGTTATGATCGTGTGTGTTAGTCCCTCAAGTACACATTTCGACGAAACCCAAAATACGCTTCGGTACGCCAACAGGGCCAAGAATATCCAGACAAAAGTCACGAGAAATGTATACAATGTTAATCGACACGTCAAAGACTTCTTGGTCAAGATCGACGAACAAATGGCACTTATCAATGAACTCAAGGCTCAACAGAAAGATTCAGAAGCAGTAGCATTCATTAAGTTTAAGAAGCAAACGGAGAAGCGTGACGGAATTGCTCGAGAGGGGGTGGTCCGTATCCGAGCAGCCTTTGATCACTCAGCAGGTGAACGACAAGAGAAGGTCACCAATATGAAAAAACTGCGACAAATCCAGCGACGCATTGCAGTTCTGTCTGCTTGGGTGGCGGCATTTGACACTGTCTGCGATTCCCGCGAAGAAGATGACATGCCACCAAGTCTCTCGGCAATGCGAAAGACCGCACAAGGCATTCTTCTGGAACTCGAGAACAGCCGCCAGCACTATCATCAGAAGTTGGACAAGACGAACTGGGAGCGTGCTATTGACTCTGCTTTGCAGAACAGTATCCGCCAAATTATGGAGGTTGATGGTTCGGCTGACGGCCTTGATATTGCTAGCTTGACTAGAGAAGCCGAGCTCCTGAAAGCAAATGCTGCCAAAGAGGCTTTGCGCGAGGTTCTTGAACAAGAGAAAGTTGGCGACGCGGACGTTATGCAGGTGTTGCTCTCAGCTCAGTTCGACATCATCTCTTCGCTCCACGACATACTTAGCATGAGTGAGACAGAGGCGGTTGAACACGCTAAGGGTATCCTTGGGCGTTTAATGCAATTCTGTTCAACGTCGGTGTCTCAGGTTGTCAAGCCCGACGGATCTTTGAACATCGCTGAGAAGTTTCCTCCAACGAAACGTGGAACCCCGAAGCGCAAGAAGCCAGCAAACCTCTACGACAGTCAGACGCGACCTCCCGTAATGTCGGCATTGGCCACTGCAGCACCACAAGTCGTTTCTTCGCCTATGAAGTCTTCTCCAAGGAAACGAAAGGCTTTACTGGCCAAGAAAGGTGTCTCGTTTACGCCGAAGAAGAAGTCACCCTCGAAGCAGCGAAGTGTCAGATGGCGTGATGATACGGAATCTGGAGCGCTGGCCGATTTCGAAAAGACTCCTCAAAAAGCGCTCTCAACGCCAGAGATTTCATCGATCGAACAAAGCGTCCCTCTCCCTACATTGCCATCAT
Source organism: Proliferodiscus dingleyae (assembly GCA_003988795.1). Taxonomy (NCBI): domain Eukaryota; kingdom Fungi; phylum Ascomycota; class Leotiomycetes; order Helotiales; family Lachnaceae; genus Proliferodiscus; species Proliferodiscus dingleyae. The sequence goes on along the minus strand of QYAK01000001.1, from coordinate 139,898 downwards.
ACCTGGCTACAGATGTGGCTAATGATAGTAACGGCTCATCGCCTATTCTCACAGCACCACAATTGTCCATTGACATCAAGCCCAAAGCCAACAGATTCCAAGCTGGCTTCCTCTCGAAAAAGACTGACGGATCTCCACCACCACCAAAAATCACGAATCTATCTTCGTCCGACACAGAACCGTCACCGCTGAGAACGATTACTTCTCCAAATGCTCCCCTCAGATCGTCGTTGAATATCATGCAGAACCCGCCAAGTGACACCACACCCACTGATAGCGGAAACAACTCATCGTCAGACACTGAGAATAGCTGGCAAGCCGATCGATCTGACAGTGCCAAGATTGGCCGGGCCTTGAAGCGTGCTGGCTCTGTGTCTCGTGCTTCAACCCATGACTCGGCCTCTCGAATTCATCGGCGTAGAAGCCCTACTGCTGCTACCATGGCTGGCTCGCCGCCAAATGAGAATCTCTTTACTGCCGGTCACGCGAGACGTATGGTCAAGAGTGAGAAAGAATCGGCTTTCCATAGCAATGTTCTAAGTCCACGGCACCAGCCTGTTGTTAAGAGCAATCGTCGTACAACTATTGGTGAAGCCCGGCAAGTAAGCGGTGGCATGGCAGCTGCAGCGATTAGACTCAATGGTACCGTCGGTGGCACTCCTAGAGCGAGAGAGAGCGTTCTTGGTGTAGTGGGCAGAGGAGGCTGGCGTTGAGGTTCATAATATGGCTGCGTATGACTGTTTGATTATTCTTGTCGATATTAAATTTTAGAGGCCGAAGTCCTCATGGCATAGGCGTCTTGGTGCTATGATGATAGTACTTTCTTGTGTATCGCTTCACGCTGCGAGGGATAGCGGAGCCTTTTTTTGATAGATTGTTTTGCATGGCGTCTTCTGTGTGGCGTTGGCATACAGGCTGCTGCATAGTTTATTGAGGCTCTGAGCGCTGTTATGCGAGTGTCTCGAACGCATCAATCGAGCGAATTTCAGAAAAGTCGGTGACTGCTTTCGCGTGCTTAACTCAGCGTGCCTTGAGACCTGCTCGGCATATCAAGTCGTGTTACTCTGTTCCTGTTCTACCTGCAGAGGACTTTCCTTGCTGGGCGAGGGGTAAGGGCAAGGGGGGCTCGATGTCGATGTCGATGTCAATGTCGATGTAGTGAGATTTGTTCGGTTGTGGCGCATTTGGCAGGGCATGTGGAATCATTGAAGGCTCTCCGGCCTCTCATTTGTCATGCCCGCGGCTTTGCAACCCCGCCATCCATGACGACTTCGATGCGCTAGGAGTGAGAGTTCAGAGAACATATAACTGACCGCCTCTTTCTCATCTTTCATAACCAAACTCCTCATATCTTGCAACTTTCACATCGAATTGTCAAGTAAATCCCAGACACACCACCCAATCCATCAATCTGCAGTCCAACTTCATACCCCGCGCCCTTCTCATCGCCTCACTCCTCATCCTCATCCTCATGATGGCCGCCACCATGCCCTCCTTCCTCTCCCGCCTCCTGCGCCCATTCTCAACCTCCTCCTCTCTGCGTCTGAACCCAGATGCCGGCGCCTCAGTCTCCACGCCCGAAGGGGCTGAGAAAGTCACCATAGCAGCCGGCTGCTTCTGGGGCGTCGAGCACATGTACCGCAAGGAGTTCAAGTCAAAGGGCCTCTACGACGCCCGTGTAGGCTACATCGGCGGCAACACCGACTCGCCCTCCTACCGCGCCGTCTGCAGCGGCCGGACGGGCCACGCCGAGGCCCTGCAGGTCACGTACGACCCCTCGCAAGTCACCTACCGGCAGCTGCTCGAGTACTTCTACCGGATGCACGACCCGACCACGGCGAACCGCCAGGGCCCGGACATGGGGAGCCAGTACCGCAGCGGCATCTTCTACCACGGCGAGGAGCAGGAGAAGATTGCGCGCGAGGTGACCAAGGCCGTCAATGAGAAGTGGTGGAAGGGCAAGGTCGTCACCGAGATCCTGCCGGCGGGGGAGTGGTGGGATGCTGAGGATTACCATCAGAGGTATCTGGATATGAACCCCGGTGGGTACGAGTGTCCCAGTCATTTCCTTAGGAGTTTCCCTCCTCTGGATTGATTGATTGATTGATTGATTAGGATGTGAGAGGGGGGTGGCAGAATGAACTGGACAGGAATGATGACACGATTATTAGGAATGGAAAAATGAAAGTAAATGAATCACTGTACTGCCACCCTGATGTACGCGCAATACCCTTTCAGACATGAGACCCAATTCAACGCCTCTTATTTGGGACGCTACTTATATTTTGATAATATTATAAATTCTCTTCACAAAATCATATCATCCGGGAGCCTTGTAACATGGAATTACTGATCAACTTTTTTTTATTGATTCAATAACACAAAGAGAGGAGATGATCCTTCCCTAAGAAGTAGAACACAGACCGAACCTTTGCTCCTCTAACGACCAATAATGCAAGTTCTGTCCCGCCCCGATCACGACTTGATAGTATAATTCTTGGAGCTGATTTCCATACCTCTACTTTCTCCGGCTCTGCTGCATCATCAAGATCTGAACCATCCGGATGAAGATGTTCAAGAAGTCCAACTCCAAGCTGATACTCTCATTGACTGCATCCTTTTGAATAAGACCGCGCTGCGCCATCCGGGCGTGGGCGAGAATTTTTTGCACGTCGTACAATGTAAAACCACCAAAGACTGCCAGTCCACCCCAGAGCCAGATGTTCTCAGTGACTGCCAGTGTCCGGATAGCCGTGGCAGGAAGGACGAGAGGAGCGAATCCAGAGACAGCCACGAGTGCAACACCTGCCAGGAGTGGTCCTCCGAGGTACAAGTACTTCTCTTGCTTGGCTGTGGCTCCCACGAACGAAATGGAGCCCATCATGGCGACTGTGTAGAGACCGGCGCGAGCAATAAGTGCTGGGGGTGCCATGAAGAGGAGAGGGGCGAGGAGCATACCCTGGGTAGCGTTGAATGCCGTCCAGAGGGCGTATTTTGGAACATAGCTAGTTTGCACCGATTTAGCACAGGGCTGTCAAAGACGGTAAAACAAAAAGAGGTTTACACTTACTTATCCGGGCTGATTGATCTTGTTCCCATCATCGTGCCTATACTGAGTGCAAGACCACCGATTGTGACGATCCAGGGATTCGTCGCCATCATCCTGTACATCATCCCAGATTGGAACATGGCTCTGGCAGATAGACCGATCATCCCGATTCCCAGGCCCGTATGCATGAATGTATCGTTCAGATACGACCGCTCATACGGTGGCATACCGCCATCCTCACGAGTCTCCCTGTTGAAAACGAGGTTCAACGCAACTACAGTGCCTCCAATCATAACGCCACCAAGCGCGAGCTTCTGGAGCAAGTTCCCACTCTGGGGAGCCACAGCTGGCTGCGGGATATATGTTCTCGATTGCCTGAAGGCATTGCGGGCTTTCGAAAGGGTATTCGCCTGTGCCGAGGCTCGCGAGGTGAAGAAATTCGAAACTGGCTTTGCGCTGTGGAAAGCTCGGACTGGAGTAGACTTGAAGGCAAATTTCGAAGCTACCACCAAGGTGGAGCTGAGCTTGAAGGGCTGGCGCACGAGTGATGCCATCTTTGATATGATGAAGATGGTGGAATCAAACTCAACTTCTGGCGATGGAATGGCGGAAGGGACAAAAGAAAAAGATGGGATATATCTTCGTGGCGGGGGATGGCGAAGGTCGCTGATGACGTTCCCATTGGCGATGATGTTCTACTAGATTCTGCACGTGATTACAAGTATTACTATCACGGTCACATGATAGAGCAAGGTTTAACTAACTCCGAAGCCTAATGTTTATATCCGCCTCTGTCTTACTCACAGCGCAGCTATGTAAAATGCTTTCTTGTCAGCATGACCAGGTTTTGAGTAGACCATGCATTGCTGCAGTTCCATTCCAGCAGATGCGATGTAAAGATTCAAACGCCGGAACTATCTCGATCCTATGTTCACGCAAACGAGAAGTGTAAATGGCATAGTTGATCAGCAGGCTTGTCTCCTCAAACAAGGCCCGCCAGGACCGTCAGAACCGCTAGAACCGGGGCGATGTATATGCCAAGCTGTAAGGGACATCGGTGATATCGGTAAATTCAGTGAAAGTCGGGGTGTGCATGTTAGAGTTTTTACGCATATAAGTTGCTCAGACCGTATTGCCCCCGATGTCGTTATCTTCCCAAGCCAAGCCTTGCAGCATTGGATTTGGTGTCTATTGTAACCCAGAGCTATGAAATAGAGAATATGTTCATATAGTACTTGACATTACCTGGGGTTATTCCGAGTGGATCGGAATTAACCCAGTAAGGAAAGGACCTTGGGAGCCACCGAACGACAAGGTAAGAAACAGTAAAGTCAGTAGAAAACGGTACTTGTCGTAACACAGTGTATTAAATCGATGAATGATTGAGTCCGGGCAAGCACAATGTACGAGATGAGAAAACTAATATATGAGGTGGAATATACTATACCTACGTACAATACCTAGTAGGCGCATGCGGAGTACGGAGTACGGGATTTTAAGTTGGGGTATGCTTTGGTGGAGAGACGTCATATGCTTAGACGCAGGAATAGATAACACATGACAAATGATATAGAAAGCCACCTTGAAAAGGTGTACTGTAATCTTCCAGACGTAAGATGTTAGACGAGTGATGGATGTTTCTCACCTCGCTCATTCTTACACTACTCACTTTTTCTCGCAAGGCTGAACCTCGCAACGGCCATAAAATCCATCCGACTCTGACCGCACTTCTCCTGTCGGCTCTTACTTTGCGCCGCATGCTTCTAGACCTTTACTGGCTCACCGACACCAAGTCTAAACACGTCTACCCCATTTTCCCTTCAATATGTCATCCTCGATCGTCAGTGTAAAGCTCTCTTGATACAAATGACTAAGACATGAGACACATGTACATTAAGCTTTCTCTTCTCTAAGGAGCCATTATGTTCGCGCAACCAACCCAGTCCGCTGCTACCCCACCAACTACTTCTCCACCAGCCTCCATAGATGCCTCCACGACAGGTACAGATCCACCGTCCCACCCGCGAGCTCAGAGTCCAGAGGCGAGGAAAGAGTCGCACTCCGCTCCAAGCGCCCTTACTGCTCGATCCTGCGTGACCTGTAGGCGGAGGTAAGTCCACTCTCAAGTCATTCCTGACTCACCCAATCTGTTCTAGGACAACACTAATGCTGTACAATCAGAAAGGTGAAGTGCGACAAACAAGTACCATGCTCGAACTGCACTAAGGCGGGGTCGCAATGCGTTTTCCCAGCTCCCGGTCGTGCGCCTCGAAGACCCAGGGCGGGCGGCAAGGCTGTGAGCGAGAGGGAGGCAGAGCTGCTGAAGAGACTGAGGAGATTGGAAGGCGTTGTCGATGAGCTTAGTGGACAAGTAGAATTAGAGGCTATCAGGCAGTCTCCACCGAGCGACAACTCCTCCCCTCAACAGAAAGATACCGAGTCAGCAGCAGATTCGACGTCCAAGTCACCCAGTGTGCGAGTTGTTGGGATGGATGAGGGCACTGGGACAAAGAAAGAATGGATACATCGGGCTTTCAGGATCGGAAACGGTCCTCCTAAAACGGCCTATACTGCAAATGCATCTCAGAGTGGAAGTGGAATGGGACGATTGGTCTTTGATGATGGAAAGAGTCGATATGTTTCACATCCCTTCTGGAGCCAAGTAGCAGAGGAAGTTGAAGAGATTCGAGAGATGTTAGCGGACCAGTCCTTCGATACAGACGAATCAGATACCCCCGCCGTACCAACGACTCGAATGACAGATTCGAACCATCAAGGCTTCATAATGGGCTATAATAGTTCCGACGTCAACATTAAGAGCCTCCACCCGTTACCTTCTCAAATACCATTCTACTGGCAAACTTTTCTCGAAAATGTTCACCCACTGGTCATGTTACTACACGCTCCCACAATGGCTAAGACCATCAAGGAAGTTCAGAACAATCTAGATGGCCTGAGTAAGAGTATCGAGGCATTGATGTTTGCTATCTACTTTGCTACTATAACTTCCATGAATCAGGATGAGGTGAGAGAAACTGGACCAGAAGATTCCAGCACTTGACTAATAGGTCCAGGTCCAACTTAATTTTGGTCTCTCTAAAGACCTTCTACTTAAGCAATATCGATTTGGAGTAGAACAAGCTCTCGCTAGAGCAGGTTTTCTCAATACCAATGAAATTGTGACTGTCCAAGCATTTGTGCTGTTCCTAGTTTGTGTGCGAAGACACGACGATACTCGCTTTGTGTGGTCGATGACTGGACTAGCAATTCGAGTAGCGCAAGCACTTGGCCTTCACCGGGATGGTCAGAAGTTTGGACTCTCTCCTTTTGACACAGAAATGAGACGACGGCTATGGTGGCAACTATGCATACTTGACAATCGGGCATCTGAAGACCATGGATCGGACCCATCGATCCTTGACTACTCTTTCGATACGGAGTTTCCTACATCATGCAATGACGTAGACTTAGATCCAGACGCGACAGAGCCACTAGCACGCCGTCCTGGTGTTTCGGAGATGACGTTTGTCCTAATTCGATACGAGATCTGCCTTTTGACAAGGACAGTGTCGTACATTCCACCTGGAAACACGGCCTGTAAAATCCATTATGAGGTATTGTCCCTCGATAAGAAAGAGCAACTTGTCAGGGACACATCAAAACATCTAGAGGAGACTTATCTCCAATATTGCGAAGATGCAGGACCTTTATATTGGGTCGCAGCGACTATAGCACGCCTAATCATGGCTAAAATGTCTTTGATACTCTATCATCCTCTGACGCAACCGGGAACCCGCAATAGTCTCTCCCCTGATACTCGCGATCGGCTCTTCATGGCATCAATCGAAATTCTCGAGTACTCTCGGGTCCTTGAAACAGAGTCCAGTACCAAACACTGGGGATGGCTCTTCCAAACTTACATTCAATGGCACGCAATTGCCTATATTCTCGCCGAACTCTGCACACGTCCCAACTCATTAATTGTCGAACGAGCTTGGCGGGCCGTTGATGGCGTCTTCGGTGATTGGGGCACAGCTGTTAAACATAGCAAGAACGGCATGCTGTGGAAACCCTTGAAGAGGCTAATGGCAAGAGCTCGACAGAAGCGAGAAGAGAATATTGCTACTGATGCTGGAACCAATGACCTGGGCATAGCACGGGGTCTATTTCAGCCAGAGCCATCAGGCTATCCCAGTAAAGTCCCAAAGCGCGATCACCTTATACCTCAAAAGACAGATCCCAGCCTTAGTGCTACTGAGGTTCCGACCCCGAATCTAAACGTGAACTTTGGCTTTCAAACTCCGGTCAATGCGACGCTGATGGAGCCTCAGATTGTGGGCATGGGCATGTTGGCCCCAAATCAGATACAACAGCAACTCCAGCAGCAAGCATCGCAGCAACAGACGCCATGGTTGATGGATGATAGCGCGTTGGTCGATCTGGACATGAATGTAGATGGCGAGGCAAACTGGGAAGGATGGGATGATCTGGTCAGAGACTTCCAAATGGAAGTTGAGAACCAGCCGAACGACATGCAACGAGGACCAACCTTGGGAGGCATGGGCACTTGGTGGTAACTTCTGATTTCTATCGCGGTGTTCTGTGGTCTGGTGTATATGTGTAAATGGCTAATGCATATAAATGACGATGAGAATATTTGTATTATATTCGGAGATGCGATAGGCATAAGGCGAAAACAGGTCTATCAGATATCCAGGTTTAGGCGCGAGCGATATCCCACTCCTATATCAAAACAAATCTCCAAATCATCAGATAATTTCTAGCCGTTGACATTATTTGTATACAATGATCGTGATTTCTACATCCAAACGCATATCCTGAACGCCCTAAGCCCTTCTATGTATTTATACTTGGCAAGTAGTGTTTACAGCCACAGCTTGCTTGCTAGGCTTTCCCTTTCACCTTCATCTGTTATTTCCTAGGTGACATTGATGTTACCCACGAGTAGCCCCTGGCTTTCTATGTGATACCTTCTCCTGAGGCCAATACTCCTCGTCCTCATCAACGCGTCCATCACCTCCTCTCCGCGACCCCCCACGACCACCATCGGAATCGGGTGGACCCGCAGCAAGCCACTCGGAGTAACTTGCGCCTTATCTAACAACGGCCTGAACATCTGACCCTCCTCACCGTCGTCTTCGTAGTTCACAACAATGACCAGTTGGAGGCTATGTGGAGACGGCGAAAAGGTGGGGATATTGGTGAGCTTCTCTTGGAATGTGCAGCCACCTCGAATCATCACAATGACCTGGTGTTTTCTCGCTGCTTCGTCTGGTAGTTTGCCATCACAGGCATAGCCGGCAAAGTAGATATCTTGCCAAATCAGCGGCTCTATTTTCGGTCCCTCATTTGGATGAGGTGCGTCGGGCACGTCGACTATGGGGGCCGCCCCCATACCTGAAGGTGTGATGGCCGGGAACTGAATAAGGTGGTAGGACTGTGGGATCTCGGGCTCCGGTAGGATAGTTGCAACGGGATCGCGGAGCACGGACGTTACGTGGTGGAGAAAGGAGGAAAGCATGGTTTTGTATTCGGCAGCAAGACCGGTTGTAGCGCTAACGGAAGCATCTTCGAAGGCTGGTACTGGTCCTTCATCATCATTGGAAAGGTAGTCTTCGCCGTAGAAATCTTCAAAGCTGCCCATCGCACTGTCATTGATGGAAGGGGAGTTCTCAAGTTGTAGGACGACTTCTAGCATCATTGAATCTCGTATTCGCCTGAATGATGGATCGTTCAACTCTCCCATCACCTCCCGGGGTATAGTGATCACCTCATCCCGACCCAGAGGCATATTAGCAATCGTCCATATTCGCCAGGAATCTTGGAGTGGTCCTGAAAGGGATTGATAGGGCGACGGGTTCTCATAGACCATGCCAATCTTTAGACCCGAGAGAGTCCTAACAAGAACACCATCTTGTATGCGAACAAGATTGTGAGGACCCAGTACGACAAAGCTGGATTGCCCTGTTTGGGTTGGTAGAGGGGCATTAGTGGGGAATTCAATAGTAAACGTCGTTCTGAGCGGTAGCTTGTCGCAAGTTGCGTTAGCTGGCATCAGAGATTCTGGCAATGTCCAAGGATAGTAAGTATGATTTGGTAGAAATGTTAATTCGGAATATCGTTTATCGCCGTCTTCTTGTGTGTCTACTGCTCGCAAATTCGGTATTTGATCTAAGCCAATCAGACTAGATGCATGGAACACATCACTCCGCGCAGCTGTTGGAGATATGGAAAATGGAAGAGGCGAAGGTGCGACAGGGCACGTAGCCCTTGCTTCATTACCATAATAGAGTTGGACTTCTTTAGAACGCGTGGTTTTGCGCCGGATAATGGGAGGCGCTTCCTTCTTAGGGATGATGAGGGGATGACCCTCGGTCGTGAAAACATAGCCCGAGTCGAGAGAGTTCAGAGGATGTTCTGGATCGAAAAGAAGATACAGATACTTTGCAGTTTCTCCTAGAAAAAAACTCTCCATGCGGTCGCTTTTCTCACCAGTGCGAACGTCTTGAAGGCCAGACCAGCCGCATTTGGTCCAGCAGCGGCTGTGGATATCTTTCAGTACCATCTCACCGACATGGAGGTACCATGGGTCTCGAGTTGCCCTATACAAGTGATAGTTCGACTCAATGAACTCAGGCCGGCCTGGCCACCAGCCAAGGCCCCCTTCTACTTGGCCGTCGCGAACTGAAAACCGTTCTGGCAGTGCAGCATAGCGGGTCCATAGGGCCGTATATAAAAGGTTTGTCTCAATAGCTTCCTCAACCTCACCCGCCAAGGTCAACAAGCCAGGATAGTATGCACCCAAGCTGTCGATCCAAAATGCCTGTGGCGAGCCGGTGACCAGATTGACGTTGATGTAATGAGGATGATGGGTGCCTGTGTAGAGATGTCGCCGTATTGCTGCGTGAGCTTCATGCCAGGCTTCAAGAAAAGCTTCCGGCGAGTTTTCTTCATCCGTCAAAGGGTTGTAAAGAGTGTTGGGATCAAGCCATGTAGTTGTTGACGTTTTGAAAGGCACTGTCGTATTAGGCATACTGTGTCCAGAAAGGAGGATGTAAGTCTTTAATGCATATTCGAAGAAACTATCGATACCAGCGCCAATCCCAGAATAAGGCCCGATCCAGAGACCACTCTCGGCATCAATGCCAGCTCCAAGGAGGCCTATTGGGCTTCTGTGTTTCCACACAGCCCAAAATGCTCGTTTTGCAAGTTGTTCAAATCTAGGATCTCCGGTCAAGCGGCTCAGCACAGTAAACTCCAGTACAAGACTACCAGCCCCAGCACTGCAGGTTTCTGTGATCTCGGGTTGGTCGTCTTGGAGATTCTCATCGAGACTAGCGTCTTTATTGAGCGGAGAATTCTGATAAAACGGTATGCCATGCCGAAGATTGACTCTTGGGTACGGCATGCCCGTATTCGTGTAGAAAGCTGGGAGCAGACGCTCCGCAAGGTCCAATGCAAGTCGCAGTAATTGGCCGTTGTATTTAAAGCCATTCTGCCATGCAATGGGTGGCGTTTCCCCTTTCTGGAGCTTGCCCTTCCATGACCGAACTGGTTCCGCTTGATATCCACTGATAGGAAGCTCTCCCGAGGCGAACAAATGTGCACTCAACAGACCACCGACACCCCTTATGACTGTCTCGAAGACTTGGACTTTGCTATCAAGGTCAAAACCACGGGCGCGCAAGCCTTTCCCCGCTGATCCGCTTGACCCATCCCCATATTGTAGAACCAGTGATGCCACGCCTTTCTGAAAATCTCTCAGAGCTTTAGCGCCCGAATTCCTTTGGTCGGGAGGAGCGGATGCCAATATTGCTAGCGTAGAGAGGCTATCGATCAATGTCAGAGAATAGTTTCCGAGAACGTCGTTCAGCTCGACATGGCGCGGGTTCTGGGAGTCTCGAGTCAGAGGCACGCACGATACAGGGCGTAGCTGGGCCAATGTCAGTCTCAATGAAACATCCTCTGCTATGTGTGCCTGCTCACCTCGTCCTCTGGAAATGCGACCTTCATGTAGTTATCATAGCCATGATAAAACATAGAGACTGTATCTCGCCGTAGATCTGCGATTTGGGCTGGAGTCATGGCACTGGCCACAAACAACCATATCGCCCACAGACCGAACAGTATCCATCTTGAGGGGCGAAAGGCGGAAGGACTGCTTGCGCCCAGCCAGCTGCCTCGCCATCGCGATGGCATCACCGGCGAGTGTATCTGGCGGAAGGCATGTGAGCGCGACCTCTTCGTCGGATGGCTGCCGATGAAGAACCGCTATCAAGAAAGAGAGATAGAGAGGAGATGCTGTGCAAGTGTAAAGTTGCTGGGATCTGGCGTATCTGGCTTTACTACAGGTCGCATGCCCCAAGATGTCATCAGCCCTGGCACTGGCTGAATCTGCCAGGGTCAATCCGCCTAGAAAGATTGGTGGATCAAAGAGATCTGCGAACGGCAACGTTAACGTTAAAAATGGCCAATAACGCCGAGGCTTTTTACAACATCACTTAATTCAAGCCTCAGTCCTTTGCAGAATATTTTAAACCTCAACTTCCAAGGGAAAAGCATTTGTTGTGGAGACCCAGTGGCCATGCATGGGTTTGCGGGGTCGCTCATCTGTTCTCAGGCTACTCCTGAGCCCCAGTTACCGGGCGGTCTTCGCAGGTTGCGATACTCAGCTTAAGCCGGCCTTTTACATCATTAGCAGATTAGATATCGCAGTATTTCTAGTCTACCCATAGTAGGTAGTGTACATAAATTCTTACCATATGAAAACTTCAGACACAGAACTATTGCGGTTCTATGCATGAGACATTGAGGGACGTTGAATCTCAGATCACGTATGCCAATCCAAAATTTTTGATAAGAATTTATGTTGAGCGCTCTCCATTTCTAAGTCTTGTATCGGATCTAAGCTAAGGTCCTCTAAGAGATATCAGCCTACATCTTGCTCACTGTCCACCTGTCCCATTCGTGCTGCCCGTTACCTTTTGTGCTTTGAAGAGCGGTTCCACACATCAAATCTTTAGCCATTGAAAGCCAACGTCATTAGCCATCTTAGCCTCAATTAGCAAGTAAACGTCTTTGTCTATGTGCATTTATCGCGTACAGCAGTTATGGTATTTGTCAAGCCGGCCAACCTCACTGTTGGACATTGTAAAGACTGGGCAGAGCTTATGATCGTATGGTTTTCCATTCTCATTTTGGGTCTTCTTGTGAGAATCGCAGATCTCGATGATGGTTTTTGTCATCTTACAGTCCTTACAATTTATATCTTGCTGGGTGCACATCTTGTCGTATAGGATTAGCGAGGATTTTCGGTTGTAGTGCCGAAGTAAGATTTGAGTTGGAAAAGAGAAGAAGCAGGAGCTTAAATACCTAGCTCAAAAGCACAATCACAAGATTTAGGTATGTGTTGTTGACACATACGAAATATGTGATATGATGTTGAGTGATTCAAAGGCCTTTGTTCAATTCGCCCGCGGTAATTAGCCCCTGTAACGCTGTTTATAAGTGATATCTATCTGGCCGCTACGTTCATTTTGAGAGAAAGGGATATAAGCGAGGCAAGTAACAAGATATTTGATATATGCCCTAGTTCTATCGTAGGGACGTTCACATTTGGTATACACGAGCAGATCAATTCATTTTCTTAAAAAGGCATTGCTGCCCCTTTACGCACCTCGCTTAATCAGTAGCCAAGCCAAAAGACTACAGCCAGCATATCTAATAGCTCACATTGCCTTGTTTGATTTATCCCTGAGCATTTAAAGAGTGCTAATAACATAAATACATTTATGCATGACATGATAATCAACAGTACAATCCGGCGAAACGATTCTCTCAGCCTCTCAGCTCGCGTAGTTCTTTGAGCTTGTATACATCATAAAGGGGTAAGGAAAGCAACTGAGACTCTGGGCAATAGCAAGCATCCTAGAATAAGATTGATCCAAATGTTGTTCTCGAGGTCTCTACGTTTGTGTGTGGCCATAATCACACGAACAATTCTAGAGAGCTGTTTCGCTGTTTGACTAAGCTCTAGAACAGTAATAACTGCAACTCCCATTCAAGATCATTTCACTCTGTCCGTGAATAGTGACGCCGCTAAATCATTAACAATCACTTTTATCTTCGTTGTTCTTTCCATTCACATTTCCGTAACGAATATTCACACTCCCCTAAAGCCGTGTGAACGATGTCTATTTCAGAAGCTCTTCAAACTCTTCCACTTCCTCTTCCAATATACAACTGTCATCTAAGTCAACTTCTGAATCGAAATCACTCTTTACTCTTGACTCCAGAAGGATATTTTCACAGTAAATAATACGCAGATACAATGTTAGTTATCTGATATAGTGTAGCTTACATCCTACTATACAAGAAAGATTTGCATGCTTCTTCGGGGTTGAAAGCAGTGGAGCACTGGACTCATTCTACTCTACTCAGCAATATCCAACTTACTGATTAGTTACTAGCTCTTTCACAACCTACGCTACCAGTCACAACTATTGGATCAGGCAAGTGGCCCAGTAAAATTGTTTTCACGAAGTTCAAAAATATCAGTCGCTAACTACTGACTAGCTGATCTTTACTATGGCTAAAGGAAAGTTCTCTGTCACGCACCACTGCCCAAAGGAGAGCAAGGGCAATTGCCGTCGTGCTACATCTCCTAAAGATGACCCTTACTGTAGCACCCATCAGGTTTACTGCACCGTATGCTCGCAGCAGCAAGTTCACCTTGAAGACGAGGATTGCCCCATTTGTGAGAGGATAAAGCAAGCTGCTTTGCGTGCTGCGGCAGCTATTTACACAGCCAAGCGTGAAGAAGAGGTTGCAGCAATTCTCGCCGAGAAAGGGCAGAAGAAGTAAAGTGTGCACATTGCGAGGACTATTTTACGCCTCAGAGGGTACTCGTTCTTTGTAGTGGCCTCTTGAAAACTTGGATTTGAAGTGTGTAGTTGAATTACCATGATATTTCGTCATCCAGGTATTCACAGGTACTGACAGGAAGACTAGAGGGTTCGGTGATTTACAAATGGTACAATATTTGTTTGCTTTTTTCTGGATGCAAGAGCGATGCGTTAGTTTTAGGAGGGATACTTAGCATATATAAGCGATGACTACGTTATCATGAAGCCTTAATATACGGTTTTTATTACAAAGCTATTTCGAAATTTTAATAGTTCCAATGCTTGTTAACAAGTAGACTGCGCATCGGGCTCCCAAATGTCCAATATCAAGACCCCGAGCTTGTTATAGTGTGTCTAAACTACCCTATAGGTATTTACAGGTACTCCTGACCAATGTTACATCTTTGCTTGTCTTTTATAAAGAAAAAGTCAGGGCTATTACGGTTAGTATATAATGTTGTTTTCTACAGTGATAAGTACTTTATAGACAACTATTAGGTACCTATAGATCCGGAGGGAAGAAAAGACCTGCCTATGGGTCTGATAAATCATACATCTAGCGGAGACTCAGACATAGGTGCACAGTCTACATTGAAGGTTGCGCGTAATGTGGCTTAAAAGCACTGGAAAGTTATCAATATTTTGAAAACGACGGCATCATCTTATAAATTTTCTAGGTATTTAATCAATTAAACTATCATGCTCCTTGATCAAGTTCTCAAAGAACTGTACTGTAGTACTTATCCCAATCTTCCACGAACACTTCATATCTCTTGAAAGCCTGACCATCTCGAAATCCCTTGAGAGCAAATCTAGCCAATTTCCTAAGCCAAAGCCCGCGATGATAAGTATCCTCAATGTAGCCTGGTCGTGCCTTCTCCATGATTTGATCGAAATGAGCTTTGATGAGCAACTCATCTCCGGTGAGATCCCGGTCTGGTGGATCGTCGCGGTTTTGAGTCCAGTCTCGGTCCCTCTCATCGATCCATAACCACGAGGGTGGTTTTCTTGCAAGGACAAGGGGCACAGAGAGTGCATCATCCCAATCAATGAAGCCGGAAATCACCCATTTTCTCGTTCCCGAGGCTCGACATTCTTGATTGCCTCGCAGACCCGTCTCAGGTAAAGACTCTGTGGTCGCAGTCACAGTTCCTCCAGCTTGCCTCGGTACTCCATTCTTCGAGATGTTGATTGTGTGTCGCACAGTCTTCTCAGGACCATCACTAATAGCGACTTCGACTTTGTGATTGCAATTAGAAGCTGTACGGTCCTCGATCTGAACCCGAATATTGTGACGAGAAGCTCGAGGATCATCATCTTCCACACTGATCTCGACCGAATGTTGGCAGCCGTTATGAGGATTTACCACAGCTGCCGAATTAATGGTGGAAGACTCCAAAGACTGGATCATCACATTACTTCCAGATAGATCCCAGTGCCAAATGACGTTTTCGGAGTCGAATGTCCTCATCATTCCAATCGATTCCATCTGCTCTGCGATCAGAGTCAATCTCTCCCAAATCTCTGTCTCTCCAGAATTGGGATATCGCTTCTCATGAAGATTGAACAGCGATATTAAGAGATCTTTCAAAGGTTGCTTGGCTAAAGGCTCCATCTCTTGCAATCGATTGTAGCGAAATGCGCCAATTTCAAGCAAATCGAGAGGCTTTGGGCAGCCTAGAAGCTTGGGCAGCATGTTGTTGACTGCCTTAGGTAGGCCCGGTCTATCGAAGCTCACTGATCCCATTTCTATTAAGAGTTCCGCCATGAGTGTAGTAATCTGAAGTTTCTCTGAGAGAGGAAGGTCGTAGAATACGTCACCGGCGCATACTCCTGGAAGTTTTTCTTGAAGCATGTACATCTGACCAAGAGCGTTGTCAATAGTGGAATCGTACCCCGTGACCTTTGGGACATGTAGAGATGGATATCGCGAAAGATGGCTTAAGACTGCTACTTGTGTCTTGAGATCAGCAGACTGGTCTTCATCCATGAACCGAGGAACTCGTAGAATGAGGTCAGCGTTTTGGCCGGGAGGAAAGGTCAGGCCAATGATCCTATTGTAGCCACCGCCATCCATTCGATTGACCCTTACAGACTCTCCAAATCCAAGGTCTCGACAGAGCCGAACCACTTTAGTCTTGTAGGTCTCGAAAGTCTCCTGATCGAAACGGTATGTAGAATTTGTCGGCCAGGGCCCGCAATCATTTTCTTTAGCATTTACTGGAACCCCACTTCCTGAGCCACTTTCCACTTCGTGATCGCTGCTACCAGCCTTGTTTTCATCACCTGTAGCTTTATTATCCTTAAACTCATGCTCGATAGTTCCGTCGCCGTCATCGCTGCCGGTATTATCAGCTTTAGAGTCGGTGAGAGTGTGGCTGGCTTTCTCGCTTGGTGCTGCTACCTCCTCATTGTCGCGTGTTGCAAGGAATGCTGTAGTGTCGGGAATAACTTTCATTACTGTGTTGTCTGGATTCGCCATCATGGTATCATCCTGATGGGCTGGTGGGATGTCGGAATCATTGCTGGGGTCGGGTACGAGAGGAGTGCCTTTGTCAGGACTCATGATTGCGAAAGAAGAGAGAATAGCGATCAAAGCTCTAAAGAGGCTGATATTCTAAGCATGTAAAGCAGATATGATGAAGGTATAACGCAAGCGTGGAGTTGTTACAACCTCGAAGTGTAACTTTGAAATTGAACAGGAAGGCGTGGCCGAAGAGCGCTAAATAATCGTAGATTTTTGGCTGTCGCTCAGAGGCTTGTTTTATGACTGCAACAAAAGTAGTTTGATGTTAAGGAGACTTGAAGATTTAAGAAGTAAAATATGGTGTGCGAGGATATAGATTCACCCTTTGGTAGTTGTTGTGAATCATTTTGACAAATGCTTTGTTTGGCGCTACAGTATAGTACAGAGCAAGGCATCTAACCTGGACAACCGAATGGGTAGACAAACAACTGAACAGGTAGTAATCAGGCCCAAAAAACCTGTACTGGACTTTTAAAAAAACAGCCTTGACTAAGAGCTCATTCTCGACAAAGAATTTGGGGCATAGTCTAAGGTCTTGAACAACGATACGAGCTGAACAAACGAGGTGCTGAGGAAGGACTCGCAAACATGATTCTGCACAACACTCAAGTCACTGAGAGCCCCAAAAGCGTTGGCGTGCGAGTTTCATTCTCCCAAATTACAGCATCAAGGAAACTGAACAGAGTCGAGACTATCGGATTACTCAACACCACAAAGGTCAGTCAGCCTCAAAGCTTCGCTTCGCCCTTGATAATATCTCTCAAGAATGTCAATCCTTCAACAGCAAATTGAATCATGTTCGCTTCTCTATCACCTCCCAAACCAGTTGAGAGCTCCTTCTTATACGTGCCATTCTCTGTAGCCACTGCCAAAGCGACATAGCCGCTGCATTTACATTAAATAAATCTCTGGGTGATGTGGTGAGAAGAAGCTTACGGAGTCCTGTTCGGGGTGCTCCCACCGGTCGGGCCCGCCGTCCCAGATTCGGAGATGCAGTATGTAGCACCTAATGTTGAGCGAACATGGGTAGCTAGACCGGCGACAATTTCGGGTGTCGGCCCTTTGTAGTCTTTGATGCTCTCCTGTGTCCAGCCAGCTGAGTAATGATGTGAGCGAACAGAGCCTTTGTTTGAAAGATCATGACTCATACCATACGCAAGACGAGACTCTAGAGTGTATAGCTTTGTGTTTGTCAATACTGAAGAGAGATATGATGATGAAGAGCATGTACAGTCAACCCGCCTTTGTAGATTCCGCTCGCACCTGGCGTGCTGAGTATAGAGGCGGAGATGATTCCACCAGCGGCCTGGAGTGTAATAACAAATGATCAGTATCTTTTTCAAAACTCATCTAAAAGCTACGCATCGGAGGGCTGGTAGATTGAAAAGAATCACTCGCGCAGATAGACCGATAGGCAGTTTATCGTTGAAGCAAGAACGTAGGTGCGTTGAAAAGTAATTATAGGAGAGAACGCACAGTTTCTGCCACGCAAACAGTCTCTTTCTTCTCTTTCAATAAGTTTGAAACCTCAGATACGATACTTCTCACTTTCTCTGGTGGAAAACTGTTCGCCATCTTGCTACTACTTGCAAACGTTCTTGTCGAAAGCCTAAAGCAAGGGTTTTGGGATGATACTACGTTCCAAAGTAAGAAGCTAGTACGCATGGAAGAGAAAGAGAGAATAGAACTTTGAGATAGAACGACCTTCAGCCAGAAGGAGTGGTTTGTAATGCATGACGTTTGCGTAGCACTATGCGGAAGCGCGGATGGTGGGGCTAGCTCTAGGGACGGCAAGGGCAAGGTACCGTGCTTTAGTGAGGGGCACTGAAGTGGCTTTCGTAAAGACTCTGGTGACTGCTCACACGCCGCATTCTGGAGTGGAGCACAAACAGTCTTCTCTATTGTATTCTATCTGCCAAAGCAACACCTATCTAATCATGGAATAAATGCACAATAACATTCCGAACTTTGTGCGTGTCTATGGCGTGTGGAAGGCAATGAAGAAAGTCATGTCCGTGAGACCTCTAGAAATTTAGATACATGGAAGCAGCGACGCATTCTAAGATAACAATTGAGGCTCTTAGGTCGGCCGCCGAATGAACCCAATTGGACTTTTGTATGCCGCCAGATATGTGGCTTAATCACGGTGGAAGGGCTGGAATATGATAAATGTTGCTTGAGATGGATAAATGGTTCTTCGCTACGCTCAATTTCGCATTCTGTGGCCTTTGTGTGTGATTTGAAAGAGGTTGAGTCATAGCCAGGTAGAATTAGTAGTATCCTTTCTGCATATACAGATAGGGGACAATTTACCTGGATAAAAAAATTGGTGAAGCGCCGTCCTCAACAGAATAATCGGAATCGAATTGTACCTTCTTTTGATCACGAGTGACCAAAAGACCAGCACGCTGCGTATTGCACTTAAGTGTCATACCGCGGTACACACAATCTTCGCAACGGCCCTCCCATAGGAACAAGCACACCGCCTTTTCTCTGCAAGCAGATATATAGTCAGCGACTTGCCCTGCTTTTCTGATGCCAATTGCAGACGTGAGTTCACGCCGAACCCTCGCGGGCAGACCAGTCAATCTTCCCGGAGGAAGACAACAAGGTGGATTTGAAGAGTACTCCGAATTTCTCATATGCATAGGATTCGATCCCAGAAGGAATCTGATACTCGAAATCTCGAGAGAGATGACAACGTATCTGTTTGTAGCATAGAAACGCAGCGTTGAGGAGGACGACACCTAAGGGAAGAAAGGGAAGAATTCGCGGTGAGAAAAAAAAGATTCAATAAGTGATGAGTTGCGTTTAGAGTTCTCTTCGACACCCGTATGATGGAGAAACTTTTCTCCGATCACCGTACGGTATCCCGGATCTACCGGATTGGAATGCCCAGTAACTCAGCCACCACTGACGCATAATCGAGCTCTTTGATCATTTATATTTCCCTTTCTCGAGCGTCAATTCATCCCGAAGTATCTTTCAACGTGAGCAGACGCACGTTCAAGCATGTGTTTCATATTTACTTGTTCGTATGGTGTCTGGGGTCTCTGCATTCGGTCTACTAACGAGTCTAGGTGGTGAGACGGAGTTCTCTAAACAACTCAAAGGCTACGAAGGACTGTTATGTCAATGCCATAATTGCGTACGTCTAGAACTTTCAATGTCCTCATTCCCCGGTCTGATTCAAGGGACCCACCACTGATACACCTCGTCAGGGCAACTATTCTGCGCATGTCATAAAACGGAATCCGTGGTTCACATTCTGCTTTGTCCCAGTCATCCCTCTCAGCACACACGGTTACGAAGATGTCGTCTGTTCAATCTGCAATTTCGCGCAGCCCTTGCAGAACCGTCAAGACGTTGTAGCACAGATGAACGGTGGAGGAGGAGGTATGCCATTACATCAGATGCCGCCAGGACAAGGACCTCCGCCGGGCTGGGGTCCTGGAGGTCCTGGAGGTCCTGGAGGGGGAGGCTTTCAGTCGCAGCAAAACATGCAGTATAAATGATCCACACTTTGCGAAGAAATGTAGAAGCGACCCGCAAGGCTCGGTTGCGGGAGATACGGGCATTTTTGACAGGCCGACGTCCACGGTGGCACTTACGGAAACTGAGTCAAGCTGGGAGTTCGGTGGTAATAGGATTGAGGAATATTATAAGGATGGGCGCCTCATAAAAAGCAATATGGGGTGTATGGGGTGTATGGGGTGTCATCCCGCAGGCGTGGGTGGATCGCTCCAAGGAGTCTGGACCTTTACGCCTTTCACTGTAAGATCAAAAAAAGCTTATCAGCGGTTGCATACCATGCATTCCTCAGAGTGTCTTACATATATACTGCCCAATAGGCAAATAGTCACAACTGCAGAGCACGTCAACTTGGAGGCAGGTCAAGCTCCCAGGGTTACAGAAGTGTTGTCTCGAAACCGAACAGATAGTGGCTGGCTCAGCCCTAATGAAAGATGTTCACGAAAACCCTTTCTTTTACCCGCCTACATTTCAGCTCTCCGTGCGTCCATCGCTTGGCATGCAACTCAGGTGTTCGGCTGGATCCGACTGCTATTCATACCGGCTCGCAGATGCACTACCCTTGCTCGTGTTGTACCCCCAATTTGTTTGCTGAGTCCTCTTATCTGCAAAGCCCTTATAGTTCTCCGGGTTCGGAGCATAGTCATTCATACCATTGAGGGCGGAGAGCTTTAATGGCTAAGGTAGTGCAATCTTCAGAACGTGGGAGATCATGAACTGAACTGGATTGGGAGGGCAAGGCAAGGATCCTTACCACAACTCGAACGCATGGAACATAAGCCGACTAACAATCCAATGCCGGGAAACTTGGCCGCGGGCGAGGCGTCGGCAGCCTTGCAATTTAACATGTACTCTGATCAGAATGCTCCTCTAGGTATGATGTAGCGCTTGCCCAACCTTCCTCCTTAGCGTAGAGAGTCTAAAAGCTGTACATGTCACGTCGTTGGCTCCGATACACCAGACAAGCTCTCTGGTTGAATAATTATCTCACATTGGTCGCCCAGCTGCCGGAACCTCAACCCGTACCCCAATCTCCCAACTTCTTATCACAGCTTGCAACGGCGTCACTGGCCCAGGACCAGCTTATCAAAACTCTTCCTCGACTCACCAATGGCAGCGAAGTCTTGTGGTCGCCTTGCAGATCTCTCGGCATCGCTCAGGCAGAGCGTTCTTCGCTATCCCTCGTCCCGCATGTTCCCCCGCCAAAGCAGTGGCCGACGGCAGGGGTCTAGCTCAAATAGCAATTACGAACAGCCGGCCCTCCACTTGGCCTTATCTTTATCTCTTCGAATTATCAAACACTCCACATACGTCTACCAGACTTCTCCGGCGCCGTCTGCTGGGTCCGCATACAATCTCACTCGACTTAGTCCGGATTCGTGATGGCTTCCAATCTAGATGCTCGACGTCAAGCGCCCTTAGCTGCTTGGCTCCCACCAAGTGGCATGGGGATTATGGCGACTATTTCATTACCATATTCCTTTCTGAAATTTCCTTCGCGTTCTTCCTCCGGGCTCATGATCGGCCAGCTTGCTCGCTGCTTGAGCTATAAGAACTGATTTCTTACTCTCCTGTCAATTCGTGTCGCCAAGGCTATAGTTCGCAAGTTGCTTTCCTCAACGCTTCACGAATTCGTCTTCTGCTTCCTTCAAGACTACCGATCAATCCAATATGGCAATTGCTCCGCCTTTAAGTTCGGCCTGGGGATATGGAATTGTCCTTGGCATTGGCGCATTATTTGCCTTTGGCATGGTAAGCTTACCGCCCAATAGGTAGGATCCAAATTATGCTGATGCAGGGCAGATACTCGTCACTTGGGTTCTCAAGAGATATAACAATGAGCTTCAGACTTCCGAGATGTTTAGCACGGCGGGGAGGACAGTGAAGTCTGGGCTGGTTGCATCTGCAGTGGTCTCTTCATGGACGTGGGCAGCAACTTTACTGCAGAGTTCAGGTGTTGCGTATCGATATGGTGTCTCTGGCCCTTTTTGGTATGCGAGCGGTGCTACCGTTCAAATCCTACTTTTCGCGACCATCGCAATAGAATTGAAAAGAAGAGCTCCGAATGCCCACGTAAATTGCCCCGATCAGTTCGGGTGGAAAACAACTGACAGGCAACCAGACGTTTCTTGAAGTCATTAGAGCTAGATATGGCGTATACGCACACACTACGTTCACGGTCTTTGGTCTGATGACTAACATCCTAGTGACAGCCATGCTTCTGACTGGAGGCTCTGCCGTCGTTACTTCATTGACCGGGATGCCTACACCTGCCGCGTGTTTTCTGCTACCGCTAGGTGTTGTTATGTATACGATGTTTGGGGGAATCAAGGCAACCTTTTTGACAGATTGGGTGCATACCTTCATTCTTCTGATTATCATCATAATCTTCTCTTTTACTACCTACGCAACAAGCCCTCTCCTAGGTTCTCCTGGAAAGGTGTTTGAGCTCCTGGGCAAGGCCGCGGCTGACCACCCAGTAAGTGGTAACGCTGGAGGAAGCTACTTGACAATGAGGTCCAAGGAGGGCGCAATATTCTTCGTCATAAATATTGTTGGTAACTTTGGAACGTATGTCTCCTTATACTATAATGAATAGATCGAGTTGCTGACGAATGATAGCGTCTTCCTAGACAATGGTTACTACAACAAAGCCATTGCAGCATCCCCTATACATGCTCTTCCTGGCTACATAATGGGCGGAATTTCTTGGTTCGCCATCCCATGGTTGATGGCGACTACCTGCGGATTGGCTGCATTAGCTCTGGAAGGCAACCCAGCATTCCCAACTTATCCCGATCGCATGACTTCTGCAGAGGTTTCAGCTGGCCTTGTCGTGCCTTACGCT
Organism: Proliferodiscus dingleyae; assembly: GCA_003988795.1. Taxonomy (NCBI): domain Eukaryota; kingdom Fungi; phylum Ascomycota; class Leotiomycetes; order Helotiales; family Lachnaceae; genus Proliferodiscus; species Proliferodiscus dingleyae. Next base: position 117,018 of record QYAK01000001.1, on the reverse strand, counting down.
GCAGTTGCGCTGCTTAACGGTGGTGGTGCTGTAGCGATTCTTTTGATCGTCTTTATGGCCGTCACTTCTGCCAGCTCTGCGGAATTGATCGCCGTATCATCTATCTTCACCTATGATATTTACCAAACGTACTTTAATCCCACCGCTAGCGGAAGAAGGCTAATTTACATGTCTCATGCGATGGTGGTAGGCTTTGGTCTGTTCATGGCCGCATTTTCGACAGGATGTGAGTTTTCCCTTCTCAGCATATGTCCCTCAAGTTCTGATTTGAAATAGTATACTATGCCGGTATCTCTATGGGCTACCTGTATCTGATGATGGGAGTCATTATCTCATCTGCTGTGATCCCGGCAACCCTCACCATAATGTGGGCTGGTCAGAATGCTTGGGCGGCGGCACTCACTCCTCCTCTTGGCCTTGTGTGTTCGTTGATCGCTTGGCTCGTGACCGCTAAGAAGACTTGTGGCTCCCTTGGTGTCGATTGCACTGGATCAAACAATCCTATGTTGGCAGGCAACGTTGTTGCTCTTCTGTCACCACTAATTTTCACGCCTCTCCTGACTCTCGTCTTTGGCTTAGATCATTATGACTGGGCTAGCATGATGGCAATCCGCAAGGGCGACGATCACGATATGGCTGCTGCAGCCCACATAGACCTCGAACTCGTTCCTGGAGAGAGGCGCGAGAGTATTGCCGAGCAACAAGCAGAACAAGCTAAGCTGCTACGCGCCTCGAAAATCGCAAAAATCACTACAGTCGTGCTTACATTGGCACTGCTTATCCTTTGGCCGATGCCTATGTATGGCTCGAACTACATCTTCTCCGAGAAGTTCTTCACGGGATGGGTTGTTGTTGGTATCATATGGATCTTCGGCAGTATCCTATGTGTGGGCGTGTACCCCGTTTTCGAAGGTCGTAAAGAGCTTTTGTACACTGCCAAGGCAATCTATCTCGATATTACTGGCAAGAAGCATCCGAGTTCGTACCATACGCCCGAGGCAACATACGGCGAGGAGAAGGACACAAAAGCTGACGGAGGTGTTGATACGCCCCCTAGCAAAGAGGCAACGATTGGCGAGGAAAAGGCGGCATCCGAATAAGTCACTTGACTCTGATGTTCTACTTTTGGTTTGTGTTGGGCACGATTGATACCACTGTTATTGGGTTTGCTACCCCACCTTTTAGATGTTTGATTGAAGCATGTTATTTTACGTTGAATGAATGATTCCTACAATGCAGCTTGTCTTTCCTTCTAGCGCCTTACAGGAATGATTCCCACATATTTTCAGATCAGGCTTTGCCAGGGTATCAAGTAATGAATGTCCTAACCGCGTTTGACCTTACACCAACTCCCGGATCACAACTTTCACATCGTCATACCGGGCAGCTCGGTGAGCCCTGGCAGAAACGAATTATCAGCTTTCAAGTATACGGCAGTATCACAGAAGGTTCGAAGTTATGAACTTACATCCATCGACGTTCTCATTAACCTCAATCGGAACAGCGCACTTATTTGCATCGGTGAAAGACTGTGTAGTAAGTTTGCTGCAAGTTGCCCCAAAACACCCTGCGTCCATAGCATCTTGCAGAGCGGTGCCTTTCCAGCCAAAGACATAATCACCATGCTGACCATAACCAGTGCTACAAAGGCCCCCCATATTAGTCACATTGTCAAAGCAGGCCTCTGATTAGAAGACGGACTTATCTCCTTGAGAAAGCACAAATGGCTGAGACCCATCCGTGGGCCAGAGAGATTTATCGTTGAATGCAGTAGTATCCCAGATAACCTCGAACATGAGTTGCGGTAACTTGACTGGATGAGTAGAGGGACAGGGGCCACTGTTCTCGAATGTGCCGGAGGCAGGGTAGGAGACATGAGTTGAGTGATCGGGACTATCGAGGTTCGTACCGTCCCAACAACTTAAGAGCAGAAACCTATGTTAGCTTTCGCGCTAAGATGAGATTCGAGTCTTACGTTGGGAATCTGATAGTGGTACGGATCCCCCCTAGGCAAGCTTTCGAAGGCAAGCTGACGCTATCTACAGTATTATCTGAGCATGGCGCAAGATTGTCACCTCCGAAATTTGGAGCGTTATAACACCGAAAGCAGATTGCATTCCACTGGGTGATACCCCCTGGGGCTCGTTGAGCTTGGTCTCCAGCAAGCATACGGAAACCCTAATACAAAATTCAGCAAGTCATCCGCATAGAGATCATGAGATAATATTACCGGCTTGAAAGCAGTAGGCTTCGAGCCGTCATATGGAGAGGTGTAATAGACAGTCAAACCACCCGTTTCGCCAGTGAGGTAACGATTTGCCATTTGGGGCACACGCTTGTAAGTGCCATTTGGGGCCTTGAAGTACAGATTGGCGGTCCAGTAATTCGATAGATCCTCGTTGAAGCTACAAGTGGTGCAGTTTGCGAGTTGGGAAACATCGGTTGAGGGAATGGCTGCATTGAAGGCATTCTAATAGATGTTAGTTGGGAATATATGAAAAGCATTCATATGCGCATACTCCACCAGCGACCTAGAGAATAATTAGTACCTAACCAACATTTAGACAGAGCGTTCTTATTATGAAAGTACCTGATGAACGTGTGGTGAAGGGTTTACTCCCGGATTTACCAGACCACTGTGTGTTAGCCTTTCTCCCTTTCAAATCAGTCCTATCCTACATACGGATCAAGACGCTCGACCACAATCTGTGAGCATCCAAATCGCAATACAGCATTAGCAGCATTCAAGCCTTTCACCAGAAGCGCAATAGCGATACATGGCTTCAACTGCATCTTGAGTGGCTACGTTTGCTTGCAGACGATGTTCACAAGTAAAGGAATTGTAGATAGAAGTGGAAAGGCACTGTGAGTTCACAAGCAGCTGTGAAGTGTATATATCGTTTGGCGGAACGGATCAGGATCCGAGGCGTCAGTGCTGGGACTTCGAATGATGGAAGGCCTGCGTAAACGCAATTTATCATAGATTAAGAAAAAATATATGTCGACCAATCGCTTCCTCGCAAGCATCATTTTCAAATGTACTTGCGATATCCCCTGACCCTTATAATACCAGGCTGTACTTGTAAGTCTGTACCACCTTAAGCAGCACATTTGGGTCTTTGACTGTAAAACTCACTACAATTGGAGACTGGTGCTAAACATCGAAAATTGTGTGGTTCTATCAATCTGGAAGTCACTCATAATTCAATATGAATAGATTAGACCTTTAATGATTGTGACTCTGTTCCGTCACTTGAAAAGTATTCTATGCCGTGAGTGACCAAATGCAGCTCCGGCCATGTCGTACGCAATGATGTGGCACTCTAGCCTAAATTAATAGCAGCTGTTCTACTGATAACTGTTTGACCAATGACAGAACCCTTCCCCGCCACAGGTGGTAGGTTGTAGTCGGTTCAAAGTGACGGTCCCAAACCGCCTAATTATCAGGGCAAAATACCAGGGAGTCACCGTTCGTTCGCCTTTGGACAAACAACAAAACATTACAGTGAGATTCAACACCAGGTCAGTAACATAACGAAAACTATTGATATCATATGTGATCACTGTCACACTTCGAGGTTTGGTCTAAGCCATGAAGATTTCTAGATTTTCCAAGCAGTTATAGTGATCTCTTATTAATGTCAGGCGAAAATCCTACAATCGAACAACCTAGCGAAAATATCATTTTCTGCAGTGTTACTCTCGAAAATGCTTGTCCTGTAATTTACAATGTGACCCGTTACTTCAGCTTTACCTCAGGAGTTTTTAACTTTTCTCACTGAAACCCCATTTCAGCGGCCCTGGTACCCATGAGAAGCAGTCCTTGGACCGTTTGAACGGTTTTGTACCATCTTCGCCGGCGGCGAATTTCACGTCAAATTTACCCAGCAGCAACACTGTTGCAGTTCGAATTTCCATCAGTCCAAGATTCTTGCCGATACATGAGTAGGGTCCTAGTTGAAGTTAGCAAATTCTAAACGACATGATCATGAGGGTAGAAAAGGGGTTGGCTTACTAACACCCAAGCAAAAAAAGGCTGAGCGATTTTTAACCAGTTCGGGTTTCGTGGTCCAGCATCAAGTTTTAGTTGAATAATTGTCAGTTTAGTCAGTTCAGCATATGCTAAATTGACACCAAAACCAGCATGAGCTCAGCAAATACTAAACGTGTGCTCAACACAAGCTTATTAGTCTTTAAAATTAGGGTTAGGGGGTTAGGATTAGGGTTAGTTCCGGAGGTTTGGTTACGCCCCCCTTAGGGAATATCTTAAGGTATATACTGAGCATATGCTGAGCTCATACGTCTAAATGAAAGTTCAATAATTGTCAAAATCTCGTTTAATTTGATTACTTAAGAATCTGACGATTACCGAGTTTTATTATACAATTACCCAATTAAAACGTGCTCCAGGAAAGTGAAGATGTAAGGGGCTCATAGCTCAGTAATTGTAGAAAAAAGCTCGGCAATTGTAGAAGATCCCTGCTAAGTTCAGCACATGCTGAACCTACTAATATTGAACTTTTACACGAGAAGGTCTGTGTACAATTGCCGAGCTTTTTTCTACAATTACTGAACTAGAAGCCGCGGATATATCAGCCATCGTGTAGTGCAACGAACTAAGATGTCTAAAACTAGTGACAACCTCTGTATGAAAAATTGGTCTCTTCCCAGACATAAAGAACGGAGCATATTACGAGCTGAGAGTCTCTTATATCATCCTCGAGTTTCAGTACCAGAAGCTAGTAATCTTTGCAAGCCTCTACAGAGCTGGATTACCCACTTGGTATGCATGTAGGGACGACTGCCATCACCTTCCCCTCTGGAAAGCTATGATCGAGTTTTGGATTCAGGCATGACGACGCTAATCGACTCTGACTGTTTAACGAAGCTTGTGGTGAGATGAGGTGCACGTACCTAGGACAAGACTTAACCCTGGGCCTAAGACAGCTAATATTTTGCTTCGTCTAAGTAGTCTCTACAAGTCCAAGTATTCCAGAACAAGGGCCAGACCGGGCTCAATGCAACGTAATCATGCAACTGGGGTTTGTATGGCTCGCCGAAATCCGGAGATGTTACTCTGTCGGGCGATCCAACACCATGCATGTACTTCGATATAACTGACCGCCCATGGTATATGGAGAGGGTGTTGTCAGCCCAACAAGAATAAGCTGACCTGTTACTCCCTAGGTGGTGGTGGGGTAGCAGCTTATTCTTTGATAGGAGCCCAGCTTTGACCAGGATGGGTCCCAGGCAAGCGCTCTATCCTATTTGTTTAAGATGTACCAGTAGGTGCGCTAATTGAGGAATAAGCGAAAATCATCAAAATGAGGAATATGTTAATATATATATTGATTCTATTATCTTGAACTATTTTCAACAAGTTTCTTATTCATCTAGGTCATTGATTGAATTCGTGGTCTTTATTCAATTCTGTTTATTTTGACAAATTGGGACTATTCCTCAATTAGCACTCCTACTGGTGTTGGGCTGACTTATTGATTTGTCAGAGGCGCAATGCAGTAGTCTATTATAATACCAACCCAACCCTTGCCAAGGTGCCTTCAGCCTTGCATTGAGTAGGCAGCAAACGGATGAGCGCTGTTTAACAAAGCCAGCATAGAACTTTAATGAAGAAAGACTTTCTTCAGAAATTTTCACAAAGAGAAACCAAGAACACAACTACGATCAAGCGCGAGAATGGCACCTACAGATGTATCTCAAGTGCTCCAGGGAATCAAAGCTCTCATTGACAACCCACCTGAAGACAAGGAAACTCGCCTGGAATTGTATGAAAACCTCAAAGACTTATCTGCTGTTATTGAAGATCAACATGATACCATCAACCGAGTCGTGTACTCAGTCAGTCTGCATGCGGTGTAAATCCTAGAAATATGCTTTACTGATATATGAACTAGCCTTTGAACTTGACTTTGGGAGTTGTTGCTAGTGACCTGGGCGTCTTTGAGCTTTTGTCAAAAAGCGAGGAGCCACTAACAGTGGAAAGTCTTGCCAAACCGCAAAACTGCGATGTAGTGCTTATGGGCGAGTGTCTCTTGAAGTGATTTATGATAATTCACCTAATTCTTGCACAGGAAGAATTTTGCGTTTCCTCGCCTCTCAAAAATTCGTCAAGGAGGTCGATGAGGATACATTCGCGGCGAACAACATCACCAACACCTTGAGCAAACCGGGTTTTGCGGCTGGAATGAGACACAAGTAAGATTGATCGTTAAATAAGAGTGTTGATGACAAGCTGACCCTATCTTTCCTCATAGCTTTGAGGTTCTTCTACCATGCCATGCTGTATTACCGCAGTTCTTAAAAGATACAAAATACACTAATCCCTCTGATGTAACGCACGGTGCGCTCCAGATCGCTCATAAAACAGATCTCCCAGCATTTGCATGGGCACTCTCCCAGCCAAAAATGATGGAAGATTTCCAAGCGTGGATGGGGGCTGTATATGGCGAACGACCAATAAGCTGGCTGGATGCTTATGATATCTCCAGACACTGTGAAGGATGTGGCCCAGATGACGTGGCCTTTGTTGATGTGGCCGGGGGTCTCGGCCATCAATGTGCGTTGCTCAAAGCAAAAGTTCCTGAGCTCAAAGGTCGGGTAATTCTCGAAGACCTCCCGATGGTCATTTCCCAGGCCATTCCGGTTCCAGGGGTTGAGAGCATGGGAATTGACATGTGGCAAGGGCAACCTGTCAAGGGTCAGCAGAGATGACTCCCTTGAATCATTATTTCATGCTGACTGATGGCTTCACAGGAGCTAAAACGTATTATATGCGCATGATTCTCCATGATTACCCTGATGAGAAGGCCATTGAACTTCTCAAACTAACAGCAGAAGCCATGTCGGCAGATTCGGTGCTAGTGATCGATGAGTTGGTTATACCTGACAAGGGAGCTCATCCGAGGGCAACACAATTCGATTGGGCAATGCTGGCAAGCGTCTCATCCCTCGAACGTACAGATAAGCAATGGATATCTCTGCTCGATAACGCGGGCTTCAAGATTCTGGAAAAGAAGTGTTATACACCAACCGGGGAAAGTGTTATCGTTGTTGCACCAAAAGCTTAGCTTCAGGCAGGCTCTCGTGGCTTGAAGCTAGTAAGGGGTAAGCTTCCTCCTCGCTTCCCACCCATACGGGTATATCTGGTCTAAATTTGCAAATCTTTTGGCAAGGAACATGGCCATTGTGGTGGGTTTTGCCAGTTGTAGTTCAAGATTCGGGCTTTCGACCTCATATATCTAAATATCTTCGGAAAATAAAAAGTCTTTTTCGGATTTCTCTTCATATCAAGCTGTTGCATATGTGTAGTCCGACCCCGACATAGTTAAACAGAATGTATTTAGGATCCACCTTCTAGATGATTAAGTCTGTTTCCCGCCCTTTCTAATCTGGCTCATTTTCCCAATGCTAATGATTAATGTTCTCCCGCTTTTAATAGCTTGAAGTTCACCACGACCTGTACGTAAACTATAGTTCGGTATATGACGTGCGCCACAGCCGAGCTTAGGGGGACTCCACACCGCAGCTACGCAGGATGGCTCTCTTACCGATTTGGGAAGAGCAAGCTCTAAGGGCTCTCCATTTCAGGCTCCCTGGTCTTTGAGTGAATAGAGGTGATGCCTGCCTGCGCTCCTGCATTGTTATATTATCAGTGGTAGCAAGTGGGGAACAAGGATCGGGTAGAAGGACGAGGACCTCCATACCTACAATCATGTCCTTGGAGAGACGCGATCCGATAATTAGCACGTGAGTGACTTACCCCTTCACACACATACCAAAGTTTGAAAATAACGCAAAGTTTGTAATATCACAAAAGTATTAGTATTTGCTGACCTGAAAGACGATTGAAAGCCGATTTGACTCAGAGTCAAAGGCATTGAAGGCAGACTCTCTTAAGATCTCAACCACAGGACAATTTTAACGCCATACATTCCACTAGAACTTGCTTGAAATACCCATACCCATAGCCACCAGCTGCCAGCCGCCTATACTAGTCCTAACACTCTTAAAAGGCACCCAGCTGGCAGAAGCATTATTTTAGCTGCTCTGCCAGCCTGGCAAAATCAAAATCACCTGTCTCTGCAACTGCACCGGCATCAACCCAGCCTTCTCCCTTAGCATCTAGGTTCGCACGGCCGGCATGCTTGGAAGCCTCGGGCCAGTCATCTCCTCTTTCCTCCAACGCTGCGATGTCTTCGAGGTGAGAGACCACCGGGTCGACAGCCATGTCCTCAGCAGTACTACTAGCACGCGAGTGATTTTCAATCCACGGACGTAGCTTCTGCTCGAGGCTGTGTTCAATATTGTGGTCCATATTCTGCTGTGCACTGTGATCAATGTGGCCATATTCAAGTGGCTTCACAAGACTGTGATCCGCCTCTAATTCGGGTGCCCATTCATCTTTTTCTGCAGACGTCCCCTCCCAATCACCTTTCTGTGTCGCATCAAGTGTTGCTCCATCCCAGTCGTGTTTCTGTGAATGGGTCCTATCCCATTCAGGTTGCTTCGGCGTGGTGTTCCGATCCCAGGAGGCATGCTTCCCGTGAACTCCATTATGCCACTGATCAGGAATTTTCGAATCAATAGCTGCAGTATCCCAGCTAAGCTGTGACGCAGTATTCGGTACACTGTAATTCGCCCAAGACGAATCTTCGCCGAAGGTCTCGTTGGCAGGCATATGCCAATCTTGGGTGTCATGACCCGCAAAGTCCAAACCAACATTAACGCCATTGTTTGCAAGATAGTGATCAATATTGCTGCTTTCGGCATCTCCCACAAGTGTTCCCTCGCTCTCAGCCGTCACCGTCGATGAGAAGGACAACCTCTCAGGCGCCGTCTCGTAACTGACCGGGGTGTTGAAATTGAAGCCTTGACTTCCATATTGCGGATGTAAGCCAGCACTTGAGAATGGATCGAGCATGTTCGAAGGTTGTCCCGTCTCGAAGGCGTGGAAGTTCTCGTTCATGATTGCAGATAGTTGAGAACTATGATGTGGACTTGGGCTCATAACGGTCGTCCTTGGTGGGGCAGCATCCAGATATCGCCAAGTCGTCCCACTCGGCTCGCCTTGAGAGACTTGTCGGAATGTCCAAAGAATGACGGCCCGGGTTTCGAGCTGGTGGCCACCACCAGGTGAGGATTGGATGGCTTGATACATAGATATTTGATCGAGATACTCGCGTGCCGATCTTCTTGCTCCGGGGTCATACTTCCGCTTCTCTTCGTAGCGCAATTGCGCTTCAGTCAGGCGAACGAGCGCATACGCCCACGGCTCTGCAGGAAAACTGACTTTGATCGAGGTCTCTTCAGAACTAGCAGAGATGGCATGACTGAGCGATGAAGATGTTTCCTCGTGGGCACCAGTCGCGCGGTCTCTGCGAAGTGCGGGCGGCATATTGAGGGAAGTTGTGACTTGCCAAATGTGGGTTTCGAGATCACTGCCAGGCATAGAAAATTCAATGCGGGAGACAAGCTCGGCACGTTGGGGAGGATATGTTGACATGAGATCTAGAGAGATGTCCATGTGAATGACATCAAAGTCAAGGTCTCGGACTGTGGCCAGCAGCGGGAAGCGTTGGCGCCAGTTGGAAACTGATTCAAGGGTAGCACGTTGTTTCTGAGCGGACAAACCGGTATACTTGTGTAGAACGAGACCTTCATCGTAGAGATCTTGTTCGCTAGTATGCCTGTTGCTATCAATAGTCTTACTGGTGATCAGCAACCAGAACATCGTCGGCCTTAGAGGTCGATGGTGTACTTTTGGACTGATATCATCGAATGAATCGTAGCATTTATTGGGCAAGCGGCCTTGCGATAAAGCCCGTAGGCACGGATCATTCTTGAAGGAGTCCTCGAACCCATTTTTGGCGGCTTTGGGTTTTGGGAAGAGTCGATCATCTGTTCTTTATTAGTCGCACGACAAGCTTTTATGAAGAGCACTTACATGAAGGATGCCCCTTGAAGAAAGTCTTGAGAACTTGAATGTGGCTTGAGACTTGTTTGCGACTCCGGGCCATCGTGGGATCGGGCTTTTCACCAGGTGCCAGGCTTTCCAGATAAGCGATCCACAAGTATTCTTGAATTAATTCATTGCGACCGTGAGGTTTTCCTCTGTAAGAAAACTTCCGTCTACCCATTAGAGGTATATGCATAAGTGCTTCTAGAATGTCAGTGGTGCCAAGGCCTGGATTAGAAATTTGTATCTACCGTCTAGAAAGGCGATCTCAAGTTTTTCTGGCCACTTCTGGTCATCAAGATTTCCATCGCGGTTTTGACGAGCTCGATATGCTTGATATGGAGGGGCGTTCCAGATGGGATTTCTGCTTTGAGCTTGTTGCCGCCGCCGGCGGCTGTTCTGCTGCCGTTGCTGACGCTCCCATACGGGTACTATCGACTGATGGGATGATGGTAATGTTGGCGTTGGATAGATAGATCTTTCGATCCGTGGTTGAATTTCTTTGTTATCATGGTATAAGCCTACAGGGACTAGACTCTGTATCTGAGTATTACCAGCTGAGTCTCCCAGAGGTTGTCTGGGGCCACCTCTCCGATTGTTACTTGGGCCGTCCAGCGAAAACGGGAGGCTTGGGTGGTTGGATGGCACGATGTGCCGGCGAAGGTCCATGAATCGCAACTCTAAAAGACAAAGAATGCTTCAAGCACCGGGATGTCGTCACTATTAAAATATGCACATTCGCAACTTCGCAAAGCTATGCACGCCGCGAAGTTCGGTTGGGTGATTAACAATGAGGATTGTGATAAAAAATGCTTGAAGGAATGGTCTGGGGGGAAGCAGCTGACTTCAGAGGGAATGTCAACAGGTGTCTCGAGAATGAAAGAGCAGCCAACAGCATATAAGAGGAGCGGGGAAAGTCACTTGAGTTTAAAGTTGGGAAAGCAGGGCTAGCGCGAAATTGACAAACACTCTCGATGAGACCTCAAGACTGCATTCACTTAGCACGCATGCAAGCACAACGGCCGCCTGCCAGCAGCTTTGGATGAGACAAGGTAAGTCTTGTGAAAGGGCAGAGTGGTCGAGTTCTGTGTAGTCATGCAAGGATGCCTATCTGTGGGGAGAAGGCCGATCTCGAAGGTCGGTTCCTTCAGTGACGAGAGGAATGCTTCATCTTGATAGCTTGTTTTTTGTCATCTTATTTTATTTCCACCAAGCAAGTTGAAGCACTGCGAGACTTGAGAATGCCACGGCTGTTCATCGGCAAGCCAAAGATGTTATTGACGATTACCGCCCTTATTGCTTCACTGTTTGTAACGCTGGCGAGAGGGAGCCGCAATAGGCATTAATTCTTCACACACTCCTGGTATCGATCGTACCACGCAAGTTTTGCAGGTTCAATAAAGAACATAATTGAGTCAAGATGATTGAATCGAGGCTCTATCTGAAGGGATAACGCCCTGTGATTGGAGCAAGGGGGCGACCCACTTGCCACAACTGGGATCGAGGGAGGCGAAAGGGGGGCGAAGTTTATCGACGAATGCCTCAAAATCAGCCCTCCTCTCCATTGTTGTCCTCAATATTGAATTTCTTGCGGCCTCCCTCAGTGAGCTTCTGAATTGCAACTTTGCTGACTTGCCCACTGACTTTCTTCTGCATTTTCTCGATCTCTTCCTCAGCATCCAGAGCATCACCTGAAGCGAATTCTAGAACGAGGCGACGACCAAGTAAGTGTGTATCTTTCAATGCCTCTAGCGCATTCTCCGCTTCCCGGGCCGTAATGAAGTCCGCGAATGCAAAGCCACGAGCCGAGTGATCGAATTTTCTGGGAACGCGTACCGAGCGAAGCTGGCCATAGGTGCTGAAAAGGGTTCGCACATCCTTTTTCGTGGCCTCGAAGGGCAGATTTTTAATTACGATCTTCGTCCGCCTCGTGGCTAATTTCTTAGACCTGTCTTCCTTTCTTCGCTCCTCAGCCGCGTCAATACCTTTATGCGACGCCTTGATGGATAGCTTGTGGCCTTCAAGATTATAGCCTTCCATTGTTTTGAGCGCAGCCTGGGCCTGAGCCTTGCTCTTGAATTCGAGGAAACCAAAACCCATACTCAAGACCTGACCTGGCTTCTTCGAGTCGGTCTTGGTGTTTACACGGGCTGATAAGAAGCCATCAAGCGGCTTGAAGACTTCAGTGAGGCGATCACTGGTGGTGGTAAAGTTTAGATTCCGGACGAATAGGGTGGAAGTATCGAATCCCTCGGCAGGAGTCTCTCTTTCTAGTAGATCAGATGCTGATAGCTTCTGATCTACAAGCCCGGGCTGATCATTTGCCGCCACCATGCCGTCACTACTCGTGGAAATAAACAAATCTTTAGGTGCCTTCTCCAAGAACAGGACGGATTCTTTAATTCGGCGATACGCTAGGCTCCCGAAAGCAGCCCGAGCATGTGTAGGCTGTGCAAAATCGACAATCGCAATCGTGCCGGTCGGAGGCATTAAAACCCGAATGACTTGCCCAAATTCTGCAAACATATTTCGGAGCTCTTCCAGTGTCATACCATACGGGAAATTCTTCACAAGAATAGCTGTATCACCTCGCTCTCGATTTTTAAAAGCATCAAGGTCAACTCCGTTCTTCGCAAAATACGCCTTGCTCTCCTGTATTACCGTTGTTTCTGCTATCGCTTGCTTGACACCAGCATCTGTAGAAGTTGGATCCAGCATATCGGACTTTGACACTCCAAGTCTGGTAGCAATTACCGTGTTGACAGCATCCTGATTCATAAATAAAGAGTTCCAATTGAAAGTGGACGAAGAAGCTTCAGCTTTCCTCTTAATTTGCTTCTGTTTTTTCAGAGGTAACTTTGCAATGGCGAATTCGTCTAACTTGGTTTCTCTTTTTGCAGCAGCTGGCAATACATGCAACAGTCTACCTTGGAATGGCTCGCCATCGATATTGTGATATGCATCTGCAGCAGCTGTGGGGTTTGAAAAATGGATTAACGCGAAGCCTTTGCTAGCACCAGATGCGTCGACAGGGATATGGACCTGGGACAATATATTAGTGACAATAAAAATCAACATTACATTACAGCACTCTATGGGGCATTATATGCCTTCAGAAAACACGAAGCATCTACTAAAATATTCGTCCAGTTCTCATCAAATGCTTGTAGCATAAGCTGTCCCTATCTGGATATTCATCACAAAGGCAAGAAAAAGATGGTCTCGAGGATAGGAGAATACTCACTTCGTCTAAAGCTCCATAAGGCTCGAGAAGCCTCCTAATATCATCCTCGGTCGCCGTATATGCTAGATTTCGGGCGAAAAGACGTCCAGTTGTTGAAATAGCATCAAGGACAGGGTCCGTATGCTCTTCCTCTTCCTCTTCCGCCTCTTCTTGGATGGCCTCAACTTCCATATTTCGTGTCCCCTTTTCAGTAAGTGGCGGTTCAAATGCGGGTGTAACAGAGGATTGTTCGAGGGCAGGGGTTTCAAGGGTTTGTGCAGGCGCAATGTCTTCTGGGTCCATCAAGTCAAGAAGTCGATTCGTCCGAGTTCTAAGCCAGTCGTCATCTGTAGCATTCATACCACTAACCTCAGTTGCGGGCTTGTCTACTTCATTGAGATTCTGTTCTATTCTGACTGGTTCTCCAATAGGAATCGACGCAGGGGACTTTGGCAGGCTGTTTCTCCTCGTCTTCTTAGGAACCGACTCGTACTCATTATCACTATCTGCTTCTGGGAGCTCGATAGCTTGGATCTTCGGCGGTGGTTCAATCATGTCGGATCCAAGTGTTTCGTGGACTCTGCTCCTCGACCTCGATGTTGCTTGCATCACTTCTAGGAACTCTTTTAGTTTAGGATCCTCCTCATCGACATCGCTCCGCTTCCTCTTGCTTGCAGCATTGAGCTTCTCAATCGATGCAAACTTTTGCCTCTCTCGATCCTTCCGAAGTTCTTTCGCATTCTCTCTATCTTGCTCGCGTCTGGCTTTGCGCGATATTGGCAGGGTTGCATCAGACATCTATGGCATGTCAGTGTAAGTGCTTGATGAGGGTGGGTGCTCTTACAGGTCGCGCGAGTTCGACTCCTATCCTGGACATGCGAATGAAGGATTTGTTGAAGTATTTGACTGCTTTCGCGGCGTCTTCGGGAGACTTGAAGCCAATGTACCCAATTCTCCGATGGGGAATCAACTTCGCATCTGTGATCGTAGACTTTGCACTAAAGTGCTTCTTGAAGTCTTCCTCCGATATAGCTGGAGGTAGATTCTTGACGAAAATGCGTGAAGAGTCCATTGCTGGAATCAGCAGCCTCAGGGCTGGAATTTTTGTAGAAGTGGGAGGAACAGGACAGGGCCACAGGAAAAGAGTAGTGGGGATACAAGTCCACCTCCACCTTAGAGGTAGCGCTCCAAAATAATTTTCTTGTCCCTGCCGCTAAAAATCCCGGTCGAGTGGTACGCCGACGCCGACGCCGCAAGCGCGCAGGCCAGGCTGCTGGAGTCTCTGTGGGTGTTGATTGAAGTCACCTCTTGACGCGCTATCAAAAGCTTCAAACTCATAACTGCCTCATACGGGGCCATTCACGGTAGACTCTGTGTCACACCGATTGCTGATTCCGATCCCCGCTATACCCTGCAGTGCCAAAGTACATAAGCCTACGCCCGGATCCTATACGTCTTTGTCTTTGAAACAAACCTTCACACAGTCAATAAATCGTTGGACTATTTTCTTGTCCTTCGGGCATACAATCTCAGGACACGTATCTGAGAAGTACGAACATCATGGCGACCGACAAGACCTTGGTCATGAAAGAAAAGCTTGAGGGTATATTGACGCTTCCCCCCCACTTGATAAACAAAACAGTACTAACCCCCCAGTAGCTCAGATCAAGAGCGCAGATATGGTGAGCCTCCCTTTATAGACAAGACTATGCGGCTAGATGTAATACCATGGCTTCGAACCTCGACTGATGAGGGTTGCAGACGGACGATATGCAGCAGGAAGCTATTGATGTCGGTATGTTATGATCCGCGGGAATGACATAGGTCTCATCCTGTGACATCTGCTGATGTTTGGTATAGCACAAGAAGGAATGTCTAAATTCAGCATTGAGAAGGTAAATATAGCTCTGCTATCTATCCTTCCATCTCAGGTTCGTTCTTTGAACCTCGGGCTAACGTTTCTCGCATCAGGATATTGCTCAATACATCAAGAAGACCGTATGTTCCCCTGAAACACGATCGCGAAACACACAATGAGCTTCAGTGATGAGACCTGACTCCTTTCATTTCTAGTTTGACGAGCGCAAGGGACCGACCTGGCACTGCATTGTAGGACGCAACTTCGGATCCTTTGTTACTCACGAGACCAAGCATTTCATCTACTTCTACCTCGGCCACTGTGCCATCCTCCTCTTCAAAACGCAGTAATATACATGACAAGATGTGGAGAGGGTCCAGAATAGACTCTGATGTAGGGTTGGTGTGGCATGGGCTATTTGCCGACTTGTCGGAAAAGTACTGAATTTATGGAGCGATGATATACGTTCATACGGACGACAGGTGTATGGAATTGAGACATTCAGGCCAGGCTAGCCGTCCGACCTCGAATCAATGTGATCTTGGAGATATAATGTTACTTCAGTCATCTCGATATTAGCTGAATCGCTAGCTTGACTTTCTCCGTGCTTGCCATTCCCATTTCATGATATCCGGCAAAGACACTCCGGCACCTAACATGGTTTTCAGCGCTCACGGAATTGCTCTCTGTTTCTCGCGTCAGGTTCAAGCTGCTCCCATCTGTGGTGGTACTATGAATGTCCTAATTCGAGAGCAATGAGGTCTCCTTACCGTAGCTAATGCTCGAGAACGGTTCCCGTCTTCCCCCTCTTGGAATCGTGGCTGCAAGCACCATTCCCCTCACACTTCACCACAACTAAGAGAGCCTGCAGAAAGACCAAGCATTCGAAGTACAAAGCAGCAGAAGCAACTTCCTATCACTGACAGAGATGACCTAGGCTACATGACACCCGTGAACTGGAACATGAGCAACACACCGCAGATTCTAGCAGTAACAACGCCACCACAACCATCTACCCCTGCAGCATAGCATCCTAAATTTACAAAAAACCCGTCACAAGCCTCAAATACCCGTCTTGACACACTCGTCCGGAGTTCGGGACGGCAAGCTCTTTTAGGCACTTATTGCCAGATTGCAATCGAGATTGCGTGGCTAGGGTGCGCGGAAGGAAAATAGGCTCGACGGCAGCGGGAGCGGGGTGGTGGGGAAAATTTTCCTGGGGTGGTGGGGAGAGGAAGGAGTATGATTTTGAGGTTTGGAGATGGCGTTGGAGGTTGGGTAGCAGTTGTTGTTTGAATGGAGATCAGCTTAAAGTGTGATATGTTACAGGAAAGTAACCAATGCTCTTGATATGGAAGGAGGAAATTGCTGATCGGGACATAAAGCCTTGAAGGTCGAGATTTTGGACGACAGAGCGGAGTGCGGACCAAGAAAGGAAGTTCGATGTGTTTAAATCACAATGGCACGCACACCAACAAGAGAATTGTACCTCATGGTATTCCTTATTTTTTCCTTAATTTTGGTCTTGATCAGGTACGTATCCTAATCAAGCAGTATCCTGTATCGCGTGCTGTTCTCATGTCTGTAAGCTCTGTAATCAATGTATATCAGTCCACCTTAGCCTTGTGAACTCCCAGAGATGGTAGAAGGAAAACAAAAGTGAACTGCAATTAAACGCCTATTCCCATGCTCTTTGTCCCACCTTTCAAGATGCAATATTGTAAGGCGCCGTCTCATCATACAATCACCCAAATTCGTGCGCCGTTCTTGTATAATCCAAAATGAAAAAACAAATTTGAAAAAAGAGGGGGAACTACGTAGCCATGAGGGAACATGAAGAGGTCAGCGCATGATGTAAACTAAGCTGCCACCCGGAAAGATACTGCCATCACTAGTTAACCTCAACGATACCCGCATTGATATCTCTTTTCATCTGCGCAAGCCGGTCGTGCATCTCCAGTAGCTTTTGTTCCTTGGCGTGATCCCGTCCCCGTAGTCCAGCTATCTCCCGATGCAAAGCTTCATACTTGGGGTAGAAACTTCGGTATTTGCGAGCCAGATCTACGACCTCGGGTTTTAGATAGCGAGAAGAGCTGGTGGACGAAATCGACGATGCAACAGAAGACGACTTTTGATGGCGCTTGTGAATTGGGGATCGGGAACTCTTGTTGCTTGGATGATGTGCGGGGGATGCCGAAGATGAAGAAGAGGTGCGGTCTCCGGACGAATTGTCCACGTCAGAAGCATTGGTTGGGGGCGAGGAGGCGAGCGGAGAGGACTTCTGAGGAGAGGTATCTTTGGTCTTGGTAGAAAACGAGGAGGAAGAATGAGCTGAATTATTCGTGACACGGGAGGATTGAGATGCATCGGAAATGCGATGAGAAGTCACTTTTGTAGAAGCATCCTTCTTGACCTTCTTGCTAAGCGGAATGCTTGAATCGCTCGACTCGGTATCCTCTTCACGCGAACGTTTGGTTGTTGGGATAGGCTTCGGCGCCGCTTTGACAGGTGGTGGAGGTAGGTCATCCTCATCGTCTGAATCTTCCACATATTCGCTTGACAGGATCTTCCCACCTGCTTTACCGGGCTTCTCTTTCCTGGCAGGAGCCGACGTCGGCTTAGAGGACGGCTTCGAAGTATTCTTCGACAAGACTTTCTTGGCTTGTGTCTCTTTGTCACTAATCTTTTTGTTCTTAGTAGTAGCTGGATGCGGAACAGTTTTCTCGCCCTTCCCCTTCGATCCCTTTTTGTTCCCAAGTAGATCTTCATCCTCTGGTCCTGACTCGCGACCTGAGCCTTCCTCCCTCTGCACTTTGATCTTAGGTGGCCGTTGAAGGTTCCCTTGTGCAATCTGCGCTTGTAACTTGCTTAAGCATTTTCCAGTACCACGTTCCGCCTTTGGTAAAAGTTTGTCCCACTCAGGTTCTGATCTACCCAATCGCATGCGGTCATATTGTTTGACAGCATTATCAATTGCACGCTGGCGATCCTCGGGGTTGGGATAGTTGTACGACCACACATCAAGCTCTTTGTAGTAATTTTTGCGCAGCTCATAGTTGCCGGTAGACTCATTCAAATCTGCGACCTTTTGCAACGCCTGTTTTAAATTGTTGCTCTCAACCTGAGGTAACATGTCCTTCAGAACTCGTTCACTTGTAGGACGCAGAGCAAGTAGATGGATGACTGGTTTGCGTGCCGCCTTGGCTTGCTCAGCTTGTTGCTGGGAGAGGGGGACCGAGGTGGGGCCCGTTGAGGGAGAGCCGAGCCCAGAAAGAGCAGGACTCGACGGCATTGATCGAGGGGTATCGCCTCCTAAGGAGTGAGTGCTAGACAGCAATTTGTTCCTGCTCGAGAGCTTCGACCCGGCTGCACCCTTTCGTTGGCCTGGGACGGGAACCACGTTCTTGATATATTTCGTCCTACGCGTGTCAGGACCAGCCATAATGCTTTGTATTGCTTTACTTACGTATTCTCCGCCTTCCTGGCAGTTTCCGTAGCCAAGGATGACTTCAACTGAGCGAGAGCAGCATCTGTATTGGCAGTGCCAGGGGTCACAGGAGTGCTCGAGGTAGTTTGAGGCTTGGATATAGCAACAGGGGGTTTGAGGGCGGGACTGAATTTCTTGGTATTGAACATTCTTATGAATGTAGTATTAGGTTTAGAAGTGACTTTGACAACCTTGGGGTCTCGTCTGCCAGATGTGTTGTCGTTCCTGGCCATCGTCTTCTCTGCTGAATCTAGCGTAGTACTTCGATATAGTTCGTGCGTGAAAGGGTCGTCGGAGGAAGATAAGTGTTGTGTTCTTGTTCCATACGATAGACACTACACAGGATGAATTATTAGCAAGAGTTGACTGTCTCCATCGGCGGGTGAATGGCAGACACTCCTATTGTGAGAATGCTATTGTAGCCGAACATTTCCAGGAACCACGAAACCATTCACAACCGCCACAGGGAAATTAAAATTGGAAGCTTACAGGATGTTCACCCAACGACAATTGCAAAGGTTTTCCATTTTGAAAGCATTTGATCATGTCCTCAATCACATCGTCTGAGAGGGTGAGACCGAAGACGTCCGGGACGGCAGAACCAGGCTTGGAAGCAGGGTCCTTCGAGCAATCCAGCGTCAAGCCGGCCTCTGGCACCTCGAGGCAAGACATCTTGAAGAATGTTCGATCGAAGAAAGGGTGTTCGTTTCTCGGAAGGTCGAGGAGAAGTCGGAGGGTTCTGGCACGGTGCCACGACAATTGATGACGAATGCTACCTCGACATAAAGCCGATTTGAAAGTCCATTTGGCAGGGGAAATAGAGTGGGTTCGAAGCAACACGAAGATATTGAAGAACAAGCACCAGCGGAGTGTAGATGGCAGAATGGTTACGCCCACACCGATGGCAGACAAAGCACCGGGCGTGGTCAGCAAAAGGGCTCCTTTGACGTGGAGGTGTGATTGTGAGTGGTGGTGGTGGAGGAGGAGGTAGTGGTGGTGATGTGAGGGGAGGGATTCTTTGTTTGAGAGCACGAGCAAGCAGCGAGGCGTTGTCCAAGGCCCCAAAGCCCTTGGGACCTGACTGGGACGATGACTGGGACTGGGGCACCGACTGGGGGGACGGGGACTCAGCCAGCACCGACTTTGTGTGTGCAGGCGAGAAAGCATTCAAGCACCACCACCACCACCACCAAGCCAGCCATACAGTAAGGCCCAAGCTCTCCACGAATCGCAGCGATTTGTCGGGTGACTGGCCCGGGCCAAGGTACGACACGACACTACGGAAAAAGAAGAGACAACGATCCACACAACAACCACCACACACATATCCACCACTCCTACTACCACCACCCACCACCCACCACCCACGACGGGCATCCAGCTGCTGCTGCTACTGCTGCGCGCGAGAGACTGGGCCTGGGGTTGGGGCTGGGGCTGGGGCTGGGCCCACGGTGCATGCCAGTGCCAGTACTGTACTGTACTTCGTACTGCACTGTTCGTAGTTCGATCCGGCCGACCAGGATTCAGGCCAACGAGACGACGTGATTCGACCACCAGCGCCCGCAGAGCCCTTCAGAGCCCTCAAAGCCCGGTCGCCTCGACCTCGACTGCCAGCCCCATCCCATCCCATCCCATGTCCGAACGGCGCGGCGGCGGGCGGCGAGCAGATGCGGATGCGGATGTGGATGTGGATGCAGATGGCCTCGAATGCTGCTTCGGGCGTCGGCTTGCCTGTTTCTGCAGCTCGCAAAAAAACGCCCTTCTGCAGCAGACAATGCCTAGGCAGGGCCAATGGCTCCAAACTTGCCCTCTGCTCGCTCTACTCGCGCAGAGGGGTGTATGGAGGTCGATGGACAGACCGTGCAGCAGAGTCGATTGCGAACGGCAGACAACCGTTGTTCTGCAGCAGTGTGCCGGCAGGGAGTGGGAGTGGGAGTGCCAGATAGATGCTGACTAGCAACAGCTCGGTGGGCGACAGTACCGTACCGTACAGTACAGTACTACGACCACGACCACGACCACGACCTGCTCCATCTAGGCACGCATGTTGATTACAAAGGAATGCTTGCGACTACCCTCTTCTAGGATTATCTACCTGCAGACAAGCACCGCACGGCAAAGAGTAACAGTCAGAAGCAGAGATTGGGCAACTGTTCAGATAATCGACCTCATCGACAGGCCAGGTACTGGTCACGCTCGCCCATGCTCCAGTCTGATGCAGGTATGTTAACGTGCAACTCTCTTGGCTGTCACTTTCATCTACTTGTTTATATTACCCTTCCCCGCCACTCTACACATAGGCTGAGAGATGGTCATGTTCGTCCGTTCTTCGACAGTTGTCAGAATGGAGGGGTCCTTTTGTATGTACCTGAATCATGAATCTTTTTACCCGGGGTTTCTCAGGCACGGCACACCCACCACGAGGAATCGTGCTCGGCGAACGCGCGAGGGAGGCGATCCTGGCCTCTCTGGAACAGGCCTAAACTCAAATGATCCTGAGGTCATTAAGTCCTAGGCCGGAGCGAGTTTCCCCAGATCCTGTTGATTATCCAGATGATGTCGACGATTCATTACAGTACTGCTCCCGTATCGAGATCCCCCAGATCCTGTCTTACGATCAGGCTCCTCTCACGTACTTCCGGTGACGTTGTCGAATGCAACTTATGAGCGGTTCGTCTGCACGTTTGCCCCCACGACCCCTCCAACATCATTGCATTGATTGATGTCCATTCGATCTGCAATTCTGCGCTGGCTGGGTGCTTTTCCCAACATGCTTTTTCTACCTGTCCTGTCTCCAGATGTACGTTACATGCGAAGAGCTAGAGGGTTGATCACGATCCACACCACCAGGAACTCTCACTACTGAATGGATGCCAGACTCCCTTCCGTCCCGTAGAAATGGATGCACGGTCAAAAGGGACCGCCCACCCACTAAAGCCTTCCCCGATCCCGCACTCATGTGGTGCTGTGTAGAAACTAACAAACAGCTAAGTAGCTAGTCATCTGTACAACCGCAACTTTGCAAACGGAATAATTGCGGTTCACCTTTTCTTCATGAACGTTTGCTGCTAGAAAAAAGTCTATATATTCAAGAGCTTCTACCGAACCTCGAAGAAACAGTTCCTTTGTCTTCCATACGTACCAACTTAAGGGACAGGTTTGCTAGGATGTCGCACGCATAGCTCTAATCTCCCTTGACCTGATGTCTCTCACGTAGCAAATTTAGTATTCCAATTCCGCTATGAGACGCATTCCCCACCCAGTACCAATGGAAATCTACGCATGAACAATTGGACCGTTCTGCCCCTCGTGGTCTCACGAACTTCCGCTTGACGGCCAGAATGGAGATTGGAGAGCCACCTATCTTCGCCGAACTCACAATCTGTTAGAATCAGCTTCCGGCACCTCCGTGACCTCACCGCTCCTCAAGGACCGAATATGAGACAAATTGAGTCCTCTCATGTCAGCGAAAGTCCTAGAGAGGGAACCGATAGCCGGAATGGAGGGGCTGATGGCCAAAAACATTTGACCGAGTGACTGGGAAGCATCATTGGCTACGTTGGATTCGGTAAGCTGCATCTGCATACCACGACGCCTCGTCAGTATCGGGGCCACGCGATGCAAGCCACTCTGCAGAACATTAATCGCCACTGTCTCCCATCACTCGGGAGACGTGATAGCTGTCAGTGCCAGATAGACTTTCTGGACATTCACGCACTTCCGTTGATAAATGTTGCTATCAAGACTATGCGTCAAGTCCCAAACTTGGAGCAATCAGAGCCGTATCGTGCTTCTACTTTAAAGCGCGTCTCTCATTCTCGAGCTATCTCCTCGGATCGGCAACTGGCCAAGTCCAAGTCTCCCTCCCTGGCCAAAGTTCCTGCATGCCGATTCGGAGAGAAGAATCGTCCCGGGAAAGGGCCCTTCATCATCCTCGATGGCTTGCACTCGACCTCCAAAAGCGCAGTGATAACTGGGTATTTAAGTCTCATACTGAATGATTGCCTGTCGTTTTCCAGCAAAACATCCATCGCTGTACCGCGAGCGATTCCTACAATTAAGTAGACACAAATGTTGCGCTTCTACCACATATTTCGTAAGTAGTCAATGATCATTACTACTTCATTCATCTACAAAATGTGGCTCAAGCCAAATGGCATTGGCCAGTCAGCATGTCACGCTCAGAGGAACGTTTCCTCCGGCAAATCCGCCAGCCATCTGCTCCTCAAATCTCAGCATTCCTTCGATACACGAAGATGGCTATGTCAACGATTCTGCCCTACCACAGCAGGAAAAAAAGAAGAGATTCTGCACAGTTGCTCCGAGAGAGATGCCGAATCTCTGCTCCAGACAGGTCAGAAAAAGCAGACCCGGAGTATCTTACAGCAGGTCACTATCACAGTATTTCGGCTTGACACCAACGCAAATCACCTGGGTCCTTGATCGCATGTTTGACCCGATTCTACTCCCTGCAGCTTCTCTGTCCCATCTACGGAGTATAGTCTGCTGCCCGGCAGTCGTACCGGTGCTCCTGTACATGATTTCTTTTCATCGCCGCCACGATTAGCCCGTCTGAAGTCCAATACCTGCTCAAACAAGAACGCTTGCCCGCGCCATTGCACGTATTCCCCGTACTCGCGTGCCGACCCCTCATCAGCGAAGTAGGTAGGTGCTTCGGAACACTTGTGCATTGCAATGAGCACCCCATCGCGGGGCAGACCATCCATGAAAATGAATGTTCACAGCAGGCTAGAAATGGGTGACCATGCTCTCCCCATTGTTGCTTCTGAATCAAATCTCCCGTTACTCTCCCCTACATATGTCAGTGCTCCCATTGTCGAAAATAGCGCCAAACCTGAAAGTGCTCGGATCCTCCGTATAGAAAAGAGGACCCCGAGACAGGACAGGGACAGGGCAGGGGTGTTTGACCTATGCGCCCTACCCGCCGGCCCCCGTTGTGTTCCTGGAAAATCCCCTACCGATCGATGCTGCGAGACGAGACTGGACCCCGAGTTCTACATGTTCGAAGCAGTGCTCCAGCTGAGTCACAGCTAAAGTCGATTTCAGTAGGCCCGGCAGAGCTATTTCTAATAGTATGCGAGTTCCAGTTCGAAGCCCTTGCTTCTGGACATGGCCTATTTTTGGAAGACGATTAAGGATGCGACGCAGGGATTCCTCACGTATCTGCGAGCCAAGAAAAGCAGCCAGGGAGATGTCATACAATAAACGACACCCGCCTCTTCTTAGCAATGGGGTAGGCACGGGGCAGTCATTGAAATTGTGTCTACGGTAGAAGGATGCGTGGGGATGAAAATCGTTTCAGACCAGCGGTGAGAGTTTACGAGCGGCTGCGGATGATCGCAGCTTCTGGTGGCCCAGCGTACTGTCAGATCTGATATCGCATCCTAGCCTCATTGCGCAAGCACAGAAGATCACGAGGAATGCTTCTAGAGGCTCGTAGAAAGTAGCATTTGAAGACTTAATCCTCATTTTGAATCATCATGGCCTTTCTTGAGGTTCACTGCTAACAATTCGACGATGGTGATGGTTCCTAGATCGCGGGAACCTGCTGATCCCAAACTAGATCTCAACGTCATGCTTCGCTAGTGCATTCATTCATAGACAACGACGTCAATTGAATTCGAATAGGTAGGTATACCAACTCAGTTTCTTTGAAGTAATCGTATTTCCTTCAACCTGCTCTTGACTCCTCCTCTTCTTCGCCATGGTAGGTAATTTCGGAAAAGCTCACCAACATCTCAATGGTATGCCGAGTTCACCCCTGTCTTCCTCCTGCAAGCCGAAGCTTATATCTAATGGCATCAGTGATGAAGAAACCCCTCGGTCTCTTCTCCAAGGAGCCAATGACAGGCTTCTATCGTAATGGATACTGCCAAGTCGGACCAGAAGATACAGGAAATCATTCTGTAGCCGGTACCTCTTCCTCCCATCCCACTCCGTTGCCCGCAGCAAAGCTAACAGAAATCTTAGCAACACTCACGGACCCTTTTCTTGACTTTACAGCCTCCCGTGGAAACAATCTGCGATCTATCGGCCTAACAGCCGGGTGCAAATGGTGTCTTTGCGCTGCAAGGTGGAAAGAGGCTCTTGAATACGCCAACAGCGAGACAGACCCGGCGAGCAAGGGTATTGTGCCAAAAGTGCATCTGCATGCTACTCACGAGAAGGCGTTAGATGTGGTGGACCTATCGGATCTGAGAAAACATGCTGCGGATGCGGAGGCTGCGGATGCGAGCAAGGTCCCGCAGAGCACTGGTGGGGGTGGGAACAGACTGGGAAGTATTAGGGTGAAGGAGAGAACTGATCTAGCAGGTAAGAAGCATATGACCAGCAGGGAGACAGGGGAGAGGGTGACATGAGTACCTTCGAACTTTTGTGCTCAACTTCACCAATAAGGAGAAAATGTATATAAAGCTTCTTTACATACGATAAGTTCTCCTGGCACGAAGCTAGCCATCATCGCTCCTTCCTCAAGATGACTTCAATTTCGCAATGTTTGAATAGACCTTAAAGGAAACACCAAAACACCAGGCTTGGTGCTTCAACACATCGCAAGGATTGTTTTGGAAGTGAACTGAGGATGGCAAAGTGGAGCTCCCGGATGCCCGGCTTACAAGACTTTACCTTCATGCATCTATTTTCCGTCTTTTGAAGAGACTATTCTTTTCTCTTGTATTCTTACGCAACTGATGATCGTCCACATAGTTCTAGATAAAGCATGATGATTTGATATATTAAACAGGTTGTGTACAACAATCGAGGCAGAATTGTCACTTGTGGAGCGGAGCTGATCAGCAGAAGGAGGAATGATAAGAAGTGAATGAAAGTGATAGCAAGGATAATTATTTGAGCGCATAATTGCTTATCTAAAAGACGCAGAATGCTGTTTATTCAATATGTCCTATCATTGTATTTTCGTTGCGCGCGCCTAGGGAGAGTCTATATGTAGTCAGGGGTAGCGGGAGCCTGCTAACTGGATTGAGAAAGTGGGGGCTACCACCAGTCCAGATAATCTACAGATGTCTTTGCAATTAATCGTCGAGTGTTTATGGTATTATTAAGAAGAATGACACATGGAGTCTGCCATATCTAAGCCCGATGAGGAAGACGCTTAGGCGGGGCTCCAGATGCTTACACCTCAGGAACTGCCATGAAAGCACCGCAAATCAAAACACTTGTCGACGGAGAGCCTGGAGAACAACTGGAGGGCACCTTTTAACAAAATGGTACCATGGAAATTCAACTAAGCAATGACGGGAGGTTCGTCAATAACGACTGGGGTATATGTTTAAGATCGGTATAGAAGATGAATGAAGAAATAATGGAGCTTTCATAACTCGGAGAGGAAGAGAGAGGCGAAATGCAAAGATTTAAACATGCCGCAAAACAATTTTGATTGCAGGAAAATGCCTTGGACAAATTGTCTGAGTATGAAGTCTTTTATAATTACCTCGATACACTTTCTACCAAATTGCAAAATTCAGAGGTAGCCCTCAAATATTCAAGAAGACACAAAACTCTAGTGTCCAGGCTGAGGGGGAGTACTTCGCATTATTATTTGTGATGCCCCCAGGCATGTATTCTGGCGCCAATATAATTGCACGAAGTATACATGAAGTTGATAAGAAGGCGTGATATGGTAGGAGCTAGAATTTGACAAATTCGGGCTAGCGTTGCGCTCGGGGAGCTTCGGGCCAAAGACGTCATCTGGGCGTTGGAAGGCTCCAATCCGTCAAGCTCTCCGTTTCTCTCCAACGGCATCCCAAGGACCTTCGAGATCTTCAAATGTCAACCATGTTTGCACGACAAGCATTTCGGACGGCTCAGCCATTGAAAAGTGTAAGTCTGCGATCTTCTCAAAGCTTTCGTCAATTCGATCAATCAATTTACAATAATTGATCCTGCCCACTGCCTGACAACAAAGATAATCGATACTCGTGAACCTGAATCTTTGTGCTGATACATTCTCTATAGCAATACCGTCGCTATGCGACAGAACAAAAAAGCGGAGGCTCGAATACGCTGCTCTACCTAGGTGTTGCGGCGGTCGGTGGTGGTGGCGCTTACTGGTGGTTCAGTCAAGGTGATAATGCATCGAAAGTCAAGAATGCTGCCAAAGAGGCCGAGGCCAAGGCCAAAGAAGCTGTTGGCCAGGGGCAAGCAAAGGCTGCATTTACTGGAGGTGATCAGGGCTTTCTAGGCTTGAAGCTGGATAGCATTGAGAACGTCAATCACAACACTAAGAAGTTCCGATTCCAGCTTCCTGAAGCCGATCAGGTCAGCGGGCTGAATATTGCGTCTGCAATCATCACTAAGTACAAGGGCCCGGAGATGGAAAAGCCTGCCATTCGGCCATATACACCTGTCAACGATGAAGGTATGAAGCTCTGACACGATGCATCTTGCGTCTCTAACCGTGCATAGATGAGAAGGGATTCCTAGATCTCCTCGTTAAGAAATACCCGAATGGAGCAATGTCAGAGCATCTATTCAGCATGTCACCGGGCCAGCAGCTTGAATTTAAGGGCCCAATCCTCAAATATTCCTGGACACCAAACAAGCATAGCCACATTGCTTTGATATCCGGTGGAACTGGGATCACGCCCATGTATCAATTAGCTCGCGCGATCTTCAAGAATCCCGATGACAAGACCAAAGTCACCTTGGTCTTTGCCAACATTACCGAGGAAGACATTCTCTTGAAGAAAGAGTTTGAGGACCTCGAAAACACCTACCCTCAACGATTCCGCGCCTTCTACGTCTTGGACAAGCCGCCCAAGGGTTGGAAGGGAGGAAGTGGGCACATCAACAAGGAGCTGCTTAAGACTGTCCTCCCCGAGCCAAAGACGGAAAATATCAAAATCTTTGTCTGCGGTCCTCCGGGTATGTATAAGGCTATCTCAGGAGTCAAGAAGTCGCCTACAGATCAAGGCGACATTGATGGCAGTATACTTCAAGAGCTTGGTTACTCCAAGGATCAGATATTTAAGTTCTAGATGGATCCATGATGACCACGTTGCGAGAGAGACATGTACGAATAGACTAGATAAAGCGTGCGTGCAATTTTATACAAGAACTCTCCTACATCTACGGCAATATGCTTCCAGACTTCATTTTGCGAACTGCGACCTGCAGCATGGTGAGGCTTGAACCATCCTCTGCATCTCTGCAGCAGAGGTGAATGACTCAGATCGGTTGTATATATAACTCCGAAACTCGTACTCAAAAGAGTAGAACGCGCGCCAAGCAAGGCCGACGGAGTTTACGGAATTCGCTGGATGTAACAAGCTTCCAATGATAGAGAAAGCAATTGATCACCTTGCCTTCAATTTTTGATGAGGTTATATTTTTCTACGGACACAGACGTCGGTCAAGGATTGTCCGAAGTAATCGCCATCGGCGCCGCAAATTCTATGACGAGGAAAAGCTCCTAACCACTAGATCGTCACAAGTCCGCCAGGTGCATCCCACTTTTCGTCTTATCTCCGACGAAAGCAAAAGCTCTGATTCGAAAGTTGATAAACAAGCTTCAACACACTGGCTCAGCGGCAGATACCCGGGCGCAAGGCGCCGCTATACCGGAAGGGCGTCTACTACAACCTTTACCTGACGTCAATAGCCACTGGCTTCTTCAAAGATTCACTTAGACTCATGAGGGCTAGTGCTCTCATAGATGGTAACTACTTGTAGGTGAAATCGGTAATTGTGTTCTCTCTTCTGCTCCTCTTTTCTCTTAGTATCTTTTTGGCGCTGTGTCTTTGGCTTCCAATTGCAAGTTTAGAAATGCAGTCATTTCGTCAGTACAGAACGTTTGGTCGTCATGTACGAGATCAATATGAGCGAGACCAGAAGCGTGCAGAAGCCCTCGAGCGAGGCAACGCGCGGCAGGATTCCACTGCCCAGGAAGATACCCACGTATTGGGACACAGAGCTTCCTCTATCGATCAAAACCTTACTCCTGACTCGCACGATCTGGAGAAAGGAGAAGGGCATCCCAATGGCTTGGACCACAATGGAGGACAGGCGGATATGACTCGACACTCAACTTTGGAGACGATCAACACCGGTCAATCCTTCGGCACGAGGATGGGACACGCCCTTTCAGGCATTGAGGTCCGGCAGTTGAGCAAGGAGCTCACGAAGACGCGCACGAAACGCTCCAAATCTATCAAGAAAGATGAGGCAGGAGAGCAAGAGACAGTATTCGTGGTCGGATACGAGAGTGAGAGAGACAGCCTGAACCCTCACAACTGGAGCTACGGCACCCGTATTGGAGCCACGTCCTTGATTGCCCTGATCGGCTTCGTAGTCGGGTTTGCCTCTGCTGTCGACTCAGCAGCGCTCAAACAGGCCGCTGAAGATCTCCACGTCAGCGAGGTCACAGAGTCACTCGCAACCGGTCTTTTCTTGATAGGATTTGGCTTCGGTGCTCTTTTCGCCGGCCCCATATCAGAGACAATTGGCAGGAACCCGGTATACATTGCTACAATGGTCATCTACATGATCTGGATTCTGGCGTCTGCGCTGGCGCCAAATATCGGAGCTCAACTCGTCTTCCGCTTCCTCGCCGGTTTCTTTGGCTCTACACCATTGACATGCGCTGGTGGCTCGATCTCCGACCTCTGGAATCCCATGGAGCGCGTCTTCGCATTCCCAGTCTTTGCAAATGCCGCGTTCATGGGCCCGATCTTCGGTCCTGTGATAGGAGGTTTCATAGGTCAAAGCACAGTTGTCAGCTGGCGATGGACAGAGTGGACCACACTCATCATGTCTGGCCTGATTTTCGTCCTCATCTTGCTCTTTCAACCTGAAACTTTCGCTCCCGTCCTTCTACAGTGGAAAGCCTCTCACTTGCGTCAAATAACTGGCGATAACCGGTTCGTGGCTCAGAACGAAATTCGCGCAGAAGC
This sequence comes from Proliferodiscus dingleyae, assembly GCA_003988795.1. NCBI lineage: Eukaryota > Fungi > Ascomycota > Leotiomycetes > Helotiales > Lachnaceae > Proliferodiscus > Proliferodiscus dingleyae. Next base: position 87,543 of record QYAK01000001.1, on the reverse strand, counting down.
GTTCTGGACACGTCTGCTTCACGCTCTCTACCGACCTTTCATCCTCGTGGCGAAAGAGCCAATTGTGCTACTGTTCGCTCTCTATTTGACAGTGGTATATATCATTTTGTTCACCTTCTTAGATGGGTACACGTATATATATAGTGACACATATGGATTCTCCGAAGGTGTCACCGGTCTAGTATTCATAGGAATAGCCGTTGGGCTCTGCGGTGCCTCGCTGCTTGTCCCGCTGATTCATAAATGGGCAAAACGGGACCTTGCAATAGCCCAAGAAGCCAAGGGGCTTGACGCAAAGCTCCCGCCCGAGAAGAGGTTGTGGTTTGCCATGTTCGGCGCCCCTGCTGTGCCTGTCAGCCTGTTCTGGATGGGATGGACGAACTACAAATCTATCTCTTATTGGAGCGACATCCTTGCCAGTGTGGTTTTCGGCTACGGAATTCTATGTATCTTCATCAGCACGTACCAATACATAATTGACTCGTACGAGACGTATGCAGCATCTGCTCTAGCAAGCTTGACGCTGATCAGATATGTGGCTGCAGGTGGAATGACGGTGGTGGGGATCCCGTTCTATGAGAATCTCGGTGTACATTGGACGCTTACCATACTTGGGGTGATTTCAGCCCTGATGGTACCTGTTCCTTACACTTTCTATGTATGGGGACCAAAGATCAGAAGCTGGTCTCGGTATGCAGCTAATACCGACGCATGAGGATTGCGACAGCTTTCTATATATACATGAAGACTCTGTGCATAGATAGTTCAGACATAATATCAGCGCGGCGTTGGAGGGATCGATGTCTTGTAAATAAGAGGTATCTGTATATAATAGACTCCTAATTTCGCCATTAATAATTCTTGCAACTCCTTTTCCAGGTTAAGTGTTCCTCAGCATGGCGCAGTCCCAGCACTGCCAACAGCATACTGAAATTCTTGCGCCTCTAATATCCTTGCGTATTCTGCAGCGTTCCTCCACCGTGCGCCAAATCGACTCAAGCAGTGTCGAAGCGAATCGAGCGCCATTTGAGCATTCTCATCTCCGCTCTCTCGCACAAAGCCGGCAAATGTTGCAGCAGCTACGTACAGTGAATCCATGATGATTGGACTGACTCTGTCAAGATCTTGCGGCGTAGAGGTGACAGCCTTGACGCCTTCAGAAAAATCTAAGATACTCCTTGAGACAGTCTTCAGACCTTCAATAGCTTGTAATTGCATTGTAGCCGCCTCTGGGCTCAGATCCTTGGCATGGTACGATTCGGGACACGAATATGGATCGCAGAGCGTGGAAAGGGCACTATAAGTTAGGGCCAGCGGAGCTGTAAGGCTAATGTAATCTGGAACAGCTGCTATTTCTTCAGTCAGTTTTCTAGCAAGCGCCGATACATCTCGGTAGAGTTGAGAGGCCATCTCAAACTGTGCGACTTCTCTGGAAGCTGTTTCGCCGTGGTGATGATGAAAGACTTTTCCCATCATTGAGGAGGCTTGGCAAAGGCGTGGGAAGGGACCGACGGAGGCATCATTGGAATTGGACAGGAGGACTTGGATTGCTGACGACATTTCTCCTTTATCCTGAATCCCTCATCATTAGGTAAAGTTCGATCGGCTGTGACTTAATACTCACCCATGCGACATCATCTACTGGCAGGACGGCGTCAGGTCCAGGTTCTTGCGAGTTCAAAATGTAACCCTGACTTCCGACAGATACAATCCTGTCAGCGATTTGTACCCCCCACCAAGTGCGAGTACGCTCTTCCTTCTCAACCCAAGTTCCCTATTTAGGTGTAAGAAAGTCACTTTTATGAAGCTTGATATTTCGCGCCTACCGGCCTCCCTAAAAGCTGCACAGCTCGACTGTGTCCATTGATACCCAATAGATTACCGTATCGAACGCACCAGCCCGCACTCAGCCAAGCTGCAGGATATATCGCCTGTCCATACTCGTACCAAAAGATGAGAAGGTTGGCCTGTAGGATGAGTAATGTGGCAGCACCACTCATCTCGAGCAAACTAAGGAATCGCTTAGAAGATAGATAGACTGGATTTTGAGAACTCTCGATTCCATCCTGAGGTTTAGATGTGACAAGTTTCATGCAGAGAAAAATAAGAGCAAGGTCAGGGCCAGCTTCCCAAAGAGGGTTGGCCATATTTCGGGTCATTCTCTTCTGCGAGATGACTGGCATCCATTTGTGGACAGTTGCGAAATATTCTGTTATGATACCTTGAACGGAATATCCATCTCCAAGTAGCTCAAGTACATCCTACGCCGATGTGAGCTTCAGTAATTTGCAAGACCTAAACCACTCACTACAGGTATTTCAATAGACGGTTTCGGGACATGGATCCTGGGTTTAGTCAGCATCCCTACTTTACCACAATTTATACTCTTCTCACCCTCCATGTGTGAATGATTCGTTATCGAGGAAGGCAATCGCAGGAAACCGATTCTGGACGCCGTGCCAATATGTTGGACCTTCTTGGTGCGGGCTAAAGGGAGGAATGGGAGGACCACCGAGTGACTCTGGGCCAGACAAGACAGCTGATTGAGGAGTGTACGGAGTGGGCTCGTTCATTCCACCACCTCCTCCTCCATTAAGTCTTGACTCAAGCTCCATCAATTTCATCCGCAAGGCATTGAAGTCTTCCGACGTGGGGGGGGGCGTCGCGTCGGAGTAATCGCAGTGCCGGTTCATACGTTCGCACAGCCCGCAAGCCGGCAGAGCTTTGTTACATTTCCGCTTCTGCTTCCTGCATGTCATACATGCTTGATTTGCTTTCGGAGCCTGCCCATCAGGAACGCTGTTAGGACTGCCGTACATAGACATTTTTGCTTGTTAGGGCCAGTGCCTGAGGGCGGGGGCGGCCGCTCAAGAACCTCTGGCTTTTCGAGAGACGCAGGTCTATCGCCAATAGCCGCATTAGTAAAGAGTACATAATACAGCTGGTGACATCTAGATAGCTGCTAATTGGGATATTCAACAGGCGCATACCTTTGATAATTGCAGTGGGCTGTACTTCTAGGAGTGTGTGCAAGTATCTTGTCAGATATTGAAGGCGGGAGCACGGCCGCAATGAGGAATATTTATATGTGCACGACAAGTCTTTCTCCGCTTACACCACTGCGAACCCAACGTTCGACGTTTCTCCATAGGAGCAAAGACGACGACTTCAAATTCATGCACTCCAATCTAAGATGGTAGCCAGCCAGGCAGCTCGAAATATCACGGCAGGTACAACACTGAGGCGAAAACCAGAACGACCCCTAAAGGCTAAAAAGAAAGCGCCTCACAACTCCCATCTAACCTTTTCACTATTCCCAAGATTACCCCTCGAATTGAGATGCCAGATATGGCGTCTCGCCGAGCGCCGTCCTCGAATCATTCAAGTATTCTACAATCCGGTATTGCGAGAATGGCAGGCATGCAAGGACAGCTGTAGCGGACTCCCTCCAATCATAAATGTCTCGAAAGAAGCGCGAGTAGAGGCATTAAAGGGATACACAAAGATGCTAGGCACGTTTGTTGATCTACAAGAAGATACTCTGTTCATCAGTGATCCTATATTTTCTCTACGGAAGCAGCGGTATCTATTTCTGGAGATGACTTTTACCAAAAGCATCCGAAATCTTGCTTTTACAGACGACATCTATCACGGCTTAGCGCGATCTCACATAGAATTTCCCTCGCTGTGTGACTCGCCGGCCCGAGTGATTCGCGGATTCAAACATTTGGAACATTTCTCGCTTGTGACATTTGAAGATGGAGTCGGCTTTGACTATGAAAATGGCGAAGCACTCTTGAACTTCGAGGAGTCAGACGATGATTATCAGAGCGGGAATGATGATTCAGAAGATGGTGAGACTAATAACAGTCCCATGACTGAACCAATCGATACTTCGACTGGAGACCACGAAAATGACCAAGGGGACGTAGAGGAGCTTGATTCCTTGGAGCAACAGACAATGGATGCCATGTCAGAACGACCGTATTTTAGACATACAGGCGACCTTCATTTTGATAGCGTCTACTATAGTGACGACTTTTGGGATTCTTTTCACAATTACAGGACAGACTTGAAGTCGAGCTTTACAGATGAGAAACGAGAAGATAATGATTGGACACGGCCTAGATTTAGTATTGTGGAAATCAAGTATGGACTGAAAGACCTTGGAAATTTCGAACGATTCATACACTATAATGGTGATTTTCCACCATTGCCGCTAGAGCATAAGCAGCAAGATATATGTTCTGATGCCGTGAAGCTTGATTCGTCTGAGTCGGATTGGCAAAGTATGGACTCAGACAACTTAGGCATTTCTGAATGAATACGATTATATGCTTCCTGGTGATTGCAATACACATCCAATTATTTGGCAATGGACACTCGATGGCAGCGTCAGACAAGTGAAGGTATAACCTATGGTGCGTTCCTTCTAAAAACTCTCCAAGTTACTCCCCGCAATGTCAGTTCAAGGAAACCTCATGCCACCACGACATTAGCTTTGACTCTTCCTTGAGCAAAATTATTGACTATCTATGTTATGGAACGAAGCTATTCATTCAGAATGCTCGGCGACGGTGTCCGACACGTGATTTGTCAACTCTTGGCACGCCCTGTGGCTCCCTCTTCGGCATGACTCAGGGCGCTGCACTGACCAGCTTTTCATCTCTGGTAAATAAGTTTATATATATCGGCAAGGGACATGCATCTAGAGGGTTCATACAGACCCACGAGACTCTACCTTTTCTCGCAAGTCATGCACCCCATCGTTTTGTCTTCTGCAGCCAAAAAGTCCCTTGAAACTTCAACATCTTGCCAGGCAGAATGTCACTTATAACCAATGGCAAAGCTAGTGCTAGACAAGAAATCTCAACTGCCAAGGAACCTAGCAATATCATAATTCGCAAAGCTCACATATGGGAAGCGAACCGCATCGGCTACATTGCTGCTACAACATATTTCGATACGCCACTTACAAGATTTCTCTCCCCATACCGCCACAAACATCCAGCAGCTTACTATCGTGGCTTTCAGCAGCGAGCCCAGGTGCGAATGCTTGACCCTCGAAACTTGAGCTTCGTCGCCTGTGAGGCTAATCAACCCTCTGTTGTCATCGGGTACGCGCAATTTGTTCGCCTAGGTGATGACGAGGGAGCAAAGAGGCAAATTGCTAGCCGTAGCAGTCTTTTGCTCACGGCCCTAAGCTGGCTTATCTGGGCTTATTTCAAACTGGTGCATCTGGCTGTCGGAAACAAATCTGAGAATCTCAAGGCTGTTGCGAAGTTCGGAACTTGGGGAATCCAACAAGACGAGGAGTACTGGAGAAGCCACCCAGAAAGGACCAATAGGTGGTATGCGCAGAGTGTAGTTGTCCTTGAGCAATTTCAGGGGCGAGGCATTGGAAAGAGGCTGATGGCGGAGGTCATTCACAGGGCGGAGCGCGAGGCTGTTCCAATAGGACTGGAGGCAAGCATGCTTGGAGAACCTTTGTACAAGAGCGTTGGTTTCAAACTGCTTGGGCGATTCGACGGTGACCCCGAAGCGCTTGAGGACGGTGGAGGAATAATGATGTGGAGTCCTTCAAGCTAGAAAACCAAGTGAACAGTGAAGGTAAGCATACGTTGAATATTAATAGCCCTACATATCTCGTAGAATGCTCATCAGGACTCGCGTTTCATTCTTCGTTGCCGACATAATCTCATGCGCCCTAGTCTGATATTCCTAGAGTATTAGAATGAGCGATAGTTCTTGAAAGTCAGACTGTGATATTGCGCAGATCACAAGCCTTCATCCGATCCATTATTGGATGTTCTTGACGTGATCGTACTAATTCCGGTCCTTCCTGGATCTCTTGGGTGCTCTATGCCTTAACATCTGAAGAGGTCATCTTTGCTTTGAAGACAATCAGTCTGTCGCTAATATTCAAAATTCTTGGGTTGTGGGAATATAAAAATCTATTATGATGGTATCGGCGGCAAAGACTTCGCACAGTACTTTGTTGGCGGGGTCTGACCAGTCGTAAGCAGCGCCGAAGCTGACAGGGACATTCGGCTTGACAAGATGGACATTATGTGCTGCAGAAGCCTGAAAATAATAGCGTTCAATCAATGAAAACAGGCCCTATGACCATGATACTGTCCAAGGACTAACCTGCACCAGGTGCTACCAATTCGCGTGGCATTCTTGGTCACGATAACCCAAATCAATATAACCGTTCGCCCCCAGTCGCCTTTATTGCATGCTAGCCAGAATTCTCGGCCTCTAAGAAGCATCCTAATTATTAACCAAACTTAAGGTTGCCAGCCGGTTATTGAAATATTAATAATTGCGCTAATATAAGGTCAAGGCTAAAGGTAACCTTTATGCGGCTAAATATACTTCTCTTCCATGCGGCTACCTCCTTCGGATCGCCATTTTACGCCAGTGTCGTGAAAGTATTGTTCAATGACGATGGCCCCTTTTCAAATCGCAAAGATATGACATATCGCGCGAGCGACCGAGGTGGGGCTACAAGTTGTGATTGTCATGCTACAACGATGAGATGTGTAACACGGAGATGAAGAGGTTCAGTCTGATGTCTAACGTAGATCTCACTTAATTCTAAACTAGAATTATGGCTTGGGGAACAATGCTCCTCATGGAAAAGTTGTTTCAAGCATCTTGTCACTTGAAGTCTACGAACACGTTGCAGGCCTGGACGTCTGCTTCTCACATTCGGACCCACAAGATCTAGCTCAACGTAGCCTCAACAATCAGTTCGAACGATACGTCTCGCTCTCTCTATTATAAGCTTTTGTGAGGACACTAAGTTATACAGCTAGGGTCCAGACTCGTCCCGGGATGAAAAGGCCCGGGTAGATCCCTACCGGTACTTACTGGAAACATCCGGAATGATTGAAGAATACTACAGTACTCTTGATGCCTTTGGAATCGATGTGGCAACCACATAAACAGCCTGTTCCGAAGTGGGCACAGATCAGAAACCAATGGCTCCGATTAGCTGTAATTCGTCATATGATAATCTCGGACCATTATTTTTGCACCTCTGCAGCATCATACTCTTCTCCTTCTGCTTCCGCTACCCCCAAGACTGCCCTACGATACGGAAACTTGTCCTATTTCTGAATAGGTCCAGGCAGCAGGGGAAACAGCTCGTTCTTATAGTCTAATACCATCTGAGTACATGTGCAAACCTACTCATATATCACCTCCTCCCCTCCTCCCAACTCGGTAGGAACTGGATAATCAACCCTTCCGTATTGGTCTCCTAAGGTCGTTACGCGTCAGACATCGGGTTACAGTAGCTGAAAATATCTTCACTTCGCCTTGACAATACAGGTATACCCTATCAGCTTCAGATTGCAATACAAGTCGCACGAAGTCACAAACAATTTTCGTCCTGTCCACTCTCCAAGTTTGAGACCAAGATGCGTTGGACTTTCGATGGAGCTTGGGCGGCAGCCTTGTTAGCAATCAGTGAGTGAAGTTACTTCATCTTTGAGACATCTGTTAACACCTCGTTAGTATCTGGGACCCAGGCTGCTGATACTACAGTGTACCATGACTCGGAGACCGGCTTTACCTTTACCCAGTATAATGCCGCCTACGCTATAGGTCACAGCATGGCCATCCGTATTGCTGTGCCAAGCCCTGTCACTTCAGGCTCAGCTTACGATGCCGTCGTCCAAGTTGTCGCCCCCAAAGATGTGGCGGGCTGGACCGGCTTGGCCTGGGGTGGACAAATGCTCTACAATCCTCTGACGGTCTTCTGGGTGAACGGCAATACTCCCGTTGTTTCTTCACGTTATGCTACGTAAGGGATCTAGTGAATTCAGTCTTAAGCATTACTGACATCTGAGCAGCACTCGTGCGTTGCCGTCTGCTTATAGTAGCGCTTCATACCAGATATTCAAGACTGGGACGCATGTCAACAGTACACACTGGCAATTCACTGCCAAATGTTCAGGCTGTACCTCATACACAGGCTCGAGCCAACACACGGTGCTTAACCCAACAGGTGTGAATGAATTGGCATTTGCGTATTCTGCTACTAAACCCTCAAACCCTTCTTCGAATCTTTCGAGTTTCAACGTTCATGATCTTTACGCCTATTGGTCTCACGACTTCTCTGGCGCTGGAAATACAGCGTTTGCCGCGCTCGTCGCGAAGAATTTGTGAGTCCAGCAGTCCAGGACAGGTGACTTGATCCGCAAAGGTTGGCGGTTTGAATAACCCTCCCACAGTAGACTGATTGGATGATCTAGGCCAGCATCACAAAATTCTACCTCAGGGAGTCTTCTGAAATAGGGGCGCTGTTTCAACTTGAAATGTACTCGCTAGGTTATTCTAGGCAGGTGCCGGTCAAAATAATACAAATGCAGCACCAATACCAAGATAGCTGAGCGGCGTTCGTATTGTGATTAATTTTATATGATCAATCAATTTAAGATCACCTGGCGGCCACATTTGACAGTTTACCTTATTGGGCACAAATGCCACCGACTTAGATCCGCTAGCAATCATGACTCCCGGTGGGACATTGATGTCGCTCAGTATTTGGAATTGACACTTCAAAAAAAATCATCTTTGACATCATAATTATTGGCAACACTTTCAGTTGATTTACCTCTGGTTCGTTTGAATCACCATGGACAAGTAAGTGGGGGAGGATGTGGGCCATCGGGGTGCCATGGCTTTTTCATTTACATGGCCGCCAATGCCACGGGATGTGGCTGACATATTTGATTCAAGTTATAGTTGTGAGAATAGTGGGAGAAAGCTTTTTATGTCGTCCGATGTAGGCTTGATAATCACATCTAGTGAATTTGTAGTTTGAGTATTATCGTTCTTTTGCGAAGGAATCCATTATCACGAGAATTCATGTCGTCTTTTCTGTCTCCAGATCCAAATGTATGAGATAGCAGTGTCGACAAATACGTTGATGATCACCGCGCTCTGGACGCCAAACGAGATTGGAGATCCTCGGCTTTTGACAAGTTTGTTTTTTACCGGAAGGCTCAATACATAGACGCCCACGAAACCGTCTGAATGTTTATAGCCAGTCGTGCGGAGCATTTGGCTAATCCGCACACAAGGAATTCCGGCAATTCTCACGAGGTAGTAATGAATTCAATATAATTTTACACAACTCCTATCCAATCATCGCACATATCATATTGGATTGGGTCAGCGCAGACGTATATCGCACCCACCTGACAGAAATTTCTCGAATAAGTTCTCCATACTCGGCAGTTGGCTTGTGGAGGACCCCATGGGGTGGTTGCCGGGCATTTACCAGGTTTTGCACGACTTATAAGGTTCTCAAAACATACTTTTGCTTCCTTTACTATCTCAGTCATCGTCATTATCAACACCAAGGTCAAGGTTAACATCCAGATCGCCAGTCAAGCAGTCAAGATGCAGTGGGCTTCACTCGCCGCCGTCGCGCTATTCTCCCAAAATGTTGCGGCTCAGGGATCTATGCTTCGTTTTGCATGCTCCCAGTTGACCGTGGACCGTATTGATCCTTTGGTCAACCCAGGAAGCACGTATACGCCGCATCTTCACCAGATCGTCGGTGGAAACTCCCTCAATGTCACCATGGACCCAAGCAACCACGATCCAGCAGCCTTATCTACATGCACGTCATGTAATTTCAAGGAGGATCTGTCGAACTATTGGACCGCTGTTATGTTCTTCAAGGCGAAGAACGGAACCTACAAGCGTGTTCCTCAAACTGGAAATGGAGGACCTCAAGGTCAGCTGATCAATAACGGTGGTCTTGACGTCTACTACATTCCCAGCGGCAAGACGACCGCATTCAAGCCCGTAAGTTATCTTTTACAGACACCGTAGAGCCAAAGTTGAACAGATACAGGGATTCCGTATGCTTGCTGGCAATGCCGCGAACACAGATACCTCCAAAGTGTCTTCTGGAAATATTTGCCACCGATGCTGGACGTCAACGAACGACAACACCTTCGTCGGTGCTCAACCTTGCAGCGGTAGTGATAGTGTTGAGATCCCACATGGAACGAACTGCCAAATGATCCGTCAAACTATTATCTTCCCAGCGTAAGTCATGAGGCATTACTTTTACACGCACGACTCACAGAGACATAGATGCTGGGATGGCAAGAACTTGGACAGCCCCGACCACCGAAGTCACGTTGCCTATTCAGGATCTGGAGCATCTGGAGGTGGTTCATGCCCATCAGCATTCCCCGTCAAGCTCCCACAGATCATGTATGAGGTTATGTGGAACGTTTCAACTTTCGTAGCCGACAAGAACGCCTGGCCCACTGATGGATCCAACCCATACATTTACAGCATGGGCATTGGGTAGGTTTCAAGTGTCTTCTGATATAGCATATGGCATCTGCTCACGATTTATTAGTGGCGCTGCGGCCCATGGCGATTACATCTTCGGATGGAAGGATCAGACTCTCCAGAAGGCTATGGACAACAACTGCAATCTCAACAAGGACTGCACAGCGGCCGGAATCCATGCCCAGTCATCTTCTGACTACAACGCATGCACGAAGCCCCAACAGTCACCAGAGACAGTCGACGGCTGTAAGTAGAGAGAGTCCTAACTTATCCGTATGAAGATGATACTGATAAAGTTTATAGGGCTTAAAGAACTCCCAATGGGCGGCATGGCAACAGCATAAGAATGCTGATCTATCTCTAGTAGCAAATGATCCTTGATCATAGGCCTCGTTTCGGTTTCTTTTTACTATAGATTGTTTGAGGTTCGGTCTGGAAGTAGGGAAAACTTGTCAAGCATATAAAGACTATTTGAAGAGCTGCTACTGGGCAGGAGTAGGGCTTGATATGGGCACGTCTTTGACTTTACTTTGTTGACATTCCTTACGACGGGCTGGCATTGTGTTGCTTGAGCGCTTGTATTTTCGGCCACCTGCGTCCTCGTATCTATTGTACTTAGCTGGTCCGTCCTCAAGTCACCGAATGTATTTCATGTGTCCTAGGCTATCCAGTCACCTATGGCTCTTTATATAAATGAATCTCCCCGAATTTTCGAGACTGCTCGTCCGCATAGATCACTATGCTGGTTGAGTTGTTGGTCGAAGGGGCAGCTGGCGGGATATCAGATCCTTCAGGGGCTTAAGCGAGATCGATCAGCCTTTTCACATTACAGTAGCGTAAAGATCTGTTCTACTTGGCCACTCCCTAACTTCAGCAACATATCTAATATTTTCGTATTACTTGTATTTCTCTACGTCGTTCTGCATCAATACTCTTCTAAAATGTGAATGCACCACTGTTTTCCTGTCTTGGCTCGCTCGCCGCTTCAAAAGTCCCATTTGGTAGTCTCCTCAAAGCCTGCGCTGTAGTCTGACCCGGCGCAATGAAGCTAATGTTGGCCCCAATTTGCTTGAAGAACGCAGTCGTTTGATTATTGTACCCCACAACATCTTGATTTCCGTACTCAAAACTGACAGTACCAGATAGCTGATCGTGCATACGAGGTTGAGCAAGAGCTTGAGCGCTTGTCATATTCTGATCGAGCACGTGCCAGAGGTGCTGCTGGATTTCAGTGATGATGCGAGAACCACCTGCTGAAGCATGAGAGATGTAGACGCTCCCATCGGGGTATTCAACTATGGTAGGGGAGATAGAGGAGAGGGGTCGTTTGAAGGGTCTAATGTAATTGGCTGGAGAGGCCGCATATCCGAAAGCATTAGTGGTACCTGGGACACTGAAGTCTACTTTATTGTTAATATGAGACGAGATAGATGAAGGATTGTGCGTACCATTCATCTCATTATTCATAATTACGCCAGTCTCGGGGACAATGACGCGACTACCGAAAATTGTGTTGATAGTCGATGTGATCGCAATTGTAAGTCCACTTTTGTCAGATGCAACGGCCGCACTCGTTCCATCGTCGGTCAGGATGTCGTAGCTGGATGGATCGTATGCTGAATTGGCAAGAACTCCATAGGTTTCGATCTTGCTTCTGATCTCCGCGGCGGTATGCTCAGAATACATCCTTTGTTGATAGTCGGTAATATTCGTGACAAATGTTGGATCTCCGAGCTCCGTTCGTTGTCCGTATCCAAATTTCATTGCTTCATCGAGATAATGCGTCGACAGGTTTAGCAATGCCGGCGTAGACATATCGTATCCTTCGACAATTTTCAAGGCGCTCAGTACGACCGCTCCACTGGATGGTGCACTTCCACTGGTGATCTTGAAGCCCCTGTATGTGATATTTGACGCAGGCCTCATCTGTATGGTATAATTTGCCAAATCCGAAAGGGTCATAGTCCCACCAGTTGCCCGGAGAGCACTGATGGTGGCATTTGCAATAGCTCCATGATAGAATGCGTCTGGCCCATACTGACCGATTGTCTCCAGAGTATCTGCGTAGCGTTTTCTCGTGATCGTGTCGCCTAGCTTCACCAATGTACCATTAGGCGCGAAGTCAACAGCCCAGGCTGGATCTTGTACGAGGAAGGAATTGTTCGCTGTAGATGTGATATATCTAACAAGATCACTGCCCACGGGAAAACCGTATCTTGCAACTTTTACAGCTGGCTCCACCAAGTATTTCCAAGGCTTCGATCCGTAATTTTTGTGTAGATATTCCAATCCGCGAAGCTCACCGGGGACGCCACTTGCAAGCCCACCGTATAGCGAGAGGTTTATATCCGAACTGTACATTGTCTCATTATAGGCTCCCCCAGCCATTTCTCTAAAGTCGATGAACTCGTACTTTCCATGAGACGAGCGGACGGTCATAAAACCACCTCCACCCATCCCAGAATGGTACATGCCAATTACTCCTACACAAAATTGCTGGGCAATGAGCTGCTCCTTGTTAGCATTTTGTGCGTTGTTGATAAATACCAAACACTAGCTTTTCAATATCCTATGGTGGATGGAAAATATCAAATAGAAAGAGACAAGTTATAGTTGGACTCCGCTTCTTCTCATCCCCGCATAGTTTTGGCACCTCGCGGCTCGTTGCTTGACAAATTGACCACACAGCGTTGATTATGTCTTCCGAAGGAGATATTATAGAAGATGAATAAAAATCTATCACTCACAGCGTCAGCGGCGTTCCCATCATCTTTTAAAACGTCAATCCCGATTTTAGAGCAAATCGCACTCTCCGAAGCTGTTGCTCCATTCGCGCCGTTGGAAGCAGGCTTTGGCCACGCCGCAGCAAGCGTGCTGAGCCCGAGAATGATGAGCGTAGAATGCATTCTCATCGAGCTGTCTAAGAAGTGTCACCTTGAAAAGAATGGTCGCCAAAGAAGATGGGTCATGGAAGACACGAAGGAGAAAAGAAGGAGAGGAGAGGAGAAGAGAGGCGGGGGAGAAAAGAGCTCCGGCTCGAGACCGTCCATCCCTTCTAGCTCTAGATAGCTGCAGGAGATCATCATATCTGCGCATGCAGTACCGTAGATCCATGACGATGGTTAGACTAAGAGTGCGGTGCCTGAGCTTGGCCTTCCCGTGACCATGGCTGGGCGATATCTCAATCCCTGAGTGCGGATGCAGTCGAACGCAGAAATTTGCTCCCCCCGCGGCGGGCAAGGGAGGTTGAGGCTGGAAGAGGAAGCTCGTACTGAGATAGCAGGGAAGTTGACATGGAATTGTGGGGTTTGTCGACAAAGCTCCGAACGTGGGCAAATCGGTCTAGCCGTATGCACGGGCCACAAGGTTGGATCCAACACGGAGTTCAGCGTCATATCTCATGTACAGTAGTAGTAGGTAGGTACCCGTTCATCTAAAAGTAATCGGGGAGATCCTGCAATATTCGAAAGTGGATTCTCCTCTATTACTAGGAGACAATGCAGGATAACATACCCACGGTTGATTAGAAGAGGACCTAAAGAGAGATACTACCCGTTCTTGTCAGAGCCACCTGAAAACTCTCTGAACTTTCGGACGGTGAAAAATTACGGATGCTATGTGCATGACCAAATCAGATGTAGTAGACTATAGTCACATATTGAGAGATCATTTGGGTATTGAGAATATGGTAGAGATCAAGCGAATTCCGCTCTAGGGAGAGGGTATATAGATATTCTAAAGTCATAAGTCCTGAGCCCGCTTCTCGTTCTCCGTATCGGCTGAGAAGAAAGCCTTCGCGAATGCCACTGATCATGACTCACGGACCTAATCGCACATGTGAATCCTCCTTCAACGCCAGCACATTTCCAGCACCAGCAATGCCCTAAGTGACGCCCTCCAAAAACACAATACGGCAGCCCATAACCATTGCTTATCCTATGACAGGTGCCTGCTGTTTCCACTGAAATCGTCTCAATTGCAGGAGCATGGATCTCGGATCGAAGGCTTTCGTCTGCGGATCCCATGCTGCCCTTACATCGAAAACCAGATAGGCCTTGGGTGCCTCTAATTCAACCATGCCGGAAATGAGAATGCTCCCTCGTGGCGGATAGTTTCGTGCTGGGTGCCAGGTCTGGCTCAACTTGGCTTTAAAAGCCATGATCGCACGATTGAAATGCTGGTGCAAAGCCGTAGCTACACGTGTCCCAGGCCCTACTTCCGTCTCTTCACTATCATTCTCAGGCGTTTGTTTTGTCAAAGTCGTTTTGGCTGGAGCAGATATTTTGATCATAGCCTTTGCGTTATTGGTAGCCTCACCTTCGGTCTGAGATGGGGTAGGCAGCCCGTTCTTGCTTGGAAGTGATCCCTTCATCATTTGTTGCTGCTTCGAGATCATTTGTTCGATGGACAGAGGGGGTTCGCCCCATTTGATTCCAAGCATTGCCGCGACACGTTTGGAATCATCGACCACCAAGACTTTAGTGAAGTTCCAAAACGAGCTAGCTAATGCTGATGGCCACAGCACTGACCGAAGTCTGAAGACGGTGAGAGAGTCGACAGGTTGTGTCGCCCACGAGATAGCCTCATCGGAGATTTCGATGCTGTAGTTTTGCCTGTTAACCTTGCTAAGATGTGACCCTGCATTGAAAACTTACCCCGATCTCTCAAATTCTGGTGGCCCAAACTGTGGGAAATCGACATCTAGCCAGCACCGTCTCTGCTTTAACTCCTTTCCCACCTTTAAGGCTATCATGGGATGCTTTTGTGCAACTTGCCGCACAAATTGAGAGAGTTCGTCTGGAGAATGTCAGTACTCTAACATATAGTTGCATCTCAACGCTACGCACCACGAACTTGCGTCTGTAATGGCTTGTCCTTGCTGAACTTGACGAATTCTTGCCATTCCGGATCAGTTCCCCGATAGGGTCGACGCTTCAACTCCTTCACGGTCCCAGGGAATGGAATGAATATGGCCGCGCTCTCCTCCAACTCTTCTTGCGACATATCCCCGACAGACTCGACCGCCGCTCTTTCGAGAGGGTCAAAAACTAGACGACCGTATAGATCGAAAGCTATGTAGGTGCCAATGCTATATGTGGCGAAAGATCTATTTGAAGTATCAGCACGCAGCTCTCCATCAAGGAAGACTGCCAGAACGTACTTGAATTTGAACGCCCTTCTTTGAAAGCGAACTTTTTGTGCATTCACCACTTGCCCTTGTTGCTTTTTTGCTTCGAGACGAAGGGGCAACCTGCTCGCAGAGAAGATTCCCCTCATAGGTCTCGTGAGTCGAAACATATTGGAAAGAAGGCCCGCCTCGCGGCTGGCGGGCCTCGTGGAGGCGGTCTGACGGAATTCTCCTGTGTCGACCTATGCAGCTGAAGTCCTGCTGATGAACTATGAGGACCGGGAAACCATTTCAACGAAGACTGCTCGTCAAGCGTTGAGTGCAAAGGCGATATGTCGTACATGCGTATTCCGATTCTAAGCAATGCTAAAAGCCATGTTTGTACGGAGGCCCACACGCACATCTGCCCGCCAATGAGCAACCGGCAACCGTACCTACCTTAAAGTACAGTACCACCAGTACTATCAGGCTTCATGCGCTAGGGTTTATCAAAGCTTCTGGTACTTCAGAAGCGGCCGTCACCATCTTCATCCTGCGCTCAGCTCAACACAAAAGTCTCAGCAATCATGAGACTTTCAACGGCCCTGCTGCCTACCTTACTCGGTGCAGCCTCAGCAGCTTCCGATGTTGCTGGCGCCTACTTCTTTGTTGAGAACGACTTACCAACCTCGAATCCGCCAACCCTCACTCCGGAACAGGCACGGCTAGTCTTTGCACAGCGGTTAGGGGTATCGAAATACCACAACCTAGGAGACTCTGCCAGCGATGACAACACAATATCATATATCAACAAGTTTGGAGGACAACAGAAGTCATTATTTGAAGATGCAGCAACGCGGGACAAAGCAGCAGAGCTGATTTTGATCGTGGAAGGTGTACCTAGATATGCTGAGTCTATGTTGAAAGCAGCAGCTTTCAAGCCAGTGTTCACGATCTCCAACCCGCCATCCGTATCTGCGAGCAAGCAACTTGCATCCGACATGAACGAACAATCAGGGGAGAAGAAAGAGTGCGCGCTCGAAGATGCTATCAACCCATTCGAAGCAGAGTGCTGGAATGGAAAATCGAAGGTCATCCACTTCGACCTTGCGGGAAAGGTAATTTGATATTGTTTGCATGGTATCGGAGAGTGTCATGCTGATGAGAAGCAGGCTGGTACCATGACCAACATGTTGATGTCCGTTCAAAGACGGATCACTCAGTGGGCAAGGAAAGGAGAAATGAATACAGTCGTTGTGCTTGTACCAGAGTCTACTGGATCAGCAAAGTCTCCTTCAAATCCATATGGATCTTACGAAGTGCCTTCCCAGGCTCGACTTGGGGCAAGGCAAGCAGCAGAGGAAGTTATGTCCATATCGGATGCTGCGCCGTTGGGTTAGTCTATATCCATCTTATGCACTTTTCTCATGAGGACATTGTCCTTTCCCGAAATATTTTAAGACAGAGATGCTTACAGTATCCCCTCCAGCGTCATCTGAACCCGAGATCAACACGCTCCAAAGCTCCAATTCTTCTCAGAATTTCACAAATGAACCTATCCTCGGTGTTCCGGCCCTCTGCCACTCGTCTTTCGATACATGTGTAAATGCTACGAAGGGCTGCTCAGGGCACGGCGAATGTTACAAGAAGTATGGCACAGCTGGAAAGGACGCATGCTTCACTTGTGGATGTATACCCCAAAATGAGACATTCACCTACGGCAAAGATGGTGAGAAGAAGGGCTACAGACTGACATATTATGGAGGAGCTGCATGCCAGAAAAAAGATGTTAGCACTCCATTCTGGCTTATTGCTACCTTTACTGTCGTCATTATTGGGGTTGTAGGCTCGGCCATTGGGATGCTATTCAGCGTTGGAGAGGAGAAGCTTCCTGGTGTGATTGGGGCTGGCGTTTCTAATAATCGGGCGAAATAAATGAGCTTATGTGGTTTGAAAGCAAGCAGGCACTCTTTAGGGTGTAGTATTTAACTACTCTCGGCGTTCATCTGTGTAATTGTATTAGGCAGGTCGGGAGGAGTGTACAGAAAGGAGGCAGCATCGAGTAAAGTTTCATCTACGTTATCTGAATAGCGCTGCTCCTAGTCGTTTCGACCACTTAGGACTGTAGGTAGCCCTTGCTGGGGAAGACACAGAAGTCTAGTTTTGAGCATTGTGCGGCATAATAGACGGAAGGTGAATATATAATCTATCGTAGTTGATGTTCTGAGACGTGGGCGCACTTTACAAGCTTATGTGTATATATAGATCACGTATCGAGGGATTGGAAGATGGAGCCCACGTGATAATAGGAGTTGATAGGATATATCTGGTGAGATGATGATTTCGAGAAATTATCACTGCCTTTTGTTTATCAGAATTGTCCAGACGTGAGCCTGGCGTGGAAGTCTGGGCCAGGGTCTGTAGTGGCGTAAAAAAAAACCCCCCCCCCCCCCCCCCCCCCCCGACTCGCCTCACTCTCGACAAGCCTTAAGCCTAGTACTTCGTAGCATCTTCACTCCACACCCCAGAAATCGTATCTCAGGCCCTACTACGTTGCCATTAACTAAGTCATCGGATTTAGTCTTATGTTCCTCTCCTTACCCGCCCATACTCGCCCATGACGTCAATTGCACGCTGAAGATGATGCTGTCTGTCCGAACTGTCGGAGTTATTTGAATTGTTGGTATCAAAACATTGGCGTCCAGAATTTTTTGCGTCTATGTGTTGCTATTTTGCGTTCTTCAGGCGCTCTGGATTTCGAAAATCATGGTGGTCCATTTTGGATAACGGGTCTTTAGTCTATCTACTTGCATGAACACTTGCACATTCAGACATGAGCCAGCCGGTGAACAGGATTGCATCGGACAAGCCAAGCGATGTACCCAAGACATCTAAGCGGCCAAAATCTCGGCCTCCGGCTGGTTTTCGAGAACAGATACTGCGGAAATCACTGCCGCATTATTCCGGGCCATACAGTGTGGGCATGATAGATATAGAAGTACCTGTAAGAGATCCACGGCAATTTTCCGACATCAAAAGGGATCACAGACATCTCTTAGAGCTCGAAACAGTCTTATTCTCAGTATATTATCCTTCTGGTTTGTAAGAGCCCTCGGTTCAGTCTCCTCCATCCAGCCTTCATCTGCCAAAAACGGATTGCAGAATGATGCTGACAGCACGACCAGTGAAAGCGGACAAGACAAATCTCCAGAACGTGAAGAGAAATGGAGTCGTCCGACCTGGCTTCCCCATCCCCGTGTGGAGATAGCAAAAGGGTATGGCAAGTTCGCCGGGGTTCCTTCATATATAAGCCTACCTTGGTTTGGTAGGCTATCTTATTTTCCTCAAATCCACAAAGCGGCTGATCCAACTTTTGCAGGCGCCACAACAGCATTTACCAAGATTCCCGCATTTCGCAATTCTAAATTAGCGAAACATTGGCCTGCAGAAAAGAACTCAAGGGATGCAGGTACCTACAAAATCAAAAACGAAGCTGGGAAGCCACCGCTAGGTGAGCCTGAGATGCCTTGTTTCCCTCTCTTGCTCTTCAGTCACGGTCTTGGAGGGACAAGGACTACATACAGTTCCGTTTGTGGTGAGTTCGCATCCTACGGATTCGTCGTAGTAGCCCTTGAGCATAGGGATGGGTCGGGGCCAAGGACGTTTGTAAATATGCCGAGAGATAAGGAAACGGAACATAACGATGTACGCTCGACAGTGAGGGCAAATAGAAAACGCAACCGCAGGGACTATATATTCCCAGAGAACAACGCCTATGACACAAGCCCGGGCAACGAACAAGGCGTGGACGCCGAGTTACGTTCCGCCCAAATTCAGCTTCGTCTTGCCGAATTAGAAGAGGCTTATCATGTCATGACCCTGATACAAGAGGGGCGTGGTGAAAGCGTTGCAAAGTCGTCCCTACGAGAAGACAAAGACGGCATCATTGGTGGCAGTTCACGAGGACTCAAAGGAATCGACTGGGCTGCTTGGAAGGGTAGATTCCATCTCGAGCAAGTGACAATGCTAGGTCACTCTTTTGGCGCAGCGACGACGATCGAAGTTTTGCGACACAAAGACCACTTCCCCTACATAGGCCAAGGGATAATTTACGACATCTGGGGCGCAGCAGTACAACATCCCGAAGCTCCAAACTGCATCAGCTGTCCTCTCCTCGGTATCAACAGTGAGGCATTCATGTACTGGCCAAACAATTTCGAGACCGTGATGAGTCTCTGCGAAGAGACCAAGAAGCATGACCAGCTGTGCTGGCTTTTGACCGTTCGCGGCTCAGTACACATATCACAATCTGATTTCAGCCTCCTGTATCCCAGAATTGCTTCTCTTTTGCTAAAAATGACGGTCAACCCACGGCGCGCCATAGATCTAAACATCAATGCAAGCCTCGAATTCCTCGAGCTCGTAATGCCCGGCCACTTCTCCAACATGAACCGAGGCACAAACGAGCATCTCCTCGAGCTTTCTACGCTTGAGAAGCTCCCGCAGGAACACCAGCCCGATGAGAAATGGATGGCTGTCCGTCTACACATCCCACACGAGTTCAGAATAAGAGTGATACCAAGTTTTATGCGGCACTATATGCGGAAGAAACACGCAAGTGAAACATCGCAATGGCCGAAGGATCCGAGGGGAAATGTGCTGGTGGGACTAGAGGGACTAGAGCTGGGCGAGGAGGTATGGATGCATGTTGCACCTACAGAGAAAGAATTGGAAGCACATGGTATCAGAGGTAGAGGGCCCCTGGGTGGGGATGAGGAAAGTGGTATGGTGGAAGTTACAGGAGATGAAGGGAAGGAAGCGGAACAAACTAAGGGAATTGAGCAAAGATATTTAGAGAGAGGCTGAGATCTACGAACGACAATGTTTAAAAAGCGTAAACCGGAATTGACAAGATATGCTTAATTCTATAGCGAATGACGCATTCATACATCAGTGTGCACAGTTGCGAAGCACAAACCTTTTACATATTTTACTAGATAGACGTCAACTATCTTCGAGGCCAAATTAAGGCCTATAAAGTCATGATGTGCTATGGTAATTCGATTCGATTCGAGTTCGCATTCAGTTTCATGGCGGGGCTAGAAACGATCGGCCCTGAACGCGAGCGCTAATAAATCAACGACATGCCAAACATTTAGCTCTGTATTTATTCATTTGTCACGCAACAACGGCTTCCTGCGTCTCGAATTCAAAATGTAAACATCCATACCCATAAATATTGGAACAACAGCCGGCGGTCTACTGCACTCGTTCTGTGTTGCTTGCAGACTCCTCGTATAGCGCCACGTTCTTGTCTACGCTCAGATGGCTTTTACAAATAGCTCTAAATATTTGCGTAACTCTGCTCCAACTGAACATGATTTGCCGGGTCTTCCCTTTGTGCATCACTCTGTTTCATGCATTCACATATAGTCTAGAGTCTTCGTGGCTCAAGGTTTTGGCTGCAAGGAAAACTACCATGCCCGTCAATGATGGAACCAACAAACTGTTGCATTCCCTATCTTTCGCACAGATTTAGACTTTGATTAACTAGTCATTAATGTTCTTCTTCAGTCAATTGTATCCTCTCATTTTTTTCAAAAGACCGTCAGGTGGTCAAGGCGAGGCACACTGCCATCATACAAAGTTCTGTTGGGACCCAAAATTCGCCTATCGTTTCTACAACCAACATTCACAGAATTTCTGATCTACCAACCTGGTGAATAAGCATGTCCATCTTGCCGTAGAGCTCTACCGCTTTGATATTTGGGTTACTAGATCAGCAACTAAAGTTCTATCCAGCTACTCAACAAAAACCATGGCGACGGGGGAGTATAATGACGGAGCTCAATCACCAATAGCGGATACATACACACGTATGCTCGCCCTGGAGAAGCAGGTTAAGGTATGCTGGTGTTCAGAAAATAAAAGCAACAGCTCCCAGGCCTGTACTTTGCTAACCATCTTTGAGACGCAGTTGAACCTCATGCAAAGCTCAAAGATGAGAGTCACCATGCCTGACGCGAAGGTTACACCTTTGTATAGACAACTCGTTCCACAACCTCCCCAAAGACTTCCGACTCCATCACAGTCAACCCTGATGGCGACGGCCGCCACGTCCACGTTATCCCTATCAATCCCAAGGCCCCAGATATCGAACGACGATCCTGTTTCGGGGTATATTATCAGCGGCACTGGTATATATCCTCAGACTACAGAAATGGATGATGATGCATCTTCAGAGCGATCCTCAATTTGCCACTCGCCCGTTTGGAACAATACGCCGGGAAAGAAGAAGAAAGGTAAAGCCAAGGCTAAAGAACAGTACATAGCAGAGAAACCCAGTCCAGCAACCCAAGAGAAGCACGCGCACAGGATAAAAAATCGTTTAACTAAACAACCGCCAACAAACGAGCGACTTCTTAAGATATTGTCAGCAGAGCGATCTACAAACCCAACGCCAGAAGGAATCCAAGATACTGATAGTCAGACATCGGGGAAACGGTCACAGAGGGGAAGTCTAGATGGTCTCAGGCACTTCTTTTGGAAAGCATCTCGCACATCTTCAACTGATGATTCTCCCACTAAAGAAGTCCCTCCAACAATGGATAGCAGTAGCTTTCTTGGTGGCGTGAAACTCAGGCTTTCGGAAGATGCCGCAATGCAGGAGACAGTCCGGAATCTTTATTCGATAGGAAATGGTATGCAGGGGCAGCCGGTGAAGCACGAGCCTAAGTCTTTCATGGCCAAACCACCTATCATTACAAGCACTGCAGCGGGGCCCCCATCTAATCAAGGTACAGAGATAACAAGAGTCCCGAACGGATGCCTCTATGAGGAACCAAGCCGCACCTTACGGCGACGAAACGCTGTTTATAGCAGCTCCGAGAAGGGTAACGAAAAGTCCGAGACATCGAAGCCAGAATTAGAAGAGCAGTCATTTTCACACGCGAATACTGGGGTTTTACAAGGATCTTCCAAGCCAATCCGCAGCGTCCTTCCCGTGGTCTTCGACGAAAGACAGTCTGCAACTACAACCTCAAAGTTTGGCACAGTCTCGGAAAGGTTGACACTGGTCACACCCGAGCAGAGTACCGAGGCGAGAGGACGATCATCTATGGCTGCTCCAAATAAGCAATACCTCCAAGATCATACTGCTGTTTCTGATTACAGAGAGATGGCTGCGAATAATTGCCCTGTGCCTTATGTGGAAAGTCAACAACAACAGGATCTACACGTTGCTTGTTTGTTTGAGAACACATTCCGAGTATCGACTGAACTTACCTCAGAATCAAACCAGCAAGATCGAGCATCATCTTACCATACAGCAAAGAGTCATGAGAGCAAAGAGGTATCAGTCGCTCCAAGTCGAGCAGAACAGAGCCACAATTCTCCGACTTATCTCAAAGAGAGCCATGATCCTTCAGAATTCCAACATACTCATCAATCATTAGTAGCACCCTCAGTTGCTCTGCAGACTGCGGACATTCAGGGAAAGGCTTTGAGAGAACCGAAAGACCTGAAGAATGCTACTCCCCTCGCGCTTTGGGGAATGCCTCATCATACTTCTCCTACCAAAGGTCTAGCAGTTCTGGATGATAGAAAAGCTTTCAAACACCCTGAACGACAAGATTTTGAGCAAAGTAGCACAACTTCGTTCACTCACAGAATTCAAATGCAAGGAAACTTACCAGAAGTCACGCTGTCAAGTCATCTCACGAATAGCGATTATCTACCAGAAGATAGCATGAATCATTTGCCAAGATTCAAGCGTGACTCTTCTAGAATTACGAATCCTTTGATACTCACGGACATGAGGCATGATGGCAAGAAAGCTTGTCAGCCGCCTGAAAACCCGGAGATGGATTATGTGGTTTTCAGCGACGCCTCAAATATGGCCGATACAATGGCTTCAAGACCAAAGACACAGGAAACTAATAAGTCGAGACCCAACTTCATCTCAATAGGACATGAAAATAGCGTAGGTTTAATCAAATCTAGCCCACAAGGTTGCAAACACATTGCTGGTATATCTAGTGTATGGCCAAACGATGACGTCGCAATCAAGGGCCGAGATGATACACCTGTATCTGCTATACAACAAGACCTCATCGATGACGAGAGTACTCCTACAGCAGACCTCGCAGTTTCCAGCAGGCCCACAGTATCCATACTATCAGGAGACCAGGAGCAAGTCCTCAGAATGGACAACGACGGAAGAGACGATCGCCAGCTCAACCTCGTCAAATCCAATATCCTGCATTCTCACCCCCCGATTCTTAGAAAGCCTTATCCACCAGATATCAGCTATAAAGACAATCATGTTACCAAAATGCTAGTAGAATGCTGTTCATGCCGCTACTTTCACGACATGCCCTCTAAACTTTATGCATGCATGACGAAACCTGTATCAGAGGTTCAAGACCCCGAGAGGGGTGTGAAGGGTCTCATGACTTCATGTGTTAAATGTCCTTGGTGTGATCATGGTATGAGTACCGGATGCTGTGCAGGGTATGCGGCTGTCATTATTCTGAGGGAACGTTTGCACTGAGCTGCAGCCGTTGGCTTGTATTCTCGGATGCGTTTGGACATGATGGAGAATCAGATCAAGGAACTGAGCTGGGGTACTGCACACTGAGGTACTACATCAGTGAGCATATCGGACTCTTGAAATACATGGGGGATGTGTACATTCAAGAGCTAATTTTCAATTGTGATCGCTGCCTTCCTGATCAAATGGGAAACTGCTGAATATCGACAGACAGATGTAGCAGAGTAAGTTTGCACTTCTTCGAGTAAATAAAATTTGCTTCTCTGTCGATCGAGAACGTTTGATTACCTGAACAAAGAGGAGCTGCTAACTATTATCGGAATCTTCAAGTACAGTCAAATACTCTGTCTTTCTTTGAATAGAAAATAATGGTTCTCCGTATATGTGTTGGTAGGGCTACGATATGGTCTAGCTTCTGCTTTGACATTACTACACTCAAAAATATCTTCGTAATCACTCCAGCCTCATTTTTCCCAGATTGTATGAACCACATAGGTGCTCAAGTGGTGTAGGATGTTCCAGAAGATCTAGGCAGTCCGGTATTCGTCCTGCTTTTCTTGCATCACACACATCCCAGCTAAGCAGCTTTTAAGCTCTTCAACGTTAGACTGACCTACATCATGGATATTGCAAGATACCGGCTACTAAATCAAGAAAGATGATTTTGAAAAGATTGTTGCACGTCGCAAGTTTTATGTGCCACCGGAATTCCGTTCTTCGGCTAAAGCTACTGTGCCCCCCTCGATTCCGACCCCACTTGACGCCGCTTCCCAACCATATCTGGAAAATTATTGATGACATGGAAAAGAAGAGACGTGCTTCGGAGGCACATGAAAAGTGCGATATGCAACAAAGATATGGTCCGTAAGGGCTAGAACGCAGGGGCAAGCTAAGTCGAGCCAACAGGGAAGGAGGGTGCAAGAGAGTCGAGCTCAGAGATAGTATGTTTACAGACATGACGAGGGCATGTCCAAATAATTAGATGAAGAATTTCATTGCGCGCATGTGAGGACAATGTCATAACAAGACTGAGTCAAGAAAGTCTTTCGGCTATGTTTTGACCTCAACCCTAAGCTGCATTATCTTTAGTGACGTCTCAGAGATCATTGATCCTATACAAGCAGAAGCCAAAGTCTTGCAGCTAAGTTCCTACACATACAACCCAATACTATGTTCCTCAGTCCCTTTAGAAGCTCGGACTTTCTTATACAGTAGATTTGCTGATACCTGTAGAATCTCGCCGTACTCGTGAAGAGCAATTGGATTTTCTTCATCATTATGCCATCTCATCTGTTATATTCAAGCTTACGGTAATTATATCCATAGAAGAAACTAGCGAAATAGAGCACTTCACAGGATAAAGCCTCTTTACTAAGAATTATTGACCACTGTAGGAAACGGACTTGGCCTTCATCTGCTATTGGAAATGATTTCAGGGTATAAACTGAGACAAACTGAACATATCTCGAGTCATACTATCTAACGACTAGCGAAAATCTCTCAAGCCTAGTATCGGATACCTGGGTCAGCCATTGCGAAGGGAATTGTATCTGTGAGGAAGTGTTACCAAAGGTTTGCAAGCTCATGAATAATTCATAGACAATACTCAGACTAACAGATAAATAACAAATGTGAACATTTCTCGACTATTCCGCCTCCTCTTTGATACTGATGAAAGAGCTAGCGACAGTGGTCGTGTGTTCGCCATCTTGACAGGAAATTTTGGTCATGAGGTTGACTAACTTGATCTCCTTGGAGAAGTCAAGCTGCAAAATGAGGGCTCTTATAGCCCATATTAGACTCGCATAAATAATTCATATAGTAGCATATGGCTACATACCATGACAATGAAAGACAATGAGGGGTAATGGCCCCGTTGCGGATCCTCCCTCTCCGTAACACCTACAGTGTTGACAGTAGCAATATCTTTGAAGCCGTTTCCAAGACTTATATCTTGCCTGCATTTTGGTATATATACTGAAGCTTCCGGCTGCAATTGGCGGCGCTCTCACGTGGAGGTTGTCTGCTGACAAACAATGATTCTGTGGTGGGTATTTAATAGTTGGACTGTGTCGTAATGGCGCGTGTCAAGAAGAGAAACACTTTACCCGCTGGCCGAAGTACCTTATGCCAGCAGTATAGCCTAAACATCTTTGTAGCTAACCCTGCAATCCTAAAGATGCCTCACACCAATTGGATTGGGTGGCTACAGTAGCAAGCCTCAGCTGTGTTGATTTATCCATTGCATCAGAGGGCCCATGATGATCCATGACGCTCTTCACCGGCATCGCAGCCCAGCAATGATAACGACGGCCACCTATGACAGCGCGGCAAGAGCTCGATCGCCCCTCAACCCATCAAGACGTACTGGTCTTCGCACTCGGGGAAACTTCGAGGAGAGCAGGCGGGACAACGTTGGGCGGAGCTGAGTGGAGCACTCCCTCTATAGCTTTGTGCAGATGCATATAAGCCACAGATCCCCAAAGGGTATTGTACTGCTCACAAAGCACGAGATACTTTACATGAAGTCACTCAGGTCTCTTTCACGGCAATTCTCCCTTGTTGACACACACATTAACTGCAGAAACTGACTTGTGCCCATAGTGGTGTACATAATATAAGTTCTCCCGCGCCACTACTTCGACAAGTGCCCCGCACTGTTTTTTCGACCCCTCCACGACTCTTCATTCAACCACAAATACGACTAGAATTCGCGTCTAGATTCCACACATCAGCAGCAATGGCATCCCCCACTATCAAATTGAACAATGGGCATCAGATGCCCCAGGTCGGCTTTGGTCTATGGAAGGTAGACAACGCGACGTGTGCAGACACAGTGTATAACGCCATCAAGGTTGGGTACCGTTTGTTTGACGGAGCTTGCGGTAAAATTTCTTGACCAAGATCTCTGCGCAAGACTGATTTTATCTTATTTAGACTATGGAAACGAAAAGGAAGCCGGAGAAGGTGTTGCTCGAGCCATCAAAGAAGGTCTTGTCAAACGTGAAGACCTCTTCTTGGTCAGCAAGCTTTGGAACTCCTTCCACGACGGCGACAAGGTAGAGCCAATTGCGAAGAAGCAGCTTGCCGACTGGGGTATTGACTACTTCGACCTTTACATTATCCATTTCCCCGTTGCCTTGAAATACGTCGATCCCGCAACAGCTTATCCACCAGGATGGAATTATACAGATGGCAGCGTTCAACTGAGCAATGCTACCATTCAAGAGACCTGGACCGCAATGGAGGGCTTAGCGAATAAGGGTCTTGCTAAGTCAATTGGTATCTCAAACTTCCAAGGTTCATTGATCTTGGACCTCCTCCGATACGCCAAGATCCGTCCTGCCACTCTACAAATCGAGCATCATCCATACCTTGTCCAACCGACACTGCTCCAGCTCGCTGAAAGCGAAGGGATTGCCGTTACAGCTTACTCTTCATTTGGCCCACAGTCGTTCATTGAGCTAGACTGGCAGAAGGCACACGACACGCCAGTGTTGTTCGAGCACTCTGCCATCACGGACATTGCTAAGAAGCACAACAAAACCCCCGCACAAGTGCTCTTAAGATGGGCTACTCAACGTGGACTGGCTGTCATTCCAAAGAGCAACAACGCAGCACGTCTACAGCAGAACCTTGAGGTCACAGGTTTCGATCTAGAGAAGTCGGAGTTGGAGTCCATCAGTGGTTTAGACCGCCATCTCAGGTTCAATAATCCTACCGATGTGAGAACTTCTTTCATTTATATTGTGAGTGATATAAGACTAATCATAATACAGTACCTTGGAACCCTTCACATCTTTGCTTAAGTATACTAGTATGCATGGAATGGAGAACCAAATGGGCGTTAGTCTTCTGCATGACTTTCTCGGTATGTGATAGGGTAGGCAGGCGGATTGACATCTAGATTGGCAGCAGGTTTATGCCACATGTTGAAACAACGAAAGCACTATAGTTCATCTCTATTTTCTCTGGTGATATGTATCAATGCTGTTGTGCTATCTCTTTGTAGAGCTTGTCCTTGTATCCCATAACGCCTATGCCATGCAAAATTGACTGATTTTTAACGCTGCCATGGCTTTGGCATGCAACATCATGGTACTCTTACGAATGCTAGAATGAATTAGCAGAGTCACATCAAAGAGAAGAAATCCAGCTTACTAGCATCAATTTGCTTGACCTGCGGTAATGCCAAGCGCACCTTATTTCTATACAACGCCGGCGCCCTCAATTGCAATGGATTCCCCTCGAAGTAAACCGTACTCAAGTCTTTCTTCGATCCCAGAACCTTCTCTAGGTGTGCGAAATCTCCAATTTGATTATAGCTCGCCCACACCTCCTCCAGCTCCTGCAGTGCCTCCAATCCTGTCAGGCTCTCGATCTGATTATTGGAAATGTCCAGTACCCTCAAGCCTTTACACGATTCGAGCCCCTTCAAGCTCGTCAGAGCATTGTGCGAAATGTATAGTTCCTCTAGCTTCGGCAGGTTTTCCAAGCCGGTAATTTCACGTATTCTGTTCGATTGGATAGAAAGGATCTTGAGGTTTTGCAGGGTATCAAGTCCCTTGATCTCTGTGATTTTATTTTTTCCCAACCACAGCTCCTCCAAACCTGTGCATTCCTCTAGGTTCTGGATCTCTCTGATTCTGTTCGCAGCAAGCTCCAAATTTCTCAACTTGCTCAGGCTCTGTAGCCCCTCTATAGTACTGATTTTGTTCTGCACGAAATATAGGTCAGTCAGATTGACCAAAGCCTCCAGATTTTTGATGTGTTTAATTTTGTTGAAGGACAAGTCGAGGGAGGTGAGGGCAGTAAGGGAATCGAGATTCTTGATGTGTCCGATGAGGTTGTCGTAGAGGTCAAGCTCGGTAAGGGTAGGTGGAAGCGAGCCTTCCACGATTGTCGAAATGGTATTCTGGCGGAGGCAGAGGCGGGTGACGGAATTGAAGCGTGAGAGCTTAAGAGAGTGGATAGAAGAGACGCGGGCATGAACACAGTCTATCTCTTGGCTGTCGGCGGGGTAGTCGTCCAGCAGGTCTACACGAAATCAGATATTTAACAGTAGATAAGATGGGGAGAGGTTTGCACCTTCATCTGCTTCAATAGTCTCGCCCGGAAGTACCTGTTCCTCGTCTGAATATTCGGGGTCAGACAATGCCTCTGGGTTGACAAGTTCGGCCTTCTTCTCTATTCGTAGTTTGCCATCCCAGCCACTACTGCTCTTAGGAGTAGTGGTGCCTTTGGCGTCATGACCCTCTACTTGCTCCTCGTTGAGCGAAATATGCGATGGAGCCTCATCCTTCTCGGAAGACATCTTGAATGAGGGTGGTGGTTCGATTCGTGTTGAAGGACGATGTTTTCAATCCCATGGTAGGTGGTACGTTAATGAAGTGAAATGCGCGGCTGGCGAGAAATCATGCGGGGCAAACCAAAGCGCGTCAGAAATATGAGGTGAGGTGAGGGGGCGGGGTGGGTTCCGCGCTGACGAAGCTTGTTCAACGACACGTTGTGCCTGACTCCGACATACTACGATGATAGGTTAGAGAGAATGTGAGCATCCTTTCACAGGCTGGCATTGTAATGCTTCAACTCCTCCATAGATGTCCCCGAGGCCACCAAAGTCTTTCACGGGTGCTTTCGCTTCCAACGCAGGTTAAAACCCGGCGTCTCTTGATTCGACAGGACAACTTTCAATTTCGTCAATTTGCCAATATACCAACACTACTAATACCACCAGTTGTGTTTGGAGGCTTGGTCGTTGCATTATGGACGTGGAAATGCTTAATGATGGTAGTGTTCCAGAATAAAATAATCTACATGCCTGGGCTCCCACCCAATGCCCGAAGGGAGAGAATCGAAGACTACCAGAACCAATATCGTGGCGTTCAATGGCGAGAAGAAAGAATCAAGTCTACAGATGGGACTCGCATCAGTCTATGTGTAGCTAGCGTTGGTGTAATTTCGAAAACGGCTTCGCTTCCGAAGACAATTTATATTCTATACTTTCAAGGTATTTCGGTTGGTCTCATTACTTAATCGTTGAATCGTCCACTTTCGCCGATGGAGTCCAAAGCTATGAATCTCACATCAGCTCTTCTTTCATCCATTTGTATATATGTATGCGTACATAATGTTTCATCAATGTCCATCTTCTGCATCTCTTGCATTTGAGGCCACTAGCTTACAAGTGTAGGTAATGCATCGTCTTTGCCACCTCGGCTGCCGTTCCTGTCTCCTGTGCTGCATATGCTTCAACGCGATTCCATGGATGCGAACACCCGCTACATAATGGTTTGTTGTAGCTATCGAGGTTACTGGACATCTCGAGGCCGGCCATCTGAGAAGGGAATTGCCAAAGATGCCGCTGCCACACTTGAATGGATCAAGACCGACTCTACGAGTCAAAGTGTCAGCCAGCTTGAAGATGTCCGGGTGGTTATATGGGGCCAGAGTATTGGAGCTGGTGTTGCAGCCAATCTAGCAGCCAAAACGACTTTCGATGGCTTGGCTTTGAAGCTCTTGATACTGGAGACCCCCTTTCTAAGCGTTCGAGCCATGTTAGAGACTTTATATCCTCAAAAGTGGCTACCGTACCGGTATCTATGGCCATTCTTGAGGAATCATCTCGACAGCCAGAAAGCTCTATCGTTACTATACGAAAGGGTAAGTGTGAAGGCGCCTCAAATCTTAATTCTGGAGGCTGGGAAAGATGAGCTGGTACCTATGACACATGGAGAGATATTGGAGAAGACGTGTAAGCACCTCGGATTGGATGTTCAGAAGAAAATTGTCGCCGGCGCACTGCACACTGAAGTCACAGCTCGTCAAGAGGGGGTTTCTGCTATTGTGAACGCTATCAGGCTAGCCGCTGATGTGAGGTAGATCACGAGCGAAGGCCTAACGTTCTGAAAAAATCAATGGAAAAGGCTGAAGAAGATATGTGAATAAAGTCGATTGTAAAAGAAAGAGTCGTTCCCATAGAGAGACGAATTTAAGGGCAACAACCTTTATTGAGAGGAATTTATACGCGCCGAGAGACTTCTAGACCGTCACTCAATTGAAGGGCGGCGTTCGGGATAGCAGAAATTTGCGTCAAGCGGCCATGTCCATGTTTTCCAGAAGGAATCTATATCCTTCCCTATAATTATTCCCCTCTGTCTTTCGACCATAATTCTGCTCCCCAGGCTACTGCGCACATAAAAAGTAGGCCAAAAATTTCTCCGCGCCGGGGCCCCTTTTCCATAGTAATTAGGGGTAAGTTCTAAGCGAACTTCGGGCTCGGCACCTCGGTAAACAAGTAGCGTCAATAAGGAGACAACATGGGACTTGTTCTTTGCGATTCGTGCTGACGTGCCTGATTATTTAGAAGATAGGTCAAACGTGACTTCCTGCATTGCATGAAATGGGAGGAAACAAGCAGAATCCAACACACCCTGTCGTATCCATTGTTTCAGGGGGGATTGCGGGGGGAGTCGAAGGCTTTCTCACGTATCCATTTGAGTTCGCCAAAACGCGGGCGCAACTACGGAACAAAGCTGGTCAGAAATCACCACGTAATCCTTTTGCCGTTGTGGGACAGGTTTACAAGAATGAGGGTATTCGAGCCTTGTACAAAGGATGTGCAGCCCTAGTGATTGGCAGTGTGGGGAAAGACGCAGTGCGATTTTTGTCTTTTGATACTGTCAAAAATGCTTTCAGGGATCCGGAGACAGGAGCTTTAACTCCAATGAGAAATATGTTGGCGGGCATGGCTGCAGGTGTTGTTGCCAGTGCCACGGCTGTCACACCTACTGAGCGTATCAAGACCGCGCTGATTGATGATGCACGTGGAGCGAAGAGATATGGTTCCACGTTCCACTGCGTCCGTCTCGTGCTAGCTGAAGATGGCTTCGTCGGCTTGTATAGAGGGTTTGTGGGAACGACATTGAAACAAGCCTTTGGTACCAGCTTCCGTATGGGAAGTTACAATATCATAAAGGATTTCGAGGAGGTGAGAGGCATTGAGCAGAACACGGCCGTCAATTTTGCGAATGGAGCTGTGGCGGGAATCATCACAACTCTTTGTACACAACCGTTCGATACCATCAAGACACGGAGTCAGAGCGCGACAGCGACGACGACTCTAGATGCCATTAAGACGATTCTTAAAGATGATGGCATCCGGGGTTTCTGGCGGGGAACGATTATGAGATTGGGAAGAACCGTTTTCAGCGGAGGTGAGTACCCTTCTGTGCTCTGCGTCCGGATAAAAAACAGACTGACCGTGTAAAGGCATATTGTTTACCACAGCGGAAGCCATATCTAAAATATTGACTCCGATCGTAGAAAGATGACATACACGAGAGGCGACGCCCTGTAGTGGGGGTTGCCAGATTCGCAGTTGACATAGGAAGTGGTATTCTTTGCAGTAACCATTCAGTGTCTGATTGGACTTCAAAAATTGTTGAATGCTGTCAGTTCTCCTGTGCAGCTCCAGCCAACACTAGACAATGAATGCCGTTTCTGTACTCTGAAACCCTCGAGGATAGTCTCGTATGGAAGGATAAGCGGACAGTACATATTTTAGATGTTAGAAAGCATCCGAAGAAGATAGAAATAGACAATAGAAGAAATTAGAAGCTTGAAGAGAACTCCTTTCCTAATTTCCTTCTGAATAACGATAAATCGACTTTGATAGTATTAATTAAAAAAGTGACTTCGGATAGCCATGTTTAAAATTCACAAAGATGTATACTCAATGATTGTAGAGCCCATAAAGTTGAGGAATGAGATTAATAAGTTCTTAAGGTATAAGTTCATCGAATTAAGGTAAGAAATAGAATTTAACCGCCATGCGGCACCAGCAAATACTCAAGCAAGATCTCGCCATACAAGGAAAGTTTTCAAAAGTTATCATTTCTTGTAAAACAAATGTGCGAGATAGACAAGACTTCTATTCCACTACACAAGAGAAGCTTCGCATCGTCCAGCGAGGTGAAGAAAATAAAACCCTCATTATTCTCAGCTTAGCAATCTGCCTTCCCACACTGTCAAGCCGCTCTATCGTAAGTTGCTTTGACTAACGCCACGCCATGAATACCAATACAGTTATTCTCGCACGTGAAATTTATGCTGATGGAACACTTATAAGCACCCATATCGATTGTGGTTCTTGCACGAATGTATCTGAGCGTGTTTGAGCATGAGTTTATTGCGCTGCTGGTGGTGGAGGCCGATTTGGACTCTTGTTGGATGCCAACAACACTATAAGGGAAAGGCACAAAAGTGTCTGAAACAGTAGCGCATCGACAGACCGAATATCACCGACTCTAGTAGTATGACTGTCCTCAAAACTTAGAGATTCGGGAACGCGATCTGTAAAAGGCTCCGGGGATGGCGCTGGCGATCTTCGTCGGCGTTGAGCTGTCTCATCTCGAGTGGGGTAATGGCGAGGACTATTCGGCAGTAGGTCTAAGATACATTGGATTAGACTTGCTTGCGAAATTATCATCATCCACTTGCCTGAGTGTTTCCTCATAGTGGGATCGGAGGTTTTCTTTCCGAACGAAACGCTTCTTATAGATACTGCAAGAATGCTTCATTTCCTGGTGATAGTTTTGCATGTGCTATCATTCGGTACAAACCCGACCACAGCAAATATTAAAGTTTTGTGAAGTGTAGTTGTAGTGTCTGTGGATTCGGTGTCTGCGATGGTGGTGTAGGATTTGAGATAGTCTGAGCAGGACATATGCTGCACGTGGACTCTCGACTTTTATATAAAATGGGGATAACAAAGACGCGGTTATAAACTCATAGCTCGTTTGTTGATGACCTTAGACGCGACTTGAGGGCTGAGAGGGTAATGGGACTTTCTGTCAAGGCTGCTGACTCAGGCGACAAAGGTTATGGTTGTTGACTTACGAGTGGCTCTGTCAGAAGCCTGTAGATGCGTTTCGAGCTTGCACATTACATCGAGGACAGTATGGAGTGATTGGGAGGATTGAGACTCTCGCTGTCAATGCTCAGCCAATAAGTTCCTGGACACGCATATGTATCTCCGTCCATATAACAACAGTGGCTTAGACAGGGAAAAGCGAAAGGGGGAGGAGGACTGGACCGGAGCACGTGTAACCACTCTTCCAGTTCAGTCATAGATCATGGACATTGAGGCATCAGCGCAATTTCCCGCAAGACGGCACAATGGATAGCTTTGAAGATGTTGAAAATGGTATCCGACCAAGCCCTTCCGCATGTTGGAATTCTCGAGCTTTATGCTATCTTGGGTGACGGATTAGCGGAGAGGCAATGCCTTGAAGCGTAGATCTACAGTCATATAGATATTCTAGGCTCCGGGCGGCCCGATAGGCAGACTTGTCATTTGCACACATACCTTTCGATCCATTGCTGATGCGAAGCAGGCTTAGAAATATATTTTTCCTGGTAGCCAAGCCCATACGTTCGCGACCATTCAACTTGCATAGGAATGATGGAGGGACAGCTCCGCTGTTTGATATCGAAGAGACCTTTTCTACGTTGTCGGCTGCTGTCAAGTGATGGCTCCACCATCTACTTACTATGAATTCTATTATTCTAGAAGATGAAGCCATAGCCAATTAGACACTACTGAACGAGCAAGATGCCACTCGATAGGGTCCGGTATTGTCGTGTGCCATGTCTGGAAGTCCTAGGTACAATATGGCTGAGAAATGTGCCGGTGATTGCTGATGAATACCTGCAAATACAACAACTGATAGCTTCCCTACACATTTGCGTTGCTAATACACGTTGTGTCCCTACTTAAAGAGGTCCTAGGTCTCGAAGACGCTAACCGTTGATCTTGAAAGTGAGACCGAAGGCTTCATCTGAAAGGACGAGTCAGGGACTAGAGATATCCTCAGAGAGTGATGTATGGAGAACCCCACGAGATCACTTTAGACTGCAAATTCAGATCGAAAGCCATCGAAATCTTCAAGAGCTATCGGTCCATACCGTTTCGTCAGGAGGCCAGATCTTCCAATGGTGGAGATGCTTCCTCTTATGGGTGAAACGAAGGCTCGGACACCGGGAGGGCGACCTCTAAGTCCACTATAAGATGGCCCGGCCCGTAATCAAAATCAACTCTTTTTGACTTGACGAATGAGTCGAGCCTATCGTGAGTTCAGGGTAAACTCTTTCTCTGGTTGGCGATGAGCGCAGTCACTCGTGTGGTGTGCGTACAGAGGACGCAGTGGTCGTTGCTTACATTTCCAAACGAGAAAAAAGGGAGTTGGGCATTGGCTGCAGACCTACGCCCGAGCACCCACTACCCGTGTAATGTTCCGTCTCAGATATGAATTGGCCAGCGAGGGGGTTGGCTGAAAAGCAACGACTGTCTGGGCGAGCGAAGAAAAGAGAGGCGGGGGAGAGCGGAGGGATGTGTAAACAAACTGCAGGTGTACCCTCCATCCATATTACTCACCATTGTTTATACCCCCCCAACTTCCCACCCTCCGAAATTTCTCGTGGTACTCTCATGCCTCCTCGAAACCAGCTGAGAATACTTCTGTCCTGTCTTTCCTACCGCTGGCTGTCAAACAAGTTGGATCTGGGCCAAACTAATGCAGGTCTCAGATGACGATTTTCTATGTTAAATCCTCAGGATTTTCTCAACATAACACGTTTGAATCGATATCAGTCTTCCTGTGTTCGATGATTAGCACAGTTTTCTAGTGCTAGTCTCAAGTGCGTGGGCGCTCACAAGTTGTTCAACCTTCCAGATCTTCCTGCAGGCATTCCGAGCCGTGTAGATAGCGACAGATACGCGGCCGAATATTCCACTCGCCTTTGGCTCTTGAAATCCTCAATGATTCCCTAGTGCTGACGTTAATTGCGCCCTGGTGCAACTGGACCCTCCGCACTTGCACTGGGCCTGAGACATTGCCGCCGCCTTCAACTAGGACATACCCACCTTCGATTAAATTAAGCAATGGAAATCGAGGTCCAGAAGGAGGTCTCACATAGGAGACTGACCCATTCAACGGGCTGCAACTCTATTTCGGTAGTGGCGACACCAGATAATTCAACTAAGCTCATCGTTGCTGCCTCACTAGAAGCCTACACAACGCGATGCTGGCCTTCTGCTACGACGCACACCCATCGAGTCTTCATGCGCACTTGCACAGCGATACACCACCTACAGTCCACAGAGATGACGCTGGCGAATTGGCAACTTGCGTTTGAATTCTGGTATAAGCACACGTTCTTTCATCACCTGGTATGTAACACTGAGCCCCTTACCCTCTGCAGAATATACTCCCACTCTCCTAATGTCGTTGAGATATTGAAAACGTTGACTCAGCTAACAGATCCATCGTCATTACTTCGTATAATCTCCCCATCCTCTGAGACATCACCTTCCCTCCTTATCCTTCTTGACCTTAGCCCTCACCTCAATCGTCCTCGCCATCTCCTCTCCTTCCTCCGTGCCCAGCTCTTCGAAACCCCTCACCGCCCCCTCCCGGTCGCCATCCGCCAACTCCTGGCTCATCTTGAACTTCCCCGCCATCCTCGTGATCTCGATCTCCACCCCAACAATGGCCTTTTTCAACAAAGAGACATAGCTGTCCGGCGCCTGCGACACTGTCCAAGGCGTCTTCTTCCCCTCCTCGCCTGTGTAGCCCATGATCTCCTCTTCTCCGACGCGCGACAGATCAGCGATCTGCTTGCGGAGAAAATTCTCCGTGAGGGTGGATTTGGAGTCATAGAAGACAGTAGCAGTCCCGTACACTTGTACGGCGGAGTAGTTCCAGGTAGGCACAACTTTTCCCGTTGAGGGTTTTGTCTCGGTGTAGAACTTGGGTGTTACGTAGTGGTGCACTGGACCGTTGAAGAGAACCATGACTTCTTCTTTCAGTGTATTGCTTCCATCGCTCTCCTCTGAAGGAGAAGAGAGAGCTTCGATCATAGCTTTGCTTTGAGGGTTTGCGCGGGCCACGTGCGCCCGTAATATGCCTAGGGGGCCATCAGGCGAGCAGTTCTCAGGCATATCGAGGATCCAGGGAATATGGCTGGACTGTATGAGTGGGTAGGTAGGTGATCTGATGGCAGTGGTGAAGATTCCCAGAGGGTTCCTTTTGATGAACTCATAAAGAGTCTGGAGGTGTAGCTCCGTATGGACGGGGCGGAGATACATTTCGGACGTTGTCAGATAAACACTCCCTTAGAAAGTACCGGCGACAAGCCCACAGAAGCTGAGGGATTTGAGGATGAGTTGCGTGCTCGACTTCAATCTTCCAGTGACACGGCTGGTGTTCAACGGGGGTTTAGATTGCCACAGAATCGAGATACGAGAGTCTGGGAGAAAAGGAAGACGAGTAAACTCGGATTCGAAGCTGGTGATGATCATTGAGACTCTCAGGACTCGTCTGAGTCCCCAAGTTCCCGACTCACCATTCTCTACTTATCAGATACTCATCGCCTGCCCGGCAGATGTCGTTGCGTGGCGTGGCGTTGTGAGGATGGGGGTTGCGGCTCTCAACCCGGCGCATTAGCGGCCTGCAAGCCATAATAAGCGGGTGCCAGTTGGGCGTTGTCAGGCTTTGCTGGCAGGGAGTGGGGGGGTTGGAGGGGCTGAAGTGGCCCCCGGCGCGCTCCCCCAAATGATTCGTCAATGCCCCAAAGGCTGCGCCCTGTCGGTTACATGTGCTCTTCTCGGCGTCTGCCGCATCGGGGACTGAGACTGGTGACAGAAAAGAGAAACATCTCAGCAGAAGAGAGAACGAAACAGAAGAAGGCAGAAGGCAATAGAGGAAGATAGAAGAAGAGAGGAAGAAATTCTGCCAGGGGGTAGAGAAGAAGCAGAAGAGAGAAAAAGAAATTGAGAAAGTGAGTCAGAGGGTGGCAGCATCCAAAATCCTTCATATACCTCGACTGCGGTATAGAGAGATACTTCGGTTCATCGATCGTACACTATCCTTGCTGTCATATCCATTCCATCCTTCTCTTGGAGGCAAAAAAAGATGGCATCCACAATATCAACAACACCATCTCTTCGGCCCGCAACCGCTGCCGACGCTCCCCAGATCTCCCAGATCGGCAACATAGTCTTCACGAAATCATTCGGGCACGCTATCCCCCCATCAGACCTCGCTGAGTACCTTTCCACCTCCTACTCTGTGCCCGCCGTCATTGCCGACATTGCCAAATCCAATAGCACAGTCATCGTAGGGCTTCTCTTCCTTCCTTCCTTCCCTCCTTCTCCTTCTTTGCGAACATGTTTCTTGAGAAAGTGAGAGTCTGATACGGCATGGCAGGTAGCTTGCCCATCCACAAACTCAGAGCAAGTGCTCGGCTTCGCGCAGCTGACGGAAGGCACGTCCGAGGCCTGCCTTGAAGGCAAGCCGGGGCTCGTGGAGCTGCAGCGGGTATATGTCGCCGATGAATGGGCAGGCAAGGGCATTGGCCGGCTGCTAATCGATGAGTGCGTACGCCTGTCTGTTGGAATGGGAAAGAAGACGTTATGGTTGGGTGTTGTGAGTATCTCTTTTTCCTCTGGCTGTTGACGACCAGTGTGAGCAGAGTTTGCTGATAAATTCGGTGTATAGTGGGAACACAATCTAGGAGCGCAGAGGCTGTATCAGAGGGCCGGGTTTGAGAAAGTCGGGGACCATGACTTTGTGATGGGAAGTTGTAAACATACTGATTGGTAAGCTTATTCCCTCTTTCTCCTCTAAGAGCTCTGGACATGGGAAACGGTAAAGGAGGTTGATATCTGTTAGTTCCCAGAGCAAGCTCTTAGGACTCAGTTTCAATTCTTTAGATCCGTTAGGCTAAGTCACTGGACAGGATTATGTGCAAAAGTCTGTAGATGAGATAAAGGAAGGCGATAAGCATTGTGTAATTGTTTTATTGGCCATGAAATTTAGATATGATAGACGGAAGGCGAACTTGCTGCAGGAAATAGATTAAACTTTTTGGAATCAGCACGGAAGATTTGGACAAGGTAATCCCTGTACTGCATATTATTCTATATATAATATATTTGTTCGAAATTCTTTGAATTTTTGAAATCCCTCCAAAAACAACGTAAGGAAAGACCAGGTTTTGGTTAGTGTTGACCTGTACGTAGTTTGTTGCCAAATGTATGGCCAGTTTGCTGGCATCTAGTATACTTGAACAACGCCCTCAACTCCGCCCAATGCTAAAGAATGCTGTACACAACTCCTATTTCTATCTCTTCGTCTGAGATGCTCTGAGAACTGCTGCTGGAGACAATGCCGTACTTGATGCAGACATTGTTAGTCCAGCTCTTTCTTGCATGTTCACCACCGCGCTGGTCACAGGTGTTTGAGCGCCGCTAGGCGCTGGTGTGTTGCTCCTCGCTGGGGTATTAGCTCCTGTTGCGGGCGCACTTCGATTGTGCGCCATGTGACTCTGAACAAGATGCCCTGCGGCCAGAGCACTGCAGAGAGACAACTCTCCCGCAAGGACAGCGGCAGCCACAATGCGGGCAAGCTTCCGGGCATTATCGCCGGGGTTCGTAGGGTGGGATCCACGGACGCCAAGCATATCGAGCATTGCGGCTTGAGGTTCAAGAATGGTTCCACCTCCCAAAGTTCCGACCTCGATGGAAGGCATTGATACACTTATTTGAAGATTTCCACGGATGCTGGGGGAGCGGGTCAGTAAAGATTTTCAAAGTCATGATTACCAAGCAAGAACTTACTTCTTCATGAGCGTCATGCAATTTGAGCTCTCCACATTTTGGGCTGGGTCTTGACCTGTGGCAATAAATACTGCCGTAACTATGTTTGAGGCGTGGGCATTGAAGCCGCCGATACTTCCAGCCATTGCACTTCCAACCAAGTTCTTTGCAATATTCAGCTCCACCATAGCATCCACAGTGGTCTTGAGAACTTTTCGGACTGTCTCGCCAGGGATGACAGCCTCCGCGACAACACTCTTGCCTCGGCCATCAATCCAGTTGATCGCAGCAGGTTTCTTGTCAGTACAGTAATTACCAGAGACAGAAATGATGTCCATATCCTCAAAACCGTTGTCAGCCATGACTGCCAGTGCGAACTCAACACCTTTCGATATCATGTTCATGCCCATGGCATCACCTGTGGTGGTTTTGAATCTAGGATACAGATTCGTACCCGCCATAGCAGTCTTGAGTGATTGTAGACGGGCAAACCTGCTGGTGGAGTTGAATGCTCTTCTCATAGTGTCCTGCCCAATTTCAGAATCCAACCAAACCTTCGCCGCTCCAGCGCGCTCCAACGTCTCGAATGCCACAATAGGACCGCGCGTCATTCCATCTCCTGTCACGACAGTGACGGCGCCACCGCCAGAATTGATGGCTTTAGCTCCACGACTCGTGCTAGCGACAAGGACACCTTCGGTTGTAGCCATGGGCACGAAGAAACTCTGTCCATCAATCACAATGGGACCGGCCACTCCAAGTGGTAACGGCATGTATCCAATAACATTTTCACAACATGCGCCAAGTACACGATCATAATTGTAACCCTTGTAGGGTAAGAGAGACGATTCCAGAAGGTTTGTAGTCTCCTGAGTAGCTTTCGTACGTGAGATGATAGCTCGTCTGATCTTCACAGCTCGAGTGGTGTCCTTCAAGGTCCTTTCAAGGGAATAGCCAGGGATCCTGCCTTGCAAAGATAGTTCCACTAGTTCCGTATCGTTAAGTTCATGGGTTTTCTTCTCACGAAGAAAGTGTTCTAGTTCTTCTTGCGTACGGCGCAATGTAGACTCTACGCTATCTGGTGGTTGGCTTTTGCGCATTGTGAGAATTTCAGACTCGTCGTCCGTAGACGCAGGAGTCGGAGGATCGGTAGCTGCTGGAGTCGGAAGGCCGGTAGTGACTGGCGTAGGAGTCGCAGTAACATCCACAGCTGATCTCTGAGGTTGACCAGGTAGCCTGATTGCTGACTCTGAGCTGTTGAATCTTTCTGCCGTTGCAAGCTCTGAAGCATTCACAGAATGAGGAGGAGCTATCTGCAAAGGTTCCTTAATGCTCCATCTCGCAGCGTTGAACAGATACCCATTCAATATCACACTCATCGCTAAAGCGACGACAATCCATTTTGATAGAATCGGGTCTTCCAGACTCTTGAGTATGCCATCGACAACGCTTGAACCCATTCCGTAGTCACCCCAATTTTCGTCATCACTCAAGGAGAGACCCTCAGGAGTGTTGGTTGACTTAGCATAATGGATTGAAGGATACTCAAGCTCGTACTTGATAGGTGTAAGGACATCCACAACGGTGAATCGATCATCAGACTTTGCAGCCGAATAAATGTAATCGAGCCCATTTGAAGCGACTTTGAATGGGTCCATTGGAGGAGAGTTGATGACGCTTTGCAGACCATCACCAGCGATCCCGCTGACAGTGGGAGCGGCCAAGTTAAACTTTCCGCCTCGGAAGGGGATGGTGCAGATGTTGAGAACATTTATTATGACGAAACCTGAGACCATGAGGACTTTGAACCTCGGAATGCTGCTGTCTCGAACCTTGCGTCCAAATATGTCACTGCTTCCAGATTTCTCATTTTTGGGCCATTCATCGCTTTCAGCGACATTCTCCGCCACTCTATGATTGATGCCATCATCCTCCAAGGCCTGACGAAGTTCAACATGTCTCTTGATGCGATTAAATTCCAGCTTGATAGTCAGAATAGCAGTATAGAACGTGAATAGCAGAAGGCAGTCGAAGACTAAAATCCAAGCAGCTAAGAAGCAGAAGTGTTGCAAACCACCTCGCACACCAGAAAAGGCACCAAGTGTCAGAAGGGAAATTTCCACGACATAGTCACGAACAATCTGATATCCTTTCTCTTGGATTGCCACATAGACAGCAAAACCAATAGACGTCGGTGAGACACCATATTTCTTCTCGGCTGCTTCGTACTTGGGTGTATTCTGAGCTTGTGGCCTGCGTGTGTTGATCGAGGCGGACAGAACGGCCTTGGTCAAGAAGATTGCTTTATCGAAGCCAATGATGACCACGAGGAAAGGTAGCCCTTCGGACAGCAGGACCATGTTCATAGGAACTCCCAGCTTCATGGTAACAAACAGACCGAAGAGGAAGGCGAAGACCGAAGAGAATAAAGTCGTCGCGAACAACCAAAAATTTGATCCCATCCGTCGCATGGACGCGAACAGAGAAACAAACGTCAGATGCATACACATGTAGCCCAGTACCATGATAACGATATCCAGAGTCTTGGCATTCTTTACGAGATCCACAAACTCAGCCCAGGCATTTACAGCCCAACTCTTCACACCGGTGTCGGGTTGTGCAACCTTGGCAGCCTTCATCAACCACATTTTCTGCTCCTTAGGTGGCTCGACCTTCAAATCATCCTGCGCACTGGCATCGTCGACAATACTTCCGATGTTAGGAAGTTCTTGAGCACTGGCGAGGAATTCTTGTGCTTGGCTGTGTGGGACTGCATATACGAGAGCACTGTCCTGAGAGATGCCGAACAGTGGATTAGAGGTAGAAGGCAAGGGTGTTACAGACAAATTCTGAGGAATTGGTACGGTTGTATGTACCGGAACTGTCTGCTGTGAATCGGCGGCTGAGAAATCCGGGAAGACGAGCGTAAGGAGCGCCAAATGATCCGCACCCTGTGGGACTGGGGACTTGCTGTCTGCTACCTCCCATTTCCATCCTGTTTCCGAGCCGACCCTGAGTTGCTGGCTGCCTTCACTCAGAGTAGTCCAGTCAGCCTTTCCTGCAGGCACATTTTTGGCCACTTCGAACAGACTACTTTGTAACAAGCCAATATAAGTCGAACTAGCCAGGAAGGCAACGATGACAATTGTGTGTATGGGGTGAAGACAGGCTTTATTCGAGATATCCTGAAGCATGGATGTGACTCGATTGTTCAGCCAAACTGGGCGAGCAGGTGTCTTCTTCGCGGGCTCGGCAGGTGCCCCGCGGACTCGGGCGAGAAGAGCCATGGTCGAAGCTGTTGGAGGGGCCTACAGGTTGCTAGACAGCCATCGAACGGTTAAGACAAAGCGCTGTCTGACTTGGCTCAATCGCCTGCCGCGCAGTGTCAGTTGTAAGGTCTTGTCTCTTGAGTGAAGTATAGTACAAGAATGAGAGAAAAATAAAATAAGATAGAATTAAGGACAGGGTTCGCTGCAGAGAGAGAGAGAATTCAGGACTTGAGGTGCGCGGGTTGGGTATAGAAATTGGTCCTACTCGGACCGAGACCGTTTGGGGAAAGTCCGCAGAGCCAATGGCAGAGCAGAGATCATCCCGGGTCATCGAGGCTGCGGCTTTTGCGCACGAGTCACTGGAGCTCGAAAAAAGATAGCGGAGTGTAAGATCATAATGGCTGAAGTAAGCAGCAGACATGCGAGGGCCGCAGTGCGGAACGTACCTACGCAGCTGGTATGGGAGAGGATGGAGGGGCGATGGGCGATGGGCGATGGGCGGCGTTGAAGTTGCAGTTGAAGGGAGGCGTGAACAGGATGCGCAACACGGGGTTGAAGACCGAGAGAGGACTGCGAACTGTCGGACGTTTCACAATTGATAGTGAACAGCTCGTTGTTGAAGAGGAGTAGAGGAGTAGAGGTGTAGAGGTGTAGAGAGGAGAGGAGAGGAGAGGAGGAGGAAGAGGTTGGGATGGATTGGTGGGTGAAATGTGTATTTGGGGCGGTGGAGGGCAAGTCAATCTTCAATTGAGCAGCGCAGACTGAAGGAGGTGGTGGTGGTGGTGGAGTAGTGAGGGCAGGGCA
The DNA here is from genome assembly GCA_003988795.1 of Proliferodiscus dingleyae. NCBI lineage: Eukaryota > Fungi > Ascomycota > Leotiomycetes > Helotiales > Lachnaceae > Proliferodiscus > Proliferodiscus dingleyae. Next base: position 43,822 of record QYAK01000001.1, on the reverse strand, counting down.
GGGCAGGGCAGGGCAGGGGTACGTACTTAGGGGTAGGGGCAAGGGCAGGTCCTGATTTCGGTTGCCTCACCCCAAGTACTAGTGCGGCCGAGAAAGAGAAAAAAGGGAGAGACCTGGTTTTCCGGTACGGTAATAGCCAAGTAGCCGGAACTGGTGCCTGTTGATGACTTTCTAGTACTACTTATTTGATTTATATTACAACGGACAAAAAGACCACGTCTGGATCTGTGAAAAACCAAAGATACTTTGCAAATTTACTAGACTTCTGGATAGAATCGGATTGTTTTTGAAATTGATATTGGGGAGAGTCCACGTACCAATTTCGGCTATGGATTACCGTACCGGAGAGTCTGTGTATCTACTAACGCAGTTCTGGATAGTCGCCGTTGGGTGTGATGCAGTAATGCAGTAATGCAGACGAGATGCAGACGGGACCCGGGACACAGACAAAGACATAGACGTAGACGTAGACATAGACACGGGATGCACACATTGCACACATACAGTATTGCCACAGCCTTCAAAGGACAAGGACGAGGACGAGGACTCACGCAACGCCTAGGAAGGGAAAGGGAAGCGGAGGAAAGGAGGCATCGCATGTCATGTCATGGTCACTGGCCCACTGGGCTTAGTATTGTTCTCCGCCTTACTTGGGCCCCAAGTTCTTTCAATCGTTGGTCTTTCTTCTCGGACACCGAGTTTTGTGGCTGGCTGCCTGCCTATGATATCGATCCGATCGAACGAACACCTGACGAAGAGACTGTGTTGGACACTCTCTCCAGCTCCACCCTCCTTCGCACATCACCTTTGTCCCACCATCTTTGAAGAAAAGCGTCTTGGGTCAGTTCGTGGCGGTCAAGGAATAGTATCGCTACCAGTAGCCGTGCGCAGATCCGCCTCCGCCATGCCATCCACCAGATCCCGGACAAAGCTTTCGCAGCTGCAGGTGCAGGTGGAAGGAAGTGGGAGTGGGTGGGGTTGCCCCGGCTCCTGGATTTTTCTACAGCACCAGCACCGTACCAGCACCGTACCATACCGTACAAAACAGTACAAACAGTCAGTAGTGTAGCGTAGTGTAGTGTAGTTCAGTGAGCGTTCATCTTACCACCAACCAGTCCCAGTCTCTACACGGAGGCCGTCGGGGTAGCAAGTGAGTGACCCTTGATATGTCGCAAAAAATAGGGAATTGCTTTATACTATCCTGGAGGTGGCCACCGGTTCGAAACAGGCCACACCCTCACTCTTTGGGCATACGAGCTGCTCAGCTCGGTAGGCATACGTAGTCACCGTCACCGTCACTTTCACCGTCGCTTCAGTGGGATGGATGGTGATGGCTTGCGTCAAGCAAAATACCTCTGCCTCCCTCACCGTACAGGCAACAAGCATCCATGATCACCCTTACTTCTTCTGCGAGAAGTCAAAAGGTTGTTTAACACAGCTTCTGCCTTGAACACCTTGCTGTACGAGTCCCATCCAGCCCTCTCCAACTTTTGCTCCTCCTTTCCCCCGGGAGGCCCCCCTGAGCTTTGGTGCAAATCAGTGATATTGCGATTGGCAGTTCCTAATGGCAAGGGCAGCTCCGGAACGGGGCTTCCTTTATCCTGGCTGGCGCGGTCCCGCGTCCTCCAGCATCGTCCAAGTACCGTCCCCATGGACTTACTATACACAGTTTTCCCTATTTCTCTAAATGATGTGACTAAGTACATCCATTTGGTTCTGCCTCATGAAAATTCATCCCAGTACTTCATCTTCAAGTCAAGAACTTGTGCAATGGCTCGAACAAGTTCGCCTCATTGCAGTCCAATGACATGGTTCATATCTTGGTACAGTACCCCTCCATTTCCCCACGCAACATTTATATCGTTCCGATAAGCTTCCCAACCTCACCACTATCCAAACCATGGCAGCATCCGCTTCCTTCAAACCTGCCCTCATAGTCGTCGACCTTCAAGAAGACTTCTGCCCTCCGGTAAGCTTGATAATACCAAAAATAAACGATAAATACACTTACAAACCGTAAATTTATTTAAAAAGAAAATACTAAATCAATATAGAACGGCTCTCTCGCGGTCCCCTCAGGCCGCGATACAGTCCCCACAATCAACGCCCTCCTCTCCCTCCCCTTCGCCCTCAAGATCGCCACAAAGGACTGGCACCCAGCAGACCACATCTCCTTCGCCTCAAACCACACCAACAAGCAGCCCTTCACGTCCACGGCCACCATCGTGAACCCCCAGAATGCAGACGAGCGGTACGAGACGCAGCTCTGGCCCGACCACTGCATCCAGGACACCCCCGGCGCAGAGCTGATCCCCGAGCTCAACACCGAGAAGATCCACAAGGTCGTGGAGAAGGGCCAGCGGAGAGAGGTCGAGATGTACTCGGCCTTCTACCCGCCGCTGAGCAGGCCGCGCGTGGGCGATTCCGGCCTGGCGGCGTACCTCAAGGAGAATGCCATCACGGACGTGTATGTGGTGGGACTGGCGTTTGGGCATTGCGTCAAGGCGACGGCGGTGGATGCGAAGAGCGAAGGCTTTGGGAGTTGGGTTGTGGGAGAGGGTACGAGGGCGGTCTCGCCAGCTGCGTGGGATTCCGTGGTTGCTGAGTGTGAGGACGGGGGAGTGAAGGTCGTGAGTATGGAGGGAAAGGAAGTGGGTCGGGTGAGAGCGCTCGAAGAATGATGATGATGATGATATTCTTGTATTATACCACCACTTTTTTCCAGGGCCTTTGTTAGGTCGGCGTTTGGAATTGAAGTCACTGCCTCTGGGTGCTTGGTCCGAGTTGCTGCCATTAGGCACACTTCAAAGATAGTAGTCTCATAAGTCTTTTCAGAGGTTCTAATAGTAATAGGAAGCATAAATAGTAGTTCATCGAACGTTCTCTCTCATTCTTATTAGACTAATCATCCCCCTTCGCCACCAATCGTACCATCCGCTCATCGTTACTTCCTGTACAATCATTTATGTTCCTACTATGCAGAAATATAGCCTCTTATGCATATATATAATTGATAATATGTCAAAACAAAAAGCCTCTTCATAAACTTCATGACCGTATATGCACCGTCCAGGACACTGACCTGTCCACTTCTTTCTGATTAAAGGAACGGGATAATACAGAATATCAGGAAGTGAAATAGTCAACTGACAGCAAAACTGATATGCAATCGATGAATGGGTATTGCAAATGCGAGAACGCAAAATCATATATGGCTCAAAATCCCACCCGCTAGATAACAAACTCCAATCGGTTCGACTAAAGGAAGATTGAGCGAACTGCTCTGCTCATGGACTTTCAGCGTCGTCGGAAGACTCGTCTGAGCTGTCGCTGCTGGAGTCTTTACTTTCTTGGACAGCAGTCGTAGGCAGGTTTTTTGCGGCGGGAAGTGTACCAGCCACAGGGGTCGACTTTGAGCTGTCTTCGCTCTTCCTGGGTCTTGAATCCTGACTGTTGGTCCTGTCTCTGGACCCTTCGACTGAACTTGGAACGGTTGGCGTGTTGGCTTGACTCCCAGGCAGATAATGGATGACCTGCGGTGGAGCTTGGCCTGCCTGCGTGCCCAGGAGATGTTGTGGATACGGATGAAGATCTCTTGACGACGTGGAGAAGGTAGAAACCACAGGCTGTTGATACTCGTTATTACCATTACTGCTACTTGAGTTTGGTGCATGACCAAATGCTTGGCTGTGCTCTGCTTGAGTAGGAGTACCGGAGTCCGCTGCAACTGGGCTGAACTGATCGCTATCGGCTGTCAGACTATTCAAGCCACCTTGAATATCCCGTAATAAGCGGACGTATTCCTCGGGTACCAATCCACTTTCTTGAGTCCTGGGGTCCATTGCCACCAGCCAACCCAGTCCCTGCCCATGTCGATAAGAGACCCAGATTACTTGGCCCTCTACTAATGACAACTCGTTCTCATTTTCGCTTTGGAAGTCGAATAGTGCCACAGCCTTACCATGCATTTCCTCGTCCGGTGAAGCAATCGTGAATTGATAGTCCCGTGAGTACCTAGATTCGTCATGCCGTGTCATCCCGGGTGACGATGCTGAGCTTGACGCATCTGACTCTGATCGATATCCCTGACCAGTCTCGTCCGTATATGATTTGCTTGATAATGTTCCCGCGAAATGAGAATCCCTTTGGCCTGGCACGCTATGAGGAGCCAGCATCGAATGCCGTGCTTGTTCAGGAGGATACGTCACAATTTCACCACCTGGCCCATCCGCCTCGTCTCCTTGAGTCACGTAGTACCTCTCGCTCCCGTCACCACCGGTCCCAACGAAATAACCTCTGTCATGGTCATAGTTCTCCCGGCTGAGCATACTGGCCGTGCGTTCCCCTTCTCGGCGATTCCTACCTCTGCCACGACCTTGACCACCTCCAAGAGCGCCAGCGGATGACTTATGCTTTCTGTGACGAGAGCTCACAACAACAGGGCTTTGAAGATCTTCGTCTTCGCTCCATGGTGGCCCATCCCCAAAATGCACCGGGGCTAACTGCTCTCCCTTCATAAACCCATCTCCTCCCCATGGCCCATGCTGCCAACTACCTCTGTTATCCCATGAAGCAGGGGGATCGGAAAGACGTTTCTGTGATTCACTGACAGGAGTCGAACGGCCGGATGGGGGATGCGATGGCTCTGGCGGAGGGCCATAATGCATAGGATGTACTGAGGGATATGCAAAGTCCCGAACAAGTGTGTATGAAAGGCTGGAGTGGAAGACGGGAAATATGTATGATGACGGCCGTGATCGAGAGGGCACTGAATGACTCGAATATTGAGACAGCCTATTTCTTGCGGCTTGTGAACTCGGGCGCGGTATGACAGATCGCCGAGCTGCTGGTGAGGTAATCAACGGCGGTAATGGAGGATGATTAGGATTAGAAGGTGGTGAGGAGATCGGAGAGGGAGATGTCACCGGCGAGGACGCTGTGTCCAGCGTTGGAGACATGACGGCTGCCATCTTGAGGAGCTGCGTGTCGCAGCTTTTCGCAAAGAAGGTACTGTGCGTACTTTGTTTGTTTTGTTCTTTGATACCACAGCTGGTGTGGCAGCTTGGCCAGCAAGCCCTCGAAGATCACCAGCTAGGTATGGTCAAATGGTCCAAGAGCAGATATTTGGATCAATGTCAAGCCGTGCGACTTCCTCAACGACCAGGGCGCGCTATGCCGCAAGGAAGATCGGCCAGCGCGAATGTGTGTTTGGTGATTGTTGGTATGACAAAGGGATGTTTGGCGGATGTTGCGACGGGGAGGGAACTGAACTTCGGCGCAGTCGTCGCGCAGACGGTTTGAGAAGGCTGGGACCAGATGAGGGTTCAAGTCGATGCAGACGGCTGCTTTTCCCTTCGGACCCAGGCAGCGAGAGATCTGATCTTTGCAATCTTCACAAGGAGTACGGCCTCCACCACCTACTTGTCCACCAATTGCAGGGGACCAATGGTTGCGGAACAGCTGCAGATGGGCAATGATCGGCCTGAGAGGAGATGCTCAGGTATACTGGGAGGGACCCGCGCCAGACACTGCTGGCAAGGTCGAGAGATGAGTCGCCGGCGCAAGACGAGAGATGGGTAAGCGCGAGACTCCCAACGCCTCAAAGCCTCAATATAGCCCAGGGAGCCCCGCAACGGTAAGGCAGGAGGAGGATGGGGTGTCGGGCGAGGGCCACCGATTGACCGACAGGCGGTGGTCTGGTGTCTTTGTTTTGTTTTGTTTATGGATTGAAACAAGGCACACGTGACGGCGAGAAGATGCGGGAAGGAGGCCTGGAGAGGAGGAGGTAGGGGGAAGAGCTTGATCCCGCGGAAGATATGGTGGTGGGAGATGCAGCAGCGGCGGCGGCGACACCCTGAGCAGGGTGAGGTACGTATGGTACTGTAGGGGCCGTAGGGGAGGGCAGGAGGTGGAGATGGGGGTTGGAAATGGCGAATGTGGATGTGGAGGGGGGGGGGGGCAGAGAATTCTAGAAAGCAGTCTGTCTGGCGGGATGCTCGTTGGCGGCTCACCTCATCCTCCTCATCCTCGTCCTCATCCAGAGAGATATGCGGGAGACGGCATGGCGACAAGGAAGAGAGGGTGGATTGTGGAAAAGCGAAGCGCAAGGACAATCAATCAGTCCAGTATCCACGAGCCTGGTGCTGGTGCTGGTGGTGTATCCTATTTTAGTATTTTAGAGACTGCGAAAAAGCCAACCCTGCGCTTATGGTCCTTAGCTTGTTTCAAGTCTGGCCTGCTGCCTCCAGCCAATGAGCGGGGGGCGAGAGGACGCTCCGCTTTTCGTTTTGCTCCGGGTGTGGGTTTCTTCCCTCTTGAGATGACAACAACTGATACTGATACGGATACTGATAAGTTGCGTCACTTGTATCACGTGTATGAGATCAATCCGAATACCGAAGGGCATCAGTGCTAGTCCGGAGCTTTTGCACAACTGTGATCTGTTAGGGAGTGTTTGACAAGGTGTATGTATGGTATGATGGTATGGATACCCAGGAGATCTGCAAAGAAGACCATAAGTAGCTGTTAAGACACAAGGGGGAAGCGGGGCGTCGTATAAGTTTTGAGCACGTTATTCTTCTCTTATCACAGATACCTATATAGTTCGGTGGTACTGTACTGTAGTTCTAAGCACTCTCAAGGCGTAGGGAGAAGTACCTTTGAAACAAGTTTCCGGGAAAGTTTCTCTGGAAGTATGACCTGCATACACAAGGTCTCTCAAGAATCCCAGCTTTGACTTGGTCTCTTACAGTAGTACAGTACTGCCCAAAGATTCTAGCTAGGTATGGGAGATCTGCCATGACTCGATTATACGACGACGACGTACTTCCGATGAACCCTCGACCCTTAACAAGGAGAATAAGGGCAAATTACGATGCGAGATGAGATTCAGGTCGATCAGTTACAGCCTGCTGCTCGTGCGTTCGTGCATTAGCCTCGCTCGAATGACCAGTGCAGTTCCAAATGCCCACCGTACCAGGAAGCTCCACCATCCACCACACATTAGCCGCGTGCCAAACACAACTTCTGGGCAAAAAGTTCATCCAGCCCAGAGACTGCACACGACAAATCAAAGTCCATGACGGCCTGACAACTGCTCACGACATCGGTACGTACCTCAACCTGAAGCCTTAAAGCCTCTATACGATGATGAAGCATTTTATTGGAGCTGTCTTATCCTCATCATGATGACAGAAATCTTAATTACGCAACTTTACCTTCTGAGTTTTCCCCAAATAGCGTCCACACAACACAACTTGCGTACCTGATCCTCATCCTAATGCTGACTATATGAAAGATCGCAGAATTGTTCGGTCGAAAGAAATGCCGCTGTGAATGAGGCGCTGACAATCCTTCTTTGGCGTGCTACCAGCATCTGCTGTTTACCTTGCAATGGCGCAAATACAAACCCAACCGGAAGGTGTGAATGGGAGCGCAACAAATGGAGGAAGAGCAGATGCCGGGGAATTCAAGCTCAAGTTCTGTACGGTCTGTGCGAGTAACAATAACAGGTTCGTCTGTTCTTCTAACTTCTCGCTGTTCTCAAATGCTAAGCTCAATTCTGCACAGATCTATGGAATCCCACCTCCGACTCGCGGCAGCCAATTACCCCGTCATTTCCTTTGGGACGGGCTCTCTCGTCCGTCTCCCTGGACCTTCTATCACACAACCAAATGTCTATCAGTTCAATAAGACTTCCTATGACAGCATGTACAAAGAGCTTGAAGCTAAAGACCCCCGCCTGTACCGTGCAAACGGAATCCTGAACATGCTGGGCCGGAACCGAGATGTGAAATGGGGTCCAGAGAGGTGGCAGGACTGGCAGGTTGGCGTACCCAGGTTGGAACATAGTACAGACAGAGGAAGTCAAGGCGTTGAAGGCGGCGTTGTAGATGTCGTTATAACCTGTGAAGAGCGGTGCTGGGATGCTGTGATCGATGATCTTCTCAGTAGAGGGTCTCCCTTGAACCGCCCTGTGCACATCATCAATGTCGACATCAAGGACAACCATGAAGAGGCCCTGATAGGCGGTAGGGGCATCCTGGACTTAGCAGATTCTCTCAACAAGGCTGCAGTCGAGGCTAGAGAGCTAAATCCATCTGGTTTTGACAGCGGACATGCTGCCAGCCGGGCCGGCTTTGATGAGCAGGTTCCCGACGTGATTGGAGAGTGGCAGGAAAGATGGCCAAATCTACCAGCAGTATGGACTCTGGCTTGGTTTTGAGATGCGTACAAGATGGACGGGCGAATAATTTGGGGGGCGTTCGGATTAGGATACCCATTGCAAATTTTATAGTTATCATGAGATGCGAACATCAGATAAGATACACATCAGCAAGTCTATAGAAACTTCATCGGCGTCTGCTTGCACTAGGAGCACCTATAGCCACAGGGTCACGGCACAACTCATGCCGGTATTGGGACAAGTAGAACACATGGTGGAGGGGGCTAGTGCATTGCCAGACAAAATGGGCTCTTACAGAACTTGATTTTCTACTACGGCTGTATCACGAATGTCTGGACTACGAATAATACTTGATGTGCTCTCATCGGCCACCGGCCACCGGCTGCTCGGATAAAGTGACCAAGGTCCTGGGAGATTAACTTCAAGGGGTAACGAGCCACGCGACGAACTCTTCCAAAAGCAGGGTAGGGGAAGCTGGAAGGACTTTTGGAACAGGCAACAAACACACTCTCTCTTCCCTCGTCAAGCTGGGCCTGGGTGTACTGTACTGACCTATGTGAAGAGGTCAAACGCGGGGCTTGGAACACAACTCACGAATGCAGACAGTTAGTTTCCCCCTGACCACGATAACCACGTGAGCTCCATCGCATGAGAAGAGAGAGACATTGGGAAACAAAATTTTGCACTCCAAACTTCCAGAAGCCGATTGACCTAAAGTAGTGAGATGACCTGTTAATGCTTGTCTGCCTCTAGCCAATCAACTGGGTTGAAGATTCTCCTATTCCGGTCAAGCATTTGGCGTCACTCCGGGAGCCCGCGCACGCCTCGCCTTACCCCCTGGGGCAGTCTTGGGGAGTCTTTGGCAGCATAGAGATGCCATAATTGGGGGGCCTGGGTCTGGGTCTGGGCCTGGGGCGTGGGCGTGGGCGTGGGCGTGGGCTGGTGCCCGTTGAAGACAGTAGCTGCACAGTAGCTGCCGCTGCCGTTGATGCTGGAGACTCAAGCAAGCCACCGACTCAATCAGAACGGCTGCTGCTTCCTTTGTTCGTAACCAGATGCCTCAGTCTCCTCCCTTTGAATAGATAGATTTCTCAGCATTTCTTCAGTATACTGTCCTGTACTGTACAAATCGAAAAAATACGAAACCTGCTATGCTTAATGAGCCTCCTCTTATCGATACTCACTCCCCGACCCCCTGCCCGCTCTAATAGGAAAGTAATTTACGCGCCCACGCCCACGCCCACGCCTAGTCCAGCCTGACTACCTTTACCTTCATAGGGGGTTCACCAGAGAGTTTTCCATCTCCGTCCAGCATCGTTCACGGTCGTTCTTCACCCAACTAATGGCTAATTTTGGTTTCCTCTCCTCTCCTTAATCGTTCTCTCGACTTGGCAGCACCATCACGCTCTCACGCTCTTTACTACACTCAGCTGCACCGCAGGTCTGCGAGAATCCTGCCCGAGTACCCAGCCCCCGACAGCGACCCCAAGCGAACCGCTCTTGACCGTTCGCTTTGCCTGCGCGACGACCCCTGTCTACCCCCGAACGTTTCAAGAACTTTTTCTAAGGAGACGGTGTTGCATTCTGAGGCAACTGTGTATGCGGCAGCATTCAGGAGGAATCTGCAATACTTCTTTTTGTTTTCCCCGTGTGCTGGTGCTGGTAGATGCGGTGAGGGTCTCTTCACGCTGGTCGACATTTGGGAGAACTGCGCGGGACATCTCAGGAGTCCAGAGGTTCAGCCACACATCTCAACCGCGTCTATATTACAATGAACGGTCGCAATGGCCCGCTATCACCGATCTCTGTAGGCGGCGGCTCTGAATGGAGCGGCATCTCGAAATATCAGGACTCACCTTACTCACCCGCTGGGAACAGTCGCGGGCAGCTGGCTTCACCGCCCATATCCAGTGGCTCCAACAGCATGATGAATGGCGGATTTCCTCCACGAGGCTCTTCTGGCAGTCCCGGCAACCCATCGCCCCCGAGCTCTATCGCTCGTTCGAGTGTCGGCAATGGAATGTACGCACAAAGCGAGAGCGGTAGGAGCATCAAGGATGCGCAGTTTGAAGACACGCTCAGTCAGCACTATATCGCCCTGAAAAGATATCTGGCAGCTTCATTACGAGATGAGAAGGGCAATCCACGACCAAATCGAGCACGAGATAAGTTGTTACGGCTGTCCTCTGTTCAGTTTCAAGAGCTGAGCACAGATGTCTTTGATGAGCTCTTGCGAAGGCAACAGACTAGTAGAAGACAGCCCAATGGTGGTCCACCCCCTGAAGGAGGGCCTCCCACATACCTCTTACCCAAAGATTCCTTCCACCCAAAGCGGAATCAAGCCAGACAGAAGCTCTCTACTCTGCCGCCCCCAAGGTTCCGGGATCTGGCTACAGATGTCTTCTATGAATTGGAAAGGAGGTTTCCTCGATTTGCAGGTGGGGACATAAGCCGAATGGGAAGTCCAGCATCCATGCGAGGACCTCCAAGTCGGAACGGAACCCCAGTCAATGGAGCTCCTCGGATGCGCCGCCCTTCAGATGCAAGCTCTATAGGCTACTCAATGAGAAGTGAATCACGGAATGGACCACGACCTCCCATGGGTGGAGGACTCGGTGTCCCACCATCACCTGGGATTCCGCCTAACGATTACGGCCGACCAACACCGAAGACCTTTCAAAGTAATACGATAGTGCCGAATAAAAGTACAATGGTGGAAGATGATGAGACTGGTGGGGAAGATAATGATGATGACGATGGAGATGCCTTTGGGCTGGAAGGCGCTGCTCGAAGACAGAGCAAGAAAAGCCTCCCGGGATCAGAGGTAAGCCTTTCTCTAGCATGTTCAGTGTCCAATGCTAATAAGTTCAGACCGACAAGAAAATGATTGATGAGCTCCAATCGCAAGTTACTGAGCTACGTGAAAAGCTGGACGGTACGGAGGACAATCTCAAGCAAAAGGACGACGAACTCACTCGTGCTTTGGACGGAGCGAGAGACCGATCAACCGCAGCAAATTTAGAAAAGAAGGAATGGTCTGATCTAAGAATGAGTTTGGAGAACAAGCTTACAGATGCGCAAAATCTGAATGAGTCTCTCCAATCAGAGCTGGAACGGGTTCGAGCCGATCAAGCAAATACGGAGAGGGACCTACGAACGGAGCTCCAAGAAATGAAATTATCTGGAGGTCGAGGACTTGGCGGAGACCTGGAACGCGAAAACGAAGAATTAAGAGCAGAACTTGGTGATCAGCAGCGTGTGACAGATGAGGTTCGCCGAGAAGCTCAAGAGTTCCTCAAAGAAATGCGGATTTTGTCGGAGCGCAGCACCGCATCGTATGAGAGAGAAGAGCAACTTTCGGAAGCTGTCAATAGACTAGAAGGGGAGGTTAAGGACTGGAGGAATCGATACGCCAGAACCAAGACCCAACTACGCAGCTTACGCGCTTCGTCTATGGGGCTCACAATCCAACAAAATGCTGCAAAATACACCAAAGACAGTGGTTTCACAGAAGCAAATGGCCTGGTCAAAGATGTCCATGTCACAAAATTCCAGATCTCAATTGACGAAATTCTTCGGGTAGCACGAAACGAGGATCCATCCAAAGTCATTGAGTTCATGAAAGCTGTTGTCGTTAACGTCCGGAGGATCACTCAGGACATTGATGAGGCACCACCCAGCAGTGGAGATATGGTAGTCCAACGGACAAAGCTGAAGTCAAGAGTGTCCGCAACGGCTAATAATCTGATCACTGCTGCCAAGAATTTTGCATCTGCAAATGGACTCTCACCGGTCTCGATCCTGGACGCAGCTGCATCCCACCTGACTGCGGCCGTCGTTGAACTCGTTCGCACTGTCAAGATCAAGCCTACACCGGCTGGTGATCTAGAAGACGACGATGATGGAAATTTGGATCCAGCAGACTCCACGGGCTTTTTCCCGGTTCAGAACCCAAGACAAGAGAGTAACCCACCACCCTTCCAAGGTCTCCGCAACAGCCGTTTGAGTGTAGAGTCGTCAATGTACAGCCCTATCAGCTCACCTAGGGACTCTAGTGCGCGCCCCAGGAGTTCCAGAGGAATCACGCTTGGCAATGGTGTGTACATGAATGGGGCAAGTAACAAATCACTTCCACCGGCGCCCATGGGACTCGGTTTTGGGATTAGAACCCAAGAAGATGATGTCGAAGAGTTGAAGGTATGATTATATGCTATTCTCGATGCGTCATAAACTAACATAGACAGATATACCTCGAGGATCAAACAGCCTTACTGGTCCAGAACATCCAATCACTTGTCTCATCTATCCGCTCGGAAGCAGGAATAGGCGACATCTCTTCTCAGATTGATGCAATCGCCGATAACGTTGGCAAAGTAGTCTCCTCCACCGAAACAGCTATGTCTTCCACAGGCAATGCAGCCCTGAGAACGCAGGGTGACCCTATCTTAAAGAAGTTGTCAAACTGCAGACAACGTATCTTAGAAGCTGGACAGAAGGGCCGCGAAATCGCAAGCGAAGGACGAGACGATGACGAAGGCGAGCAGATCTGGAGATCATGGACTCAGACGCTACCGCCTATCGCATTCGAGATTGCGAGAGAGACCAAGGAGCTGGTATTGAAGGTAGACACCATCGATGGAGCGCGGGGCGACGATGATTTTTCATGATATGAGTAGTAGCAGCAGAATTGAGCTCAGGACATAACGCATCTTATCCCTCTGTTTTGCAAAGCGTATGAGGGAACACTTTCACAACCATGGAGCATATGCATCGGCTTTTCATACGGACATACAATCATGGAGATGAAAAGTAACGGTTTTCTGCATTTTCAAAAGATGGAATGGCGTGCTGAACGAAGGGTTGATATGTATAAACAGACCCGTAGTCTGTTTTCTCCTTCCACCTGTGCTTACTTGGCCGGCGGGAGGGTACTTGTGTAAATAATTCTCTTGTATTATAGTGCTTCACCTGGGGAGGCAACGTAACTCAGTGCAGGAAGGTTGAATGAACAATGCCCAAATGAATGCCGTTCCTTTCTTAGAGTGATGAACCTTGTAGTCTGCATGATCTCGCGGATCCATATCGACCTAATTCGCGTTGCTCCCTGAAAACTTACAGAGGATTATACACTAGCCAAGCAACTGCCGCAAGCAGAGTCAATCATAGCCCAATGATGAGTTGCAGTTGCAAAGCTTCTGATTTGATGCTACGACTTGAGACTGAAGCTATTGTTCAAGCCAGCCGCTAGGACATATATCGTTCTCAGCATAGGCGTCTTGACGCCATGCTCTCGTGCAAGTCTAATCACATTCCCCACAATAGCCTCAACTTCGATGTTCCTCCCCGCGAGCGCATCAGCCATCATGCTAGGCTGAATGCCAGGAAGCTCGCGGACCGTGGCTCTCCCAATCTGGTAATCTACCAGCGCAGCATCGATGCGCTGGTAGCCACATGCATTTGCAACAGCAGCAACCTCTAGCATAACCTCCCGGACAAGCTCCTTCGCCTCGGCAGTTGAAAGCAAGACTTGGGCATCCCTCAGACGTGACAGGGCGCAGATCGGGTTCCAGGACGCGTTGACCAGAAGCTTCGACCAGCGTTCGAACTGCACGTCTTCGTGGACTTTTGTAGATGCGCCGGCGGCTTTCAGCAGATCTGCCAACTTCGAGGCAGGCTCGGTATCTTGAGATGCGGGATATGAGCCTATGTGCAGCATTTCGACTTCGCTGTGCCTGATGACGCCCGGATTGATCTGAGTGACTGGGAGATACACAACAGTGCTGAGCAGGGGGTTATCAGGAAACAGCTTGGAATATTCCTCTTCGGTAGCAATTCCATTCTGTATTAGCACAATTGTGGTCTTGAGCGAGACTGCTGGTCTTATCGACTCCGCGGTGGACGGAGAGGAAGGTATCGCTTTGGAACAGACAATGACATAGTCGAAGTGAGCTCCTCGGTCAATTGCAGCGGCTTCATCCACGGAGCGGACAACGACAGGGTGTACCTTCTGGTTCTCCCCCCATAGAGTGGAATGTATTGTGAAGCCATTTCGCGAGGCAGATTCGTAATTGGACCGGCATACCGTGACGATGTCGGTTGCTGGCACAGCTCGAGAGAGAACATATGCATATGTTGCTCCGATACTTCCAGCACCAAATATCAAGATCCTTGGCGCCATCTCTTGGTTTTGTGTTACTCTACACATAAAGAGTCATCATCGGCCTTGACCGGCGATGCCATATTGCCACACGTGACTTGATAAGACTTGCCCTGTTGAGGATCTAATTAGCCAGTAATTTGTAGAGAATTGAAGCAGATACTAGACCTCGAATTCAGGTGAGATAGTTTTGTTCGCTCGTTGTGCGAGATTGTACTGTTCTGCAACGGGGAACAAATTGAGGGAACATCAAACTCTATATATGACTTTTTTGAACGGCTGATAATCTCATATCGGCTCAGTTCTGACTTTGGTGTGTAGAGTTAATGGCCTGCCTTGTCATGTGCACCGAGACTAGTAAAGGAAGAAAGATGGTCTTGACTCAAGCCGAGTTGGAAGGCTTCTACCCACGTCTAGAGCTACATTCCAGATGATTAGAAACTCGCTTTTGCGTGTCTAACGCTTAAAGGTGATATCAGATACATATTGACAAGGGCATTTCCTTCTCAAATATGATCAGACACCAAAGACACGATAAGAAACATCTGAAGATAGATCTTGCCCAGTTTCGAAGCGTAGATCAGTTTAAGGTCTCATGGACAGAAAATGGCCTATAGGTTGTGCTTAGGAGCAATTTCCAAAACGAAAGCTAAATCTGCTGTCACGCCTTAGCAGCTTTTGCTCTTCGTAGAAGCTAACAACCCTTCTTCTACTCCAGAGCACAGGAGCTTACTGCACTTTTGGATATACGGCATCAACATCGTACTGATATAAGTGCCCAGGTGGTGGACGGCAGGAAAGTACAACCGGGCCACCGAAGCAATTTCCCGACGGCCTGCACGTGATAAATAAAGGCGGTGAGAGCGGAGGGGCAGAATAAAGTGTCGAAAGCTCTAGAATCCATGAACGAGTAAACGAAGTTCGGAAGCTCGTTCTACGTCAACAACTTCACTTCGAATATAAATCTCCGAGCTTCTTTTACAAATTCCTACATTTAAGAGACAAACCATGGCGGACGAACTCAAAGCTCAGGGCAACAAAGCCATTGCGGAGAAGAATTTCGACGAGGCTATGTGAGTTCAGGCCCCTCTGTTTACTTTGCCTCGAGCTTATATTGCATCATCCTCGAGATATCCACAACCTTAGTTTGGAAGTCAATTTTCTAACATGAACCTAGTGACAAGTTCACGCAAGCCATTGAAATCGAGCCAACAAATCACATCCTTTACTCAAATAGATCGGCTGCCTACGCCTCCAAAAAGGATTATGAGAACGCATTGACGGACGCTGAAAAGACAACAGAAATCAAGCCAGACTGGGCTAAAGGCTGGGGACGCAAAGGTGCTGCGCAGCACGGTTTAGGAGACCTGGTTGGAGCTCACGATGCGTATGAACAGGGACTGAAGCTGGATCCAAATAACGCACAGAACAAGTCCGGGCTTGCTTCTGTGAAGCGTGCTATTGAGGCGGAAGCCAAAGCAGGTGTGTCATAAACTCGACATGGCATTGTCCGTACTAATAAAGTTTGTAGATGGCGTCAAGGGCGACCCTCTTGGTGGACTTGGTAACATGTTCCAAGATCCACAGCTCATTCAGAAACTTGCTGCCAACCCCAAGACCAGCAAATTCCTTGCAGATCCTTCATTCATGATGAAGCTCCAGCAGATGAAGAACAATCCAAATGATCCGGGTGCCATGTTCCAGGACCCCCGAATGATAACAGTGATGGGTGTTCTTATGGGCATCGATATGGATATGATGGGTGGAGGAATGCCTGGTGAGCCTTCCGGAGCGGGTGCGGCAGGCTCAGCGCCTACAGAGGCCGAAGAGGACGTTCCAATGCCAGATGCTCGGCCTGCGTCAACTCAGCCCCCCAAAGCTAAGGAGCCGGCCCCGGCCCCGGCCCCGGAGCCAGAAGATGATGAAGCACGTGAAAATGCAAAGGCAAAGGCTGCAGCTGAAGAAGAGAAGAAGCTTGGTACGGAGCAATATAAAAAGAGAAATTTCGGCCAGGCAATTGCACATTACACTAAGGCTTGGGAATTCCATAAAGACATCACCTATCTGAACAATCTCGGCGCTGCATACTTCGAAAAAGGAGACTACGAGGATGCCATCAAGTCCTGCGAGAAAGCCATTGAAGAAGGCCGCGAGATCTACGCCGACTTCAAGATGATTGCCAAGTCTTACGCCCGCATCGGTACTTCGTTCGAGAAGATGGGTGACTATAGCAAAGCTATTGAAAACTATCAGAAATCGCTTACCGAACACCGTACCCCTGAAGTCGTCAACAAGCTTCGTGCTGTTGAGAAGACGAAAATTGAGAGTGCAAGACAGGCCTACATTGACCCTGAGAAGGCAGAAGAAGCCCGCGAACTTGGTAACAAGAAGTTCAAGGATGCGGACTGGCCTGGTGCAGTAGAGGCGTACAGCGAAATGGCGAAGCGCGCTCCGGAGGACCCAAGGGGATATAGCAACCGAGCTGCTGCATTCATCAAATTGCTTGAGTTCCCTAGCGCTATCGAGGACTGTGACCGTGCTATTAAGAAGGATCCCAAGTTTATCCGTGCGTACATCCGGAAGGCTCAAGCCTATTTCGGTATGAGAGATTACTCAAAGTGTTTGGATGCGTGTACAGAGGCATCTGAGGTCGATGAGACGAAGGCGAACGCCAGAGAAATTGAGCAGCAACAACAGAAGGCGCTGTCGGCTATGTACTCTACAAGGGAAAACGAGACGGAGGAACAGACGAAGGAGCGGATCCAGAGAGATCCTGAGGTAAATCGAGCATTCTCACCTAGTCATGACCTTTGACTAACATATGAACAGATCCTTGGTATCATGCAAGACCCTATCATGCAAAGCATTCTTCAGCAAGCACAAGGCGACCCGGCTGCGCTACAAGAACACATGAAGAATCCAGGCATCAGGAGCAAGATCCAGAAACTAGTAGCGGCGGGTGTCATCCGTGTCGGTCGATGAGCGCTGTCCGATAATCGAAGGACTAGAACGGACAAAATTATGAGTTTGGAGATGATATTGTCAGAAAGAAAAGGATCCTAAGCTGATCATGGAGCTGGCGGCAATACCTACCACATCAATGTATTTTAGTCTTACTATGAAGTCTCTAGCGTCTCATTGATAGAGCATTGTCACTGCTTACAGATCATCCTTTTTTTGTTTTCTGGGTGTGCCATATTATTGCTATTCGTTACCAGATTCAAGGTGGTATGCTTCCCATGAGAGATGAATAAGTAGTCATTTTTTACCTATTAGAAGAATTTAAGGTACATTTCTCCAGAAATGGCTCCATGACGACTTGGCAAATTTTCACACAATATATCAATATATCAAGAGACCGCATTTACAACTCATTTTTACGCGCCATTATCTATTAATAACGCCCTCATTTCATGTGCAGTGTAGTAGGATTCATGTACCCTCCGCCATCTATCCCAAAAGATCGTCCAGCCCATTTCCAAGGGATTGTTGATTCGAGGCAGGTTTCTGCTGCTGTTGCAAAGGAGTGGAGCTTGTCGAGGAGCCTGCGCCCCAGATTCCAGCACTAGCTTTCTCCTTCGCTAATTGACCAAGAGCAGGCCCGGCGGTTGGTGTATTTGACTTCTTGACTCCAGCGCTTGCAGACGACCATAATGATCCAAAGGCATCGCCACTAGCCGCAGGCTTTGCAGATGAAGCTGACGCAAAAGAAGAAGCTCCTGAGTTAGGTTTGGCTTGTGCAGCTTGTGTAGCAGGAGCTTGAACAGAGGTAAAGTAGTTGGGTTGTGATCCTTGATATCCGGTAGGTCTGGGTGCTTGCGTGACGGCGGGGGGAGAGAAAGCCGAATAGTTGGATGAAGCTGGGGTGGCGTTGCCGCTGGGTGTCGGGGACATTGATGAGAAGCCAACTAGCTCTGTGAGATTGGCAGCTTTGGGAGCCGAAATTGGCTGTGGTGCAGCGAATTGGGTACTGGCTGCGGGCGTTGCAGTTGGTGGAGAGATTGGAGAGAATGTGGGAGCAGCCGTCTGTACTGAGGGAGTTGCGGACTGGAAATCGTCAAAGTCGTCATCCTCAGCCGCGCTGGTGGTAGTATTTGCAGGTGCGGTGACTGGAGCGGACGTAGGTATTGGATCGTCAAATGAGAAGAGGTCAACCTCTGGCGCCTTTGGTTTTGGAGGCTCTGCCTTCTTCGCTGCTGGTTCAGTAGTTCTTCGCCGCGACGTGCTCGAATCGGCTTGCCTTCGCCCTGGTGCTGCCACTGCTCCTTCATCATACTCATCGTATTCTTCAAATTTGTCTCGGCGAGTACCAGTGGAGCCTGAATCTTGGAAATCGCTTGCTTGACCTCCGAATCCACCGCCATCACCATACACACCACCACTGTAGCCCCCATATGCTGAACTGCCTCCACTAGCCTCTTCGCTACTAAAGCCACCGTATCTGCTGCTACCTGAGAAACCTCCACCCAAGCCGGCTCCACCCTCTACACCAGTGTATTTGTTCCTCGTTGCTCGCGACTTCTTCCGCTCCGCTCGGATCCGATCGACGTCGCTGAGGAGTTCTGCAAGTTCCTTGGCCCTGTTTCGGACATTCAACCCCTGGTCTTTCCCATTTTGATCGATAAAATGAAATTGGCGTAACATCTTGAGAAGAGTAAGATGGGATCGCGCATCATCGATAACTCTCTCTGAGCCGTTCTTGATCAGGAACTCCAGGAGTTGGAGAGCCTTGTAGATTTGTCTCCATTCTTCGGCAGCCTTTTCTGTGAATCGCTTGTAGATCATGGGCATAATCTCATTAAGTAGTTGACTGGTAATATATATCAGCAATGGCTAATTGAGCATATAAGATAAGTGAGCTGACTAGTTATATGTGCCATTAGCGATTTCTTGCATCTGTGTCTAGTTAGTGCAACTGGTCCTCATATAGTGAGGAGAGGGGAGTTCAATGCGTACCAAACTTGAGCTTGCACCCCATGGCTCATTATTCGTTGCTTCTCTGACTTTTGCCTCCATTTCGGTGTAGTTCATGACGGCTGGTATCTGTGAGCACTGCGGCTAGCTGGTGGAAGACCATTCCTACCATTTTGGACTTTACGAACACCAGCTTTGATGTCGTAAAGCGACAGATTTGCCGCAGCATCCTTGAGACTGTTGAAATCCATAGCGATTGACCAAGGGGGGTGTGGAGGTGTGAAGTGAAAGCCGTCTATTGAACGAGGATTTGTATGCGCATGGAGAGATACTTGGGCATCTCGCGAAGCGCCAAGTGTTCCCGGCTTAGCGTATCAAATCACGTGGGAAAGGAGCTGATAGCAATGCGGTGTTTAGGACCTTCTCAACACGCGGAAAGCGTATATCAGAAAGAAGAGACCAAAACGAACGAGAAGCAGGCATGATTGTATGCATGATTGTATGGTGCTAGACAAGACAAGTGACTACGTGACGAGGACTGAGGTGGGATACAGTAGTTGGTTGTGCTGTAGGAGCTCAGGCTCAGACCCCTGTAGAAGCAAGGCGAGCCAGCTTGGGCCCCCCTAGATAGAAAAAATAAGAGCTTCACCAGCTTCTCCTCTCCAAGCCAACCAGCAGCAATCACTGATCCTGTACCAACATCGAGTCTCTTAGATCTGTCGGCCTTCCTCTTCTTGACTAATTGTATCCAATTCATCTGTACTTTAACCAATCTGTCTCTCTTCTTCTTCAGCGTTGCTCTAGTCTGTTAGCTACAGCCATACTTGTCATCTGTTCTAGGTATGTCCGCTATCTGTCCGGTGCCAGTACTGCACGGAGTCGCAAAGAGGCCACAGCATCTACTCTCCTCTTCCGTTTGGGAGATCTGGAGATGGGATGCGTGAGTGTATGAGGGCGTGATGGAGAGAGACGATGCGGTGTGGATCTCGGGAGAGCTGGCCAGGAGGACTACAGTCTACAGTCTACAGTCTTCAGTTCACAGTACTGTACAGCTCAGCGGTATTCTGTAGTGCCAATCAAGATGGAAGGCAGGCAGGCGACGGAGCTGACTTGGGAGCTGGGGGGCGGGAGCTGGAGCTGGAGGCGGAGGCGGAGGCGGGAGCTGCATCATGATCATGGAGCTTGCATTGCGGTCTTCATGATGATCGTGATCATGATGTGTTGATGGTGACCGTGGACTGGACTGGACTGGACTGGACTGCCACGGCGGCCTTTCTCACTGCATCATGCAAGCCGCCAGTCCACCACCGGTCTCCATGGCTCCATGGCTCCATGTCTCCATGTCTCCATGTCTCCAGCCCCCTTTTTCCTGCTTCGATCGATCCTCTTTCCGATGACTCTCTCTGCTGGGATTCGTTGACATTCGATGAGTCCCTGGCATGGTCTGACCTGCTCTGCTCTGCTCTGCCAGATGATTGCTTCGTCCATGGCCAACCGCCGGCTTGCTCCTGCTTCCTGCCTCCTGCCTCCTGCCCCTCGCCTCGCCCGCCCCCCTTTTGTTCTTTCTCTCTCTCTTCACTGGCCACTCTGGTCGGGGCTGGCGCTAACACGCTTCGGTCTTAGACTGTTCTCACAATGTTTTGTCGACGAGTACCCCGCCTAAACCCCACCTCTCCCTCTTCTCTCCTCGCAAAATCCTTCAACCACAACATACGCAATTTCCACGCAACAAATTCCAACATGGTTATTAAGACGTGAGCCTCTACCCTCCCTCTCCTCATCTTCTCTTGTATTCCCTCGATTACTAACTACCATTAGTTTCTTCGATGTGACCTGGGAGGGCCCGGTTCTCGATCCCAGTGGCAACCCCACCTCAAAGGTCCAGAGTGAGTAGCATGTTTTCTTCAATCTTCATCGGAGTCTGGTCTTGAGGATCACAATTCCATCGGTACCATCGATGTGGCCAGATGCGCCATCAAGCTTCTCATCGATGGAGCTGTCTGGCTCTGTATTGATGGCGAAGCTGAGTTGTTGCACCGCCATCAACTTTCTCCTCCCTGTCCGTCATGGCATCGTACTAGAGACGCTGAATTATTCTCTTTCAAACAGACCAAAGTGGCCGTATCAATTTCAACCTCTACGATGATGTAGTCCCAAAGACTGCCGAGAACTTCCGTGCTCTCTGCACTGGTGAGAAGGGCTTTGGCTATGCCAACTCCTCATTCCACCGCATCATCCCTCAATTCATGCTCCAGGGTGGTGACTTCACTCGCGGCAACGTACGTCCTGAATACCCATTATATAGCGTTGGAAACTTACACTCCCAAAGGGCACTGGTGGCAAGTCAATCTACGGAGAGAAGTTCGCCGACGAGAACTTCCAGAAGCGACACACCAAGCCTGGTCTCCTCTCCATGGCCAATGCTGGCCCCAATACGTAGGTCAAGCATAGATTTCTGTCTCAAATTCGATGCTAATGATTTCCGTCGCAGCAACGGCTCTCAATTCTTCGTCACCACCGTCGTCACCAGCTGGCTCGATGGCAAGCACGTCGTCTTCGGCGAGGTTGCTGATGACGAGTCGCTGAAGGTCGTCAAGGCGCTTGAGGCGACCGGCAGCGGCAGTGGTAAGGTCCAATACAACAACAAGCCTACCATTGTCAAATCCGGTGTGTTGTAGATCAGCTACGTTGGGGGAAGCTGATGCGCATCTCCTCTGGGCATGTCAACCTTAGGTTTCTTAGGGCCAGGATGTTCTTAGCAAGCTTTAAGCCAGAGGATTAAAAGTTTACCATGCGAACGAATTGACAGAGTTTGCATCCACAAACAATCTTGCATGTAAATCGTTTTGGGTCGTATTATACTTCTATATATGTGACATGCATATCCTAAGTCCATGGTATCTTCCAGTACTCCAAGCCCACCCTCGCTATGCGTCTAAATCAAGTCATCTTCAAAGAGTCAGAGCTCCAACCAGTCATGGTAGTAGGCGCAGTTGCTAGGTGCCACAGGTCCCCCTTCCTCACAGAGATCGAAGACTGGACAACGGCCGCAGGGCATTTCCGTTAGCACACTTCTCGTCTCCTCATTTCTCGATTCTTCATCTCCCAATAAAGTCTTCCTGAGAGCCCTATACGAGACGCCCTCTTGCCCCCCCTCCACCTTTTCAATATCATCATCAAAGCACATTAGATCCAACAATTGCTGGATTTCCACCGATGTCAGTGTGACGTGCTGAGCAAGTCCCTTCTCCAAGATAAATGCTGTCATCTCATGCAAGCCCGGATAGCCCATATAGCCATGTGGCATAGGCACAATGCTCTCCAGCGCCCGCATCTTTGCCACCCTCTGGCTCTCCACCACAGTCTGGGCTTCTCTCGGTCCCAAACCTTGATCCCTCGCAGCTTTGATCTCCTCGGGCGTCATTTTCGTCTTCGAGACCGTCTTATTAGCGCTCCGCATCAATGTACTACTCCTATAGAAACTTCTATGACTTATATAACGCAGCAACGCATTGCACATCATCCTCACGAATTCCTCGTCCAGCTCACCCTCGTGGAAGAAAGCCCCTCCAGTTGTCTTCTCGCTAGGTCGAATGGTGGACTTGATGTACATCTTGCGGGTTGGGTGCTCAACGGATTTAATTGTCGTGACTAGACTCTTAGACTCGAGCTGCTTGAGGGCAAGGGCCACCACGGAGTCATGCAACTTGGAGCGCATTTTGATAGTGCGTATCCAGATACCCTCTGCACCAGACTCGTCAATGTGGGAGTAGACCATTTCTTGTTCGGGGGTGAGCGTGCTGTATCTGCAGAAGGAATATATTCAGCTCTGTCCAACCTAGGAAACTGCTTCTGCTCCGATCTTCAGGAAGGGAAAATGATCTGAACATACCTCTTTGCCTCCTCCCGACTGCGCACCTTCCAACCCATACCATCGGCATCTTGAACGACTTTGTATAGCTTCTCAGAGAGCAAGGCGTTGATGATGTCGAGAAGCACCTGGGGTTGCACACCCGCCATGAAACCCATATCGAGGATGTCATTTTGGTGGAAGACAATCTTGGGATCTTCGGTGGTGAGGCGAATGGACTCATCGTAGACTTGGAGTTTTAAAGCTGTTATGTCATGGGTAATATGTTCGACAGGCATGGCTGCGGAAGTGCTGCTCGACGCCATTTGGGCCAATGATCTGAGGTGGTTGTGACGCCTTCAAGCTACCTGTGTGACTGTAAGGCTGACATGTGGATGGTCTAGGTAGCACAGAGCAAAGCAAAGCAAGAAATGGCTGGATTATTCCTGTTTGTGGATGTGGTTGTGACTACTGAACTTCACAAATTTATTTTGGGGAGAGGTCGGCATGGTTCCGCAGCCTCGCCGGCCGACCAGTCACGTAGGCTGTATCGTAATACTCATCTCCTGTGATTCTTTCTGCCTTTTGCCTCCTCATCCTTCGTTGTTCAAAGAACTGCTTCAGCTCCTTTCGGTTCAGGCGTCTCAAGAACGTGTTCACTAGTATTGGATCGTCGAGCATCGCCAGCGAAATCCACTCAAGTGAGTGATTCAAGGTACTTCCAACAATGAACATGCAGCGGATTCAAGTCGAGACCGCTGCAGGGGGGTGAAAGCCACCCTCTGTCATTGCACATGCAAGTTGAATTACGACTCAGATCCTTCAATGCGAGCTTGGTCTTTACGAGCCTCAAGATCTTCTCAATTGGATCAGCTCTCAACTTTTGCCGCGCTCCCAGCCTCAACGTTTCCGAATGCTTTGCGAACCCAAGCCCATCGAGCCCATCATCGCGCCTATCGTCACGGGACGCTCCGCCTACCATGTCTCTTCTCTGACAGTAGTGTTTGCGGTAGCTAGGCCAGTGCTTTGGTCGTTCATCGGTCGCACGGTTTCTTTTGACGCGGCGGATCTCAGGTTCATTGGAATTGAAAGGCCTGCTCCTCAAAGAGGCGCGGTTGTGAAGCGCCGGCCACGGACGGAGGGACGAGTCCTATTGGGCACACGAGCGGCTGTCACAACGCTCCACTGTATCAACAATTTATAGTCATGGCCTTTGTTTGCACCGCTTCAGTTTGTGTTGGGATGATCTAGAACTTGAGGTAAGTGCGTGAGTGAGTATTTAAGTGACTTGGTTCTGCCGCGTTTGTTTCGGTCCTCATCCCATTCATCTCATCAATCTCACCTACAAAAGCACTCTCTTCTTTTTCCTTTTCGTCTTGATATTTTGGACCGTCTCTTCAGACATTCAGCATTTGGACACTCTTTAGCTTCTAGCTCAGCAAATACTTTCGCCACCGTGGCATCGCTACAACACGAACCTGCCAGAAGTCATCGACTTTAGTACTCTAGCAAGGTCACTCACCTCCAAGTCTCGCCATTTTCCGGATATCAGTTCATTTCGCAAGAGCAGACTGCAAAGATCTCTAGCAGATCTTACTTGATTTCTATCTATCCATCACCGCCTTATTCCTCCTTCAAAGCTGTCAAATTCTCCAACATGCAGACCTCATATGGAGCTCTTGGCCACCTCTTTGTGGCCGCCCGTGCCGTACAGATGGTCTGCCTAATCGCTATCATTGGCATGGCCAGTAACTTCATCGCTGAAATTGTCGCCGTTCAGCAAGCACCCCACTCAGTGCTCATTGGCACTCTCACAGTCGTAGGTCTTCCTCATTAAATTTTCACATGCATCATTTCTAATATGAAACTCATAGACTTGCATCGCCGCCCTTTACATTATCATAACTTTCATCCTCTACTTGGACAATGGGCTCCACTTCCTGCTCTCTACAGGCATTGACTCACTTCTGCTCATTGCCCTCATTGTCATCGCTGTCAAGACCGGCATGCCCATCTCCTATCTATCCTGTTCGTCCCTCTCCAACTCCGGTGGTAATACCTCCGACTTTGTCGATAGCGTCAAGGACAATATCAAGCTTTCGAACTACTGGGTCTGGGTTGGCGCCTCCAAGGCGACCTGCTATGAGATGAAGAGCATTTGGGGTTTGAGCATTGCTCTTTGCATTTTGTTCTTTGTGAGTGGCATCGCCACGGTATTGATGTGGAGACGTCAGAAGACGGGTGGTGCTCCTGCTTCCGCTCCGTACAAGGACCTCGAGGGCTAGATCAGAGTATTGGAAAGATATGACGGGTGAAGAGAGCAAATGGATTACTGGCAACATGATAGAGGGCCTTTATGGCATTGTCACTCGTTTTGTTATTGGATTTAGGACTGGGTAATGCTTGATTTGGTGTTAGGCTTGGACGGGCTGTCCAATAATGAAAATAGATTTTTGATGCTCTCATACACTCTTCTCCAGTAGTGATAAATGCGAGATCGTCGGATAGTTCTTAAGCTTCAGCCTTGACGTGAATAGCTATCATATATTTGCAGGCGGCTTCACTTGGCCAGCTTCAACCTGGGGTCTGTCTCTGAGCCTGAATTCCAGGACGTCTTTCATTTCAATGTCAAGACTATCATTCCTCTATGACTCCACTCAATACCTTGCATATCACGCGAAATAGTTTACAGCATTCTCAAGCCCGGCAAATTTCCATCCCATTCTAGACATACAAAAGGGGTATACTACCTAGAGCTTGAGCTTCTCCTTGAACCACTTTTCCGCCACCGCAACACCCTCCTCGATCTTCTCGGGATTCGTACCTTGGCCTGTACGCGTGGGTTCTTTACCCCCAGAGCGGCCGCCTACAATGCCCGAGACTGCTGTGGCCCATTCTTCTGCCTTTACGCCTTTAGATGCATGATCCTAAGACAGATTAGTATATGGAACGCAAGGTAAGGAGCAGCGAGGGGGAACACACAGTTCCAACATAGACACCATGACAAACAGCATTCTCATCCCCGCCAAATAGGTAAACAGAAGTGTCCTTCGCCTTAGTCTTGAAGTGATTCATGACATCGGTAATAGCCTTGGGGTTGGCAGTGATGGGAAGCTTCCCAATGAACACCTTGCTGTCCTTGTTTTCAGGTTTTGCAAAGTGGTTCGTCACAGCATCGAGCGCGGTCTTCGACTCAGCCTTTTGCTTCTTCTTTTGTTCGTCAAGGACATCTTTCTGAACTTTGGCAAAGCGGGTTTTCAGCTCCTCTTTGGTCAGCGTCGAGATAGTCAGCTTGTTTAGATCTTGCTGCGTCGTCTTGACTTCACTCTCTTTCTCAGGACCGTGAGCCATCTTCTCGAGAGCATCGATTCGCTTAGCAAATTCCAGAGCCAGTCTCTGAACTTCGTGTGCAGCATCACCCGTGTAGGCGATGATACGCCTGATTCCCTTTGCGATGCCGCTTTCTTCAACAATGACAAGATCCTTGATGAGGCCTGTTTGGTCGACGTGGGTACCTCCGCAGAACTCCACACTAACTTTTCGCCACTCCGGATTCCGTGGCTCGGCAAGCAGCGTATCTACTTCAACACCAACTGACACAACTCGAACTGGGTTGGGATATGTCTCTCCGAAAACTGCACGAACACCTTCAATGCCCTTCGCGATGTCGAGATCAACATCTTTCGCGTAGATCTTGCAATTCTGCTTGATGTAGGAATTCGATGAATCCTCAACCTTCTTGAGCTCTGGAATAGTGACCTGTGCCTTGTGGGAGAAATCAAACCGTAGCTTGTCCTGGTCGACTAGCGAACCTTTCTGATTGATATCATCGCCAAGATGTTCCCGCAATGCATGATTAAGAATGTGCGTACCGGTGTGGTTGTTGCGAATTGGCTGTCTTCGAAGCTCATCGTACTCACAGATGACTTCATCTCCAGCCTTTAGATGTCCATACTCGAGATACCCATTGTGAACGATATAGCCACCATAAGCCTGAACATCTAGAACTTTAAATTCAGCAACGTCGTCGATGATCATTTTGCCCGTATCGTAGACTTGACCTCCCTGCTCAGCATAGAAGTTCGTTTTATCGAGTAAGATGCCGAAAGTCTTATCTAATGGCAGGCCCTCAGTGGACTTCAAGAATTCCTTGCCATCGTAAATCAATTGGATCTTGCCTTTGCTATCCCCCTTGAGGAATTTTGCATCATCATTTGGTCTCACAATGCCAATCTTGTCGAGCTCCGCAATTTGATGCACGTCAAGCTTCGCAAAGGTGTGGGCTGCCTCCTTGACAGACTTACTCGCCTCGCGTGCCTTTTCCTTCGCAACTTCAATCTCAGCATCATCAGTCTCAAGGCCTCTTTCTTCAGCCATGATCTTAGTCAAATCCTCTGGAAATCCGAAAGTGTCATACAAACGCCACACGTCTGCTCCAGAAAGTTTCTTCGTCCCACTTTTGATAGCCTGAGCAGCATACTTCTCGAACATCTTCTCGCCACGATCTAACGTTCTCGCAAAAGCTTCCTCTTCTTCGTCGAGGATTTCCTTAACATCCTGTTCCTTCTTTTTGATCTCCGGAAACTGCTCCCCCATTTGCCCGACCAGCGCGGGGAGAATTTTGGAGAAGAAGCTTCCAATTTCGGCATTGAAGTATTTGCGAGCAAATCGAGATCCACGCCGTAATACGCGACGTACGACGTAGCCTCTTCCCTCATTATTTGGCACCCCTCCATCAGATATAGCGAAGGTCAGTAGACGGACGTGATCTGCAACCACACGGTATGCTGTATCAATTCCATCTTCATCATCCTTGCCATACTTGTCTGAGTATGGTCTGGCTCCTGTAACTTCTTGTATCTTGGCGAATAATGGAGAGAAAACGTCTGTGTCGTAATTCGACGATTTGTCTTGCAAGACAGATACTAAGCGCTCGTAACCCATACCAGTGTCCACATGCTTCGCTGGTAGAGTCTTCAGCGACCGATCCTTTTGTCTGTCAAACTGGATAAAGACATTATTCCAGATCTCCAGAACGTTTGGATCATCTTGATTGACAAGGTGGGCTGCATTACGGCCTCCTATCCTGTCATAGTGAACCTCGCTGCATGGTCCGCATGGTCCTTGGTCTCCCATTTCCCAGAAATTGTCCTTCATATTGCCAGGTAGTATATGGTCTTCTGGAACACCAACGCTCTTCCAAATCTCCTTGGCTTCCAAATCAGGCTCGAGTCCAGCACCTTTGTCTCCCTCGAAATACGTGACATAGAGGCGCTCAGGATCTAGATGGTAAACCTTGGTAAGAAGTTCCCAAGACATCTCTATAGCTCCTTGCTTGAAATAGTCTCCGAATGACCAGTTGCCCAACATCTCGAAGAAGGTGTGATGGTAGCTGTCTTTGCCAACATCGTCCAGATCGTTGTGCTTTCCACCGGCACGTATACACTATGACCCATGAGTTTACCCTCCGTCTTTCAGCATGTTTTTTACCCATACCTTTTGTGAATCCACTGCTCTTTTCAGTTGCGCCATATCATCTGTTTGGCCGACAGTTCCCAAGAAAATTGGCTTGAACTGGTTCATACCAGCGTTTGTAAAGAGGAGAGTAGGGTCATTGTGGGGAACAACGGAGGACGAGGGCACTGAATTTTGACAATGTCAGCTAAGTAGAGCCCTTAATTAGCGATAGGAGATCTGGAGCTTCAATGGAGCTTCTCCGACCCATTGAGTCCCATAGGTGACCAACACCCTACACCGAAGAATTTACCCCACCACGTACCAATTGTATGACCTTTGCCCTCAAAAAAGTCGAGGAACTGCTTCCTGACTGCAGGAGCAGTCCATTTCATCTGAGTACTCGCCATCCTGAAGCAGCAATGTCCAGATATACGTGGTGTAAAGGTCGATGTGTGCGCGCTCAAAAAGTTAATTCGCGGAAGCGGACTCGATAATATCCCCAGGTGACTCAGTCCGAGACGGAGCTGTAATCTGCCACTGCGCACGCACATTCATCCGCCCCAAAGCTCAGCAGTCCGATATACGGGCCCGTCCCACGTGAGTGACTATCGTTCGTAGGTGATCTGAGGTGTCAAGGCGTGGATTATCTTTTTCTTTGTATAGTTTCAGGGTGTCGTGGTGGCAGGGAGATTTTATGGATCGCGTGCAAGCGACAGACAACGTCAAGGTCAGGAAAAGGAAGGCTGAGAGCCACGATAATGAACGCCTTTCCAAGCGGCTGAGCTTGCTCAATCTTGGTTTGTCTTTCCCTAGTAACTCTTTATCTCATCTACATATATAAGAGAACTACAACTAAGGAATTCTCAGAGCGCGATGGCCAGAAGCTCTATGTCCCCGTCGAACAACCCGCCATTAATAGCCCACCCCCAAATTCCAAATCGCAGCCGAAAGAGGATGATTTGATGCACTTAGATGATTCAAAGCACAAAGTCTACATATATGACATTGACGCAGAATTATCAGATAGCAGCGATTCCGAAGACGGCAAGCTCGTCTTCTTGCCTGACATCGAGAAACATTTGAAAGCATCCCGCATCCCCCCGGTTGTGCTAGCAAACAGCGAAGGAGAATTAGCAGGAAATAATTTAGAGCTGGTTTTGTATAACGTTCCGAGCTCGCTGACGGTACCGGAAGAGAAGGATAGTGTGCGCAAGGCTATCATCGAAAGTAGGGCAAGGGCAAGGGAGAAACAAGCAAGAGAACGGAATGAAAGTCGAGATAGAGAGATGTTTCTCACACCGAATAACGGGCGACCTTCTAAGACTTGGGATCTGAATATGGAGGATGGTGGTGGACTCGCTTCTCAAGCAGAAGAGAAGATAGAAGCGGTTTCTATAGCACTAGCACCAGAAGTCACGGATGATGATCCAGACGCCATGGATTTAGGTTGAAGGGACTGTACCTGTTGCACTGCAGGCCTTAAAGTAAGAGATGAATGTGTTGGATCTCCAATCTATTGCTATCTGCTGTATCTATTCCTGATAGTAGATTTGGTTTCGACCTCTAATCATGACGCCAGGAGTGCCAGATTACCCCTCTCAGAATGCAAACCCCTTCACACCTTCTCATCACACATTACAAAGTGTACGAATTGTCCAAAACCCCGCCAGCGAAGTTTATAGTCTATAAGGATTGTTGCTAGTACCTGTATTATTTGGCTGTACCGCGGCAGGCGGTGGTCCTGCTGGAGCTTCATAATCTGGAGTCGGCTCTCCTGACTGTGGGGGTCTTCGAGTAGGCTCTGTACGCCATTGGGAGGGGTCAACCTTTGTAGCTCCCGCCGGTGGTTGATACGTAGGCGGCATCGGAGCATTCGGGTCATACATTGGTGGAGGCATCGAGCCTAGACCGTATTGTTGGCCCTGAGAGTAAGAGGTGTAGTAAACGGAAGGATTCCGGTATGATGGGTCATATCGAGCTCGTTGATCTCTGTTTAGAAGCCACTATGTACCTTCAGTGTCTATTCAAGTGACCAGATAGGAGGAATGGCCATACTCTGTGATATCTCAGCGGTACTTGCCCTTTTCTGATCCTCCGCTTTGCGTGCCAATATCCAACGACCATGAACAATATAATCAAGGCGAAGATACCGAAGAAAATGGACCACCGGATGATCTGTCCTTCCTGGAAGATTGTTAGATGCCGATACTCGCAGATTCGAGTAAACATACCCTTGTCCACCAGAAACTCCTTCCATCTGTGACGAAGACGTCCCCGTCGCCATCAACGAAGGTCTGGCGAGCTTGATCAGGGCCTACGGAAGTCGCCATCGTTTGTTATCGTATGTTTTGTGATTGCTTTGGTTTGTTTGCCTGAAGTAGATCTTTCAAGCTCTGAAGCCCTTCGGTGGTGAGAATCTGCTAGCCAGGGCCTCCAACTTCGAAGGAAGGACAAGCTTTTTCACTGACGCATTTAGAAGATAGATGCAGCTATGTGGGAGTGGCGGTGCTGTTGCGAGTCGTCCTGTCCTGTTACAAGGCGCATTCCATGCGACGTTTCAAGGTCGTATCAAACTGCCCCTTTCACGTTACAGATCGATCGATTGTATTCGTCGACGCAATGTTTTAGCGCTGCAAAGGCCTGCAATCTGAAAACTAATTGGCGGATTGTAAAGACAGTCAATGGTTGGAATATTATTTTAGGTATTAGATCGATGTTGCTACGTGTGGTTTAAGGGGAATGTAGAAATCAATCGAGTGGATACGACAGAAGTAAATAAATGCGGCACGCACGGGTAACCCTAGCTGCCGTGGATTGCAGTAGC
This sequence comes from Proliferodiscus dingleyae, assembly GCA_003988795.1. Taxonomy (NCBI): domain Eukaryota; kingdom Fungi; phylum Ascomycota; class Leotiomycetes; order Helotiales; family Lachnaceae; genus Proliferodiscus; species Proliferodiscus dingleyae. The sequence goes on along the minus strand of QYAK01000001.1, from coordinate 12,435 downwards.
GGGATCTAGTATCCTTGTAAGTGCACTTGCCCCTGAACAGCTCTCAATTCGCGTATATAAATGCGTACTTGACTTCACGTGTTGAAGAGGCGCAATCATTCCATGAGATCCAAAGGCACTCATGGTATCTGGCTACGGAATTGGGATCGAATATTTGCCGAACTACAGAAGGAGCTCACATGATGTGGATACTTCATAGCAAATATCATAAATGGCATTTGTAAGGTGCATTAGATTGATTTATACACTATCCATCTATCGGACATCTGAATACCCTATCTGGGGCATCATCAACTTGGAGACCCTCCAAGCAAGATTCATGAAAGATATGCCTGCATGCTAACACTACCAGCGGTCCCAGATCTGGCTGAGCCGCGTGCTGATCCTGTCTCTCCGTCTCCTGGCCTTCGTCTGTATGAGGAACGTCATCAGTGGCACCATTTCCCCCTTTTCCCGTTGGTCCTTCGGCAATGCTCGATTTGCTAGCAATGCGAATATGAGCCCTTCCCTTTCCTCGCTCTACCTGACCACCTGCCATTTCTGAACGGCGCTCCTTTCTTCGTTTTGTGTCAAGCTCTTGCTTTTCTTCCCATTTGGAGAATACGTCGCCTGAGACGCCGGGCCCCCAGACTCGCCGTCCGCAACCCTCGCAGGTGGAGCCGCGCGGTCTCCACCCTCGTTGGCGCATGGCACTTGCCGATTGCACATTCACAAAGAGATCTTTGTCCAGCAGACGATTGGCTAAAGTGAGAATACTCTCTTCGTATGCATAGGCGGAGAATATTGATGCCAGTACCGCTCGGAGGTCGCTCAAGTTTGGCGATGAGACTGATGCTCGAGTCAGGAATGCTCGAAGAATGCGCAGAAATGACAGATCGGTGCTGGAAGGCGTTGGCGAGGACGTAGACGTCAGTAAAGCAGTGAAACAGCGTTGAACAAGGGTCCGTAGTTGTGAAAGCAAACTCTCATAGTCGATTTCAGCTGCACCCAGGTTCTCTAAGACGCTTAGGTTTGCGGAAAGCTCACGAGTGATCTGAACGGTAGCGTCGATGAAATCCAACCAAAGAGCCTCATTAGGAAGCAAATCACTCTTCGACGAAGATTTTGCTCGGACTGGAGACTGAGTGGCTCGTAACGGTGGAACTTTTGTCTGACCTTGACAGAGCCAGATGCCCACATTAGTGTACTTCTGCAAAGCTTCCAGTAGTTCCTCTGAGTTTTCCTCAAACTGGCTTGTTTGTACGTCTTGATCAGAACCCTTGAGAAGACCGAGGAAAGCAGACTCTAGCTGCCTCAAGTGCCGGATTAGGCGATCCATGGCTTCTCGCATCTGTCCCTCACGAGCCATGAGGACCACAGCTGCGTCAATGACTCCACTTTCCTCCATATATGGTAAAATTCTATCGAGAAGGAGATCGTTCTCCTGAACCAATTCCACATACTCAGCCACATGCGTAGAATCATATCGGCACATAAGCTGGATGTAATGTTCGATAAACTTGCGATGCACTACAGGCTTGGGCTCCTCGGCATCCTGTCGCTTGGGCTCAAGTATCGTTTGCAAATAAATATACTGCAACTCAGAATCTGCATGAAAAGAGTCCAGAACCTTTTGATGAAGAGAGGGCTCGTAAGACTCAATCACCTGCGCAGCTCTGACAGCATCAAGATGAACAAGGTCGCTTGCATGCGCCTCAATGACTGAATGCACGTCTTTGATTTGGCGCTTCGTTAGCCCCGAGCGAGATCTTAAGCAGTCGGCAATACAGTTGAAAACATCTCCTCGATCTTCTGGGTCATCGAAGAATGTCTCGATAAGTTTATTGTACTGCTTGTCTGTTCTGTAGATGCTTTTGAGGACTCGGTAGAATCTAGCTTTTTCAAATGATGAGATCAAAGATGGTAGATCTGGAGGGTGGTACACGGAAAGCAGATACTCGGCACTTAACTGTGCATCATCTGCCAAGTCAGATCCTGGATAATTGCAGAGGCCAGTCAATACCTTGTGTAAGGCCGTGCCAGACAAAAGTAGGTATTGTGGAAATTTTGGAAGATTGCGGGCAATGAACATATCTAGGTATATGGTATCCTCGGACGCGAACTCATTGACATTCATTACCTCCAGTAAAATTGTCACAATGTATTGTCTGTTGACGGAAAGTCCAAAAACATGTTCTTCCGACATGTTCCGATTAGAGCCGCCGTTGACTGCTCTTTCAGGCGTGTCATTGAGAAATGAGTCTTCGAAAGCCTCGTTCAAGGCGCTCAAGAAGCTTGGCGCGTCAAACTTCAGTATCATCCTGAGATATGGAAATGATGGCTCATGTTCCGCGAAGGGCTGCGTTAGGAATGTCTTCCCTGTACCTTTTGGCCAGGTGATAGTTTTACCTGAGAACAGGAACCAGTACAGCTCTGCTTTTGCCTCCAAAGCCTCTTGATCACCAAGACTATCCCCAGTGGGATACACTCGACCAGTAAATATGTATGAAAAATATGGGAACATCTTCAGAGCATTGACTCCAAAAATTGGATCTTCCATGACATTACCCTCGCCAGACGCATCTCCATTTTGCACAAGCGGTTTCAACAACGCTAAGAGGTCGATGAGAGGCGTGATATAGTCGTTGAGCGCTTGGTTCCAGACGTAAATAAGAGCATCATACAGACTATGTTGTTTACAAAGAGTGGTCACTTGATCAATATCAAGAGTTGCTGTCTCCATGTGGCAGATCATCTCTTCAAGGCGGCTTTCCCAGCCCTTGTTCACGTAATGTGTGACCATAGCTTTGACAACTTGTGGAGGTACTGTGCTGATTTGCCTGTCCAATATATGGGGCTCCAGAATTTCAAGAAAAATCCCCTCTGAGTTGCCATCTTCATACGACTCATATGCCAGATCGAAGAGAAAGTCGACATTCTCTATGCTTAGGCAAGCCTCGAAGCAGACTTCAGCTAGCTGCCGTAGATGAGTGTTATTCGTAGGCGAAATTTGTTTATGGCGTTGGTTGAAAGTATATTGTAGGGATGCTGTCATGATCTCGACGAGCTTGTCTTGTACCATTGATTGGCGTAGCTTGGTATCTTCTGGTAGACCAATAGTGAGTTTGTCAGCATGTCCAGTGTAGTAGGATGTTGCAAGCTGGATAGCACCGATATAATCGCCATGCTCCATCAGCGCAATAAGTCGATCTGCCCAATTAGACAATGCTCCAATAGAAACATCATTGAATCCTAAGAGGAACAGGCGCCCTTTATAGGATTTAAAACTCATAGAGAATGCATCTGCAACAACGCCATGCATCGATGGATCTTCTTCATCTAATTGTTCTACCAGGCTATGCAACTGTTTCGAAAAGTTGTCTTGGTGGTATATGTGCTTGTTGATCAGATCAAAGGCATCTGTCATGCGCATGCTCCCATCTTCGAGTATGATAAGGCGTTGGGTTATGGTCAAAATAGTAAGAACTGATCGGCTGAGCCACTGAACTGCAACTATTGCTTCATCTGCTTTCCACCGACTGCGCGGTTTGAAGCTAAGATCTGGAGGTTTGTCGCTGTCGTGAGATTTCGTCTCCTCCACATCGAGGACTGTCAAAACATTTGACCAGCAATATACTAGCTTGACCTTGGAAATCTCACTGCCGGTCTTAGGGTCTTTCACCTTTAATTTGACTGCAGGAAACCATGCTAAGCAGCCGCTCATCGCACTATGAGCAGCTACTTCTTTTGGTCTCGCCGCTTTATGTTGTGTCTGTGCAACTGGAGTCGTGGATACAATGACCAAGAGGTACGGAGTAAGCATAGCAGTAAGTCCCAAGGAATCCGTACCACGCTCGACATTACCAAGGGGAAGAGGAGCCAAAGCAAGCACAGTGCTTGGCTTGCGAGGCTTTCCATTAGTGGAAACATCGGTAGGATACCTGCCTAAAATCCGTGTAGTCCTTATCGTGCGCCCAACCGCGCCCATTCCTCTAGTAGCAAGATGTGAGAACGCCATACCACGATCATCGGCGGAGACAAGTGCAGTATGGCGGATTCCTAGAAATCCTAAATGCCTAATCGAAACGTTTGGCACATGGCCATCAACGGTCCGATCGATCATTTGGGAAGGTTGAAGACTTGGTATATGAAGAAAAGGGCGAGCTGCTTTGGATATTTCCCAGGTAAATATACTCCCGTTTGCATGGCCTCCAGCTACAATCAAATGATCTGCTGAGATCGCAGTAGACGTAATAGCTCCTGACTCGATGGCTAATACTGTCAGCTTCATCATAATGCCGATTGAAGCTCTGGTGACCTACCTTTCGTACCAGGACCAATTATTGACTTTAAGTTCTGGTAATAGTCAAAAATTAAGATTATTCCTTTCGATGTTCCAAGCACAATAGACGCAGAGACTGATATACACGTTGGCGTGCCAAAATTCCGCCTGCCAACTTCTGAAAATGCTTGTTCGGTCAACTTCTTCAACTTCGTCCACCTGACCACTTCCCAAGGCGGAGAGCTTGTATCTGTATCCCCAGGGTCAAGAACTATTTGGCTACTAACGGAGTCTTGACGTCCACGAATCTTCAGGTACGAAGGGGTAGGAGACGCAGGCCGGGGCGAGGAAAGATTGTAGCTTGAGAGCCGGGACTGGAACCGTCTGTCAAAGGGCCTAAAGGACGGTGTAGGACTTTCAAGGCCTGGCCGCGAAGCCACAGAAGGCAATATACTACTGCCACCTGGAGATGAAAGTACTGAGCCCTGTAAATGATCAGTAGAACGTCCGGGCCTCCCAAAGTATGCGGACTTGCCTGAACTGATGGAGAATCATCCGGCACAGATAGAAGGGATTCAGCAGGACTTTGAGGTCGCCGTGGAAGAGTTTCCGCAGATCCATCATCCGAAGGGCTTTGTGCTCCCTGCCTGGCCTTGTATCGATTGAAACCATTGCCCACTCCCTGCGAAGCTGAGGCTCCCTCCCCTTCCGCCTGCGTGAGCTCAACCACTGGTACTTCTGTATTTCCCTCATCTTTATCCTCCTCTTCTGCTGCTACATTATGCAGCAGATTCTCTACATCTCCATTAATTGTATCCTCCTCCGCACCACTATCGTTTTCCGAGGAGGAGCTCATCGAGAATCGTTCATGTTTCCAGACCTCGTTGGGTCGACGCGCGGCGGTCCGCAGACTCACAGAGATTTTCTTCGTCAGCGCCGCATCAGATCAAACAGGATCGATCTCTCGATTCCGTTGTATGCTGTTCGCGGTTGGTGAACTCCAGCTCATAAGCTCCAGAGGTGGTGGCAGATAGCTATTGCTCAGTCCAGACTTGTTAGAAGAGCTCGCTTACAGTCGGCGATCAGATGTCAAAATCTAAGACTCCAGCTTATATAGCTTTCACCTCAGAGAAAACAAAAGCAAATTCAACGGTACGGGGTTCTTGCGACAAGAAGTGAGAAGGTGGCCTTGGTGGTTCCACGGCGCAGCGTACTGGAAAGCACGGATCCTGCCGAGCAATCAGCGTATCCGCATTTATTTGCGACTCCCTGGACTTCTCCCATAGCATCACCAACACCAGACTCCAACGCTTCTTCAATGGTTTCTGTAGGCCCCGAGCTCCCGCCTCACCTTGCGAAACGCAAGCGCTCTATCGATGATGATGCGCAAGGCCCCGATTCCCCGCCGCACAAAGTGCAAGCAGCTTCAGCACCGGAAAAGCGCACTCTAGGTCCAGCATTACAACCCACCAGCAATCCAGATGAGCTTGACCTGGATGGTAGCTCTGAGGACGACTATGGACCATCAGCGCCTACTACTGCTAAAGCTACAGCTCCTGCGCGGCCAGTCGTTGGACCAGCTATGCCGAACGCCTCCAAGAATCCAGACGAACTTGATGTAGGAGACAGTTCAGAAGACGATTACGGCCCATCAATCTCTAAGCCTACAACGGCTCCCCCCCCATCTCAAAAGCGAGTCCTAGGTCCAGCACTACCCCCAGCCCCTCTCTCCGAGATGCCCTCCCAACCTGCAAATCCAGACTCAGACTCAGACTCAGAAGACGACGCCTACGGCCCCTCACTCCCACCCGCTCCAGGCTCCGCCGCAGAAGCAGTCTACCTCTCCGAACGAGCATCCGAAGCCCACGCCCAAGAAGAAGCCCGAGCCAAGCCAACGAAGCCCCAGCGCGACGAATGGATGCTCGCCCCGCCCTCAGACTCGGACTGGTCGTCGCGCGTGGACCCCACAAAGCTCAAGAACCGCAAGTTCGCCTCGGGGAAGGGCGCGAAGGCTCCCGCGGAGAAGTCGGGCGTCAGCGCCATCTGGACGGAGACGCCTGAAGAGAAGCGCAAGAGGCTGGAGGACCAGGTGCTGGGCCGGGCCGTGGCGACTTCGTCCAAGCAGGATGGTCGAGCGAGGGTGGAGAGTAAGGAGGACGAGGAGATGAGTCGGCGGATCAGGGAGATGAGGGGACAGAGCTTGATGGAGCAGGGGCGAGGCGAGGGGAAAGGGAAGGAGGAGGATGATGATCCGAGTAAGAGGGGCTTTGATCGGGAGAAGGACATGGCGCTGGGTGGTCGCGTAGGGCATGTACAGAAGAGGGAGATGCTGGCTAAAGCGGCGGATTTTGGAAGCAGGTTTCAGAAAGGGAGCTTTCTATAGACGCAAGTGAGAAGGGGAAGGACGCTTGAAGTAGAGTACGGCATGGACGACTTCACAATCGACAACCTTGCTAGGACATCAAAAGCTATCTAGACGAGTTCCAGAAGATTGACCCCCGAGGCGTCCATTAAGATTCATAGACTAGTAATAGCAGCTGCTTGACAAATCTGAATCTTTCTTACCAATTGACAAGTAAATATTGGGATCTTTGGGTGATGTATGAGGAGTGAAAAGTGGGAAAGATGGTGGCTCAGTTTATTAAATGGCCTCACTGAGCAACGGGGAAAAGTGGAATGTCAGGATACCCAGCGATCATATCTCACAAAATCTGCCATTAAGCAACTATCCCTGATAAATGCCGGCCAAAGCCATCAATCATATGTCAATCTCCACCATCGTCCAGTTTCCAGTCCAGGCCGACCTATCCCAGAGCCTTACAAACAGAAAACAAAATGCTCTAAATATTCACATCTCGCAAGCAAAAAATCTGAAAGATGTTCTCCAACTCCGGAGCTCCTGACGAAATTTTCCCGACCGATAGATATCTCCCTTCGCAAGTATATCCGAGGAAGAAGTGAGAAGGGGGAATCTCGCTAAAATGACTGTGATGAGGTAGATGGTTCGTAGAAAAGCAACTGAAATGCGAAAGTCGTAGATAGTAGGTCGTGTGTAAGGCGGATTTCAGAGGTACTTTGTACAATGGGAGCGGCGGTTGTAGTGATACTTAAAGGGGTCGACCAGACGTTGGTATGCGACGGGGTATCTCAGGAAGTGGGCGTGTTTCCAGCACAACGTGTAGAGAAAGAGAATGATCATGGTCGGAAGGATCATTTCGATTACCGAGCGACGCCAGCCTCAAGCTGAGAAGGTGATGCATCGGCCGCATTTGGCTGCTCTGCAGGCTGACGGTTGCGTCCTGGGAAGCGCATCGTTGGTAAAGTCATACCGCTGAAAGGATTTCGTGGTCTCCATCTCCTTGCTCCGCTCTCGTTGTGGTTTCTCGTTGCGAGGGCGGCACCAACACCATCTCCTGGGGTCGCTGATGGGATGCGAGTCCGTCTAGGACTTCTCCGGCTTCCCTCCGAAGAGCCATGATGTGGGTCTGAAGCTCCGAAGCGTCCTGGAAGAATAAGGCGAGGGTTACCTCGGAGCCCCGTCCAAGCAGAGTGAGGCTGTTGTGGCATGTTTATTCTTGGATCTCTTCTTCGTCCCGCACGTTCAGTCTCTGCTGCTTCACCCTCTGGACGAGGTTTAGGCGTGTAGTAGTCGGCTTTGCAGAGAGGGCAGCAAGCACGACGGCTGGTCAGCCATGGATCTAAGCAGCCAGCATGGAAAGCATGGCCGCAGGTCAGACCACGAACGTCATCATCGTCTTCCAAAGTATCGATGCAAATAGCACAAGAGTCTCCTGGGTTGGTGAGAAGCTCGGGCGGAACGGCGGTATGGATGTGGTCATCTTCTTCGTCCTCGTCGAGTTCAGTAGCATTGGTCGGCTGTTTAGCGACAGTGCTGGCAGTTGTGTGAACCACCTCGAGACTATTCGTCTGCTCCTCCACGCCGGTGGTTCCAACGGTGTTCTTCTCTGAGATTGGTGTTTCCAGGCTAACCTTCTTGTCATCCTGGGGAGTGTGAATCTCAGGTGATGGTGCGATCTCATCTCCCGTCTCTCGTTCTGAAGTGGCTGTAGCCGGTCTGTCGCCGACAGAATGCTTTGTGTCGATCGGCGAAGATGGGACAACTCCTTCGACATCCCTCACACTCCCTGCCCGGCTCGATGGTGCTGTGACGGCAACGCCTCCGGCCGTTGGAAGGCCTTCGCTCGCACGGGATGCTACCCAAGTCTTGTACTTGGTCAAGGGGAACCGCTCGTTGACCTCATCCATCGTCATCAGCTTCTTTTCCCTTCTCCGACGGTGCGGCCGAGTAGGCATGTTTTCGAGGTTGATCGGGTCCACCTCCTCCCCGTTCCGTAGCGCTCGATTGCGTGCATTGTATCGGAAACAATACTTGACACCCACGATAATCCTTTTCATCAAGTTAATCAGGTCCATCGTGAATTTTGTACCATTGTCAATCAAGACAACTCACCATAAGTTCGTAAATACAACACCGAAGCCCAGTGCAACGAAGAACAAGAGTGGCGAGGACGTCGGGCCAGATCCACCGCTGCTCGACTGCGAAGTCATGGCTGGCGACGTCGGCGATGTTGACGAAGCAGACATCTGCGCAGTAGGGTTGGCGGCAATGGTTGTCGTCTGTGTTCCCCCCAGATTGCGGCCTTCGAGATGTCGTTCAGCAACGTGGAGAATGTCGACCAAGACTCGGTGGACGACGACGGCCATGTTTGTCCTCTGTTACGAAGATCTGCGGGTATGCGGCGCAATCAAGAGGAATGGCTGATTGCAGCGCACTCAGGCGCTTCGCTAGCCAGATCTGGAACCTCCTCTAGAGTGCCGGACCAGAGCTGCTTTGCATCCAGATGAGCTTCGCATATGTATATATACGAGAAGCTATCGTGGATGGAAGGTTGACTGACGGGAGAGACGACCCGCTGATGGTGAGGAAGATGTCGCGGAGAACGGTGCAGGAGGAAGCAGATGGAAACGTGAATGCGGGTTGGGGGTTTGGGGGGTTTTGAGGGGGGGCTTGTCCTGTAAGAGGCGGGAGAGGCGGGAGGGTCAAAGAGAGGAGAGATCTAGTGTTTTAGGTGCAGAATGGCTGGTGAGCCGAACTTACCAGCCCTCGAAACACCGATCTACCCAGAAAAGACGAAAACAGCGAGAGGACACTCTTCTGGTCAGATTGAGCGGTGTAAACGCAGTGCATTAATAGAGAGATGATGATGGGTGCGCGTGTGTATTGTGGCAGAAAGTCACAATAGCGATTCTCTACTATTGTGCCGTAGATTAAGTGTTGTCTGATAAGTACAGTACCACACAGCCCACACGACCAGCTGCACGGTGGCGATCCAAGAGGGACCACGATGGGAACAGGAGGACCAAGAGCAGCTCCAAGATAGCTGGAGAGTGGAAGCCAGGCCTCGTCCAGTCTTTGGTTCTAGTTCTAGCTCTAGTTCTAGTTCTAGTTCTAGTTCTAGTTCTTGTTCAGCCACACGCTTGCAGTGTTTTCGTGCAGTACAGTACAGTACACACGACACAATCCGGTCTTGGGGACCCGCCGAACACTAAAGTGGGCTGGGGGCTGGGAGCTGGGCTGGAGCTGGAGCTGGAGCACATGAACCTATCCCCCAGTTCTCTTATCGTCGTATTGCACTGTACAGTACAAGTACAGTACAGCACTCATCACCTGCTACCCAAAAGTACTTGGCTTGATGGTCACCAGAACCAACTTATGTCTCTGAACTATGACTGTGCTTCTGATGAATGTTCTCCCAGACATAACCTGCCGGTACCAGGTAGAGTAATTACAAGGAGGCTCGGGCGACTACGCCTAAATACTGCTACTGCAGATTTCAAGCTTACCCGCCTCTGATTCGGGGACCAGGCGCTGGGCCGGTATCGCCGCACAGGATGGGCTGTTGGCTGCATGTCCACTGGGCGAATGGGAAGTTCGATCCATCTTGATAGGGGGTGTTTGTCAAAGTGAGTAAAGGAAAGAAAGCAAGTAACATGGCGGTCGAGTTAAGAAAAGACAGAATAACTTTGACGTGAAGAATGTGTTGCCCTGCAGCGAATAATGCCGCTTCACCAGACTGTTTGGTTGAAAAGCCAACACCACACTGCAGTCTAAAGTCCGTTGGACGCCCACCAGCCACCGCCGCCGCCGCCGCCGCCGCCGCCGCCATGCGTGCTCTGATTGTGAAGGATTAATTGCTTCAGCCAGCGCGACATGCTACTGAAGCGGAAGGGAGATGCGAGAACGAGAACGAGAACGAATATGTGAACGTGTCTCGAGAGTGTCGCCACTACACAGTTTCAGGGCGTGCCCTTTCGGAGAGTTGTTTATTGTACTGTACAGTACCTGGCGCACGTTGGAAATCAAGCTTTCTCCAAGCCTGAACCTGAACCCTCCATTGCTTTCCTGCATGCTAACACCCACTCACCCACTCACCCATCCCCACCATCCAATGATCCCACCACCAACTCGCCCATGAACTACACCATCACAATCACCACCACCACCACCACTCAAGAGGTCTAGTCGGCTTCTCTACCGCTGGTCTCGCCCTCGCCCTCACGCTCGCCCTCACGCTCCCCTAGCCCCTCCTCTGCTGCTAATCTACTATACTGCTACTGTAATCATCGTAAGCTCCAGCAGGAAACGGTAGCAATCGGCACCAATCCATGCATCATTCCAGATCTCGGCGTCATCAGTCGACTTGCCCTTGCCGCACCCGCGCTTGACACAAGCCAGCAACAACCACCACCAAACTTCCCGAGAAATATCCAGCCCCAAGGCAGTGGCAGTGGCAGTAGCAGTGGCAGTAGCAGTGGCAGTGGCAGTGTCCAGGCCAAGGGTGCCGTGTCTGCCGTGTGCCCGTAGCTTAAGGAAGGTACAAGCCAAGCACCTGCACCATACAGTAACAGGACTAGAATCTTAGGCCGGACGCTGATCCCGGACGGATCATTGCGCTTCCGAGGAGCCGTCACTGTGATCGTGGCCGTGATATCACGATTTTCATCTTCCTCTACGCCCCCATACAGTAGCAATCGCAAAACGAGAAATGGCTCCCACGCAGCTTCCTGCATCAGGGAATCCGCTGTACGTCTTCATTCGGTCACGAGACCACTTCCTGAAAGACACTGACATTGGCTTGGTAGCGTCTTCTTCGACATCACTCTCGGCGGTTAGTCCCAGCAACTTCTGAGCTCTTCCCTGTTCCCACTCCACTCCCACAAAACTGCCCGATCGAGCCTCACTCACTCACGTGATATCAATCTTTGTTACCCCCCTCTCTCGTCCAAACAACTTTTGTTTCAATATCGCTGATGTGATATACACCACAGGAGAACCACTAGGTCGCATCACCTTCGAGCTGTTTGCCGATGTCGTCCCCAAGACGAGCGAGAACTTCCGCCAGTTCTGCACCGGCGAGACAAAGAACCATCTCGGCCGTCCACAGGGCTACAAAGGCAGCAAGTTCCATAGAATCGTAAGCCTTTCCTGCTCTGTTCTCCCCCCCCCCCCTTTGTTGCACCCGGCCCCTCCTCACTATCCCGCACTTTGCTGATGTTTCTGTTTGGTTCTGCAGATCAAGGATTTCATGTGCCAAGGAGGTGACTTCCTAAACGGCGATGGCACGGGTTCAACTTCCATCTATGGATTGAAGACCTTTGACGATGAGAATTTCACCAGGAAGCATACCGAGCCGGGCTTGCTTTCTATGGCCGTATGTCGCTCCCACCCCTTCTTCGTCATATTCAAAGACCTTACTTTTGACGCGGCAATTGACTTTTTTCTGGTGCCCATAGAATGCGGGACCCAATGGCAACGGCTCCCAATTCTTCATCACCACAGTCCCTACCCCATTCCTAGACGGCAAACACGTCGTCTTCGGAAAGGTGGCAGATGGGATGGATGTAGTGAAAAAGATGGAGAACACCAAGACGGGGTACCGCGGCAGGGACGTGCCAAACATGGACGTGGTCATTGCTCAGTGCGGGGAGATGTAAAAAGGCAAAGGGGAAACCATGGGAAAGATGTGAAACAGGATAGATCTAGATGGGCAGAGCACCAACCGGTGGGGGGGACAAGCATTACTAGAGGCAATCGCAAGATTTTCAGAATGTGGAAGAGTCTGCGACGGAGAGGGGGGGGGGGGGGGGGGGGG